>CAJGYO010000003.1:68694374-69294374 GCA_904845875.1 Miscanthus lutarioriparius
AAACCATCCACCTATCTTGTACCGACACCAACACTGTCTTCAAACGGAAAGGAGCGAGATTCCACATGACCCACGTCACCTAGGGGTTCCATCGGGTGCGTCCAAAATGATTTCGAGCCTATGGTACATTGACGCTAAAACTGCATGCACCTATCTTAAGCGCCAAGATTAGCACTATGTCCGAAAGGTCAAATCGAGCTTCCACTTAAGCCTCGTCACCTAGTGGTACCATCGAAAAGGCCCAAAATGATTTATGAGCCTATGGTACGTCTAGCACAAACCATGCACCGATCTTGCACCGACATTAACATTGTCTCCAAACGGAAAGAAGTGAGATTCCACATGACCCACATCACCTAGGAGTTCCATCAGGTGCGTCCAAAATGATTTTCGAGCCTATGGTACGTTTGACGCAAACCCGCACCTATCTTGCGTCAAGATTAGCACTATATCCGAAAAGGTCAAACGAGCTTCCACTTGAGCCTCATCACCTAGTGGTACCATCGAAAAGCGCCAAAAACGATTTATAAGCCTATGGTACGTCTAGCGCAAACCATCCACCTATCTTGCACCGACACCAACACTGTCTTCAAATGGAAAGGAGCGAGATTCCACATGACCCACGTCACCTAGGGGTTCCATCAAAAGGCCCAAAATGATTTTTCGAGCCTATGGTACACTCGACGCAAACCGTGCACCTATCTTGCACTATGTCCGAAAGGCCAAAATGAGCTTCCACTTAAGCCTCGTCACCTAGTGGTACCATCGAGTGCGTCCAAAATGATTTATGAGCCTATGGTACGTCTAGCACAAACCATGCACCGATCTTGCACCGACACCAACACTGTCTCCAAACGGAAAGAAGCGAGATTCCACATGACCCACGTGACCAAGGGGTTCCATCGGGTGCGTCTAAAATGATTTGTAAGCCTATGGTACATCTAGCGCAAACCATGCACCTATCTTGCACCGACACTAACACTGTCTCCAAACGGAATGAAGTGAGATTCCACGTGACCCACGTCGGCTAGGAGTTCCATCGGGTGCGTCCAAAATGATTTCTGAGCCAATGCTACGTTTGACGCAAACCATGCACCTATCTTGTGTCAAGATTAGCACCATATCCGAAAGGCCAAAACGAGCTTCCACTTGAGCCTCGTCACCTAGTGGTACCATCGAGTGCATCCAAAACGATTTATGAGCCTATGGTATGTTTAGCGCAAACCATGCACCTATCTTCCATCGACATTAACACTGTCTCCAAACGGAAAGAAGCGAGATTCCACATGACCCACATTACCTAGGAGTTCCATTAGGTGCGTCCAAAACGATTTCCGAGCCTATGGTACGTTTGACGCAAACCGTGCACCTATCTTGCGTCAAGATTAGCACTATATCCGAAAGGCCAAAACGAGCTTTCACTTGAGCCTCATCACCTAGTGGTACCATTGAGTGCGTCGAAAACGATTTATGAGCCTATGGTACGTCTAGCGCAAACCATGCACCTATCTTGCACCGACATTAACACTATCTCCAAACGGAAAGAAGTGAGATTCCATATGACCCACATCACCTAGGAGTTCCATTAGGTGCGTCCAAAATGATTTCCGAGCCTATGGTACGTTTGACGCAAACCGTGCACCTATCTTGCGTCAAGATTAGCACTATATCCGAAAAGGCTGAAACGAGCTTCCACTTGAGCCTCGTCACCGAGTGGTACCATCGAGTGCGTTCAAAATGATTTCTAAGCCTTTGGTACGTCTAGCGCAAACCATCCACCTATCTTGCACCGACACCAACACTGTCTTCAAACGGAAAGGAGCGAGATTCCACATGACCCACGTCACCTAGGGGTTCCATCGGGTGCGTCCAAAATGATTTCTGAGCCTATGGTACATTCAACGCAAACCGTGCACCTATCTTGCGTCAAGATTAGCACTATGTCCGAAAGGCCGAATCGACCTTCCACTTAAGCCTCGTCACCTAGTGGTACCATCGAGTGCGTCCAAAATGATTTATGAGCCTATGGTACGTCTAGCACAAACCATGCACCGATCTTGCACCGACATTAACATTGCCTCCAAACGGAAAGAAGTGAGATTCCACATGACCCACATCACCTAGGAGTTCCATCAAAAGGCCCAAAATGATTTTCGAGCCTATGGTACGCTTTGACGCAAACCGTGCACCTATCTTGTGTCAAGATTAGCACCATATCCAAAGGCCCTAAACGAGCTTCCACTTGAGCCTCGTCACCTAGTGGTACCATCGAAAGTGCATCCAAAACGATTTATGAGCCTATGGTACGCCTAGCGCAAACCATGCACCTATCTTGCACCGACATTAACACTGCTCCAAACGGAAAGAAGTGAGATTCCACATGACCCACATCACCTAGGAGTTCCATTAGGTGCGCCCAAAATGATTTCGAGCCTATGGTACGTTTGACGCAAAACCGTGCACCTATCTTGCGGCCAAGATTAGCATTATATCCAAAAGGCCAAAACTAGCTTCCACTTGAGCCTCGTCACCTAGTGGTACCATCGAAAAGCGCCCAAAACGATTTATAAGCCTATGGTACGCTTAGCGCAAAACCATGCACCTATCTTGCACCGACACCAACACTGCTCGCAAACGGAAAGAAGCGAGATTCCACATGACCCACGCCACCTAGGGGTTACCATCATAACCTATCCAAAATGATTTGTAAGCCTATGGTACATCTAGCGCAAACCATGCACCTATCTTGCACCGACATTAACATTGTCTCCAAAACGGAAAGAAAGGAGATTCCACATGACCCACATCACCTAGGGAGTTCCATCAAAAGCGCCCAAAATGATTTTCTCGAGCCTATGGTACGTTTGATTTAAACCATGCACCTATCTTGTGTCAAGATTAGCACCATATCCCGAAAGGCCAAAACGAAGCTTCCACTTGAGCCTCGTCACCTAGTGGTACCATCGAGTGCATCCAAAACGATTTATGAGCCTATGGTACGCCTAGCGCAAAACCATGCACCTATCTTGCACCGACATTAACACTGCTCCAAACGGAAAGAAGTGAGATTCCACATGACCCACATCACCTAGGAGTTCCATTAGGTGCGCCCAAAATGATTTCCGAGCCTATGGTACGTTTTGACGCAAAACCATGCACCTATCTTGCGTCAAGATTAGCACTATATCCCAAAGGAAAGAAACGAGCTTCCACTTGAGCCTCGTCACCTAGTGGTACCATCGAAAAGGCCCAAAATGATTTATAAGCCTATGGTACGTTTGAGCGCAAAACCATGCACCTATCTTGTGTCGAGATTAACACCGCCTCCAAAACGGCCAAAGAAGCGAGATTCCACATGACCCGCATCACCTAGTGGTACCATCACAAGTGCGCCCAAAATGATTTATGAGCCTATGGTACATCTATCGCAAACCATGCACCTATCTTGCACCGACATTAACATTGTCTCCAAACGGAAAGAAGGAGATTCCACATGACCCACATCACCTAGGGAGTTCCATTAGGTGCGCCCAAAACGATTTATGAGCCTATGGTACGCTTGAGCGCAAACCATGCACCTATCTTGCGCCAAGATTAGCACTATATCCAAAAGGAAAGAAACGAGATTCCACTTGAGCCCGCTCACCTAGTGGTACCATCGAAAGCGCCCAAAATGATTTATAAGCCTATGGTACGTCTAGCGCAAAACCATGCACCTATCTTGCACCAACACCAACACCATATCTTCAAAAGGGAAAAAGAAGCGAGATTCCACATGACCCACGTCACCTAGGGGTTCCATCGGGTGCGTCCAAAACGATTTGTAAGCCTATGGTACGTCTAGCGCAAACCATGCACCTATCTTGCACCGACACTAACACTGTCTCCAAACGGAATGAAGTGAGATTCCACGTGACCCACGTCAGCTAGGAGTTCCATCGGGTGCGTCCAAAATGATTTCTGAGCCAATGCTACGTTTGACGCAAACCGTGCACCTATCTTGTGTCAAGATTAGCACCATATCCGAAAGGCCAAAACGAGCTTCCACTTGAGCCTCGCCACCTAGTGGTACCATCGAGTGCATCCAAAATGATTTATGAGCCTATGGTACGTCTAGCGCAAACCATGCACCTATCTTGCACCGACATTAACACTGTCTCCAAACGGAAAGAAGTGAGATTCCACATGACCCACATCACCTAGGAGTTCCATTAGGTGCGTCCAAAATGATTTCCGAGCCTATGGTACGTTTGACGCAAACCGTGCACCTATCTTGCGTCAAGATTAGCACTATATCCGAAAAGGCCGAAACGAGCTTCCACTTGAGCCTCGTCACCGAGTGGTACCATCGAGTGCGTCCAAAATGATTTATAAGCCTATGGTACGTCTAGCGCAAACCATCCACCTATCTTGCACCGACACCAACACTGTCTTCAAACGGAAAGGAGCGAGATTCCACATGACCCACATCACCTAGGGGTTCCATCAGGTGCGTCCAAAATGATTTCCGAGCCTATGGTACATTTGACGCAAACCGTGCACCTATCTTGCGTCAAGATTAGCACTATATCCGAAAGGCTGAAACGAGCTTCCACTTGAGCCTCGTCACCTAGTGGTACCATCGAAAAGGCCCAAAATGATTTATGAGCCTATGGTACGCCTCTAGCGCAAACCATGCACCTATCTTGCACCGACATTAACATTGTCTCCAAACGGAAAGAAGTGAGATTCCACATGACCCACATCACCTAGGAGTTCCATCGGTGCAGGCCCAAAATGATTTTCGAGCCTATGGTACATTTGACGCAAACCGTGCACCTATCTTGCGCCAAGATTAGCACTATATCCAAAGGCCGAAACGAGCTTCCACTTGAGCCTCATCACCTAGTGGTACCATCGAGTGCGTCCAAAACGATTTATAAGCCTATGGTACGTCTAGCGCAAACCATGCACCTATCTTGCACCGACACCAACACTGTCTCCAAACGGAAAGAAGCGAGATTCCACATGACCCACGTCACCTAGGGGTTCCATCGGGTGTGTCCAAAACGATTTGTAAGCCTATGGTACATCTAGCGCAAACCATGCACCTATCTTGCACCGACATTAACAACACTATCTCCCAAACGGAATGAAGCGAGATTCCACATGACCCACGTCACCTAGGAGTTCCATCGGGTGCGTCCAAAATGATTTAAGATCCAATGGTACGTTTGTCACAAACCATGCACCTATCTTGTGTCAAGATTAGCACCATATCCAAAAGGCCGAAACGAGCTTCCACTTGAGCCTCGTCACCTAGTGGTACCATCGAAAAGGCCCAAAACGATTTATGAGCCTATGGTACGCCTAGCGCAAACCATGCACCTATCTTGCACCGACATTAACACTTATCTCCAAATGGAAAGAAGTGAGATTCCACATGACCCACATCACCTAGGAGTTCCATTAGGTGCGGCCCAAAACGATTTTCGAGCCTATGGTACGCTTTGACGCAAACCGTGCACCTATCTTAGGTGCGTCAAGATTAGCACTATATCCGAAAGCTCAAACGAAGCTTCCACTTGAGCCACATCACCTAGTGGTACCATCGAAAGCATCCAAAACGATTTATGAGCCTATGGTACGCCTAGCGCAAAACCATGCACCTATCTTGCACCGACATTAACACTATCTCCAAACGGAAAGAAGTGAGATTCCACATGACCCACATCACCTAGGGAGTTCCATTAGGTGCGCCCAAAATGATTTCCGAGCCTATGGTACGTTTGACGCAAAACCATGCACCTATCTTGCGTCAAGATTAGCACTATATCCGAAAAGGTCAAACGAGCTTCCACTTGAGCCTCGTCACCTAGTGGTACCATCGAAAAGTGCGCCCAAAATGATTTATGAGCCTATGGTACGCCTAGCGCAAACCATGCACCTATCTTGCACCGACATTAACATTGTCTTCAAACGGAAAGAAGAAGTGAGATTCCACATGACCCACATCACCTAGGAGTTCCATTAGGTGCGCCCAAAATGATTCCGAGCCTATGGTACATTTGACGCAAAACCGTGCACCTATCTTGCGCCAAGATTAGCACTATATCCAAAAGGCCAAAATGAGCTTCCACTTGAGCCTCGTCACCTAGTGGTACCATCGAAAGCGCCCAAAATGATTTATGAGCCTATGGTACGCCTAGCGCAAACCATGCACCTATCTTGCACCGACACCAACACTGCCTCCAAACGGAAAGAAGCGAGATTCCACATGACCCACGTCACCTAGGGGTTCCATCGGGTGTGCGTCCAAAATGATTTGTAAGCCTATGGTACACGCGCTAGCGCAAACCATGCACCTATCTTGCACCGACAGCAACACTGTCTCCAAACGGAAATGAAGTGAGATTCCACATGACCCACATCACCTAGGAGTTCCATTAGGTGCGCCCAAAATGATTTTTCGAGCCTATGGTACGTTTGACGCAAAACCATGCACCTATCTTGCACCAAGATTAGCACTATATCCCAAAGGCGGAAAACGAGCTTCCACTTGAGCCACATCACCTAGTGGTACCATCGAAAAAGCGCCCAAAATGATTTATAAGCCTATGGTACGCTCTAGCGCAAACCATGCACCTATCTTGCACCGACATTAACACCATATCTTCAAACGGAAAGAAGCGAGATTCCACATGACCCACGTCACCTAGGGGTTCCATCGAAAAGCGCCCAAAACGATTTGTAAGCCTATGGTACGTCTAGCGCAAACCATGCACCTATCTTGCACCGACATTAACACTGTCTCCAAACGGAAAGAAGTGAGATTCCACATGACCCACATCACCTAGGAGTTCCATTAGGTGCGTCCAAAACGATTTCCGAGCCAATGCTACGTTTGACGCAAACCGTGCACCTATCTTGTGTCAAGATTAGCACCATATCCGAAAGGCCGAAACGAGCTTCCACTTGAGCCTCACCACCTAGTGGTACCATCGAGTGCATCCAAAATGATTTATGAGCCTATGGTACGTCTAGCGCAAACCATGCACCTATCTTCCACCGACATTAACACTGTCTCCAAACGGAAAGAAGTGAGATTCCACATGACCCACATCACCTAGGAGTTCCATTAGGTGCGTCCAAAATGATTTTCGAGCCTATGGTACGTTTGACGCAAACCGTGCACCTATCTTGCGTCAAGATTAGCACTATATCAAAAAGGCCAAACGAGCTTCCACTTGAGCCTCGTCACCTAGTGGTACCATCGAAAAGGCCCAAAATGATTTATAAGCCTATGGTACGTCTAGCGCAAACCATCCACCTATCTTGCACCGACACCAACACTGTCTTCAAACGGAAAGAAGCGAGATTCCACATGACCCACATCACCTAGGAGTTCCATTAGGTGCGTCCAAAATGATTTCTGAGCCTATGGTACATTGACGCAAAACGTGCACCTATCTTGCGTCAAGATTAGCACTATGTCCGAAAGGCCGAAACGAGCTTCCACTTAAGCCTCGCCACCTAGTGGTACCATCGAAAAGCGCCCAAAATGATTTATGAGCCTATGGTACGCCTAGCACAAACCATGCACCTATCTTGCACCGACATTAACACTGTCTCCAAACGGAAAGAAGTGAGATTCCACATGACCCACATCACCTAGGGAGTTCCATTAGGTGCGCCCAAAATGATTTTTCGAGCCTATGGTACGTTTGACGCAAAACCGTGCACCTATCTCTTGCGCCAAGATTAGCACTATATCCCAAAAGGCCAAAACGAGCTTCCACTTGAGCCTCGTCACCTAGTGGTACCATCGAAAAGCGCCCAAAACGATTTATAAGCCTATGGTACGCCTAGCGCAAACCATGCACCTATCTTGCACCGACATTAACACTGTCTCCAAACGGAAAGAAGTGAGATTCCACATGACCCACATCACCTAGGAGTTCCATTCGGTGCGCCCAAAATGATTTTCGAGCCTATGGTACGCTTGACGCAAAACCATGCACCTATCTTGCGCCAAGATTAGCACTATATCCAAAGGAATGAAGTGAGCTTCCACATGACCCTCGTCACCTAGTGGTACCATCGAAAAGGCCCAAAATGATTTATAAGCCTATGGTACGCGTTTAGCGCAAACCATGCACCTATCTTGCACCAACATTAACACTATATCCGCAAAGGGAAAGAAGCGAGATTCCACATGACCCACGTCACCTAGTGGTACCATCGAGTGCGTCCAAAACGATTTATGAGCCTATGGTACGTCTAGCGCAAACCATGCACCTATCTTGCACCGACATTAACATTGTCTCCAAACGGAAAGAAATGAGATTCCACATGACCCACCTCACCTAGGAGTTCCATCAGGAGCATCCAAAATGATTTCCGAGCCTATGGTACGTTTGATGCAAACCGTGCACCTATCTTGCGTCAAGATTAGCACTATATCCGAAAGGCCAAAACGAGCTTCCACTTGAGCCTCGTCACCTAGTGGTACCATCGAGTGCGTCCAAAACGATTTATGAGCCTATGGTACGTCTAGCGCAAACCATGCACCTATCTTGCACCGACATTAACACTGTCTCCAAACGGAAAGAAGTGAGATTCCACATGACCCACATCACCTAGGAGTTCCATTAGGTGCGTCCAAAATGATTTTCGAGCCTATGGTACGTTTGACGCAAAACCATGCACCTATCTTGCGCCAAGATTAGCACTATATCCAAAAGGTCAAACGAGCTTCCACTTGAGCCTCGCTCACCTAGTGGTACCATCGAAAAGGCCCAAAATGATTTATAAGCCTATGGTACGTTTAGCGCAAACCATGCACCTATCTTGCACCGACACAACAACATGCTCCAAACGGAAAGAAGCGAGATTCCACATGACCCACATCACCTAGGGGTTCCATCCAAAACGATTTGTAAGCCTATGGTACATCTAGACGCAAAACCATGCACCTATCTTGCACCGCGCAACATTAACACTATCTCCAAACGGAAAGAAGGAGATTCCACATGACCCACATCACCTAGGAGTTCCATTAGGTGCGCCCAAAAACGATTTTCAAGCCTATGGTACGTTTGACGCAAACCGTGCACCTATCTTGCGCCAAGATTAGCACTATATCCGAAAAGGCCAAACGAGCTTCCACTTGAGCCTCGTCACCTAGTGGTACCATCGAAAGCGCCCAAAATGATTTATAAGCCTATGGTACGTCTAGCGCAAAACCATGCACCTATCTTGCACCGACACCAACACCTGTCTTCAAAACGGAAAGAAGCGAGATTCCACATGACCCACATCACCTAGGGGTTCCATCGGGTGCGCCCAAAATGATTTCGAGCCTATGGTACATTTTGACGCAAAACCGTGCACCTATCTTTGCGCCAAGATTAGCACTATGTCCGAAAAGGCCAAACGAAGCTTCCACTTGAGCCTCGTCACCTAGTGGTACCATCGAAAAGCGCCCAAAATGATTTATGAGCCTATGGTACGTCTAGCACAAACCATGCACCTATCTTGCACCGACATTAACATTGTCTCCAAACGGAAAGAAGTGAGATTCCACATGACCCACATCACCTAGGAGTTCCATCAGGTGCATCCAAAATGATTTCCGAGCCTATGGTACGTTTGACGCAAACCGTGCACCTATCTTGCGCCAAGATTAGCACTATATCCGAAAAGGCCAAACGAGCTTCCACTTGAGCCTCATCACCTAGTGGTACCATCGAAAAGCGCCCAAAACGATTTATAAGCCTATGGTACGTCTAGCGCAAACCATGCACCTATCTTGCACCGACACCAACACTGTCTGCAAACGGAAAGAAGCGAGATTCCACATGACCCACGTCACCTAGGGGTTCCATCGGGTGTGTCCAAAATGATTTGTAAGCCTATGGTACGTCTAGCGCAAACCATGCACCTATCTTGCACCGACACTAACACTGTCTCCAAACGGAATGAAGTGAGATTCCACGTGACCCACATCGCCTAGGAGTTCCATCGAAAGTGCCCAAAATGATTTTCGATCCAATGGTACGTTTGACACAAACCATGCACCTATGTTGTGTCAAGATTAGCACCATATCCGAAAAGGCCAAACGAGCTTCCACTTGAGCCTCGTCACCTAGTGGTACCATCGAAAGCGCCCAAAACGATTTATGAGCCTATGGTACGCCTAGGGCAAACCATGCACCTATCTTGCACCGACATTAACACTGTCTCCAAACGGAAAGAAGTGAGATTGACCCACATCATAGGACCCAGTGCCCAAAATCACCTATGGTACGCTTTGGAGTTCCATTAGCACTATATCCGCCAAAAAGCTTCCACTTGAGCCTCGTCACCTAGTGGTACCATTGGGTGCGTCCAAAACGATTTATGAGCCTATGGTACGTCTAGCGCAAACCATGCACCTATCTTGCACCGACATTAACACTATCTCCAAACGGAAAGAAGTGAGATTCCACATGACCCACATCACCTAGGAGTTCCATTAGGTGCGTCCAAAATGATTTCCGAGCCTATGGTACGTTTGACGCAAACCGTGCACCTATCTTGCGTCAAGATTAGCACTATATCCGAAAGGCCGAAACGAGCTTCCACTTGAGCCTCGTCACCTAGTGGTACCATCGAAAAAGGCCCAAAATGATTTATAAGCCTATGGTACGTCTAGCGCAAACCATGCACCTATCTTGCACCGACACCAACACTGTCTTCAAACGGAAAGAAGCGAGATTCCACATGACCCACATCACCTAGGGGTTCCATCGGGTGCGTCCAAAATGATTTCCGAGCCTATGGTACATTCGACGCAAACCATGCACCTATCTTGCACCGCCAAGATTAGCACTATATCCAAAAGGCCAAAATGAGCTTCCACTTGAGCCTCGTCACCTAGTGGTACCATCGAAAAGGCCCAAAATGATTTATGAGCCTATGGTACGTCTGACGCAAACCATGCACCTATCTTGCACCGACACCAACAACATCCTCCAAACGGAAAGAAGCGAGATTCCACATGACCCACGCCACCAAGGGGTTCCATCGAAAAGGCCCAAAATGATTTGTAAGCCTATGGTACATCTAGCGCAAACCATGCACCTATCTTGCACCGACATTAACACTATGTCTCCAAACGGAATGAAGCGAGATTCCACATGACCCACATCACCTAGGAGTTCCATCGGTGCGCCCAAAATGATTTCTGAGCCAATGCTACGTTTGACGCAAACCATGCACCTATCTTGTGTCAAGATTAGCACCATATCCGAAAGGCCGAAACGAGCTTCCACTTGAGCCTCGTCACCTAGTGGTACCATCGAAAGTGCGCCCAAAACGATTTATGAGCCTATGGTACGTCTAGCGCAAACCATGCACCTATCTTGCACCGACATTAACACTGTCTCCAAACGGAAAGAAGTGAGATTCCACATGACCCACATCACCTAGGAGTTCCATTAGGTGCGTCCAAAACGATTTCTGAGCCTATGGTACGTTTGACGCAAACCGTGCACCTATCTTGCGTCAAGATTAGCACTATATCCCAAAAGGCCAAACGAGATTCCACTTGAACCTCGTCACCTAGTGGTACCATCGAAAAGCGCCCAAAACGATTTATAAGCCTATGGTACGTCTAGCGCAAACCATGCACCTATCTTGCACCGACACCAACACTGTCTCCAAACGGAAAGAAGTGAGATTCCACATGACCCACGTCACCTAGGGGTTCCATCGGGTGCGTCCAAAATGATTTCCGAGCCTATGGTACATTCGACGCAAACCGTGCACCTATCTTGCACCAAGATTAGCACTATATCCAAAAGGCCAAGCGAGATTCCACTTGAGCCCACGCCACCTAGTGGTACCGAAAAGGCCCAAAATGATTTATAAGCCTATGGTACATCTAGCGCAAACCATGCACCTATCTTGCACCGACATTAAACACTGTCTCCAAACGGAAAGAAGTGAGATTCCACATGACCCACATCACCTAGGGAGTTCCATTAGGTGCGCCCAAAACGATTTTCGAGCCTATGGTACATTTTGACGCAAAACCGTGCACCTATCTTTGCGCCAAGATTAGCACTATATCCAAAAAGGCCAAACGAGCTTCCACTTGAGCCTCGTCACCTAGTGGTACCATCGATCGAAAAGTGCCCAAAATGATTTATGAGCCTATGGTACGCCTAGCGCAAACCATGCACCTATCTTGCACCGACACCAACACCGTCTTCAAACGGAAAGAAGCGAGATTCCACATGACCCACATCACCTAGGGGTTCCATCGAGTGCGCCCAAAACGATTTTCGAGCCTATGGTACACGTTTGACGCAAAACCGTGCACCTATCTATCTTGCATCAAGATTAGCACTATATCCAAAAGGCCAAACGAGCTTCCACTTGAGCCTCGTCACCTAGTGGTACCATCGAGTGCGCCCAAAATGATTTATGAGCCTATGGTACGCGTCTAGCACAAACCATGCACCTATCTTGCAACCGACATTAACATTGTCTCCAAACGGAAAGAAGTGAGATTCCACATGACCCACATCACCTAGGGAGTTCCATCGAGGTGCATCCAAAACGATTTCTGAGCCTATGGTACGCTTGACGCAAAACCATGCACCTATCTTGCGCCAAGATTAGCACTATATCCAAAAAAGAAACGAGATTCCACTTGAGCCTCATCACCTAGTGGTACCATCGAAAAGTGCGCCCAAAACGATTTATAAGCCTATGGTACGCTTAGTGCAAACCATGCACCTATCTTGCACCGACACCAACAGCATTCATATCGCAAAAGGAAAGAAGCGATATTCCACATGACCCACGTCACCTAGGGGTTCCATCGGGTGTGTCCAAAACGATTTGTAAGCCTATGGTACGTCTAGCGCAAACCATGCACCTATCTTGCACCGACATTAACATTGTCTCCAAACGGAAAGAAGTGAGATTCCACATGACCCACATCACCTAGGAGTTCCATCAGGTGCGTCCAAAATGATTTCCGAGCCTATGGTACGTTTGACGCAAACCGTGCACCTATCTTGTGTCAAGATTAGCACCATATCCGAAAGGCCAAAACGAGCTTCCACTTGAGCCTCGTCACCTAGTGGTACCATCGAGTGCGTCCAAAACGATTTATGAGCCTATGGTACGTCTAGCGCAAACCATGCACCTATCTTGCACCGACATTAACATTGTCTCCAAACGGAAAGAAGTGAGATTCCACATGACCCACATCACCTAGGAGTTCCATCAGGTGCATCCAAAACGATTTCTGAGCCTATGGTACGTTTGACGCAAACCGTGCACCTATCTTGCGTCAAGATTAGCACTATATCCAAAAGGCCGAAACGAGCTTCCACTTGAGCCTCGTCACCTAGTGGTACCATCGAGTGCGTACAAAACGATTTATAAGCCTATGGTACGTCTGGTGCAAACCATGCACCTATCTTGCACCGACACCAACTCTGTCTGCAAACGGAAAGAAGCGAGATTCCACATGACCCACGTCACCTAGGGGTTCCATCGGGTGCGTCCAAAACGATTTGTAAGCCTATGGTACGTCTAGCGCAAACCATGCACCTATCTTGCACCGACATTAACACTGTCTCCAAACGGAAAGAAGTGAGATTCCACATGACCCACATCACCTAGGGAGTTCCATCGAGGTGCGCCCAAAATGATTTCGAGCCTATGGTACGTTTGACGCAAACCATGCACCTATCTTGTGTCAAGATTAGCACCACATCCCAAAAGGCCAAAACGAGCTTCCACTTGAGCCTCGTCACCTAGTGGTACCATCGAAAAGTGTGTCCAAAATGATTTATGAGCCTATGGTACGCCTAGCGCAAACCATGCACCTATCTTGCACCGACATTAACACATTGTCTCCAAACGGAAAGAAGTGAGATTCCACATGACCCCACATCACCTAGGAGTTCCATTAGGTGCGCCCAAAATGATTTTCGAGCCTATGGTACGCTTGACGCAAACCGTGCACCTATCTTTGCGTCAAGATTAGCACTATATCCGAAAGGCCAAAACGAGCTTCCACTTGAGCCTCGTCACCTAGTGGTACCATTGAGTGCGTCAAAAACGATTTATGAGCCTATGGTACGTCTAGCACAAACCATGCACCTATCTTGCACCGACATTAACACTGTCTCCAAACGGAAAGAAGTGAGATTCCACATGACCCACATCACCTAGGAGTTCCATTAGGTGCGTCCAAAATGATTTCTGAGCCTATGGTACGTTTGACGCAAAACCATGCACCTATCTTGCGCCAAGATTAGCACTATATCCGAAAAGGTCAAACGAGCTTCCACTTGAGCCCTCGTCACCTAGTGGTACCATCGAAAGCGCCCAAAATGATTTATAAGCCTATGGTACGCCTAGCGCAAACCATGCACCTATCTTGCACCGACACCAACACGCTCTCCAAACGGAAAGAAGCGAGATTCCACATGACCCACGCCACCTAGGGGTTCCATCGAGGTGGCCCAAACGATTTGTAAGCCTATGGTACATCTAGACGCAAAACCATGCACCTATCTTGCACCGACATTAACATTGTCTCCAAACGGAAAGAAGTGAGATTCCACATGACCCACATCACCTAGGAGTTCCATCGAAAGGTGCATCCAAAATGATTTTCGAGCCTATGGTACGTTTGACGCAAACCATGCACCTATCTTGCGCCAAGATTAGCACTATATCCCAAAGGAAAGAAACGAGCTTCCACTTGAGCCTCATCACCTAGTGGTACCATCGAAAAGCGCATCCAAAACGATTTATAAGCCTATGGTACGCCTAGCGCAAACCATGCACCTATCTTGCACCGA
The DNA here is from genome assembly GCA_904845875.1 of Miscanthus lutarioriparius. Taxonomy (NCBI): domain Eukaryota; kingdom Viridiplantae; phylum Streptophyta; class Magnoliopsida; order Poales; family Poaceae; genus Miscanthus; species Miscanthus lutarioriparius. The sequence goes on from CAJGYO010000003.1 coordinate 68,709,227, forward strand.
CATTAACACTGCTCCAAACGGAAAGAAGCGAGATTCCACATGACCCACGTCACCTAGGGGTTCCATCGGTGTGTCCAAAACGATTTGTAAGCCTATGGTACGCGTCTAGCGCAAACCATGCACCTATCTTGCACAAGACATTAACTATGTCTCCAAACGGAATGAAGCGAGATTCCACATGACCCACATCACCTAGGAGTTCCATCGGTGCGCCCAAAATGATTTTCGAGCCAATGGTACGTTTGACGCAAACCATGCACCTATCTTGTGTCAAGATTAGCACCATATCCGAAAAGGGAAAAACGAAGCTTCCACTTGAGCCTCGTCACCTAGTGGTACCATCGAAAAGCGCCCAAAACGATTTATGAGCCTATGGTACGCCTAGGGCAAACCATGCACCTATCTTGCACCGACATTAACACTGTCTCCAAACGGAAAGAAGTGAGATTCCACATGACCCACATCACCTAGGGAGTTCCATTAGGTGCGTCCCAAAATGATTATGGCCTGACGCAAACCGTGCACCTATCTTTGCGCCCTAGTGGTACCATTGAGCCTCGTCACCTAGTGGTACCATCGAAGCGCCCAAAACGATTTATGAGCCTATGGTACGCCTAGCGCAAACCATGCACCTATCTTGCAACCGACATTAACACTATCTCCAAACGGAAAGAAGTGAGATTCCACATGACCCACATCACCTAGGAGTTCCATTAGGTGCGTCCAAAATGATTTTCGAGCCTATGGTACGTTTGACGCAAACCGTGCACCTATCTTGCGTCAAGATTAGCACTATATCCGAAAAGGTCAAACGAGCTTCCACTTGAGCCTCATCACCTAGTGGTACCATCGAAAAAGCGCCCAAAATGATTTATAAGCCTATGGTACGCTCTAGCGCAAACCATGCACCTATCTTGCACCGACACCAACATTGTCTTCAAACGGAAAGAAGCGAGATTCCACATGACCCACATCACCTAGGAGTTCCATCAAAAGCGCCCAAAATGATTTCGAGCCTATGGTACATTCGACGCAAACCGTACACCTATCTTGCGTCAAGATTAGCACTATGTCCGAAAGGCCAAAATGAGCTTCCACTTAAGCCTCGTCACCTAGTGGTACCATCGAGTGCGTCCAAAATGATTTATGAGCCTATGGTACGTCTAGCACAAACCATGCACCGATCTTGCACCGACACCAACACTGTCTGCAAACGGAAAGAAGCGAGATTCCACATCACCCACGTCACCAAGGGGTTCCACCGGGTGCGTCCAAAACGATTTGTAAGCCTATGGTACGTCTAGCGCAAACCACGCACCTATCTTGCACCGACACTAACACTGTCTCCAAACAGAATGAAGTGAGATTCCACGTGACCCACGTCGGCTAGGAGTTCAATCGGGTGCGTCCAAAACGATTTCTGATCCAATGCTACGTTTGACGCAAACCGTGCAACTATCTTGTGTCAAGATTAGCACCATATCCGAAAGGCCGAAACGAGCTTCCACTTGAGCCTCGTCACCTAGTGGTACCATCGAGTGCATCCAAAACGATTTATGAGCCTATGGTACGTCTAGCGCAAACCATGCACCTATCTTGCACCGACATTAACACAGTCTCCAAACGGAAAGAAGTGAGATTCCACATGACCCACATCACCTAGGAGTTCCATTAGGTGCGTCCAAAAAGATTTTTGAGCCTATGGTACGTTTGACGCAAACCGTGCACCTATCTTGCGTCAAGATTAGCACTATATCCGAAAGGCCAAAACGAGCTTCCACTTGAGCCTCGTCACCTAGTGGTACCATCGAGTGCGCCCAAAACGATTTATAAGCCTATGGTACGCCTAGCGCAAACCATGCACCTATCTTGCACCGACACCAACACTGCTCTCCAAACGGAAAAGAAGCGAGATTCCACATGACCCACGTCACCTAGGGGTTCCATCGGTGCGCCCAAAACGATTTTCGAGCCTATGGTACATTCGACGCAAAACCGTGCACCTATCTTGCACCAAGATTAGCACTATATCCCAAAGGAAAGAAACGAGATTCCACTTGACCCACGCCACCTAGGGGTTCCATCGAAAGTGGCCCAAAATGATTTATAAGCCTATGGTACATCTAGCGCAAACCATGCACCTATCTTGCACCGACATTAACACGCTCTCCAAACGGAAAGAAGTGAGATTCCACATGACCCACATCACCTAGGAGTTCCATTAGGTGCGTCCAAAACGATTTCCGAGCCTATGGTACGTTTGACGCAAACCGTGCACCTATCTTACGTCAAGATTAGCACTATATCCGAAAAGGCCGAAACGAGCTTCCACTTGAGCCTCGTCACCGAGTGGTACCATCGAGTGCGTTCAAAATGATTTCTAGGCCTATGGTACGTCTAGCGCAAACCATCCACCTATCTTGCACCGACACCAACACTGTCTTCAAACGGAAAGGAGCGAGATTCCACATGACCCACGTCACGTAGGGGTTCCATCGGGTGCGTCCAAAACGATTTCTGAGCCTATGGTACATTCGACGCAAACCGTGCACCTATCTTGCATCAACATTAGCACTATGTCCAAAAGGCCGAACCGAGCTTCCACTTAAGCCTCGTCACCTAGTGGTACCATCGAGTGCGTCCAAAATGATTTATGAGCCTATGGTACGTCTAGCACAAACCATGCACCGATCTTGCACCGACATTAACATTGTCTCCAAACGGAAAGAAGTGAGATTCCACATGACCCACATCACCTAGGAGTTCCATCCGGTGCATCCAAAACGATTTCTAGGCCTATGGTACGTTTGACGCAAACCGTGCACCTATCTTGCGTCAAGATTAGCACTATATCCGAAAGGCCGAAACGAGCTTCCACTTGAGCCTCGTCACCTAGTGGTACCATCGAGTGCGTACAAAACGATTTATAAGCCTATGGTACGTCTGGTGCAAACCATGCACCTATCTTGCACCGACACCAACACTGTCTGCAAACGGAAAGAAGCGAGATTCCACAGGACCCACGTCACCTAGGGGTTCCATCGGGTGTGTCCAAAACGATTTGTAAGCCTATGGTACGTCTAGCGCAAACCATGCACCTATCTTGCACCGACACTAACACTGTCTCCAAACGGAATGAAGTGAGATTCCACGTGACCCACGTCGCCTAGGAGTTCCATCGGGTGCGTCCAAAATGATTTCTGATCCAATGGTACGTTTGACACAAACCGTGCACCTATGTTGTGTCAAGATTAGCACCATATCCAAAGGCCAAACGAAGCTTCCACTTGAGCCTCTCGTCACCTAGTGGTACCATCGAGTGCGTCCAAAACGATTTATAAGCCTATGGTACGTCTAGCGCAAACCACGCACCTATCTTGCACCGACATTAACATTGTCTCCAAACGGAAAGAAGTGAGATTCCACATGACCCACATCACCTAGGAGTTCCATCAGGTGCATCCAAAACGATTTATGAGCCTATGGTACGTTTGACGCAAACCGTGCACCTATCTTGCGTCAAGATTAGCACTATATCCAAAAGGCCGAAACGAGCTTCCACTTGAGCCTCGTCACCTAGTGGTACCATCGAGTGCGTACAAAATGATTTATAAGCCTATGGTACGTCTGGTGCAAACCATGCACCTATCTTGCACCGACACCAACTCTGTCTGCAAACGGAAAGAAGCGAGATTCCACATGACCCACGTCACCTAGGGGTTCCATCGGGTGCGTCCAAAACGATTTGTAAGCCTATGGTACGTCTAGCGCAAACCATGCACCTATCTTGCACCGACACTAACACTGTCACCAAACTGAATGAAGTGAGATTCCACGTGACCCACGTCGCCTAGGAGTTCCATCGGGTGCGTCCAAAATGATTTCTGATCCAATGGTACGTTTGACGCAAACCGTGCACCTATGTTGTGTCAAGATTAGCACCACATCCGAAAGGCCAAAACGAGCTTCCACTTGAGCCTCGTCACCTAGTGGTACCATTGAGTGCGTCCAAAACGATTTATGAGCCTATGGTACGTCTAGGGCAAACCATGCACCTATCTTGCACCGACATTAACATTGTCTCCAAACAGAAAGAAGTGAGATTCCACATGACCCACATCACCTAGGAGTTCCATTAGGTGCGTCCAAAACGATTTCCGAGCCTATGGTACGTTTGACGCAAACCGTGCACCTATCTTGCGTCAAGATTAGCACTATATCCAAAAGGCCGAAACGAGCTTCCACTTGAGCCTCGTCACCTAGTGGTACCATTGAGTGCATCCAAAATGATTTATGAGCCTATGGTACGTCTAGCGCAAACCATGCACCTATCTTGCACCGACATTAACACTGTCTCCAAACGGAAAGAAGTGAGATTCCACATGACCCACATCACCTAGGAGTTCCATTAGGTGCGTCCAAAACGATTTTCGAGCCTATGGTACGTTTGACGCAAACCGTGCACCTATCTTGCGTCAAGATTAGCACTATATCCTCAAAAAAGGTCAAACGAGCTTCCACTTGAGCCTCGTCACCGAAAGTGGTACCATCGAAAAGCGCCCAAAACGATTTATAAGCCTATGGTACGTCTAGCGCAAACCATCCACCTATCTTGCACCGACACCAACACTGTCTTCAAACGGAAAGGAGCGAGATTCCACATGACCCACGTCACCTAGGGGTTCCATCGGGTGCGTCCAAAACGATTTCCGAGCCTATGGTACATTCGACGCAAACCGTGCACCTATCTTGCGTCAAGATTAGCACTATGTCCAAAAGGTCGAAATGAGCTTCCACTTGAGCCTCGTCACCTAGTGGTACCATCGAAAAGGCCCAAAATGATTTATGAGCCTATGGTACGTCTAGCACAAACCATGCACCTATCTTGCACCGACATTAACATTGTCTCCAAACGGAAAGAAGTGAGATTCCACATGACCCACATCACCTAGGAGTTCCATTAGGTGCATCCAAAATGATTTCCGAGCCTATGGTACGTTTGACGCAAACCGTGCACCTATCTTGCGTCAAGATTAGCACTATATCCGAAAGGCCAAAATGAGCTTCCACTTGAGCCTCATCACCTAGTGGTACCATCGAGTACGTCCAAAACGATTTATAAGCCTATGGTACATTTAGCGCAAACCATGCACCTATCTTGCACCGACACCAACACTGTCTGCAAACGGAAAGAAGCGATATTCCACATGACCCAAGTAACCTATCCAAAACGATTTGTAAGCCTATGGTACATCTAGCGAAAACCATGCACCTATCTTGCACCGACATTAACACTGTCTCCAAAAAGAAAGAAGTGAGATTCCACATGACCCACATCACCTAGGAGTTCCATTAGGTGCGTCCAAAACGATTTTCGAGCCTATGGTACGCTTTTGACGCAAAACTGCACCTATCTTTGCGCCAAGATTAGCACTATATCCAAAAGGAAAAACGCGAGCTTCCACTTGAGCCCTCGTCACCTAGTGGTACCATCGAGTGCGCCCAAAATGATTTATAAGCCTATGGTACGCCTAGCGCAAACCATGCACCTATCTTTGCACCGACATTAACACTGTCTCCAAACGGAAAGAAGCGAGATTCCACATGACCCACATCACCTAGGGGTTCCATCGGGTGCGCCCAAAATGATTTTCGAGCCTATGGTACATCTTGACGCAAAACCATGCACCTATCTTGCGTCAAGATTAGCACTATATCCGAAAGGCCAAATGAGCTTCCACTTGAGCCTCGTCACCTAGTGGTACCATCTAGTGCGTCCAAAACGATTTATGAGCATATGGTACGTCTAGCACAAACCAAGCACCTATCTTGCACCGACATTAACATTGTCTCCAACCAGAAAGAAGTGAGATTCCACATGACCCACATCACCTAGGAGTTCCATCTGGTGCGTCCAAAACGATTTCCGAGCCTATGGTATGTTTGATGCAAACCGTGCTCCTATCTTGCGTCAAGACTAGCACTATATCCGAAAGGCCAATACGAGCTTCCACTTGAGCCTCGTCACCTAGTGGTACCATTGAGTGCGTCGAAAATGATTTATGAGCCTATGCTACATCTAGCGCTAACCATGCACCTATGTTGCACCGACATTAACACTGTCTCCAAATGGAAAGAAGTGAGATTCCACATGACCCACATCACCTAGGAGTTCCATTTGGTGCGTCCAAAATGATTTCCGAGCCTATGGTACATTTGACGCAAACCGTGCACCTATCTTGTGTCAAGATTAGCACCATATCCGAAAGGCCGAAACGAGCTTCCACTTGAGCCTCGTCACCTAGTGGTACCATCGAGTGCATCCAAAACGATTTATGAGCCTATGGTACGTCTAGCGCAAACCATGCACCTATCTTGCACTGACATTAACACTGTCTCCAAACGGAAAGAAGTGAGATTCCACATGACCCACATCACCTAGGAGTTCCATTTGGTGCGCCCAAAATGATTTTGAGCCTATGGTACATTTGCGCAAACCATGCACCTATCTTTGCGCCAAGATTAGCACTATATCCGAAAAGGCCAAAACGAGCTTCCACTTGAGCCTCATCACCTAGTGGTTCCATCGAAAAGCGCCCAAAATGATTTATAAGCCTATGGTACATTTAGCGCTAAACCATGCACCTATCTTGCACCGACACCAACACTGCAAGATTCGCAAACGGAAAGAAGCGATATTCCACATGACCCACATCACCTAGTAACCATAAAAGGCCCAAAACGATTTGTAAGCCTATGGTACATCTAGCGCAAACCATGCACCTATCTTGCACCGACATTAACACAGTCTCCAAACGGAAAGAAGTGAGATTCCACATGACCCACATCACCTAGGAGTTCCATTAGGTGCGTCCAAAAAGATTTTCGAGCCTATGGTACGTTTGACGCAAACCGTGCACCTATCTTGCGTCAAGATTAGCACCATATCCGAAAGGCCGAAATGAGCTTCCACTTGAGCCTCGTCACCTAGTGGTACCATCGAAAGCGCCCAAAACGATTTATAAGCCTATGGTACGCCTAGCGCAAACCATCCACCTATCTTGCACCGACACCAACATCGTCTCCAAACGGAAAGAAGAGAGATTCCACATGACCCACGTCACCTAGGGGTTCCATCAGGTGCGCCCAAAATGATTTTCGAGCCTATGGTACATCTTGACGCAAACCGTGCACCTATCTTGCGCCAAGATTAGCACTATGTCCGAAAAGGTCAAACGAGCTTCCACTTGAGCCTCGTCACCTAGTGGTACCATCTAGTGCGTCCAAAACGATTTATGAGCATATGGTATGTCTAGCACAAACCATGCACCTATCTTGCACTGACATTAACATTGTCTCCAACCGGAAAGAAGTGAGATTCCACATGACCCACATCACCTAGGAGTTCCATCAGGTGCATCCAAAATGATTTCTGAGGCTATGGGACGTTTGACGCAAACCGGGCACCTATCTTGCGTCAAGATTAGCACTATATCCGAAAGGCCGAAACGAGCTTCCACATGAGCCTCGTCACCTAGTGGTACCATCGAATGCGTACAAAATGATTTATAAGCCTATGGTACGTCTAGCGCAAACCATGCACCTATCTTGCACCGACACCAACACTGTCTGCAAACGGAAAGAAGCGAGATTCCACATGACCCACGTCACCTAGGGGTCCATCGGTGCGCCCAAAATGATTTGTAAGCCTATGGTACGTCTAGCGCAAAACCATGCACCTATCTTGCACCGACATTAACACTGTCTCTCCAAACGGAATGAAGTGAGATTCCACGTGACCCACATCACCTAGGAGTTCCATCGAGGTGCGCCCAAAATGATTTTCGAGCCAATGGTACGCTTGAGCGCAAACCATGCACCTATATCTTGTGTCAAGATTAGCACCATATCTAAAAGGCCGAAACGAGCTTCCACTTGAGCCTCGTCACCTAGTGGTACCATCGAGTGCATCCAAAACGATTTATGAGCCTATGGTACATCTAGCGCAAACCATGCACCTATCTTGCACCGACATTAACACTGTCTCCAAACAGAAAGAAGTGAGATTCCACATGACCCACATCACCTAGGGAGTTCCATTAGGTGCGCCCAAAATGATTTTCGAGCCTATGGTACGTTTGACGCAAACCGTGCACCTATCTTGTGTCAAGATTAGCACTATATCCAAAAAGGTCAAACAAGCTTCCACTTGAGCCTCGTCACCAAGTGGTACCATCGAAAAGCGCCCAAAATGATTTATAAGCCTATGGTACGTCTAGCGTAAACCATGCACCTATCTTGCACCGCACACCAACACCATCGCAAACGGAAAGAAGCGAGATTCCACATGACCCACGTCACCTAGGGGTTCCATCGGGTGCGCCCAAAACGATTTGTAAGCCTATGGTACGTCTATTGCGCAAAACCATGCACCTATATCTTGCACCGACACTAACACTGTCTCCAAAAGCGAATGAAGTGAGATTCCACGTGACCCACGTCACCTAGGAGTTCCATCAAAAGTGCGCCCAAAATGATTTTCGAGCCAATGGTACGCTTGACGCAAACCATGCACCTATCTTGTGTCAAGATTAGCACCATATCTAAAAGGGAAAAACGAGCTTCCACTTTGAGCCTCGTCACCTAGTGGTACCCGAAAAGTGCATCCAAAACGATTTATGAGCCTATGGTACGTCTAGCGCAAACCATGCACCTATCTTGCACCAACATTAACACTGTCTCCAAACGGAAAGAAGTGAGATTCCACATGACCCACATCACCTAGGAGTTCCATTAGGTGCGCCCAAATGATTTTCGAGCCTATGGTACGTTTGACGCAAAACGTGCACCTATCTTGTGTCAAGATTAGCACTATATCCGAAAAGGCCAAAACAAGCTTCCACTTGAGCCTCGTCACCTAGTGGTACCATCGAAAAGGTATCCAAAACGATTTATAAGCCTATGGTATGTCTAGCGCAAAGCATGCACCTACCTTGCACCGACACCAACACTGTCTTCAAACGGAAAGAGTGAGATTCCACATGACCCACATCACCTAGGGGTTCCATCGGGTGCGCCCAAAATGATTTCGAGCCTATGGTACATTTGACGCAAAACCGTGCACCTATCTTGCGCCAAGATTAGCACTATATCCGAAAAGGTCAAACGAGCTTCCACTTGAGCCTCATCACCTAGTGGTACCATCGAAAAGCGCCCAAAATGATTTATGAGCCTATGGTACGCCTAGCACAAACCATGCACCTATCTTGCACCGACATTAATGTTGTCTCCAAACGGAAAGAAGTGAGATTCCACATGACCCACATCACCTAGGAGTTCCATTAGGTGCGTCCAAAACGATTTCCGAGCCTATGGTACGTTTGACGCAAACCATGCACCTATCTTGCGACAAGATTAGCACTATATCCGAAAAGGTCAAAACGAGCTTCCACTTGAGCCTCGTCAACTAGTGCTTCCATCGACTGCGTCCAAAATGATTTATAAGCCTATGGTACGTCTAGCGTAAACCATGCACCTATCTTGCACCGACACCAACACCTGCTATCCGCAAACGAAAGAAGCGAGATTCTCCACATGACCCATGTCACCTAGGGGTGTCCATCAAGGCCAAGAAAAGCGTGTCCAAAATGATTTGTAAGCCTATGGTACGTCTAGCGCAAACCATGCACCTATCTTGCACCGACATTAACATTGTCTCCAAACGGAAAGAAGTGAGATTCCACATGACCCACATCACCTAGGAGTTCCATCAGGTGCGTCCAAAATGATTTCTGAGCCTATGGTACGTTTGACGCAAACCGTGCACCTATCTTGTGTCAAGATTAGCACCATATCTGAAAGGCCAAAACGAGCTTCCACTTGAGCCTCGTCACCTAGTGGTACCATCGAGTGCATCCAAAACGATTTATGAGCCTATGGTACGTCTAGCGCAAACCATGCACCTATCTTGCACCGACATTAACACTGTCTCCAAACGGAAAGAAGTGAGATTCCACATGACCCACATCACCTAGGAGTTCCATTAGGCGCATCCAAAATGATTTCTGAGCCTATGGTACGTTTGATGCAAACCGTGCACCTATCTTGCGTCAAGATTAGCACTATATCCGAAAAGGACGAAATGAGCTTCCACTTGAGCCTCGTCACCGAGTGGTACCATCGAAAAGCGCCCAAAACGATTTATAAGCCTATGGTATGTCTAGCGCAAAACCATGCACCTATCTTGCACCGACACCAAACACGCTCTCCAAACGGAAAGAAGCGAGATTCCACATGACCCACGTCACCTAGGGGTTCCATCGGGTGCGCCCAAAATGATTTGTAAGCCTATGGTACATCTAGCGCAAACCATGCACCTATCTTGCACCGACAAGATAACACTATCTCAAACGGAATGAAGTGAGATTCCACGTGACCCACATCACCTAGTGAGTTCCATCAAAAGTGCGCCCAAAATGATTTTGAGCCAATGGTACGTTTAGCGCAAACCATGCACCTATCTTGTGTCAAGATTAGCACCATATCTAAAAGGAAAGAAACGAGCTTCCACTTGAGCCTCGTCACCTAGTGGTACCATCGAAAGTGCATCCAAAACGATTTATGAGCCTATGGTACATCTAGCGCAAACCATGCACCTATCTTGCACCGACATTAACACTGTCTCCAAACGGAAAGAAGTGAGATTCCACATTACCCACATCACCTAGGAGTTCCATTAGGTGCGTCCAAAACGATTTTCGAGCCAATGCTACGTTTGACGCAAACCGTGCACCTATCTTGTGTCAAGATTAGCACTATATCGAAAAGGCGAAACAAGCTTCCACTTGAGCCTCGTCACCAAGTGGTACCATCGAAAGCGCCCAAAATGATTTATAAGCCTATGGTATGTCTAGCGTAAACCATGCACCTATCTTGCACCGACACCAACACTATCTCCAAACGGAAAGAAGCGAGATTCCACATGACCCACGTCACCTAGGGGTTCCATCGGTGCGCCCAAAACGATTTGTAAGCCTATGGTACGCCGACGCAAAACCATGCACCTATCTTGCACCAACATTAACACTATGTCTCAAACGGAACGAAACGAGATTCCACTTGACCCACGTCGGCTAGGAGTTCCATCTAGTGCGCCCAAAATGATTTATGAGCATATGGTACGTCTAGCGCAAACCATGCACCTATCTTGTGTCAAGATTAGCACCATATCCAAAAGGAAAGAAACGAGATTCCACTTGACCCACGTCACCTAGTGGTACCATCGAAAGTGCATCCAAAACGATTTATGAGCCTATGGTACGCCTAGCGCAAACCATGCACCTATCTTGCACCGACATTAACACTATCTCCAAACGGAATGAAGTGAGATTCCACATGACCCACGTCACCTAGGGAGTTCCATTAGGTGCGCCCAAAATGATTTTCGAGCCTATGGTACGTTTGAGCGCAAAACCGTGCACCTATCTTGTGTCAAGATTAGCACTATATCCGAAAAAGGCCGAAACAAGCTTCCACTTGACCCTCGTCACCTAGTGGTACCATCGAAAAGCGCCCAAAACGATTTATAAGCCTATGGTACGCTCTAGCGCAAACCATGCACCTATCTTGCACCGACACCAACACCGTCTTCAAACGGAAAGAAGTGAGATTCCACATGACCCACGTCACCTAGGGGTTCCATCGGGTGCGCCCAAAATGATTTCGAGCCTATGGTACATTTGACGCAAAACCATGCACCTATCTTTGCGCCAAGATTAGCACTATATCCCAAAAGGCTGAAACGAGCTTCCACTTGAGCCTCGTCACCTAGTGGTACCATCGATTGCATCCAAAACGATTTGAGAGCCTATGGTACGTCTAGCACAAACCATGCACCTATCTTGCACCGACATTAACATTGTCTCCAAACGGAAAGAAGTGAGATTCCACATGACCCACATCACCTAGGAGTTCCATCAGGTGCGTCCAAAACGATTTCTGAGCCTATGGTACGTTTGACGCAAACCATGCACCTATCTTGCGTCAAGATTAGCACTATATCCGAAAAGGCCGAAACGAGCTTCCACTTGAGCCTCGTCACCTAGTGGTACCATCGAGTGCGTCCAAAATGATTTATAAGCCTATGGTATGTCTAGCGTAAACCATGCACCTATCTTGCACCGACACCAACACTGTCTGCAAACAGAAAGAAGCGAGATTCCACATGACCCACGTCACCTAGGGTGTCCATCGGGTGCGTCCAAAATGATTTGTAAGCCTATGGTACGTCTAGAGCAAAAACCATGCACCTATCTTGCACCGACACTAACACTGTCTCAAAACGGAACGAAGTAAGATTCCACGTGACCCACGTCGGCTAGGAGTTCCATCGGGTGCGTCCAAAATGATTTCTGAGCCAATGCTACGTTTGACGCAAACCATGCACCTATCTTGTGTCAAGATTAGCACCATATCTAAAAGGGCGAAACGAGCTTCCACTTGAGCCTCGTCACCTAGTGGTACCATCGAGTGCATCCAAAACGATTTATGAGCCTATGGTACGTCTAGCGCAAACCATGCACCTATCTTGCACCGACACTAACACTGTCTCCAAACGGAATGAAGTGAGATTCCACGTGACCCACGTCGGCTAGGAGTTCCATTAGGTGCATCCAAAATGATTTCTAAGCCAATGCTACGTTTGACGCAAACCGTGCACCTATCTTGTGTCAAGATTAGTACTATATCCGAAAAGGCCGAAACAAGCTTCCACTTGAGCCTCGTCACCGAGTGGTACCATCGAGTGCGTCCAAAACGATTTATAAGCCTATGGTATGTCTAGCGCAAACCATGCACCTAACTTGCACCAACACCAACACTGTCTTCAAACGGAAAGGAGCAAGATTCCACATGACCCACGTCACCTAGGGGTTCCATCGGGTGCGTCCAAAACTATTTCTGAGCCTATGGTACATTCGACGCAAACCGTGCACCTATCTTGCGTCAAGATTAGCACTATGTCCGAAAGGCCGAAACGAGCTTCCACTTAAGCCTCGTCACCTAGTGGTACCATCGAGTGCGTCCAAAATTATTTATGAGCCTATGGTACGTCTAGCACAAACCATGCACCGATCTTGCACCGACATTAACATTGTCTCCAAACGGAAAGAAGTGAGATTCCACATTACCCACATCACCTAGGAGTTCCATCAGGTGCGTCCAAAACGATTTCTGAGCCTATGGTACGTTTGACGCAAACCATGCACCTATCTTGCGTCAAGATTAGCACTATATCCGAAAGGCCGAAACGAGCTTCCACTTGAGCCTCGTCACCTAGTGGTACCATCGAGTGCGTACAAAATGATTTATAAGCCTATGGTACGTCTGGCACAAACCATGCACCTATCTTGCACCGACACCAACACTATCTGCAAACGGAAAGAAGCGAGATTCCACATGACCCACGTCACCTAGGGGTTCCATCGGGTGCGTCCAAAACGATTTGTAAGCCTATGGTACGTCTAGCGCAAACCATGCACCTATCCTGCACCGACACTAACACTGTCTCCAAACGGAATGAAGTGAGATTCCACGTGACCCACGTCGCCTAGGAGTTCCATCGGGTGCGTCCAAAATGATTTCTGATCCAATGGTACGTTTGACGCAAACCGTGCACCTATCTTGTGTCAAGATTAGCACCATATCCGAAAGGCCAAAACGAGCTTCCACTTGAGCCTCTTCACCTAGTGGTACCATCGAGTGCGTCCAAAACGATTTATGAGCCTATGGTACGTCTAGTGCAAACCATGCACCTATCTTGCACAGACATTAACACTGTCTCCAAACAGAAAGAAGTGAGATTCCACATGACCCACATCACCTTGGATTTCCATTAGGTGCGTCCAAAACGATTTCCGAGCCTATGGTATGTTTGATGCAAACCGTGCTCCTATCTTGCGTCAAGACTAGCACTATATCCGAAAGGCCAAAACGAGCTTCCACTTGAGCCTCGTCACCTAGTGGTACCATTGAGTGCGTCAAAAACGATTTATGAGCCTATGGTACGTCTAGCGCAAACCATGCACCTATCTTGCACCGACATTAACACTATCTCCAAACGGAAAGAAGTGAGATTCCACATGACCCACATCACCTAGGAGTTCCATCAGGTGCATCCAAAACGATTTCCGAGCCTATGGTACGTTTGACGCAAACCGTGCACCTATCTTGCGTCAAGATTAGCACTATATCCGAAAGGCCAAAACGAGCTTCCACTTGAGCCTCGTCACATAGTGGTTCCATCAAGTGCGTCCAAAACGATTTATAAGCCTATGGTACGTTTAGCGCAAACCATGCACCTATCTTGCACCGACACCAACACTGTCTGCAAATGGAAAGAAGCGATATTCCACATGACCCACGTCACCTAGGGGTTCCATCGGGTGCATCCAAAATGATTTCCAAGCCTATGGTACGTTCGACATAAACCGTGGACCTATCTTGCGTCAAGATTAGCACTATGTTCGAAAGGCTGAAACGAGCTTCCACTTGAGCCTCGTCACCTAGTGGTATCGTCGAGCGCGTCCAAAACGATTTATGTGCCTATGGTACGTCTAGCGCAAACCATGCACCTATCTTCCACCGACATTAACACCTGCTCTCAAACGGAAAGAAGTGAGATTCCACATGACCCACATCACCTAGGAGTTCCATTAGGTGCGTCCAAGATGATTTCCAAGCCTATGGTACATTTGACGCAAACCGTGCACCAATCTTGCGTCAAGATTAGCACTATATCCGAAAGGCCAAAACGAGCTTCCACTTGAGCCTCGTCACATAGTGGTACCATCGAGTGCGTCCAAAACGATTTATAAGCCTATGGTACGTTTAGCGCAAACCATGCACCTATCTTGCACCGACACCAACACTGTCTGCAAACGGAAAGAAACGATATTCCACATGACCCATGTAACCTATCCAAAATGATTTGTAAGCCTATGGTACATATAGCGCAAACCATGCACCTATCTTGCACCGACATTAACACTGTCTCCAAACAGAAAGAAGTGAGATTCCACATGACCCACATCACCTAGGAGTTCCATTAGGTGCGTCCAAAATGATTTCCGAGCCTATGGTACATTTGACGCAAACCGTGCACCTATCTTGCGTCAAGATTAGCACTATATCCGAAAGGCCGAAACGAGCTTCCACTTGAGCCTCGTCACCGAGTGGTACCATACAGTGCGTCCAAAATGATTTATAAGCCTATGGTACGTCTAGCGCAAACCATCCACCTATCTTGCACTGACACCAACACTGTCTCAAAATGGAAAGGAGCGAGATTCCACATGACCCACGTTACCTAGGGGTTGCATCGGGTGCGTCCAAAATGATTTCCGAGCCTATGGTACATCCGACGCAAACCGTGCACCTATCTTGTGTCAAGATTAGCACTATGTCCGAAAGGCTAAAACGAGCTTCCACTTAAGCCTCGTCACCTAGTGGTACCATCGAGTGCGTCCAAAACGATTTATGAGCATATGGTACGTCTAGCACAAACCATGTACCTATCTTGCACCGACATTAACATTGTCTCCAACCGGAAAGAAGTGAGATTCCACATGACCCACATCACCTAGGAGTTCCATCAGGTGCGTCCAAAAACGATTTCTGAGCCTATGGGACGTTTGACGCAAACCGTGCACCTATCTTGCGTCAAGATTAGCACTATATCCGAAAGGCCGAAACGAGCTTCCATATGAGCCTCATCACCTAGTGGTACCATCGAGTGCATACAAAACGATTTATAAGCCTATGGTACGTGATAGAGCTAGAGTGCCCGATCCTTCGGTGAGTGGAGGATAACTACAATTTGGTGGGTGTCGACCCTCGTGATCTGACTATGACGGAGAAGTCTGTGGCGCCTTAGCAATCGCTGAACCAACTCCTAATGGTTATTGACCTTGCTGGTGCTAGATCAACCTGATCACGAAGATCAATTCCTGCTGGGAATCGAAGAACAAGCAAGAATCTGAGGCGAGCAACCCTGAATATTACTCGAAGGTGGGGTTCTGAATTACACGAAGACGAAGCTTCGGAAGTAGCAATGGCTAACTTAAGCAAAACAAAACCTAAGCCAAAGAGGGGGCGTAGCCCCTGGCTAAATAGGGGGAAGAGGGAGGAAGGAGGACGCCCAGCCTACCCACAAGGCAAGGAATAGGCGCCCAAACAGCCACACACCATCTCCTTGATCCCCTTTCCTGATTTAGATGGCGCAGCACCTTCCTAGTTATTTCTTGACAAAACTAAAAACACATAGGTGGCGCAGCACCTAGACATTATTCAGGCAGGTTCATCATGAGCATAGATGGCGCATGCACTTAGGAAACTTCACGGTCCTTCATTCTTCAAAATCATCACAAAGTTTAATTCACGTGCACGAGCTCGAGTAAGTGGTCCCGTGGCGCTGTCTTTGGTTCGGGTTGGAGTAGCCATTCCCGTGTCGGGGTTGATGTCCTCATCATCCTCCCCTTCTTGAATTGAAGTCGTCCTCGACGGCAGCTCCTTAGCCTCACCCCGCATATGGTTTCAAATCTACAACATTAAAACTAGAGGAAACACCATAGTCTGCAGGGGTCAAGTATATAAGCATTATCATTGATTTTCTTAAACACCTTGAAGGGACCAAAGAAGACACGGGCATCAGCTTAGAACTGCGCAAACTAGGAAAGCGATCCTTGCGCAAATGCAACCAAACCAAGTCACCAGGTTCAAAAGTAACAAGTTTACGTCCTTTACTACAAACAACCTGATTTTTAGCATTAATGTGCGCAATGTTCTGCTGTGTTTACTCATGGATGTCCAACATTTGTTTAACATGTGCAACAACATCGACATGTGGGGCATCCAAAGGGTCAAAGGACAACAAGTCAATTGGCGCACGTGGAATGTAACCATAGACAACCTAAAAAGGGCACATTTTCGTGGTGGAATGTGTAGCACGATTGTAAGCAAACTCAACATGGGGCAAACAATCCTCCCAAAGTTTTTGATTCTTGTCTAACACGGCCCTAAGCATGGTAGATAAGGTTGCATTCACAACCTCGATTTGCCCATCTGTTTGTGGGTGACAAGTGGTGCTGAAAAGCAATTTAGTTCCTAGTTTATTCCAAAGAGATCTCCAAAAATGACTTAGGAACTTAGCATCGCGATCTGAGACTATTGTATGTGGAACACCATGTAAATGAATAATCTCACGAAAGAACAACTCAGCAACGCTTCTAGCATCATCAGTTTTATGACATGGTATGAAGTGAGCCATTTTAGAGAATCGATCAACAACCACAAAGATACTATCCCTCCCCTTCTTAGTTTGAGGTAAGCCCAAAACAAAATCCATAGAAATATCTAGCCTAGGAGAAGTAGGGATAGGTAACGGCATATACAAACCGTGGTTGTTCAGGTGTCACTTAGCTTTCTAGCACGTGGTGTAGCGTGCAACAAAACGCTCCACGTCGCGGCGCATCTGGGGCCAAAAGAAGTGCGCGGCCAAAATCTCCTATGTCTTGTAAACGCCAAAGTGTCCCATGAGGCCACCACCATGCGCGCTCCCGCAATAAAGAAAAAAAGATGAACCGAGCTTGCGGGAATACATAGCTTGTTAGCGTGGAACAAAAACCCATCGGTTACATGGAATTTACCCCATGGTTTACCATCCTTGCAATGCAGCATGATGTCCTTAAAGCCGGGATCATCGGTAGTATTGGTCTTTCACGATTTGTAAACCAAAAATTTTAAAGTCTAACTGGGAAAGCATGGTGTATCTACGCGACAAAGCATCAGCAATAATGTTGTCTTTCCGTTCTTGTGTTTGATGATGTAAGGAAAAGACTCTATGAATTGACCCACATAGCATGCCGACGGTTCAGATTAGTTTGGCTACGAATATGTTTTAATGCCTCATGATCGAATGAATTATAAACTCGTGAGGCCAAAGATAGTGCTGCCATGTTTGAAGTGTGCGAACCAAAGCGAAAAGCTCCTTATCATAAGTTGAACAATTCAGACTAGCACCGCTTAATTTTTTCGCTAAAGTAAGCAAGCTGGCTTGCCCTCTTGCAAACAAAACACCGCCTAAGCCAATACCACTAGCATCGCATTCAAGTTCAAACATCTTATTGAAATCGTAGTAGCTGTAGTAAGGGGCCATGTGTCAACTTATCTTTTAGAATGGTGAATGCCTTGTCCGTGTCGCACCCAGGAGAAAGGAATGCCCTTCTTGGTGAGCTCATGCAACAAGGCGGCAATGGAGCTGAAGTCACGCACGAACCGTCGGTAGAAACACGCAAGCCCAAGAAAACTCCGAATCACAGAATCATGATTTGTCGGCATGGGCCAGCTGGATGGCGTCAATCTTCTTCTTTGTCCACTTCAATGCCCTGCATGGAGTAACAACATAGCCAAGAAACGAAACATGTGTGTGTGTGCGAAGTCGCACTTGTCCAAGTTACCAAACAAGCGGGCGGCAGCGCATAAAGCATCAAAAATAGCATGCAAATGTTCCAAATGCTCTTTCATAGACTTTGCTGTAAATTAGAATGTCATCAAAATAAAAACCACAAACAATCCTATGAAAGGCCTCAAAACTTCATTCATTAAGCGCATAAATGTCTTTGGGAGCATTAGTCAATCCAAACGGCATAACTAACCATTCATATAAGCCAAATTTTGTTTTAAAAGCCGTTTTCCATTCATCCCCAAGCTTCATTCGAATCGATGGTACCGCTTACATAAATCTACCTTGGAGAATATAAAAGCACCGCTAAGCTCGTCAAGCATATCATCAAGGCAAGGTATAGGATAACGATAACGAATTGTGATATTGTTAATCGCTCGACAATCTACACACATGCGCCGGTACCATCTTTCTTTGGGACAAGTAGTACAGAACAGAGCAAGGGCTAAGAGACTCATGAATGTAGCCTTATCAAGTAGCGCTTGGACTTGGTGCTGAATCTCCTTTGTCTCATCGGGATTGGTGTGCAGACGGGCGCGGTTGGGAAGTTGGGCGTCCGGGATGAGGTCGATCCGGTGCTCAATGCCACGAATGGGAGGAAGACACGGTGGTAAGTCCTTCGAAATACATCGGCAAAGTCCTCGCAAAAGCTTAGTAACAGTTAGGGGTATATCCAAAGATGGTGCATCATCGAGTGAAACCAAAGACATGAGAACATACAAGCGCATAGCAAGGCATATTAGCAACAAGTAATTCATCAAAATCAGCACGTGTAGCAAGTAAAACAGAGCATGTAGCTTAATCTCTTTAGGCGTATTGGTTGTTGTTGGCATTGTTTTAATGCTTTAGTAGCCCGAGCAATGTCATCTTTCACAATCTATTCAGGGTCATTGGATGAAGAATAATTTTCTTGCCCTTAAACAGTAATGAATAATGATTTGTGCGACCATGATGTAAACAATCAAGTATCATATTGCGTGGCCTACCAAGCAACAACAAACATGCCTCCATAGGAACAACATCGCAATCAAGTATAATCGAATAAGATCCCATGGAGAAGTGAACACGCATCGAAAGCGTGTTACCTTGAGTTTGCCACCCCTGGTTGAGCCATTGAATGTGGTAGGGATGTGGATGTGGACGCGT
Organism: Miscanthus lutarioriparius; assembly: GCA_904845875.1. Taxonomy (NCBI): domain Eukaryota; kingdom Viridiplantae; phylum Streptophyta; class Magnoliopsida; order Poales; family Poaceae; genus Miscanthus; species Miscanthus lutarioriparius. Next base: position 68,728,890 of record CAJGYO010000003.1, read on the forward strand.
TTGGAGAGACAACTTCTCTACCAGATCCGAACTTGCCAAATTGTTGCAACTACCGCCGTCAATGATGATGCGAATGGATCATTCTTGCACAACGCCTTTGGTGTGGAACAAAGTGTGGCGCTGGTTCTTTCGCCAGTCATGCAACCTGTGTATCGAGGACTCATTTGCACAACAAGACTCTCATACTTGTCGGCGTCGGTGGTAGCCACGTGTTCTTCCGCATGTCTGAAACGTCGGCAGACAAGCATAGCATATATAGTTTCATCGGAATCACTAGCGGAAGAATACTCACCATCGTCACGTATAATCAACGTACGCTTGTTGGGGCAGTCCTATATCACATGCCCATAACCTTTGCAACGATGGCATTGAATGTCCTTTGTGCGGCTAGTGGAAGAGGAGGCGCTCTTATTAGCTAGAAGGGGCGCTGGAGGTGGAGATGTTGCCTTGTCACGTGACATCCGCTATGTGGGAGGGCGCCGAGGGGTGAAGGGATCAAAGTAGTGCGACACGCAAAAGAGTTAGAATGGGTCCTTGCTCGTCGTCCCGCACTTCACGTTCAGCTTTGCAAGCAAATGCAAACAAAGTAGTAATATCATCATAGTGCTTATAATCAAGAATATCCTGAATTTCACGGTTCAAACCACCACGAAATCGTGCCATCGCAGCATCATTAGTCTCAACTAAACCACAACGAATCATGCGGTTTGCAACTCCCGATAATACTCTTCTCTGATTTGGTTCCTTCTTTGAAAGCGCTGCATTTTATTAAGCAAGTCTCATGCATAATAGGAAGGAACAAATCGGTGTCGCATGATAGTTTTTAATTGCTCCCAAGTTGTGGGAATGTTATTAGGGTGTTTTTTGCGATGCTCACGCCACCAAATGGATGCGAAATCAGTAAACTCACTAGTAGCAGCCCTAACTTGATATTGTGCAAGAACATCATGACAATGAAATTTCGATCTCACCGCAAGTTCCCAATCAAGATACGCACCGGATCATATTTGCCATTAAATGAAGGAATCGTGAACTTAATCTTAGTAAATGAGTCGTTTCGATTACGTACCACGCGCGCTCACCACACGGTTGCGGTGGTGCCCTCCATGGCGGTCCTGGTCATCGATCTCGGTATCACCACCATAATCAAATTCCGACGCCGATCAACAAGTTGTTGTACCAACTCATCAAGGCGTGTAGTGAGCGTGGCAAGGTGGTGGCGTGGGCAGCTTGTGCTTGCTTTGCATCTCCACAAGCGTAGCATTTGTGGCCATTTGAGCGTCCCCGAAATTGACCCACTTGCTCGTTGGCAATCCTAATCTCCTCCGCCAAGCCCTCCACGTGCTCGTTCATCTTGCGATTGAAGTGGTGAATGATGCCTTTAGTGCGTGGGGACCGAGGCATGGCATCCCGATCAGCTAGCTCCCCTGTCATTGTTAGTAGGAAAACAACGAACACGAAAACAAGTATGTGCCCTGAAGCCTATAGGATATGGTGCTGATCAAGGCACTCAAACTAAAGTCTGTTATCAAACTCTTACCCGTTCTTACCAAGCTTGCGGGGGTGACTTGCAACCAGCGGTACAACCTTCCAAAGATTGAATGGAGCGATTGCCGGAGGACAGAGCTTGATCGTCAGAGAAAATTTGTGGAGTTCGGGAAGGCTGCACTCAATTGCAAGGGTTAGCACAATCAAACAAGCAATGCAAGGTTGAATAATAGTGCTAAACACGCGCTATATTCTTTGGAAACAAGTGGAAACGTGCAAAGCAAGCAAAGGTGGTGGCGCCCAAGGGGGAGGCGCCTGGTGTGTTCGTCCCAGAGAGGAAGACCAGCGCCCAAATCAGGTGGATCACAACACCGAATTCTTCTTTCCAAAACTAGACAATCTAAAATAAGGAAGAATATTGCACCAAATCCCAAAACAGGGAAAGGGGTGGCATCCAACAGGGAAAAGACACGCCCCCAAATGTAATTCTATTGCCTTGTATGGTGCGGCTTTTCCTTTCTTTCCTTTTTTTTTTTTTTGTTTAATACATTGGCACCTTGCCTTTTTTTTTTTTTTTCTGGATACTTTCCCTTTGACATAAAACTTTCCAAAATGTGGCGGAGGGGGGGGTGTCAGGAAGGAAAAGCTGTGGTAGGGAGAGGGCGTGCACCGGGAGGGGGAAGATAGGGAGAGGCGTGCACCGTGGAGGGGGAAGATGGTGAAGAGGGCGTGGTGGTGGTGGGGGATGAAACGACGATGAAAAACAACGGCGACGAACACAAAGTGACTAGCAACTATTGACTTAAAAGCACACAAATTCAACAACACAAATTCTTGAATGAAATGTGCAAGGCTCAAAAGGTCTTTGGGACAAAGGTCGAAACTCGATTGTTGTTTTGGTTTGGTGGACAATAGGACGATGAACAACTGAAACTAAAGGATAACTCGATAAAACTCACCGATCAACCTGAATTTTGATACCACTTGATAGAGCTGGAGTGCCCGATCCTTCGGTGAGTGGAGGATAACTACGATTTGGTGGGTGTCGACCCTCGTGATCCGACTACGACGAACAAGTCAGTGGCGCCTTAGCAATCGTTGAACCAACTCCCGATGGTTATTGACCTTCTTTGGTGCTAGATCAACTCGATCACGAAGATCAATTCCTCTGCGGCAATCGAAGAACAAGCAAGAATCGAGGCGAGCAACCACGAATATTACTCAAAGGTGGGGTTCGAATTACACGAAGACGAAGCTTTGGAAGTAGCAATGGCTAACTTAAGCAAAACAAAACCCAAGCCAAAGAGGGGCGCAGCCCTGGCTAAATAGGGGGAAGAGGGAGGAAGGAGGACGCTTGACCTGCCCACAAAGGAAGGGAATAAGCGCCCAAACAGCCACACAACATCTCCTTGATCCCCTTTCGACGATTTAGATGGCGCATGACACCTTCCGGTTATTTCTTGACAAAACTAAAAACACATAGGTGGCGCAACACCTAAACATTATTCTAGGCAGGTTCATCATGAGCATAGATGGCGCATGCACTTAGGAAACTTCTGGTCCTTCATTCTTCAAAATCATCATGAAGTTTAATTCACGTGCACGAGCTCGAGTAAGTGGTCCTGGTGGCGCCTGTGCTGGTTCAGTTGGAGTAGCCATTCCCGTGTCGGGGTTGATGTCCTCATCAGTACGTCTAGCGCAAACCATGCACCTATCTTGCACCAACACCAACACTGTCTGGAAACGGAAAGAAGCGAGATTCCACATGACCCACGTCACCTAGGGGTTCCATTGGGTGCGTCCATAATGATTTGTAAGCCTATGGTACGTCTAGCGCAAACCATGCACCTATCTTGCACCGACACTAACGCTATCTCCAAATGGAATGAAGTGAGATTCCACGTGACCCACGTCGGCTAGGAGTTCCATCGGGTGCGTCCAAAATAATTTCTGAGCCAATGCTACGTTTGAGGCAAACCGTACACCTCTCTTGTGTCAAGATTAGCACCATATCCGAAAGGCCAAAACGAGCTTCCACTTGAGCCTCGTCACCTAGTGGTACCATCGAGTGCATCCAAAACGATTTATGAGCCTATGGTACGTCTAGCGCAAACCATGCACCTATCTTGCACCGACATTAACACTGTCTCCAAACAGAAAGAAGTGAGATTCCACATGACCCACATCACCTAGGAGTTCCATTAGGTGCGTCCAAAACGATTTCCGATCCTATGGTACGTTTGACGCAAACCGTGCACCTATCTTGCGTCAAGATTAGCACTATATCCGAAAAGGCTGAAACGAAGCTTCCACTTGAGTCTCGTCACCGAGTGGTACCATCGAGTGCGTCCAAAACGATTTATAAGCCTATGGTACGTCTAGCACAAACCATCCACCTATCTTGCACCGACACCAACACTGTCTTCAAACAGAAAGGAGCGAGATTCCACATGACCCACGTCACCTAGGGGTTCCATTGGGTGCGTCCAAAACGATTTCAGAGCCTTCGGTACATTCGACGCAAACCGTGCACCTATCTTGCGTCAAGATTAGCACTATGTCCGAAAGGCCGAAACAAGCTTCCACTTAAGCCTCGTCACCTAGTGGTACCATCGAGTGCGTCCAAAATGATTTATGAGCCTATGGTACGTCTAGCACAAACCATGCACCGATCTTGCACCGACACTAACACTGTCTCCAAACGAAAAGAAGTGAGATTCCACATGACCCACATCACCTAGGAGTTCCATTAGGTGCGTCCAAAACGATTTCCTAGCCTATGGTACGTTTGACGCAAACCGTGCACCTATCTCGCGTGAAGATTAGCACTATATCCGAAAGGCCAAAACGAGCTTCCACTTGAGCCTCGTCACCTAGTGGTACCATCGAGTGCGTCCAAAATGATTTATAAGCCTATGGTACGTTTAGCGCAAACCATGCACCTAACTTGCACCGACACCAACACTTTCTACAAACGGAAAGAAGCAATATTCCACATGACCCACGTAACCTATCCAAAACGATTTGTAAGCCTATGGTACATCTAGCGCAAACCATGCACCTATCTTGCACCGACATTAACACTATCTCCAAACAGAAAGAAGTGAGATTCCATATGACCCACATCACCTAGGAGTTCCATTAGGTGCGTCCAAAATGATTTTTGAGCCTATGGTACGTTTGACGTAAACCGTGCACCTATGTTGCGTCAAGATTAGCACTATATCCGAAAGGCCGAAATGAGCTTCCACTTGAGCCACGTCACCTAGTAGTACCATCGAGTGCGTCCAAAATGATTTATAAGCCTATGGTACGTCTAGCGCAAACCATCCACCTATCTTGCACTGACACCAACACTGTCTCCAAACGGAAAGGAGCGAGATTCCACATGACCCACGTCACCTAGGGGTTCCATCGGGTGCGTCCAAAACGATTTCCGAGCCTATGGTACATCCGACGCAAACCGTGCACCTATCTTGCGTCAAGATTAGCACTATGTCCGAAAGGCTGAAACGAGCTTCCACTTAAGCCTCGTCACCTAGTGGTACCATCGAGTGCGTCCAAAATGATTTATGAGCATATGGTACGTCTAGCACAAACCATGCACCGATCTTGCACCGACATTAACATTGTCTCCAACCGGAAAGAAGTGAGATTCCACCTGACCCACATCACCTAGGAGTTCCATCAGGTGCATCCAAAATGATTTCTGAGCCTATGGTACGTTTGACGTAAACCGTGCACCTATCTTGCGTCAAGATTAGCACTATATCCAAAAGGCCAAAACGAGCTTCCACTTGAGCCTCGTCACCTAGTGGTACCATCGAGTGCGTACAAAACGATTTATAAGCCTATGGTACGTCTGGCGCAAACCATGCACCTATCTTGCACCGACACCAACACTGTCTGCAAACGGAAAGAAGCGAGATTCCACATGACCCACGTCACCTAGGGGTTCCATCGGGTGCGTCCAAAACGATTTGTAAGCCTATGGTATGTCTAGCGCAAACCATGCACCTATCCTGCACCGACACTAACACTGTCTCCAAATGGAATGAAGTGAGATTCCACGTGTCCCACGTCGCCTAGGAGTTCCATCGGGTGCGTCCAAAATGATTTCTGATCCAATGGTACGTTTGACGCAAACCGTGCACCTATCTTGTGTCAAGATTAGCACCATATCCGAAAGGCCAAAACGAGCTTCCACTTGAGCCTCGTCACCTAGTGGTACCATCGAGTGCGTCCAAAACGATTTATGAGCCTATGGTACGTCTAGCGCAAACCATGCACCTATCTTGCATCGACATTAACACTGTCTCCAAACAGAAAGAAGTGAGATTCTACATGACCCACATCACCTAGGAGTTCCATTAAGTGCGTCCAAAATGATTTCCGAGCCTATGGTATGTTTGATGCAAACCATGCTCCTATCTTGCATCAAGACTAGCACTATATCCGAAAGGCCAAAACGAGCTTTCACTTGAGCCTCGTCACCTAGTGGTACCATTGAGTGCGTCGAAAATGATTTTTGAGCCTATGGTACGTCTAGCGCAAACCATGCACCTATCTTGCACTGACATTAACACTGTCTCCAAACAGAAAGAACTGAGATTCCACATGACCCACATCACCTAGGAGTTCCACTAGGTGCGTCCAAAACGATTTCCGAGCCTATGGTACGTTTGACGCAAACCGTGCACCTATCTTGCATCAAGATTAGCACTATATCCGAAAAGGCTGAAACGAGCTTCCACTTGAGCCTCGTCACCGAGTGGTACCATCGAGTGCGTCCAAAACGATTTATAAGCCTATGGTATGTCTAGCGCAAACCATCCACCTATCTTGCACCGACACCAACACTGTCTTCAAACGGAAAGGAGCGAGATTCCACATGACCCACGTCACCTAGGGGTTCCATCGGGTGCGTCCAAAACGATTTCCGAGCCTATGGTACATTCGACGCAAACCGTGCGCCTATCTTGTGTCAAGATTAGCACTATGTCCGAAAGGCTGAAACGAGCTTCCACTTAAGCCTCGTCACCTAGTGGTACCATCGAGTGCGTCCAAAATGATTGATGAGCCTATGGTACGTCTAGCACAAACCATGCACCGATCTTGCACCGACACTAACACTATCTCCAAACGGAAAGAAGTGAGATTCCACATGACCCACATCAACTAGGAGTTCCATTAGGTGCGTCCAAAATGATTTCTGAGCCTATGGTACGTTTGACGCAAACAGTGCACCTATCTTGCGTCAAGATTAGAACTATATCCGAAAGGTCAAAACGAGCTTCCACTTGAGCCTCGTCACCTAGTGGTACCATCGTGTGCGTCCAAAACGATTTATAAGCCTATGGTACGTTTAGCACAAACCATGCACCTATCTTGGACCGACACCAACACTGTCTGCAATCGGAAAGAAGCGATATTCCACATGACCCATGTAACCTATCCAAAATGATTTGTAAGCCTATGGTACATCTAGCGCAAACCATGCACCTATCTTGCACCGACATTAACACTGTCTCCAAACAGAAAGAAGTGAGATTCCACATGACCACATCACCTAGGAGTTCCATTAGGTGCGTCCAAAACGATTTCCGAGCCTATGGTACGTTTGACGCAAACCATGCACCTATCTTGCGTCAAGATTAGCACTATATCCGAAAGGCCAAAACGAGCTTCCACTTGAGCCTCGTCACCGAGTTGTACCATAGAGTGCGTCCAAAACGATTTATAAGCCTATGGTACGTCTAGCGCAAACCATCCACCTATCTTGCACTGACGCCAACACTGTCTCGAAACGGAAAGGAGCGAGATTCCACATGACCCACGTCACCTAGGGGTTCCATCGGGTGCGTCCAAAATGATTTCCGAGCCTATGGTACATTTGACGCAAACCGTGCACCTATCTTGCGTCAAGATTAGCACTATGTCCGAAAGGCCGAAATGAGCTTCCACTTAAGCCTCGTCACCTAGTGGTACCATCGAGTGCGTCCAAAACGATTTATGAGCATATGGTACGTCTAGCACAAACCATTGACCTATCTTGCACCGACATTAACATTGTCTCCAACCGGAAAGAAGTGAGATTCCACATGACCCACATCACCTAGGAGTTCCATCAGGTGCGTCCAAAAACGATTTTTGAGCCTATGGGATGTTTGACGCAAACCGTGCACCTATCTTGCGTCAAGATTAGCACTATATCCAAAAGGCCGAAATGAGCTTCCATATGAGCCTCATCACCTAGTGGTATCATCGGGTGCGTACAAAACGATTTATAAGCCTATGGTACGTGATAGAGCTGGAGTGCCCGATCCTTCGGTGAGTGGAGGATAACTATGATTTGGTGGGTGTCGACCCTCGCGATCCGACTATGACGAATAAGTCCGTGGCGCCTTAGCAATCGTTGAACCAACTCCCGATGGTTATTGACCTTTTTGGTGCTAGATCAACACGATCACGAAGATCAATTCCTCGCGGCAATCGAAGAACAAGCAAGAATGCGAGGCGAGCAACCCTAAATATTACTCAAAGGTGGGGTTACGAATTACACGAAGACGAAGCTTTGGAAGTAGCAATGGCTAACTTAGCAAAACAAAACCCAAGCCAAAGAGGGGCAGACCACAGCTAAATAGGGGGAAGAGGGAGGAAGGAGGACGCCCACCGCCCACAAAGGCGGGGAATAGGCGCCCAAACAGCCACACACCATCTCCTTGATCCCCTTCCCGATTTAGATGCATATGACACCTTCCGGTTATTTCTTGACAAAACTAAAACACATAGGTGGCGCAAAGCACCTAGACATTATTCAGGCGCGAGTTCATCATGAGCATAGATGGCGCATGCACTTAGGAAACTTCTGGTCCTTCATTCTTCAAAATCATCACGAAGTTTAATTCACGTGCACGAGCTCGAGTAAGTGGTCCTGGTGGCCCCTGTGCGGGTTCAGTTGGAGTAGCCATTCCCGTGTCGGGGTTGATGTCCTCATCAGTACGTCTAGCGCAAACCATGCACCTATCTTGCACCGACACCAACACTGTCTGGAAACGAAAAGAAGCGAGATTCCACATGACCCCCGTCACCTAGGGGTTCCATCGGGTGCGTCCATAATGATTTGTAAGCCTATGGTACGTCTAGCGCAAACCATGCACCTATCTTGCACCGACACTAACACTGTCTCCAAATGGAATGAAGTGAGATCCCACGTGACCCACGTCGGCTAGGAGTTCCATCGGGTGCGTCCAAAATAATTTCTGAGCCAATGCTACGTTTGACGCAAACCGTACACCTATCTTATGTCAAGGTTAGCACCATATCCGAAAGGCGAAAACGAGCTTCCACTTGCGCCTCGTCACCTAGTGGTACCATCGAGTGCATCCAAAACGATTTATCAGCCTATGGTACGTCTAGCGCAAACAATCCACCTATCTTGCACTAACGCCAACACTGTCTCGAAACGGAAAGGAGCGAGATTCCACATGACCCACGTCACGTAGGGGTTCCATCGGGTGCGTCCAAAACGATTTCCGAGCCTATGGTACATCTGACGCAAACCGTGCACCTATCTTGCGTCAAGATTAGCACTATGTCCGAAAGGCTGAAACGAGCTTCCACTTAAGCCTCGTCACCAAGTGGTACCATCGAGTGCGTCCAAAACGATTTATGAGCATATGGTACGTCTAGCACAAACCATGCACCTATCTTGCACCGACATTAACATTGTCTCCAACCGGAAAGAAGTGAGATTCCACATGACCCACATCACCTAGGAGTTCCATCAGGTGCGTCCAAAAACGATTTCTGAGCCTATGGGATGTTTGATGCAAACCGTGCACCTATCTTGCGTCAAGATTAGCACTATATCCGAAAGGCCGAAATGAGCTTCCATATGAGCCTCATCACCTAGTGGTATCATCGAGTGCGTACAAAACGATTTATAAGCCTATGGTACGTGATAGAGCTGGAGTGCCCGATCCTTCGGTGAGTGGAGGATAACTACGATTTGGTGGGTGTCGACCCTCGCGATCCGACTATGACGAACAAGTCCGTGGCGCCTAAGCAATCGTTGAACCAACTCCCGATGGTTATTGACCTTGCTGGTGCTAGATCAACCTAATCACGAAGATCAATTCCTGCTGGCAATCGAAGAACAAGCAAGAATCTAAGGCGAGCAACCCTGAATATTACTCGAAGGTGGGGTTCTGAATTACACGAAGACGAAGCTTCGGAAGTAGCAATGGCTAACTTAAGCAAAACAAAACCCAAGCCAAAGAGAGGCGCAGCCCACAGCTAAATAGGGGAAGAGGGAGGAAGGGAGGGCCTTGACACGCCCACAAAGGCGGGAATAGGCGCCCAAACAGCCACACACCATCTCCTTGATCCCCTTTCAGATTTAGATGGCTTGACACCTTCACGGTTATTTCTTGACAAAACTAAAAACACATAGGTGGCACAAACACCTAGACATTATTTCAGGCAGGTTCATCATGAGCATAGATGGCGCATGCACTTAGGAAACTTCGGTCCTTCATTCTTCAAAATCATCACGAAGTATAATTCACGTGCACGAGCTCGAGTAGGTGGTCTGGTGGCGCGCTGTCTTTGGTTCGGGTTGGAGTAGCCATTCCCGTGTCGGGGTTGATGTCCTCATCAGTACGTCTAGCGCAAACCATGCACCTATCTTGCACCGACATCAACACTGTCTGGAAACGAAAAGAAGCTAGATTCCACATGACCCACGTCACCTAGGGGTTCCATCGGGTGCGTCCATAATGATTTGTAAGCCTATGGTACGTCTAGCGCAAACCATGCACCTATCTTGCACCGACACTAACACTGTCTCCAAACGGAATGAAGTGAGATTCCACGTGACCCACGTCGGCTAGGAGTTCCATCGGGTGCGTCCAAAATAATTTCTGAGCCAATGCTACGTTTGACGCAAACCGTACACCTATCTTGTGTCAAGATTAGCACCATATCCGAAAGGCCAAAACGAGCTTCCACTTGTGCCTCATCACCTAGTGGTACCATCGAGTGCATCCAAAATGATTTATGAGCCTATGGTACGTCTAGCGCAAACCATGCACCTATCTTGCACCGACATTAACACTGTCTCCAAACGGAAAGAAGTGAGATTCCACATGACCCACATCACCTAGGAGTTCCATTAGGTGCGTCCAAAATGATTTCCCAGCCTATGGTACGTTTGACACAAACCGTGCACCTATCTTGCATCAAGATTAGCACTATATCCGAAAAGGCTAAAACGAGCTTCCACTTGAGTCTCGTCACCGAGTGGTACCATCGAGTGCGTCCAAAATGATTTATAAGCCTATGGTACGTCTAACGCAAACCATCCACCTATCTTGCACCAACACCAACACTGTCTTCAAACAGAAAGGAGGGAGATTCCACATGACCCACGTCACCTAGGGGTTCCATCGGGTGCGTCCAAAATGATTTCCGAGCCTTTGGTACATTCGATGCAAACCGTGCACCTATCTTGCGTCAAGATTAGCACTATGTCCGAAAGGCCGAAACGAGCTTCCACTTAAGCCTCGTCACCTAGTGGTACCATCGAGTGCGTCCAAAATGATTTATGAGCCTATGGTACGTCTAGCACAAACCATGCACCGATCTTGCACCGACACTAACACTGTCTCCAAACGGAAAGAAGTGAGATTCCACATGACCCACATCACTTAAGAGTACCATTAGGTGCGTCCAAAACGATTTCCTAGCCTATGGTACCATAGAGTGCGTCCAAAACGATTTATAAGCCTATGGTACGTCTAGCGCAAACCATCCACCTATCTTGCACTGACACCAACACTGTCTCAAAATGGAAAGGAGCGAGATTCCACATGACCCACGTCACCTAGGGGTTCCATCGGGTGCGTCCAAAACGATTTCCGAGCCTATGGTACATCCGACGCAAACCGTGCACCTATCTTGCGTCAAGATTAGCACTATGTCCGAAAGGCTGAAACAAGCTTCCACTTAAGCCTCGTCACCTAGTGGTACCATCGAGTGCGTCCAAAATGATTTATGAGCATATGGTACATCTAGCACAAACCATGCACCGATCTTGCACCGACATTAACATTGTCTCCAACCGGAAAGAAGTGAGATTCCACATGACCCACATCACCTAGGAGTTCTATCAGGTGCGTCCAAAACAATTTCTGAGCCTATGGTACGTTTGACGCAAACCGTGCACCTATCTTGCGTCAAGATTAACACTATATCCGAAAGGCCGAAACGAGCTTCCACTTGAGCCTCATCACCTTGTGGTACCATCGAATGCGTACAAAACGATTTATAAGCCTATGGTACGTCTGGCGCAAACCATGCACCTATCTTGCACCGACACCAACACTGTCTGCAAACGGAAAGAAGCGAGATTCCACATGACCCACGTCACCTAGGGGTTCCATCGCGGTGCGTCCAAAACGATTTGTAAGCCTATGGTACGTCACGTCTAGCGCAAAAACATGCATATGGTACGTCTGCAAACCATGCACACTAACACTATCTCCAAACGGAATGAAGTGAGATTCCACGTGTCCCACGTCGCCTAGGAGTTCCATCGGGTGCGTCCAAAATGATTTCTGATCCAATGCTACGTTTGACGCAAACCGTGCACCTATCTTGTGTCAAGATTAGCACCATATCCGAAAGGCCAAAACGAGCTTCCACTTGAGCCTCGTCACCTAGTGGTACCATCGAGTGCGTCCAAAACGATTTATGAGCCTATGGTACATCTAGCGCAAACCATGCACCTATCTTGCACTGACATTAACACTGTCTCCAAACAGAAAGAAGTGAGATTCCATATGACCCACATCACCTAGGAGTTCCATTAGGTGCGTCCAAAATGATTTCCGAGCCTATGTTACGTTTGATGCAAACCATGCTCCTATCTTGCGTCAAGACTAGCACTATATCCGAAAGGCCAAAACGAGCTTTCACTTGAGCCTCGTCACCTAGTGGTACCATTGCGTGCGTCAAAAACGATTTTTGAGCCTATGGTACGTCTAGCACAAACCATGCACCTATCTTGCACTGACATTAACACTATCTCCAAACGGAAAGAAGTGAGATTCCACATGGACCACATCACCTAGGAGTTCCATTAGGTGAGTCCAAAATGATTTCCGAGCCTATGATACGTTTGACGTAAACCGTGCACCTATGTTGCGTCAAGATTAGCACTATATCGAAAAGGCCGAAACGAGCTTCCACTTGAGCCTCGTCACCTAGTGGTACCATCGAGTGCATCCAAAACGATTTATAAGCCTATGGTTCGTCTAGCGCAAACCATGCACCTATCTTCCACCGACATTAACACTGTCTCCAAACGGAAAGAAGTGAGATTCCACATGACCCACATCACCTAGGAGTTCCATTAGGTGCGTCCAAAACAATTTCTGAGCCTATGGTACGTTTGACACAAACCGTGCACCTATCTTGCGTCAAGATTAGCACTATATCCGAAAAGGCCGAAACGAGCTTCCACTTGAGTCTCGTCACCGAGTGGTACCATCGAGTGCGTCCAAAATGATTTATAAGCCTATGGTACGTCTAGCGCAAACCATCCACCTATCTTGTACCGACACCAACACTGTCTTCAAACAGAAAGGAGCGAGATTCCACATGACCCACGTCACTTAGGGGTTCCATCGAGTGCGTCCAAAATGATTTCTGAGCCTTTGGTACATTCAACGCAAACCGTATGATGAGTACAGGCCCAATCTTCCGAGAGGTAGCCGATAAGTTCGATTTTGTGGAGATCTCGACGTTGGCGATCCGGCTTCAAATCAGACGTGATTCGAACCCTGCAACCGTTACACCACTGCTCCGTTGGTTATCAACCAAGCACAACTTGATTGACCTCGCCAAGAAGGTTTTCTTACAAGCGAATCGAAGAGCACAAGCAAGAAGGTTAAACACGCAATTTGAAATTGCAAATATGAATGACGCGAATATCAATAGAGGATTCAAGAACTTGGTTCCAAAGGACTAATCGACACAGTGGAGGAGATCAAGAACGGGGGCCCTAGATCACTGTAAAAGGATTTATCACCACAGTTACAATGAACGATTCAGTTTCTCGATGGAAAACTAAACTCTAAACAAAAACCCAATTGTGTAGCAGCGGCGACGGCTGTGTTTATAGTCTAAGACTTGACCTAGGGTTGGGGACGGCCAGGGGTTGGGCGCCCACAACTTGGGCTTAAGGCCCGACACGATACATGGCCAACTTGGACCAAATAGGTGACGCAGCACCTTGCCGTGGTGGTCACAGAATGATCCACGGACCTTACGAGCTGGGACCAGATCCAAAACGACAGCGGCGTCGTCGTCCCCTTTCCAACGCATCCATGAACGGCCCGTTTCGATGTCGTATGAGAAAGTTATGACCGAAACAAGTGACGACGTGTCTGCTGAATCCGAGGGCGACGTGGCGGTGAGTTGGGAATGAATTGCAACTTGGGGAAGACCATGGCGTCGGTGTGTCCAGCATGGCGATGTCCTCATCATCCTCCCTTCTCGAATTGGAGTCGCCCTCGACTCCATCTTGGCGATGTCCTCATCATCCCTCCTTCTAGAATTGGAGTCGTCCTCGACTCCATCCCATCATCGTGACTCTCCGCAAAAGGTTAGTGATAGTAGGCAATGCACCGGACATAAAAGGTTGACAAAACATAGTATAACATGGTGCATTAGGATTATCACATAACTCAACTGATGAAGAGAAGTTGTAGCAAGAAAAGCACCTCCTTTTAACTTAATCCCATTATTTTTTAGCAATGTCTGTTGGAGGTTTATTTTTAATCTCATTAGCATGTTTAATAATATCCGTAGGAGATAAAGGCAGCAATGTAATTTTCTTGTCCTTATGTAGGATAGTATATGTATTAGTTCTACCATGGTGTGAAGCATCATTATCAAATTCCCATGGGCGACCTAACAAAATGGAACAAGCTTGCATAGGAACCACATCAAAATCAACAGTATCATGATAAGAGCCTGTGAAAAAGCTAATGCATGCTGATTTAGTTACCTTAGTCTTACCACTATTATTGAACCATTGAAGTTTATATGGATACGAATGTTGTCGTGTGGTCAAGCCAAGCTTGTCAACCAAATCTGAACTCACCAAGTTGTTGCAACTCCCGCTATCAATGATAGTGAGAACACGACAACCCTGCACAATGAGATACATGTGGAACAAATTGTGGCGTTGGATCTTCATCTCTTCTTCATGTCCCACACGTGTACTCAACACACGCTGCACAAGAAGACTAGGGTAGTCCACGGCAGCAGCCACGGAGTCAATGGTGATGGCCTCCTTGTCTTGATCGCCCTCGGTGGGATCTGCATCAATGTTAGCAGCAAGGGCTAAATCATCTTCAACATCACTAGCACTTACATATCCATCCTTGGTAGCAATGAAAGCGTGACGACTGGGGCACTCCTTCATGACATGTCCCATGCCTTTGCATCGGTGGCAAATGATTTTAGAGCTGGACGAGGAGGAGCTAGTAGAAGCACCCGGAGTGGCACCTTTCTTCAGCTGTGAAAACTGCACATTAGACAATTTACTTACCCGAGAAGAAAATGGAGGTGTAGATGGTGTGTGGTGCAACAGAAGCTTAGGCGTCCTCTCCGACGGCCGGAATGTTGCTGAAAATTCCTCCCATTGTTAGACCTGAAAGGCTGGTGTTGTTTGCGCCCCTGTACTTCTCGTTCGCCTTAATAGCAAGATGATACAATTGGGAAAAATTAAGCCATTCTTTGTAATCAAGTATGTTACAGTATATCATGGTTTAAACCACCAAAAAATCTAGCACTAGCATCATTATCATCTTCATTTATACCACAACGTGCTAAACCAATAAGCAATTCTTGATAGTATGCTTCTACTCCTTTATCACCTTGTTTTAAAGTTTGTAGTTTCAAACGTAAATCACATTGGTAATAAGGAGGAACAAAACGAGATTTCATACGTTGCTTTAAAACATTCCAAGTTTGAGGCACAGCAGCAGCATTATTGGCATTGCAAAGATCACTCCACCAGAACAAAGCAAAATTAGTAAACTCACTAGTAGCAAGTCTAACTCTATGCTGAGCGGGAACATTATGAGAATCAAATTTTTGTTGAACAGCAAGCTCCTAATCTAAATATGCCTCTAGATCAACATTACCAGCAAAAGGAGGTAGACTAAATTTAATTTTAGCAAAAGGATCATTATTACCATGATTATTACCTTCCATATGCATGACGATTGAAGTTTGGCGGCGGACGGGCACCACCATCAGCATACGCATCTTCATCACCAAAAGCATCCGCATCTTCATCATCAGCACGATAAGGTGGAGGGCGTTGCTCAAGCTGTTCAATGCGGGTGACCAGATTGTTCACGTTGCGCGTCAGCTCGGTCATAAGATTGCGTTGTTCAGTCATGAACGTTGTAAGCTCGCCCTTGGACACGCACTCATTGAAGTCCGTCGGAGTTCCTGCCATGGTTAGAAGATAGAAAAAGACAACACCAAAGTATTATCCCTATCAACTAAAAGGAAACAAGTGGTGGTGGTGGTGATGGTGGTGAAAGTGGAATGCAAAATCACAAGCGGCTTACCACCATCTTGCCTGTATTCTTACCAACGCTAAACAGGAGCAAAACCAAAGTGGCAAAGCAATCTGTTGTGGAGCGTGGGTAACAGTTGTAAGATGAACCTGTGCTGATAGAAGAATATGTGGAGCTATGGGTAGGCACACAATATGACAGCAAGGATTAGCAATTAACGAATGCAGATTAATGATTGTTCAATCCGGATCCAAAGTACAAATCACAAGTGCTGGCTAAGACGTGTCGAGACGTAGCGCAACAAGGTGAAAACAAAGGACGATGGAAAGAACTCATGGAACAAGCAGCCCGGGTTTCTCCTTTTTTTCCAAAAGGCACTAATAGGAAATGAACTTTTTTACTTTTTTCACTATTTTTTATATACTTTTCTCTAAACAAGGATCACAAAAGATGCAACCACAAAAATTGGCACCTACAACTGAGGTGGGATGTGGTCTACAGAAATTCAGCACGTTCTCTGAAAAGCGTGCAAAAACTTTGACAATTTTTTTTCTATATTTTCCCGAATTTTTTTAGCAATTCTGATGAAACCAAACAGGGCGAAAAGTTCCCAATGGTGTCAAGAAGCTGCTGAAAAAATTTTAGATTTTTCGGATAAACGAGCGAAAAGTTATGCCTGTTTTACCGAAGGTATCTCAAGGTATGTTTTCCGGGAGGCACAACACGGCGGTGGCAGTTAGGGCAAAGCGTCCCGAAACTCTAACACCGATCACAGGATCATCACTGTGACTAATAGCAGTAGGTATTCGCCTGATGATGTAAGGAGGGCTGCGATGTAGGCAAAATAAGAGCGGCTGGCAACCTGTCTAGGGTTTGCGCGGCGGTGAGAAGTTACACAAGGCGGCTAGCGGGGCAAGTCGAGTAATGTGGTGGCTTCGACTTGTTGTTTGGGAATGGTGGATGAGATAGCGGTGGAAAACAAAAATCATAGCAACGGGCGATTGAACTACGACCACGAACACAATCCTAAACCAGCAATAAGACTCGACCACGGACACAAACTCAACAACACGAATCTGAAACGAAATTGCAAAGGCACAAAGGGCGATAGGACAGCGGAAATTGAAATATTTTTGGGCTTTTTGTAGACTCTAGGTAATGAACAAATATGAATCTAAGGCAAACGAGATTATACCTTGCAGTAAACCTGAAATATCTGATACCAATTGATGAGTACAGGCCCGATCTTCCGAGAGGTAGCCGGTAAGTTCGATTTGTGGAGATCTCGACGTTGGCGATCCGGCTTCAAATCAGACACGATTCGAACCCTGCAACCATTACACCACTGCTCCGTTGGTTATCAACCAAGCACAACTTGATTGACCTCGCCAAGAAGGCTTTTCCTGCAAGCGAATCGAAGAGCACAAGCAAGAAGGTAAAACACGCAATCTGATATTGCAAATATGAATGATGCGAATATCAATAGAGGGTTCTAGAACTCGGTTCCAAAGGACTAATCAACACAGTGGAGGAGATCAAGAACGGGGGCCCTGGATCACTGTAAAAGGATTTGTCACCACAGTTACAATGAACGATTCAGTTTCTCGATGGAAAACTAAACTCTAAACAAAACCCAATTGTGTAGCAGCGATGACAGCTGTGTTTATAGTCTAAGACTCAACCTAGGGTTGGGGACGGCCAGGGGTTGGGCGCCCACAACTTGGGCTTAAGGCCCGACATGATATATGGCCAAGTTGGCCCAAATAGGTGACGCAGCACCTTGCCGTGGTCACATAGAATGATCCGCGGACCTTCTGGAGCTGGGACCAGATCCAAAACGACGGCGTCGT
Organism: Miscanthus lutarioriparius; assembly: GCA_904845875.1. NCBI lineage: Eukaryota > Viridiplantae > Streptophyta > Magnoliopsida > Poales > Poaceae > Miscanthus > Miscanthus lutarioriparius. The sequence continues at coordinate 68,746,831 of CAJGYO010000003.1, forward strand.
CGTCCCCTTTCCAACGCATCCAAGAACGGCCCGTTTCGATGTCGTATGAGAAAGTTATGACCGAAACAGTGACGACATGTCTGCTGAATCCGAGGGCGACGTGGCAGCTGAGTTGGGAACGAATTGCAACTTGGGGAAGACCATGGCGTCGGTGTGTCCAGCATGGCGATGTCCTCATCACCTTCTAGGTGACGTGGGTCATGTGGAATCTCGCTTCTTTCCTTTTGGAGACAGTGTTAGTGTCGGTGTAATATTGGTGCATGGTTTGCGCTAGACGTACCATAGGCCTAGAAAATCATTTTGGACGCACTCGATGGTACCACTAGGTGACGAGGCTCAAGTGGAAGCTCATTTCGGCCTTTCGGGCATAGTGCTAATCTTGACGCAAGATAGGTGCTTGGTTTGCGTCGAACGTACCATAGGCACAGAAATCATTTTGGACGCACCCGATGGAACTCCTAGGTAACGTGGGTCATGTGGAATCTCAGTTCATTCCGTTTGGAGATAGTGTTAGTGTCGGTGCAAGATAGGTGCATGTTTTGCGTTAGATTTACAATTGGCTTACAAATCATTTTGGACGCACCCGATGGTACCACTAGGTGATGAGGCTTTTGTGGAAGCTCGTTTTGGCCTATTTGGAGATAGTGCTAATCTTGACGCAAGATAGGTGCACGGTTTGCGTCGAATTTACCATAGGCTCAGCAATCATTTTGGACCCAACTGAAGGAACTCCAAGGTGACGTGGGACATGTGGAATCTCGCTTCTTTCTGTTTGGAGACAATGTTAGTGTCAGTGCAAGATAGGCGCATGGTTTGCGCTAGACGTACCATAGGCCCAAAAATCGTTTTGGACGCACTCGATGGTACCACTAGGTGACGAGGCTCAAGTGGAAGCTCGTTTCGGCTTTTCGGACATAGTGCTAATCTTGACGCAAGATAAGTGCATGGTTTGCGTCGAACCTACCATAGGATCGGAAATCATTTTGGACGCACCCGATGGAACTCCTAGGTGACATGGGTCATGTGGGATCTCACTTCATTCTGTTTGGAGATAGTCTTAGTGTTGGTGCAAGATAAGTGCATGGTTTGCGCTAGATGTACCATGGGCTTACAAATCATTTTGGACGCACCCGATGGTACCACTCGGTGATGAGGCATAGGTGGAAGATCGTTTTGGCCTATTTGGAGATAGGGCTAATCTTGACGCAAGATAGGTGCACGGTTTGCATCGAACGTACCATAGGCTCGGCAATCATTTTGGACACACCCGATGGAACTCCTTGGTGACATGGGTCATGTGGAATCTCACTTCTTTCCATTTGGAGACAGGGTTAGTGTTAGTGCAAGATAGGTGCATGGTTTGCACTAGACACACCATAGGCTCAGCAGTCATTTTTGATGCACCTGAAGGAACTCCTAGGTTACGTGGGTCGGGTGGAATCTCGCTTCTTTCCGTTTGGAGACAGTGTTAGTGTCGTTGCGAGATAGGTGCATGGTTTGCGCCAGACATACCATAGGCTCAGAAATCGTTTTGGACGCATTCAATGGTACCACTAGGTGATGAGGCACAATTGGAAGCTCATTTCGCCCTTTCAGACATAGTGCTAAACCTGATGCAAGATAGGTGTACGGTTTGCGTCAAATGTACCATAGGATCAGAAATCATTTTGGACGCACCCGATGCAACTCATAGGTGATGTTGGTCATGTGGAATCTCACTTCATTCCATTAGGAGACAGTGTTCGTGTCAGTGCAAGATAGGTGCATGGTTTGCGCTAGATGTATCATAGGCTTACAAATCATTTTGGACGCACCCGATGGAACTCCTAGGTGATGAGGCTCAAGTGGAAGTTTATTTTGGCCTTTCGGACATAGTGCTAATCTTGATGCAAGATAGGTGCACGGTTTGCGTCGAACGTACCATAGGATCGAAAATCATTTTGGACGCACCCGATGGAACTCCTAGGTGACGTGGGTCATGTGGAATCTCACTTCATTCCATTTGGAGATAGTGTTAATGTCGGTGCAAGATAAGTGCATGGTTTGTGCTAGATGCACCATAGGCTTATAAATCATTTTGGATGCACCCGATGGTACCACTCGGTGACGAGGCTCAGGTGGAAGCTCGTTTTGGCCTGTTTGAAGGCAGTGCTAACCTTGACACAAGATAGGTGCACGGTTTGCGTCGAACGTACCATAGGCACAAAAATCATTTTGGACGCACCTGATGGACCTTCTAGGTGACGTGGGTCATGTGGAATCTCGCTTCTTTCCATTTGGAGATAGTGTTAGTGTTGGTGCAATATTGGTGCATGGTTTGTGCTAGACGTACCATAGGCCCAGAAAATCATTTTGGACGCACTCGATGGTACCACTAGGTGACGAGGCTCAAGTGGAAGCTCGTTTCGGCCTTTCGGACATAGTGCTAATCTTGACGCATGATAGGTGCATGGTTTGCGTCGAACGTACCATAGGCACAGAAATCATTTTGGACGCACCTGATGGACATTCTAGGTTTCGTGGGTCATGTGGAACCTCGCTTGTTTCCAATTGGAGACAGTGTTAGTGTCGGTGCAAGATAGGTGCATGGTTTGCGCTAGACGTACCATAGGCTAAGAAATCATTTTGGGCGCACCCGATGGTACCACTCGATGACAAGGCTCAGGTGGAAGCTTGATTCGGCTTTTTGGACATAGTGCTAATCTTGACGCAAGATAGGTGCACGGGTTGCGTCGAACGTACCATAGGATCGGAAATCATTTTGGACGCACCCGATGCAACTCCTAGGTGACGTGGGTCATGTGGAATCTCACTTCATTCCATTTGGAGACAGTGTTCGTGTCGGTGCAAGATAGGTGCATGGTTTAAGCTAGATGTATCATAGGCTTACAATTCATTTTGGACGCACCCGATGGAACTCCTAGGTGATGTGGGTCATGTGGAATCTAACTTCATTCCGTTTGGAGAGAGTGTTAGTGTCAGTGCAAGATAAGTGCATGGTTTGGGCTAGATGTACCATAGGCATACAAATCGTGTTGGACGCACCCGATTCTACCACTCGGTGACGAGGCTCAGGTGGAAGCTCTTTTTGGCCTGTTTGGGGACAGTGCTAATCTTGACGCAAGATAGGTGCATGGTTTGTGTTGAACGTACCATAGGCTCAGCAATCGTTTTGGACACACCCGATGGAACTCCTTGGTGACGTGAGTCATGTGGAATCTCACTTCTTTCTGTTTGGAGATAGGGTTAGTGTCAGTGCATGATAGGTGCATGGTTTGCGCTAGACATACCATATGCTCAGAAATCATTTTAGACGCATCCGATGGTACCCCTAGCTGACGAGGCTCAAGTGAAAGCTCACTGGCCTTGGAGATAGTGCTAATGTTGACGTAGGGTAGGTGCACGGTTTGCGTCGAACATTTCATAGGCTCGAAAATCATTTTGGACACACCCGATGGAACTCCTTGGTGACGTGGGTCATGTGGAATCTCGCTTCTTTCTATTTGGAGACAGTGTTAGTGTCGGTGCAAGATAGGTGCATGGTTTGCACTAGACGTACCATAGGCTCAGAAATCATTTTGGACGCATTCAATGGTACCACTAGGTGACGAGGCACAGCTGGAAGCTCATTTTCGCCATTTCGGACATAGTGCTAAACTTGACGCAAGATAGGTGCACGGTTTGCGCATGAACGTACCATAGGATCGGCAATCATTTTGGACGCGTTCCCCGATGGAACTCCTAGGTGACGTGGGTCATGTGGAATCTCACTTCATTCCGTTTGGAGGCGGTGTTAGTGTCGATTGCAAGATAGGTGCGTGGTTTGCGTTAGATTTACAATTGGCTTACAAATCATTTTGACGCGCACCGCGATCGTACCACTAGGTGATGAGCTTTGGTGGAAGCTTGTTTAGGCCTGTTTGGAGAGGTAATCTTGACGCAAGATAGGTGCACGATTTGCGTCGAACTTACCATTGGGCAATCATATTGGGCGCTTGAAGGAACTCCAAGGTGACGTGGGTCATGTGGAATCTCGCTTCTTTTCGTTTGGAAACAGTGTTAGTGTCAGTGCAAGATAGATGCATGGTTTGCGCTAGACGTACCATAGGCCCAAAAATCGTTTTGGACGCACTCAATGGTACCACTAGGTGACGAGGCTCAACTGGAAGCTCGTTTCGGCCTTTCGGACATAGTGCTAATCTTGACGCAAGATAGATGCACGGTTTGCGTCGAACGTACCATAGGATCGGAAATCATTTTGGACGCACTCGATGGTACCACTAGGTGATGAGGTTCAAGTGGAAGCTCATTTTGGACTTTTGGACATAGTGCTAATCTTGATGCAAGATAGGTGCACGGTTTGCGTCGAACGTACCATAATCACGGAAATCATTTTGGACGGTCCTAATTGAACTTCTAGGTGACGTGGGTCATGTGGAATCTTGCTTATTTCCATTTGGATACAGTGTTAGTATCAGTGCAAGATAGGTGCATGGTTGGCTCTAGATGTACCATAGGCTCATAAATCGTTTTGGACACATTCGATGGTACCACTAGGTGACGAGGCGCAATTGAAAGCTCGTTTCGCCCTTACGGACATAGTGCTAAACTTGATGCAAGATAGGTGCACGGTTTGTGTCGAACGTACCATAGGATCGGAAATCATTTTGGACGCACCCGATGCAACTCCTAGGTGACGTGGGTCATGTGGAATCTCACTTCATTCCATTTGGAGACAGTGTTCGTGTCGGTGCAAGATAGGTGCATGGTTTAAGCTAGATGTATCATAGGCTTACAATTCATTTTGGACGCACCCGATGGAACTCCTAGGTGATGTGGGTCATGTGGAATCTCGGTTCGTTCTGTTTGGCGACAATGTTAGTGTCGGTGCAAGATAGGTGCATGGTCTGCACTAGACGTACCATAGGCTCAGAAAAACATTTTGGACGCATTCGATGGTACCACAAGGTGATGAAGCTCAAGTGGAAGCTTGTTTCGGCCTTTTGGACATAGAGCTAATCTTGACGCAAGATAGGTGCACGGTTTGCGTCGAACGTACCATAGGCACGGAAATCATTTTGGACGCACCTGATGGACCTTCTAGGTTACGTGGGTCATGTGGAATCTCGCTTCTTTCCATTTAGAGATAGTGTTAGTGTTGGTGCAAGATAGGTGCATGGTTTGCGCTAGACGTACCATAGGCTCAGAAATCGTTTTGGACGCACTCGATGGTACCACTAGGTCATGGGCCACAATTGGAAGCTCGTTTCGCCCTTTCGGAGATATTGCTAAACTTGACACCAGATAGGTGCACAGTTTGCGTCGAACGTACCATAGTATTGGAAATCATTTTGGACGCACCCGATGGAACTCCTAGGTGACGTGGGTCATGTGGAATTTCACTTCATTCCGTTTGGAGACAGTGTTAGTGTCGGTGCAAGATAGGTGCGTGTTTTGCGTTAGATTTACAATTGGCTTACAAATCAATTTGGACGCACCCGATGGTACCACTAGGTGATGAGGCTTTGGTGGAAGCTTGTTTTGGCCTGTTTGGAGACAGTGCTAATCTTGACGCAAGATAGGTGCACGATTTGCGTCGAACTTACCATAGGCTCAGCAATCATTTTGAACGCTACTGAAGGAACTCCAAGGTGACGTGGGTCATGTGGAATCTCGCTTCTTTTCATTTGGAAACAGTGTTAGTGTCAGTGCAAGATAGATGCATGGTTTGCGCTAGACGTACCATAGGCCCAAAAATCGTTTTGGACGCACTCGATGGTACCACTAGGTGACGAGGCTCAAGTGGAAGCTCGTTTTGGCCTTTCGAACATAGTGCTAATCTTGACGCAAGATAGGTGCACGGTTTGCGTCGAACGTACCATAGGATCGGAAATCATTTTGGACGCACCCGATGGAACTCCTAGGTGACATGGCTCATGTGGAATCTAAGTCATTCTGTTTGGACATAGTGTTAGTGTTGGTGCAAGATAAGTGCATGGTTTGCGCTAGATGTACCATGGGCTTACAAATCGTTTTGGACGCACCCGATGGTACCACTCGGTGATGAGGCTCAGGTGGAAGCTCGTTTTGGCCTATTTGGAGACAGTGCTAATCTTGACGCAAGATAGGTGCACGGTTTGCATCGAACATACCATAGGCTCGGCAATCATTTTGGACACACCCGATGGAACTCCTAGGTGACATGGGTCATGTGGAATCTCACTTCTTTCCATTTGGAGATAGGGTTAGTGTCAGTGCAAGATAGGTGCATGGTTTGCACTAGACATACCATAGGCTCAAAAATCATTTTGGACACATCCGATGGTACCCTAGGTGACGAGGCTCAACTGAAAGCTCGCTCTGTTTGGATAAAGTGCTAATGTTGACGCAAGGTAGGTGCATGGTTTGCATCGAACGTATCATAGGCACGAAAATCATTTTGGACGCACCCGATGGAACTCCTAGGTGATGTGGGTCATGTGGAATCTCGGTTCGTTCTGTTTGGCGACAATGTTAGTGTCGGTGCAAGATAGGTGCATGGTCTGCGCTAGACATACCATAGGCTCAGAAAATCATTTTGGACGCATTCGATGGTACCACAAGGTGATGAAGCTCAAGTGGAAGCTTGTTTCGGCCTTTTGGACATAGAGCTAATCTTGATGCGAGATAGGTGCACGGTTTGCGTCAAACGTACCATAGGCACGGAAATCATTTTGGACGCACCTGATGGACCTTCTAGGTTACGTGGGTCATGTGGAATCTCGCTTCTTTCCATTTAGAGATAGTGTTAGTGTTGGTGCAAGATAGGTGCATGGTTTGCGCTAGACGTACCATAGGCTCAGAAATCGTTTTGGACGCACTCGATGGTACCACTAGGTGACGGGCCACAATTGGAAGCTCGTTTCGCCCTTTCGGAGATAGTGCTAAACTTGACACCAGATAGGTGCACAATTTGCGTCGAACGTACCATAGTATTGGAAATCATTTTGGATGCACCCGATGGAACTCCTAGGTGACGTGGGTCATGTGGAATCTCACTTCATCCTATTTGGAGACAGTGTTAGTGTCGGTGCAAGATAGGTGCATGGTTTGCGATAGATGTACCATAGGCTTACAAATCATTTTGCACACACCCGATGGTACCACTAGGTGACGAGGCTCAGGTGGAAGCTCGTTTCGTCCCATTTGGAGACAGTGCTAATCTTGACGCAAGATAGGTGCATGGTTTGCGTTGAACGTATCATAGGCTCAGCAATCATTTTGTTCACACCCGATGGAACTCCTTGGTGACGTGAGTCATGTGGATCTCACTTCTTTCCTTTTGGAGACAGGGTTAGTGTCAGTGCAAGATAGGTGCATGGTTTGCGCTAGACATACCATAGGCTCAGAAATCATTTTGGACGCATCCGATGGTACCCTAGCTGACGAGGCTCAACTGAAAGCTCACTCCGTTTGGAGATAGTGCTAATGTTGACGCAGGGTAGGTGCACGGTTTGCGTCGAACATATCATAGGCTCGAAAATCATTTTGGACGCACCGATGGAACTCCTTGGTGATGTGGGTCATGTGGAATCTCGCTTCTTTCTGTTTGGAGACAGTGTTAGTGTCGGTGCAAGATAGGTGCATGGTTTTTGCACTAGACGTACCATAGGCTCAGAAATCATTTTGGACGCATTCAAAGGTACCACTAGGTGACGAGGCACAACTGGAAGCTCATTTCGCCCTTTCGAACATAGTGCTAAACTTGACGCAAGATAGGTGCACGGTTTGCGTCGAATGTACCATAGGATCAGAAATCATTTTGGACATACCCGATGGAACTCCTAGGTGACATGGGTCATGTGGAATCTCACTTCTTTCCATTTGGAGACAGGGTTAGTTATAGGGCAAGATAGGTGCATGGTTTGCACTAGACACACCATAGGCTCAAGTGGAAGCTCATTTCGGCCTTTCGGACATAGTGCTAATCTTGACGCAAGATAGTTGCACGGTCTGCGTCAAACGTACCATAGGATCGGAAATCATTTTGGACGCACCCGATGTAACTCCTAGGTGACATGGGTCATGTGGAATCTCTCTTCATTCTGTTTGGAGACAGTGTTAGTGTCGGTGCAAGATAGGTGCATGGTTTGCGATAGATGTACCATAGGCTTACAATTCATTTTGGATGCACCCGATGGTAACACTAGGTGACGAGGCTCAAGAGGAAGCTCGTTTCGGCCCGTTTGGAGACAGTGCTAGTCTTTATGCAAGATAGGTGCATGGCTTGCGTCGAACGTACCATAGGCTCAGCAGTCATTTTGGATGCACCTAAAGGAACTCCTAGGTTACGTGGGTCGGGTGGAATCTCGCTTCTTTCTGTTTGGAGACAGTGTTAGTGTCGGTGCGAGATAGGTGCATGGTTTGCGCCAGACGTACCATAGGCTAAGAAATCATTTTGGACGCATTCGATGGTACCACTAGGTGATGAGGCACAATTGGAAGCTCGTTTCGCCCTTTCGAACATAGTGCTAAACTTGATGCAAGATAGGTGCACGGTTTGCGTCAAATGTACCATAGGATCGGAAATCATTTTGGACGCACCCGATGCAACTACTAGGTGACGTGGGTCATGTGGAATCTCACTTCATTCCGTTTGGAGACAGTGTTAGTGTACGTGCAAGATAGGTGCATGGTTTACGCTAGATGTATCATAGGCTTACAAATCATTTTGGACGCACCCGATGGAACTCCTAGGTGACGAGGCTCAAGTGGACGTTTGTTTTGGCCGTTCGGACATAGTGCTAATCTTGATGCAAGATAGGTGCACGGTTTGCGTCGAACGTACCATAGGATCAAAAATCATTTTGGATGCACCCGATGGAACTCCTTGGTGACGTGGGTCATGTGGAATCTCACTTCGTTCCGTTTGGAGATAGTGTTAGTGTCGGTGCAAGATAAGTGCATGGTTTGCGCTAGATGCACCATAGGCTTATAAATCGTTTTGGATGCACCCGATGGTACCACTCGGTGATGAGGCTAGGTGGAAGCTCGTTTTGGCCTATTGAAGGCAGTGCTAACCTTGACACAAGATAGGTGCACGGTTTGCGTCGAACGTACCATAGGCACGGAAATCGTTTTGGACGCACCTGATGGACCTTCTAATTGACGTGGGTCATGTGGAATCTCGCTTCTTTCCATTTGGAGACAGTGTTAGTGTCGGTGCAATATTGGTGCATGGTTTGCGCTAGACGTACCATAGGCCCAGAATGTAACACCTCGGGTGTTAGCCTTGCATAACTTGACTTGCATAACATGAGCATGATCATCAAGCATTCATAAACAAGCATTTACACTTGAAATGTTTGATTGAAACATATGCAACATTTCTTATCATTTCATGTTTCCTTGTATATATATGCAAATGATCATGAGTGGATACATGTAGATGATTGTGTGACCTTGCAAATAGCTTAAACATGTTTAGAATATCATCATGAACAACTTTGGTATTTATGGCTAGGGCTAATTTGGTCATTATGTCATAGTTTAAGTATGTACCATCTTTTGAATGTAGCTTGTTTGACCAAGTTTGAACTAGGTGTTAGAGACCTTGCATGGAGGATATAACTAAAGCAAAGTTGTAGTATTTGCTATAAGGAACAACTTTTATTTTTGGGTCATTAACTGATTCAGCTCCTAACATGTGTGAAATTTGATCACAAAATCAGAAAAATCAACATTTGCAGCACTTAGCAAATTTTTGCTAAGTCATGAACCTTGACTGACTGATAGCCGATATTTGGGGTGATTTTACTCCGTTTTTGTTGCGAATTAGAACGAGTTCTTTGAACAAGAATTGTAGCTGGTATATTGGTTTATCATTTTGGTTTAAAGTGTTTGCACGTTGGAGCTACGGATTCAGCTGTTAAATCGTCGTCAATTCTTGCTGTCAGGCTAATACGCGCGCGACTGAATCGAAATGAACCGCCGTCGTCAGTGGCCGACCGCGCCAGAGCTTGGCCGCCGCGTGGAGCCGATGGAGGTCGCGCGTCACCCTCGCTCTGATCAGCCCAGCCACGTCGAGCCGCAGTGCCCTACATAGCGTCCCGCAGTCGTCTGCTCCGTCCCCGCGCTTTCATTTCGCATTCTGTTGCCTCCTTCGCTCACCCGCAGCCACCACCGTAGCTCAGGCGCACCGCCGACACCATTGCCGGCGCTAGCTCGCCCACGTCGCCCCTCTGTTATCACAGAAGCCATGTAGCGCCCCCTCAGTCCCACCGAGCCTGCATTGCTAGCCGAGGAAGCACGGTAAGCTCCCGTGCCACACGTGGTCCTCGCCGGAGCTCCGCCACCACCCTTCGTTGCCGTGGTTCCACCTAACCCACCACTGCAGGCCACGAGAGCGCGCGCAATAGGTTCCTTGTAGTCCAGCGATGCTCGTCCGAGCTTTAGGTCGCGCCGCCGAGGTAGTCACCGGCGTACCGCCGTAATAAATCCGCTCTCGCTGAAACCACCATGGCCGCCGCCGCCGTCGTCTCTAGCGTCGACGATAGGGCCGGCCAAGTAGTGCAAAAGTTGCGCCTGGTCGAGTAGGTTGTGCCGTGAAGACCTCACCGCCGGTGAACTCACCTTCGGCGAGCTTTGGCCATGCCACCGTCTCGCAGCGCCGCTACTCTGTTCGTGTCTCACTGGCGTGTGGGGTCCTCTGTCAGGCGGGTCCCACCGGTCAGCGACAGTTAGAGTGTGGGATAGTTCATTTGCTTCCAGTTTTTGAATTCTTTTTTGATTTTTGTGTCTTCAGGTTGGTAGCTTCAAAAATTATGAAATAAATTTGTTAGTGTTCCTTAGGAAGTGTAGTATTTAGAAAAAATATGTTCTTAACTTTTGCAGTAGAAATTTTTGGAGATTTAAATAGAAATTTGAAATGTGCTTTTGAATGCATACAAATTTGTTTATTTTATATCTAGAGTTCCTGTGCTCCAAAAATTATGAAATTGTTGTGGTAAGCTATTCTTGTCATATATGAACTCTGGTAAAAATTTGAGGATCAGTGCATGTGTAGATTTGTAGTTATAGATTTTTATTTTATAATTAGGAGATCCTTGTGTAAATTTTTATAAATTATTTAGGAATCCAATATTCATGAAATTTGTTGGAGGTTATCCTATTAGTATATGGATGCTAAGAAAAATAGGAAATCTGTTGGTTGACACTTTTTTCACTAGGGTTTTCTATTTATGCTATTTCAAGCCTTGCTACCTTGTCATTTTTGTATAGGATGTTTTACTTGGCAAAATGGCATAAAATTTTTACAGTAGTCTATTGGTAGCACTAGTAAGCCACTGTAATTTTCTGAGAATTTATGATGCACATTTGGTATAGGTTTATTATTTAACCTATGTGTTCAAATAAAATAATAAAGGCATTTAAATAAATAGTTTGGGCTTCACCATTATGTTTTCTTGGATGTATTTGGTATGCTTAAACTGTTGGTAGACTTTTGGTCGTAAAGATTTGAATACTTATATGAAGTAGAAGTATTGTTACTTTATAATGCGAATCGGAATAGTTTCCGGACAGATTCTAGAGTTTGCTAAGTTGCATGATAGAGATGATGTTTGCTGTAAAAATAGTTAATAATAAAGTTGTAGATAATTTGATAAGCTTTCCAGAAAGTCTAGGATCACTGCATTTGGATTAGTAGAACTCCAGTTATGAGTAAAACAAGTAGCTATTGTTTTGTGGTATAGTCGATGCATTGTGGAAGTAGTAATTAAATAATCGAGAAGAGATATGCACCTACTCAATAAACATGATGCACTTGTTAACATATATGCATTCGTAATACTTATGCCATATTCATGCATCTAGGATCGGAAGAAGAGATAACGTTGCTGGAATTCGAAGAAATAGAGGAAGGGGACCAGCAGGAGAATCTGCAAGCCGCAGCTCCCGAAGGCGAGGAGCAGAATCCTAAAGAGCTTTCGGAGTGCCCTGATCACCGCCCTACTTCCTTTCTGCGAGGCAAGCCCCGGAGCATTCTAAGTCTCCTAGTATTTTACAAATGATTACTGAAGTACTTATGATTGATGCATTAGGTTATAAGAGTTGAATGGAACCACTTGATGCATATACATTCCTTGTCCAGCTATTACACCTTTAATCGGTATAGGTCCAGGATCGAATATATGCTTAGCCATGCTTAGACCGGTAGAAGTCGAGTGATTTCCTATCACCTACGAGATATAGGTGGATACCGGAGCACGGTTGGTTATAATTGCTATCGTGGAAAAGAACCATGGTTAATGTAAATGGAGACCGGGCGGGATGTCGATAGAGAAGCAACAAGACATGGAGGTCTTGGGTGTGGATCTATCCCCGTCTGTGTCGATTAAGGACCGTACCGTTGTTGGCGCTTCTGACAAGATTGAACGCATGCCTCTCACTTAGCTGGCTGGATAACTCGTTCCGACCGCGAAGCCGAGTAATTCAACTCAGGTCGGGACCCGTTCTGTTGTGCGCTCCTTCCGGGGAACGATCAGACTGAGCCCAAGGGAAGGCTAGGCCTGAACGTCCTGGCATCTGGTGTTCCAGATTGTGTGGCGCGGTACGGACCCGCAAAATGTGTACCTGAGTTGTACCAAAGGTGAACTAAGGCTATTATGGCTGGTAGACCTGGGTTTGTGTTAGGAATAAATTCCCAGCTGGTTGAAATCGATTCGAATCGCCATCTCTCCCGGATAGTGAGAAACTTGGCTAGTCCCAACATCGTAGTAACTGTGTTATGGAACATGATGGTTCGAATGAATATGCAATTACAATACCTGTTATGGTTACTATTGTATGCTTTTAAATGGATATACCACATGTTTGGCATAGGATAGTTGCTAATCTAGAGATGGATAGTTATAAATAATTGATAAAGGAATCCTAAGTGTACAATAAGTCAATTGCTTTTATGCAAAATGTTGTCAAGATATCTCCACTTATACAGCCTTGCATAATCCTTGGAGTCATTTTATTTCTGATTTATGACGGGTAAGTCTAGCTGAGTACCTTCTCATACTCAGGGTTTTATTTCCCATGTTGCAGATGGCACTGTGTATCATGGTTATTGTAAGAGTTGCTTCTATCCTGCTGTGGATGAGGAGTAAGCCTTGGGCAGGCTTCTTATTAATCCTTCTACATGCTTTTGTGGACCGTGATCGTATCTTGGCACAATACTAAACTATGTTGGAAACTTTACTTTCAAACTTAATTTGCTTCTGCTTTTATCTATCAAACTCGGTTTGTAATAACTTTTATTCGTACTCTGATGGAGAAATGTATCTATGAACTTTATGTAATATGTGGCATGTATGTTGAATCATGTACGATCTTGGTTGTTATAAATCGTTTATCGAGACCCGTCGTGGTACTCGACGGACTACCGGGTTTATGTGGGTTCAAGTATGACAGTGCGACCGTTTGCGGGCTGCCATTGTACTTGTACTCTTATAAATTGGTCAGTTCTGCGACAGCTGGCATCAGAGCAAGATTCAACGTTAATTGTCACATGTGTATTTAAAACAAAAGTTTTTGTTTTCCAAAAACCCTTCTCTAGCAACGGATAGCTATATAATAGGTATTTGAAATCTAAAGTGTGCCAATGATCACTTTCCTTATGCCCAAATTAAGGACTATTAGGTGGCTATTTAAGTACTAACATGGGGGTTTTTACTTCGTCGTCCATACGGCGTGCTATTGTATGGATGCCATTCACTTGAATGGTAATGTATGGATCAAATGCCTCTACGCCAAGGTAAGATGATGAGTGTATGACCACAAGATGTGAGCGTGCGGTCGGGGAGAGTTAGCTTTGGTACATCTATGTATGCATGCTTGCATGTGTATATGGTGCGTATTTAATTGTGGGTTTAAATTATTGTCGGGTAGATTGATATGGAAGTATATGTATGGGTATACATATATGGAAGTATTTACAAATTACATTCTGCATATTTCATTATGGGTTTAGGGCTGAAATGAAATCTTATGCAGGTACACTAACAATGAAACGTGTAGCTCGACTAGTTACGCTAATTATGAGAGAACGTATGTATGCCATCGTGTCTACCGCTAGAAACAAATTTTCCCTAAGTTTGTGAGGACGTACGGAACGAGCATGCATCATGATAATTATTATTCACATAATTAAATTGTTCCTCCCCTTATAAAATTCTTACTCGGTTATGTAACTCTTATCCATTATGGTCTTGTCTCACCAAGTGGTACATGTTAATGGTGCAGATGGCACGCATAAAGCAGACCGCTCGCAAGTCCACCGGAGGCAGAGCTCCCAGCCGTCAGCTTGCTCCACGTACCCATCAACGTCACACGTTTCTTGGAGAGTTTGGGATGCCTACACTCTTGTGGAGAGTGCTCAGCTATGTAGGCTATCCTGATGGAATGGAGCCCCGCTACTTCTAGGGGAATGAGCAGTTGGGGGAAGGTCTCTTAGTTACTATGGAGGCCGTTGTTCGTCCCCAAGGTGATGATTCTGAGTGGACAGGTTGGTGTTATGAGTCAACTGGCAGGACTGCTGAAGAAGCAGCTGGCAGGGCAGCCTTTGGGATATTGAGGGATATCATGGATCGTTTTCCTCAGGAATTGGCAGCCGCTTTGGTTGGAGTCTTTCCGAGGGGCAACCCCTCCACTGACTCATGGCAGCAGGCAAGAGGAAGACCCTTGGATATTGGTGCAGCAGAAGGGCAGAACAGTGATAACCCTGCCATGAGCGCCATGTTCGCAGTGATGAGGGTGTTAGATGGAGTAGAAGGTAGCCTAAGATGTGTGTCTAGTGCTCTTGGTCGTGCCCGCGATGACCGATGTTAGCTTCAGAGGGAGCACGACGCCGAGATTGAGAGGCTCAATGTAGAGATGGCTCAGTTAACTCATCAGAGGAATGAAGCCTGGTCCAGGAAAGATGTTCTGAGAGCTCGATAGTTTGAGCTAGAGCAGCAGCTGGCCAATGCGGAAGAATACAACGACAACCTACATGAGGAGGTTCATCAGCTGAATAACCAGCTCCACCCTTACGTTCCACCTGGAGCCGCAGAGATGGATCTAGAGGAGGATGAGGAAGAAGAAGAAGTGGAGCCTGAGGAAGAAGTGGAACCTGAGGGAGGAGAGGATCCTACCTCTGACCTCGATAGTGATCATGATGAGGATTAGATCGCTTAGTACTTAGTGGAAGGGCTAATGTATCACCTTTATTCATGTAATGGACCTGTAGTTCAAATTTAGTATGGGTAATCCGACTATCATGTAATATTGTTAATCGCACGACTATCGCACATTTGGTTGAACATCAATGCAATTTCGGTCCTTGTTGGTGATCACGATTTAAATTTGCATGCGTTATGAGCGCGATAAGTGGTCAAATTGGGGATGCCATGTTGCGAGAATGAATTGTTATGCCTCTGTTTTTATTGTGAATTTGAGAATTTTCTCCAGTAATTTCAGTTTGGCATGATTATGATTCATCTGCAATCTCTTGACATCAACCAATAATCGCTTATTGTTGCAACTTCTCAGATGACGCGCACCCGTGTTGGAGCTGGTAGCAGTCATGATGGCAATGGTGATGACTTACCACCACCACCGCCGCCGCCGTCTGCTCAGGAGTTCTTTGCTCAGTTCTTGGGGAGCCAAAGGACAATGGAAGAAGCTCTACGCCTCATCGCGCAAAACACTGCTCGTGGCCACCCACAGCAACCAGGGGCTGAGCTAAATCAGCACAGTACATTCAAGGAATTTCTAGATACAAAGCCTCCTATCTTCAAGGTGGCTGAGGAACCACTACAGGCTGATGAGTGGCTCAACACCATTGAGCAGAAGTTTCGCTTGCTAAGAGTCACCAAGCATCTGAAGGCTGAGTATGCTTCTCATCAATTGCAAGGACCAGCAGGGATCTGGTGGACACATTTCCTATCGTCTTTGCCTGCTAACGCGCGAGTGACCTGGGAAAAGTTCAAGCTGGCTTTTAGGGGACATCATATTCCCCCGGGCCTAATGCGTATGAAAGCCGCTGAATTTATGAGGCTCACTCAGGGAACGAAGACTCTCACAGAATATATGCACGCATTCAACAACCTGTCCAAATATGCTCCAGGTTTTGTGGATACTAAAGAGAAAAAGATAGAGAGTTTCAAGCAAGGCCTGGGTACCAAACTGATGAAGACCATGGCCAATTCTAGGTGTGCCACTTACAACGATTTTATTAGTGATGCCTTGACCCAAGAAAACCACAACAACATGCATGCAGTTGCTAAGGGTCGCAAGAGGGCATATGAGGCCGGTGCCTCTGGATCTTCCCAGTCGAAAGCGCCTATCACAGCTAGGCCACAATTCCATCCACCTGCACCCAAGTTTAGGCCTCCACCGCCTAAAGCTTAGAATAATAGGCCACAGAAACCATTCCGTAAGGCGTTCACAATTGCCTTGCCAAAAGGAAATGGCAGTCAGGATAGCTCCACCGGAATCAGAAATAATCAACCATGTTTCAACTGCAACCAACTGGGTCATTGGTCCAAGGAATGCCCCCACCCCAAGAAGAATGGCAACCCAAATTAGAACAATCAGAGACAGGCGAACACAAGGGCACGTCCAGGATACGTGCATTATACCGCGGTTGAGGAAGCGCCCGTGGGAGAAGTTGTCACGGCTGGTATGTTTCTCGTCAACAAGCATCCCGCTGTTGTTTTATTTGATTCGGGAGCTTCTCATTCATTTATGAGTCAAGCATTTGCATCTAGACATGATCAAGAAATAATTGAAGTAAGCAAAGGGGGTTATAATATAAGTTCAGCAGGGGGTACTGTTACTACCAAAAAGATAGTAAAAAATGTACTCATCTCTATACAAGGGAGGGAGTACACAACGGATTTGATAATATTGCCCGGGCTATCGATAAGTGTAATCTTAGGCATGAATTGGATGAAGGGTCATGGTGTTCTTATTGACGCTAGCACCCGTACTATTATGTTGAGGGAACCCACGGGAGGGAATGCTTTTCTAGTACCACTCCCCCACAATTTTGAACTCCAACATTTAGCTTGTGCTATCCAAGTCACCACACTTTGTGATATCCCTATAGTTTGTGAGTTTTCGGATGTATTTCTAGAGGAATTACCAGGCTTACCACCTGATAGGGAGGTGGAATTTAAGATTGAGTTAGTGCCAGGTACAGCACCCATATCAAGAAGGCCCTATAGAATGCCACCCAATGAGTTAGCAGAACTTAAGGTTCAATTGCAAGATCTATTGGACAAAGGTCTTATCCAACCTAGCTCATCTCCATGGGGATGTCTAGCCTTGTTTGTGAAAAAGAAGGACAAGTCACTGAGAATGTGTGTAGATTACAGACCACTCAATGCTATGACCATCAAGAACAAATATCCATTGCCCCGCATCGACATCTTGTTCGATCAGCTAGCGAAGGCAAAGGTATTCTCCAAAATTGACTTGAGATCAGGCTACCATCAGATAAAGATCAGACCAGAGGATATACCTAAAACTGCTTTCTCTACCAGGTACGGCTTATACGAGTATTTGGTTATGTCTTTCGGACTAACAAATGCTCCAGCCTACTTCATGTACCTGATGAACTCGGTATTCATGCCCGAACTCGACAAGTTCATGGTCGTGTTCATCGATGATATATTGATTTATTCAGAAAATGAGTCAGATCATGAAGAGCATCTGAGGATTGTCCTATCCAGATTGAGGGAGCATAAGCTATATGCCAAGTTTAGCAAATGTGAATTTTGGTTGAGCAAAGTACCTTTCTTAGGTCACATTTTATCAAGAGATGGAATCTCTGTAGACCCCTCAAAAGTACAAGAGGTCATGGATTGGAAAGCCCCAACTTCGGTTCATGAAGTTCGGAGTTTTCTAGGGTTAGTAGGATATTATCGTCGTTTCATTCTAGATTTCTCAAAGATAGCTAAGCCCATGACCAGACTACTTCAGAAAGATGAGAAGTACAAATGGACACCAGAATGTGAAGCAGCTTTTCACACCCTCAGAACTTTGTTGACTACCGCACCTGGGCTAGCACAGCCAGACATTGAAAAGCCTTTCGATGTATTTTGTGATGCATCGGGAATAGGTTTGGGATGTGTGCTTATGCAAGAAGGAAGAGTAATTGCATATGCTTCTTGGCAATTGAGGAAACATGAAGTCAACTACCCTACACATGATTTGGAACTTGCAGCCGTTGTTCATGCATTAAAGATATGGAGACATTACTTGTTGGGCAATGTATGTCATATCTATACTGATCACAAAAGTCTCAAGTATATCTTTACCCAGCCAGAACTGAACATGAGACAACGAAGATGGTTAGAGCTAATTAAGGACTACAATTTAGAAGTGCACTACCATCCGGGTAAAGCTAATGTAGTAGCAGATGCACTTAGTCGGAAGTCTCATTGCAACACCGTGGAAGCATTATTGGAAGTTGGATTCAACTTGTTACATCCTGCTGTACTACACAATATCACGATCAGTTGTTCACTTGAGAGCAAAATCATATAGTTGCAGCAGACAGATGTAGGAATAAGTCACATCAAGAGAAAAATGCAAGAGCAAGAGACCAAGCATTTCAGATTGGACGAAAGAGGTGTATTATGGTTTGAGGACCGACTTGTGGTACCAAAAGACCGTGAGCTAAGGAATCAAATTTTAGATGAAGCTCACTCGTCCAAATTGTCCATCCATCCAGGTAGTAGTAAGATGTATCAAGATTTGAAAACCCGTTTTTGGTGGACTAAGATGAAGAAAGAGATCGCAGCCTATGTCGCTAGGTGTGATAACTGCAGTAGAGTAAAAGCTGTCCATATGAAAACTGCCGGATTACTTCAGCCATTGCCTATTCCAGGATGGAAATGGGAGGAAATCAGTATGGACTTTATCACAGGCCTTCCAATGACGCCACAAGGTCACGATTCAATATGGGTTATTGTTGATCATCTCACCAAGTCATCACACTTTATACCTGTGAACACACGGTATATAGTTGGAAAATACGCTGAGATATATGTTTCCCAGATCATGAGACTGCATGGAGTACCCAGGACTATAATCTTAGATCGAGGACCATAGTTCATAGCTCGTTTCTAGGAGCACTTACACCAGGCTTTGGGAACCAAGCTAATCAGAAGTTCAGCATACCATCCACAAACTTCAGGACAGACAAAGCGAGTGAACCAAATTCTAGAAGATTTACTTAGAGCTTGTGTTATATCTTCAAAAGGTTCATGGGAGAAATGGTTACCTTTAGCTGAATTCTCCTATAACAACAGTTATCAAGCTAGTATCAAGATGGCTCCATTTGAAGCCTTGTATGGCAGAAAATGTAGAACTCCATTGAATTGGATTGAGCCCGGTGAAAGGAGATACTTTGGTATTGACTTTGTCAATGAAGCCGAAGAACAAGTACGTATCATCCAACAACATATGAAGGCAGCTCAATCAAGACAAAAGAGTTATGCCGACAGAAGAAGAAGACCACTGACTTTTGAAGTGGGTGACTATGTATACTTGAGAGTATCACCCATGAAAGGTGTGAAGAGATTTGGGATGAAAAAGAAGCTTTCACCAAGATATGTAGGGCCGTACAAGATTGTGGAACGGAAAGGGAATGTTGCTTATAAGTTACAACTTCCACCTGAGATGAGTGCAATATTTGATGTCTTCCATGTTTCTCAGTTGAAGAAATGTCTTCGAGTACCTGAAGAAGCTATTGCACCCACCAACATGCAGCTTCAATCGGATTTGACCCATGAAGAAAAGCCAATTCGAGTTTTAGAGGAGTTGGAAAGAGTAACATGGAGTAAGATTATTAAGTTCTATAAGGTGGTGTGGAACAATCACAGTGAACAAGATGCTACGTGGGAGAGAGAGGATTATCTACGAGAAGTTTATCTCGCCTTTTTCCAAGAATGGTAGGTCTTTCAAATCTCGGGACGAGATTTTTATAAGGGGGAGGGGCTGTAACACCTCGGGTGTTAGCCTTGCATAACTTGACTTGCATAACATGAGCATGATCATCAAGCATTCATAAACAAGCATTTACACTTGAAACGTTTGATTGAAACATATGCAACATTTCATATCATTTCATGTTTCCTTGTATATATATGCAAATGATCATGAGTGGATACATGTAGATGATTGTGTGACCTTGCAAATAGCTTAAACATGTTTAGAATATCATCATGAACAACTTTGGTATTTATGGCTAGGGCTAATTTGGTCATTATGTCATAGTTTAAGTATGTACCATCTTTTGAATGTAGCTTGTTTGACCAAGTTTGAACTAGGTGTTAGAGACCTTGCATGGAGGAGATCACTAAAGCAAAGTTGTAGTATTTGCTATAAGGAACAACTTTTATTTTTTGGTCATTAACTGATTCAGCTCCTAACATGTGTGAAATTGGATCACAAAATCAGAAAAATCAACATTTACAGCACTTAGCAAATTTTTGCTAAGTCATGAACCTTGACTGACTGACAGCCGATATTTGGGGTGATTTTACTCCGTTTCTGTTGCGAATTAGAACGAGTTCTTTGAACAAGAATTGTAGCTGGTACATTGGTTTATCATTTTGGTTTAAAGTGTTTGCACGTTGGAGCTACGGATTAGCTGTTAAATCGTCGTCAATTCTTGCTGTCAGGCTAATACGCGCGCGACTGAATTGAAATGAACCGCCGTCGTTAGTGGCTGACCGCGCCAGAGCTTGGCTGCCGTGTGGAGCCGATGGAGGCCATGCGTTGCCCTTGCTCTGATCAGCCCAGCCACGTCGAGCCGCAGCGCCCTGCATAGCGTCCCGCAGTCGCCTGCTCCGTCCCCGCGCTTTCATTTCGCATTCTGTTGCCTCCTTCGCTCACCCGCAGCCGCCACCGTAGCTCAGGCACACCGCCGACGCCATTGCCGGCGCTAGCTCACCCTCGTCGCCCCTCTGTCACCATAGAAGCCACGTAGCGCCCCCTCAGTCCCACCGAGCCTACATTGCTAGCCGAAGAAGCACGGTAAGCTCCTGTGCCACGCGCGGTCCTCGCTGGAGCTCCGCCGCCACCCTTCATTGCCGTGGTTCCACCTAACCCGACCACTGCAGGCCACGAGAGCGCGCGCAATAGGTTCCTTGTAGTCCAGCGATGCTCGTCCGAGCTTTAGGTCGCGCCGCCGAGATAGTCACCGGCGTACCGCCGTCGTCCCGCCTCGCCGAGCCGCCATGGCCGCCGCCGTCGTCACTAGCGTCGACGATAGGGCCGGCCAAGTAGTGCAAAAGTTGCGCCTGGTCGAGTAGGTCGTGCCGTGAAGACCTCACCGCCGGCGAACTCGCCGTCGGTGAGCTTTGGCCACGCCACCGTCTCGCAGCGCCGCTGCTCTGTTCGTGTCTCACTGGCGTGTGGGGTCCTCTGTCAGGCGGGTCCCACCGGTCAGCGACAGTTAGAGTGTGGGATAGTTCATTTGCTTCCAGTTTTTGAATTCTTTTTTGATTTTTGTGTCTTCAGTTTGGTAGCTTCAAAATTATGAAATAAATTTGTTAGTGTTCCTTAGGAAGTGTAGTATTTAGAAAAAATATGTTCTTAACTTTTGCAGTAGAAATTTTTGGAGATTTAAATAGAAATTTGAAATGTGCTTTTGAATGCATACAAATTTGTTTATTTTATATCTAGAGTTCCTGTGCTCCAAAAATTATGAAATTGTTGTGGTAAGCTATTCTTGTCATATATGAACTCTGGTAAAAATTTGAGGATCAGTGCATGTGTAGATTTGTAGTTATAGATTTTTATTTTATAATTAGGAGATCCTTGTGTAAATTTTTATAAATTATTTAGGAATCCAATATTCATGAAATTTGTTGGAGGTTATCCTATTAGTATATGGATGCTAAGAAAAATAGGAAATCTGTTGGTTGACACTTTTTTCACTAGGGTTTTCTATTTATGCTATTTCAAGCCTTGCTACCTTGTCATTTTTGTATAGGATGTTTTACTTGGCAAAATGGCATAAAATTTTTACAGTAGTCTATTGGTAGCACTAGTAAGCCACTGTAATTTTCTGAGAATTTATGATGCACATTTGGTATAGGTTTATTATTTAACCTATGTGTTCAAATAAAATAATAAAGGCATTTAAATAAATAGTTTGGGCTTCACCATTATGTTTTCTTGGATGTATTTGGTATGCTTAAACTGTTGGTAGACTTTTGGTCGTAAAGATTTGAATACTTATATGAAGTAGAAGTATTGTTACTTTATAATGCGAATCGGAATAGTTTCCGGACAGATTCTGGAGTTTGCTAAGTTGCATGATAGAGATGATGTTTGCTGTAAAAATAGTTAATAACAAAGTTGTAGATAATTTGATAAGCTTTCCAGAAAGTCTAGGATCACTACATTTGGATTAGTAGAACTCCAGTTATGAGTAAAACAAGTAGCTGCTGTTTTGTGGTATAGTCGATGCATTGTGGAAGTAGTAATTAAATAATCGAGAAGAGATATGCACCTACTCAATAAACATGATGCACTTGTTAACATATATGCATTCGTAATAAACATGATGGATTAGTAGAACTCGGTTTGTAATAAATTTTATTCGTACTCTGATGGAGAAATGTATCTGTGAACTTTATGTAATATGTGGCATGTATGTTGAATCATGTACGATCTTGGTTGTTGTAAATCATTTATCGAGACCCGTCGTGGTACTCGATGGACTACCGGGTTTATATGGGTTCAAGTATGACAGTGCGACCGTTTGCGGGCTGCCATTGTACTTGTACTCTTATAAATTGGTCGGTTCTGCGACACCGAAAAAATCATTTTGGACACACTCGATAGTACCACTAGGTGATGAGGCTCAAGTGGAAGCTCATTTTGGACTTTTGGACATAGTGCTAATCTTGACGCAAGATAGGTGCACGGTTTGCGTCGAACGTACCATAGGCACGGAAATCATTTTGGATGCTCCTGATAGAACTTCTAGGTGACGTGGGTCATGTGGAATCTTGCTTCTTTCCATTTGGAGACAGTGTTAGGGTCAGTGCAAGATAGGTGCATGGTTTGCGCTAGACGTACCATAGGCTCAAAAATCATTTTGGACGCACTCGATGGTACCACTAGTTGACGAGGCTCAAGTGGAAGCTCGTTTCGGCCTTTTGGACATAGTGCTAATCTTGACGCAAGATAGTTGCACGGTTTGCGTCGAACGTACCATAGGATCGGAAATCATTTTGTACGCACCCGATGGAACTCCTAGGTGACATGGGTCATGTGGAAACTCACTTCATTCTGTTTGTAGATAGTGTTAGTGTTGGTGCGAGATAAGTGCATGGTTTGCGCTAGATGTACCATGGGCTTACAAATCATTTTGGACGCACCAGATGGTTCCACTCGGTGACGAGGCTCAGGTGGAAGCTCGTTTTGGCCTATTTGGAGACAGTGCTAATCTTGACGCAAGATAGGTGCATGGTTTGCATCGAACGTACCATAGGCTCGACAATCGTTTTGGACACACCCGATGGACCTTCTAGGTTATGTGGGTCATGTGGAATCTCGCTTCTTTCCATTTGGAGATAGTGTTAGTGTTGGTGCAAGATAAGTAAATGGTTTGCGCTAGACGTACCATAGGCTCAGAAATCATTTTGGACACACTCGATGGTACCACTAGGTGATGGGCCACAATTGGAAACTCGTTTCGCGCTTTTGGAGATAGTGCTAAACTTGACGCCAGATAGGTGCACGGTTTGCGTCGAACTTACCATAGGCTCAGCAATCATTTTGGACGCTACTGAAGGAACTCCAAGGTGACGTGGGTCATGTGGAATCTCGCTTCTTTCCGTTTGGAGACAGTGTTAGTGTCAGTGCAAGATAGGTGCATGGTTTGCGCTAGACGTACCATAGGCTCAAAAATCATTTTGGACGCACTCGATGGTACCACTAGTTGACGAGGCTCAAGTGGAAGCTCGTTTCGGCCTTTTGGACATAGTGCTAATCTTGACGCAAGATAGTTGCACGGTTTGCGTCGAACGTACCATAGGATCGGAAATCATTTTGTACGCACCCGATGGAACTCCTAGGTGACATGGGTCATGTGGAAACTCACTTCATTCTGTTTGTAGATAGTGTTAGTGTTGGTGCGAGATAAGTGCATGGTTTGCGCTAGATGTACCATGGGCTTACAAATCATTTTGGACGCACCAGATGGTTCCACTCGGTGACGAGGCTCAGGTGGAAGCTCGTTTTGGCCTATTTGGAGACAGTGCTAATCTTGATGCAAGATAGGTGCACGGTTTGCATCGAACGTACCATAGGCTCGACAATCGTTTTGGACACACCCAATGGAACTCCTAGGTGACATGGGTCATGTGGAATCTCACTTCTTTCCATTTGGAGACAGGGTTAGTGTTAGTGCAAGATAGGTGCATGGTTTGCACTAGACACACCATAGGCTCAAGTGGAAGCTTGTTTCGGCCTTTCGGACATAGTGCTAATCTTGACGCAAGATAGGTGCACGGTCTGCGTCGAACGTACCATAGGATCGGAAATCATTTTGGACGCACCCGATGGAACTCCTAGGTGACGTGGGTCATGTGGAATCTCACTTCATTCTGTTTGGAGACAGTGTTAGTGTCGGTGCAAGATAGGTGCATGGTTTGCGATAGATGTACCATAGGCTTACAAATCATTTTGGACGCACCCGATGGTACCACTCGGTGACGAGGCTTTGGTGGAAGCTCGTTTTGGCCTATTTGGGGACAATGCTAATCTTGACGCAAGATAGGTGCACGGTTTGCGTCGAACTTACCATAGGCTCAGCAATTGTTTTGGACACACCTGATGGAACTCCTAGGTGACATGGGTCATGTGGAATGTCACTTCTTTCCATTTGGAAACAGGGTTAGTGTCAGTGCAAGATAGGTGCATGGTTTGCACTAGACATACCATAGGCTCAAAAATCTTTTTGGACGATCCGATGGTACCCTAGGTGACGAGGCTCAACCGAAAGCTCGCTTCTGTTTGGAGATAGTGCTAATGTTGACGCAAGGTAGGTGCACGGTTTGCATCGAAGCGTATCATAGGCACGAAAATCATTTTGGACGCACCGATGGAACTCCTAGGTGACGTGGGTCATGTGGAATCTCGCCGTTCTGTTTTAGAGCGGTGTTAGTCTCGGTGCAAGATAGGTGCATGGTTTGCGCTAGACGTACCATAGGCTCAGAAAATCATTTTGGACACATTAGATGGTAACACTAGGTGATGAGGCTCAGGAGGAAGCTCGTTTCGGCGCGTTTGGAGACAGTGCTAATCTTTATGCAAGATTGGTGCACGGCTTGCGTCGAACGTACCATAGCCTCAGCAGTCATTTTGGACGCACCCGATGGAACTCCTAGGTGACATGGGTCATGTGGAATCTCACTTAAATCTGTTTGGAGACGGTGTTAGTGTCAGTGCGAGATAGGTGCATGGTTTGCGCCAGACGTACCATAGGCTCAGAAATCATTTTGGACACACTCGATAGTACCACTAGGTGACGAGGCTCAAGTGGAAGCTCATTTTGGACTTTTGGACATAGTGCTAATCTTGACGCAAGATAGGTGCACGGTTTGCGTCGAACGTACCATAGGCACGGAAATCATTTTGGATGCTCCTGATAGAACTTCTAGGTGACGTGGGTCATGTGGAATCTTGCTTCTTTCCATTTGGAGACAGTGTTAGGGTCAGTGCAAGATAGGTGCATGGTTTGCGCTAGACGTACCATAGGCTCAGAAATCGTTTTGGACGCATTCAATGGTACCACTAGTTGACGAGGCACAATTGGAAGCTCGTTTTAGCCCTTTTGACATAGTGTTAAACTTGATGCAAGATAGGTGCACGGTTTGCGTCGAACGTACCATAGGATCGGAAATCATTTTGGACGCACCCGATGGAACTCCTAGGTGACATGGGTCATGTGGAAACTCACTTCATTCTATTTGTAGATAGTGTTAGTGTTGGTGCAAGATAAGTGCATGGTTTGCGCTAGATGTACCATGGGCTTACAAATCATTTTGGACGCACCTGATGGTTCCACTCGGTGATGAGGCTCAGGTGGAAGCTCGTTTTGGCCTATTTGGAGACAGTGCTAATCTTGATGCAAGATAGGTGCACGGTTTGCATCGAATGTACCATAGGCTCGGCAATCGTTTTGGACACACCCGATGGAACTCCTAGGTGACATGGGTCATGTGGAATCTCACTTCTTTCCATTTGGAGACAGGGTTAGTATTAGTGTAAGATAGGTGCATGGTTTGCACTAGACACACCATAGGCTCAAGTGGAAGCTTGTTTCGACCTTTCGGACATAGTGCTAATCTTGGACGCAAGATAGGTGCACGATGCTGCGTCGAACGTACCATAGGATCGGAAATCATTTTGGACGCACCCGATGGAACTCCTAGGTGACATGGGTCATGTGGAATCTCACTTCATTCTGTTTGGAGACAGTGTTAGTGTCGGTGCAAGATAGGTGCATGGTTTGCGATAGATGTACCATAGGCTTACAAATCATTTTGGACGCACCCGATGGTACCACTCGGTGACGAGGCTTTGGTGGAAGCTCGTTTTGGCCTATTTGGGGACAATGCTAATCTTGACGCAAGATAGGTGCACGGTTTGCATCGAACTTACCATAGGCTCAGCAATTGTTTTGGACACAACTGATGGAACTCCTAGGTGACATGGGTCATGTGGAATGTCACTTCTTTCCATTTGGAAACAGGGTTAGTGTCAGTGCAAGATAGGTGCATGGTTTGCACTAGACATACCATAGGCTCAAAAATCATTTTGGACGCATCCGATGGTACCCTAGGTGACGAGGCTCAACTGAAAGCTCGCTCTGTTTGGAGATAGTGCTAATGTTGACGCAAGGTAGGTGCACGGTTTGCATCGAACGTATCATAGGCACGAAAATCATTTTGGACGCACCCGATGGAACTCCTAGGTGACGTGGGTCATGTGGAATCTCGCTTCGTTCTGTTTAGAGACAGTGTTAGTGTCGGTGCAAGATAGGTGCATGGTTTGCGCTAGACGTACCATAGGCTCAGAAAATCATTTTGGACACATTAGATGGTAACACTAGGTGACGAGGCTCAGGAGGAAGCTTCGTTTGGCCTGTTGGAGAGCAAGTGCTAATCTTTATGCAAGATAGGTGCACGCTTTGCGTTGAAGCGTACCATAGCCTCAAGCAGTCATTTTGGACGCACCGATGGAACTCCTAGGTGACATGGGTCATGTGGAATCTCACTTAAATCTGTTTGGAGGCAGTGTTAGTGTCGTCATGTGAGATAGGTGCATGGTTTTGCGCCGGGCACGTACCATAGGCTCGTGAAATCATTTTGGACACACTCGATAGTACCACTAGGTGACGAGGCTCAAGTGGAAGCTCATTTTGGACTTTTGGACATAGTGCTAATCTTGACGCAAGATAGATGCATGGTTTGCGTCGAACGTACCATAGGCACGGAAATCATTTTGGATGCTCCTGATAGAACTTCTAGGTGACGTGGGTCATGTGGAATCTTGCTTCTTTCCATTTGGAGAGCAGTGTTAGGGTCGAGTGCAAGATAGGTGCATGGTTTGGCGCTAGACGCACCATAGGCTCAGAAATCGTTTTGGGACGCATTCAATGGTACCACTAGTTGACGAGGCACAATTGGAAGCTCGTTTCGCCTTTTTGACATAGTGTTAAACTTGATGCAAGATAGGTGCACGGTTTTTGCGTCGAACGCGTACCATAGGATCGGAAATCATTTTGGACGCGCCCGATGGAACTCCTAGGTGACATGGGTCATGTGGAAACTCACTTCATTCTATTTGTAGATAGTGTTAGTGTTGGTGCAAGATAAGTGCATGGTTTGCGCTAGATGTACCATGGGCTTACAAATCATTTTGGACGCACCTGATGGTTCCACTCGGTGATGAGGCTCAGGTGGAAGCTCATTTTGGCCTATTTGGAGACAGTGCTAATCTTGATGCAAGATAGGTGCACGGTTTGCATCGAATGTACCATAGGCTCGGCAATCGTTTTGGACACACCCGATGGAACTCCTAGGTGACATGGGTCATGTGGAATCTCACTTCTTTCCATTTGGAGACAGGGTTAGTATTAGTGTAAGATAGGTGCATGGTTTGCACTAGACACACCATAGGCTCAAGTGGAAGCTTGTTTCGGCCTTTCGGACATAGTGCTAATCTTGACGCAAGATAGGTGCACGGTCTGCGTCGAACGTACCATAGGATCGGAAATCATTTTGGACGCACCCGATGGAACTCCTAGGTGACATGGGTCATGTGGAATCTCACTTCATTCTGTTTGGAGACAGTGTTAGTGTCGGTGCAAGATAGGTGCATGGTTTGCGATAGATGTACCATAGGCTTACAAATCATTTTGGACGCACCCGATGGTACCACTCAGTGACGAGGCTTTGGTGGAAGCTCGTTTTGGCCTATTTGGGGACAATGCTAATCTTGACGCAAGATAGGTGCACGGTTTGCGTCGAACTTACCATAGGCTCAGCAATTGTTTTGGACACAACTGATGGAACTCCTAGGTGACATGGGTCATGTGGAATGTCACTTCTTTCCATTTGGAAATAGGGTTAGTGTCAGTGCAAGATAGGTGCATGGTTTGCACTAGACATACCATAGGCTCAAAAATCATTTTGGACGCATCCGATGGTACCCTAGGTGACGAGGCTCAACTGAAAGCTCGCCTGCTTTTGGAGATAGTGCTAATGTTGACGCAAGGTAGGTGCACGGTTTGCATCGAACGTATCATAGGCACGAAAATCATTTTGGACGCACCGATGGAACTCCTAGGTGACGTGGGTCATGTGGAATCTCGCTTCGTTCGCATTTTAGAGACGGTGTTAGTGTCGGTGCAAGATAGGTGCATGGTTTTGCGCTAGACGTACCATAGGCTCGAGAAAATCATTTTGGACACATTAGATGGTAACACTAGGTGACGAGGCTCGGGAGGAAGCTTCGTTTTCGCTGTTTGGAGACAAGTGCTAATCTTTATGCAAGATTGGTGCACGGGTTTGCGTCGAACGTACCATAGCCTCAAAAATCATTTTGGACGCACCGATGGAACTCCTAGGTGACATGGGTCATGTGGAATCTCACTTAAATCTGTTTGGAGACAAGTGTTAGTGTCGGTGCATGAGATAGGTGCATGATTTTGCGCCAGACGTACCATAGGCTCGAAATCATTTTGGACACAAATCGATAGTACCACTAGGTGACGAGGCTCAAGTGGAAGCTCATTTTGGACTTTTGGACATAGTGCTAATCTTGACGCAAGATAGGTGCACGGTTTGCGTCGAACGTACCATAGGCACGGAAATCATTTTGGATGCTCCTGATAGAACTTCTAGGTGACGTGGGTCATGTGGAATCTTGCTTCTTTCCATTTGGAGACAGTGTTAGGGTCAGTGCAAGATAGGTGCATGGTTTGCGCTAGATGTACCATAGGCTCAGAAATCGTTTTGGACGCATTCAATGGTACCACTAGTTGACGAGGCACAATTGGAAGCTCGTTTCGCCCTTTTTGACATAGTGTTAAACTTGATGCAAGATAGGTGCACGGTTTGTGTCGAACGTACCATAGGATCGGAAATCATTTTGGACGCACCCGATGGAACTCCTAGGTGACATGGGTCATGTGGAAATTCACTTCATTCTATTTGTAGATAGTGTTAGTGTTGGTGCAAGATAAGTGCATGGTTTGCGCTAGATGTACCATGGGCTTACAAATCATTTTGGACGCACCTGATGGTTCCACTCGGTGATGAGGCTCAGGTGGAAGCTCGTTTTGGCCTATTTGGAGTCAGTGCTAATCTTGATGCAAGATAGGTGCACGGTTTGCATCGAATGTACCATAGGCTCGGCAATCGTTTTGGACACACCCGATGGAACTCCTTGGTGACATGGGTCATATGGAATCTCACTTCTTTCCATTTGGAGACAGGGTTAGTATTAGTGTAAGATAGGTGCATGGTTTGCACTAGACACACCATAGGCTCAAGTGGAAGCTTGTTTCGGCCTTTCGGACATAGTGCTAATCTTGACGCAAGATAGGTGCACGGTCTGCGTCGAATGTACCATAGGATCAGAAATCATTTTGGACGCACCCGATGGAACTCCTAGGTGACATGGGTCATGTGGAATCTCACTTCATTCTGTTTGGAGACAGTGTTAGTGTCGGTGCAAGATAGGTCCATGGTTTGCGATAGATGTACCATAGGCTTACAAATCATTTTGGACGCACCCGATGGTACCACTCAGTGACGAGGCTTTGGTGGAAGCTCGTTTTGGCCTATTTGGGGACAATGCTAATCTTGACGCAAGATAGGTGCACGGTTTGCATCGAACTTACCTTAGGCTCAGCAATTGTTTTGGACACAACTGATGGAACTCCTAGGTGACATGGGTCATGTGGAATGTCACTTCTTTCCATTTGGAAACAGGGTTAGTGTCAGTGCAAGATAGGTGCATGGTTTGCACTAGACATACCATAGGCTCAAAAATGATTTTGGACGATCCGATGGTACCCTAGGTGACGAGGCTCAACCAAAGCTCGCCTGTTTGGAGATAGTGCTAATGTTGATGCAAGGTAGGTGCACGGTTTGCATCGAACGTATCATAGGCACGAAAAATCATTTTGGACGCACCGATGGAACTCCTAGGTGACGTGGGTCATGTGGAATCTCGCTTCGTTCTGTTTAGAGACAGTGTTAGTGTCGGTGCAAGATAGGTGCATGGTTTGCGCTAGACGTACCATAGGCTCAGAAAATCATTTTGGACACATTAGATGGTAACACTAGGTGACGAGGCTCAGGAGGAAGCTCGTTTCGGCCCGTTTGGAGACAGTGCTAATCTTTATGCAAGATAGGTGCACGGCTTGCGTCGAACGTACCATAGCCTCAAAGTAATCATTTTGGACGCATTGATGGAACTCCTAGGTGACATGGGTCATGTGGACTCTCACTTAAATCTGTTTGGAGACAGTGTTAGTGTCAGTGCGAGATAGGTGCATGGTTTGCGCCAGACGTACCATAGGCTCAGAAATCATTTTGGACACAGTCGATAGTACCACTAGGTGACGAGGCTCAAGTGGAAGCTCATTTTGGACTTTTGGACATAGTGCTAATCTTGACGCAAGATAGGTGCATGGTTTGCGTCGAACGTACCATAGGCACGGAAATCATTTTGGATGCTCCTGATAGAACTTCTAGGTGACGTGGGTCATGTGGAATCTTGCTTCTTTCCATTTGGAGACAGTGTTAGGGTCAGTGCAAGATAGGTGCATGGTTTGCGCTAGACGTACCATAGGCTCAGAAATCGTTTTGGACGCATTCAATGGTACCACTAGTTGACGAGGCACAATTGGAAGCTCGTTTCGCCCTTTTTGACATAGTGTTAAACTTGATGCAAGATAGGTGCACGGTTTGCGTCGAACGTACCATAGGATCGGAAATCATTTTGGACGCGCCCGATGGAACTCCTAGGTGACATGGGTCATGTGGAAACTCACTTCATTCTATTTGTAGATAGTGTTAGTGTTGGTGCAAGATAAGTGCATGGTTTGCGCTAGATGTACCATGGGCTTACAAATCATTTTGGACGCACCTGATGGTTCCACTCGGTGATGAGGCTCAGGTGGAAGCTCGTTTTGGCCTATTTGGAGACAGTGCTAATCTTGATGCAAGATAGGTGCACGGTTTGCATCGAATGTACCATAGGGTCGGCAATCGTTTTGGACACACCCAATGGAACTCCTAGGTGACATGGGTCATGTGGAATCTCACTTCTTTCCATTTGGAGACAGGGTTAGTATTAGTGTAAGATAGGTGCATGGTTTGCACTAGACACACCATAGGCTCAAGTGGAAGCTTGTTTCGGCCTTTCGGACATAGTGCTAATCTTGACGCAAGATAGGTGCACGGTCTGCGTCGAACGTACCATAGGATCGGAAATCATTTTGGACACACCGATGGAACTCCTAGGTGACATGGGTCATGTGGAATCTCACTTCATTCGTTTTTGGAGACAAGATTAGTGTCGGTGCAAAGATAGGTGCATGGTTTGCGATAGATGTACCATAGGCTTACAAATCATTTTGGACGCACCCGATGGTACCACTCGGTGACGAGGCTTTGGTGGAAGCTCGTTTTGGCCTATTTGGGGACAATGCTAATCTTGACGCAAGATAGGTGCACGGTTTGCGTCGAACTTACCATAGGCTCTCGGCAATTGTTTTGGACACAACCGATGGAACTCCTAGGTGACATGGGTCATGTGGAATGTCACTTCTTTCCATTTGGAAATAGGGTTAGTGTCGGTGCAAGATAGGTGCATGGTTTGCACTAGACATACCATAGGCTCAAAAATCATTTTGGGACGCATCCGATGGTACCCTAGGTGACGAGGCTCAACTGAAAGCTTCGCTTCTGTTTGGAGATAGTGCTAATGTTGACGCAAGGTAGGTGCACGGTTTGCATCGAACGTATCATAGGCACGAAAATCATTTTGGACGCACCGATGGAACTCCTAGGTGACGTGGGTCATGTGGAATCTCGCCGTTGCATTTTAGAGACGGTGTTAGTGTCGGTGCAAGATAGGTGCATGGTTTGCGCTAGACGTACCATAGGCTCGTAAAATCATTTTGGACACATTAGATGGTAACACTAGGTGACGAGGCTCGGGGAGGAAGCTTCGTTTGGCGCGTTTGGAGACAAAGTGCTAATCTTTATGCAAGATTGGTGCACGGCTTGCGTCGAACGTACCATAACCTCGCGATCATTTTGGACGCACCCGATGGAACTCCTAGGTGACATGGGTCATGTGGAATCTCACTTAAATCTGTTTGGAGACAGTGTTAGTGTCAGTGCGAGATAGGTGCATGGTTTGCGCCAGACGTACCATAGGCTCAGAAATCATTTTGGACACACTCGATAGTACCACTAGGTGACGAGGCTCAAGTGGAAGCTCATTTTGGACTTTTGGACATAGTGCTAATCTTGACGCAAGATAGGTGCACGGGTTTGCGCCGAACGCACTACATAGGCACGGAAATCATTTTGGATGCTCCTGATAGAACTTCTAGGTGACGTGGGTCATGTGGAATCTTGCTTCTTTCCATTTGGAGACAGTGTTAGGGTCAGTGCAAGATAGGTGCATGGTTTGCGCTAGACGTACCATAGGCTCAGAAATCGTTTTGGACGCATTCAATGGTACCACTAGTTGACGAGGCACAATTGGAAGCTCGTTTCGCCCTTTTTGACATAGTGTTAAACTTGATGCAAGATAGGTGCACGGTTTGCGTCGAACGTACCATAGGATCGGAAATCATTTTGGACGCACCCGATGGAACTCCTAGGTGACATGGGTCATGTGGAAACTCACTTCATTCTATTTGTAGATAGTGTTAGTGTTGGTGCAAGATAAGTGCATGGTTTGCGCTAGATGTACCATGGGCTTACAAATCATTTTGGGCCTTTTGATGGTTCCACTTTCGGTGATGAGGCTCAGGTGGAAGCTCGTTTTGGCCTATTTGGAGACAATGCTAATCTTGATGCAAGATAGGTGCACGGTTTGCATCGAACGTACCATAGGCTCGGCAATCGTTTTGGACACACCCGATGGAACTCCTAGGTGACATGGGTCATGTGGAATCTCACTTCTTTCCATTTGGAGACAGGGTTAGTATTAGTGTAAGATAGGTGCATGGTTTGCACTAGACACACCATAGGCTCAAGTGGAAGCTTGTTTCGGCCTTTCGGACATAGTGCTAATCTTGACGCAAGATAGGTGCAATTGCGCCTCTGCGCCGAACGTACTATAGGATCGGAAATCATTTTGGACGCACCCGATGGAACTCCTAGGTGACATGGGTCATGTGGAATCTCACTTCATTCTGTTTGGAGACAGTGTTAGTGTCGGTGCAAGATAGGTGCATGGTTTGCGATAGATGTACCATAGGCTTACAAATCATTTTAGACGCACCCGATGGTACCACTCGGTGACGAGGCTTTGGTGGAAGCTCGTTTTGGCCTATTTGGGGACAATGCTAATCTTGACGCAAGATAGGTGCACGGTTTGCGTTGAACTTACCATAGGCTCAGCAATTGTTTTGGACACAACTGATGGAACTCCTAGGTGACATGGGTCATGTGGAATGTCACTTCTTTCCATTTGGAAACAGGGTTAGTGTCAGTGCAAGATAGGTGCATGGTTTGCACTAGACATACCATAGGCTCAAAAATCATTTTGGACGCATCCGATGGTACCCTAGGTGACGAGGCTCAACTGAAAGCTCGCTCTGTTTGGAGATAGTGCTAATGTTGACGCAAGGTAGGTGCACGGTTTGCATCGAACGTATCATAGGCACGAAAATCATTTTGGACGCACCCGATGGAACTCCTAGGTGACGTGGGTCATGTGGAATCTCGCTTCGTTCTGTTTAGAGACAGTGTTAGTGTCGGTGCAAGATAGGTGCATGGTTTGCGCTAGACGTACCATAGGCTCAGAAAATCATTTTGGACACATTAGATGGTAACACTAGGTGACGAGGCTCAGGAGGAAGCTCGTTTCGGCCCGTTTGGAGACAGTGCTAATCTTTATGCAAGATAGGTGCACGGCTTGCGTCGAACGTACCATAGCCTCAGCAGTCATTTTGGACGCACCCGATGGAACTCCTAGGTGACATGGGTCATGTGGAATCTCACTTAAATCTGTTTGGAGACAGTGTTAGTGTCAGTGCGAGATAGGTGCATGGTTTGCGCCAGACGTACCATAGGCTCAGAAATCATTTTGGACACACTCGATAGTACCACTAGGTGATGAGGCTCAAATGGAAGCTCATTTTGGACTTTTGGACATAGTGCTAATCTTGACGCAAGATAGGTGCACGGTTTGCGTCGAACGTACCATAGGCACAGAATTCATTTTGGACGCTCCTGATAGAACTTCTAGGTGACCTGGGTCATGTGGAATCTTGCTTCTTTCCATTTGGAGACAGTGTTAGTGTCAGTGCAAGATAGGTGCATGGTTGGCGCTAGACGTACCATAGGCTCAGAAATCGTTTTGGACGCATTCAATGGTACCACTAGGTGACGAGGCACAATTGGAAGCTCGTTTCGCCGTTTTTGACATAGTGTTAAACTTGATGCAAGATAGGTGCACGGTTTGCGTCGAACGTACCATAGGATCAGAAATCATTTTGGACGCACCCGATGGAACTCCTAGGTGACATGGGTCATGTGGAAACTCACTTCATTCTGTTTGTAGATAGTGTTATTGTTGGTGCAAGATAAGTGCATAGTTTGCGCTAGATGTACCATGGGCTTACAAATCATTTTGGACGCACCTGATGGTTCCACTCGGTGACGAGGCTCAGGTGGAAGCTCGTTTTGGCCTATTTGGAGACAGTGCTAATCTTGATGCAAGATAGGTGCACGGTTTGCATCGAACGTACCATAGGCTCGGCAATCATTTTGGACACACCCGATGGAACTCCTAGGTGACATGGGTCATGTGGAATCTCACTTCTTTCCATTTGGAGACAGGGTTAGTCTTAGTGTAAGATAGGTGCATGGTTTGCACTAGACACACCATAGGCTCAAGTGGAAGCTTGTTTCGACCTTTCGGACATAGTGCTAATCTTGGACGCAAGATAGGTGCACTGTGTCTCGTCGAACGCACCATAGGATCGGAAATCATTTTGGACGCACCGATGGAACTCCTAGGTGATGTGGGTCATGTGGAATCTCACTTCATTTCTGCTTTGGAGACAAAGTGTTAGTGTCGGTGCAAGATAGGTGCATGGTTTTGCGATAGATGTACCATAGGCTTACAAATCATTTTGGACGCACCCGATGGTACCACTTTCGGTGACGAGGCTTTGGTGGAAGCTCGTTTTGGCCTATTTGGGGACAATGCTAATCTTGACGCAAGATAGGTGCACGGTTTGCGTCGAACTTACCATAGGCTCAGCAATTGTTTTGGACACACCTGATGGAACTCCTAGGTGACATGGGTCATGTGGAATGTCACTTCTTTCCATTTGGAAACAGGGTTAGTGTCAGTGCAAGATAGGTGCATGGTTTGCACTAGACATACCATAGGCTCAAAAATCATTTTGGACGCATCCGATGGTACCCTAGGTGACGAGGCTCAACCGAAAGCTCGCTTCTGTTTGGAGATAGTGCTAATGTTGACGCAAGGTAGGTGCACGGTTTGCATCGAACGTATCATAGGCACGAAAATCATTTTAGACGCACCCGATGGAACTCCTAGGTGACGTGGGTCATGTGGAATCTCGCTTCGTTCTATTTAGAGACAGTGTTAGTGTTGGTGCAAGATAGGTGCATGGTTTGCGCTAGACGTACCATAGGCTCAGAAAATCATTTTGGACACATTAGATGGTAACACTAGGTGACGAGGCTCGGGAGGCTTCGTTTGCTTCGCCCGTTTGGAGACAGTGCTAATCTTTATGCAAGATAGGTGCACGGCTTGCGTCGAACGTACCATAGCCTCAGCAGTCATTTTGGACGCACCCGATGGAACTCCTAGGTGACATGGGTCATGTGGAATCTCACTTAAATCTGTTTGGAGACAGTGTTAGTGTCAGTGCGAGATAGGTGCATGGTTTGCGCCAGACGAACCATAGGCTCAGAAATCATTTTGGACACACTCGATAGTACCACTAGGTGACGAGGCTCAAGTGGAAGCTCATTTTGGACTTTTGGACATAGTGCTAATCTTGACGCAAGATAGGTGCACGGTTTGCGTCGAACGTACCATAGGCACGGAAATCATTTTGGACGCTCCTGATAGAACTTCTAGGTGACGTGGGTCATGTGGAATCTTGCTTCTTTCCATTTGGAGACAGTGTTAGTGTCAGTGCAAGATAGGTGCATGGTTGGCGCTAGACGTACCATAGGCTCAGAAATCGTTTTGGACGCATTCAATGGTACCACTAGGTGACGAGGCACAATTGGAAGCTCATTTCGCCCTTTTTGACATAGTGTTAAACTTGATGCAAGATAGGTGCACGGTTTGCGTCGAACGTACCATAGGATCTGAAATCATTTTGGACGTACCCGATGGAACTCCTAGGTGACGTGGGTCATGTGGAATCTCACTTCATTCCATTTGGAGACAGTGTTAGTGTCGGTGCAAGATAGGTGCATGGTTTGCTCTAGATGTACAATAGGCTTACAAATCATTTTGGACGCACCCGATGGAACCCCTAGGTGACGTGGGTCATGTGGAATCTCGCTTCTTTCCATTTGGAGACAGTGTTGGTGTCGGTGCAAGATAGCTGCATGGTTTGGGCTAGACAAACCATAGGCTTAGAAATCATTTTGGACGCATCCGATGGTACCCTAGGTGATGAGGCTCAACTGAAAGCTCGCTCCGTTTGGAGATAGTGCTAATGTTGACGCAAGGTAGGTGCACAGTTTGCCTCGAACGCATCATAGGGTCGAAAATGGTTTTGGACGCACCAATGGAACTCCTAGGTGACGTGGGTCATGTCGAATCTCGCTTCTTTCTATTTGGAGACAGTGTTACTGTCGGTGCAAGATAGGTGCATGATTTGCACTGGACATACCATAGGCTCAGAAAATCATTTTGGATGCACTCTATGGTACCACAAGGTGACGAAGCTCAAGTGGAAGCTCGTTTCGGCCTTTTGGACATAGGGCTAATCATGACACAAGATAGGTGCACGCTTTTGCGTC
Source organism: Miscanthus lutarioriparius (assembly GCA_904845875.1). NCBI lineage: Eukaryota > Viridiplantae > Streptophyta > Magnoliopsida > Poales > Poaceae > Miscanthus > Miscanthus lutarioriparius. The sequence goes on from CAJGYO010000003.1 coordinate 68,784,651, forward strand.
GAGCGTATCGTAGGCACGGAAATCATTTTGGGACGTGCGTGATGGACCTTCTAGGTAACGTGGGTCATGTGGAATCTCGCTTCTTTCCATTTGGAGACAGGTGTTAGTGTCGATTGCAAGATAGGTGCATGGTTTGCGCTATATGTACCATAGGCTCAAATCGTTTTGGACCTTTTCGGTGATACCACTAGGTGATGAGGCACAATTGGAAGGTCGTTTGACCTTTCGGACAGAGTGCTAAACTTGACGCAAGTTAGGTGCACGGTTTGCGCCGAACGTACCATAGGATCAGAAATCATTTTGGGACGCACCCGATGGAACTCCTAGGTGACGTGAGTCATGTGGAATCTCGCTTCTTTCCGTTTGGAGACAGTGTTAGTGTCGGTGCAAGTTAAGAGCATGGTTTGCGCTAGACGTACCATAGGCTCAGAAATCATTTTGGATGCACTCAATGGTACCACTAGGTGATGAGGCTCAAGTGGAAGCTCATTTCAGCCTTTTTCGGACATAGTGCTAATCTTGAGGCAAGATAGGTGCACGGTTTGCGTTGAACATACCATCGGATTGAAAATCATTTTGGACGCACCCGATGGAACTCCTAGGCGACGTGGGTCATGTGGAATCTCACTTCATTCCGTTTGGAGATAGTGTTAGTGTTGGTGCAAGATAAGTGCATGGTTTGTGCTAGGTTTACCATAGGCTTACAAATCATTTTGGACGCACCCGATTGTACCACACGGTGACGAGGCTCAGGTGGAAGCTCGTTTTGGCCTGTTTGAAGGCAGTGCTAATCTTGACACAAGATAGGTGCACGGTTTGCGTCGAACGTACCATAGGCACGGAAATCATTTTGGATGCACTTGATGGACCTTCTAGGTGACGTGGGTCATGTGGAATCTCACTTCATTCCGTTTGGAGACAGTGTTAGTGTCGGTGGAAGATAAGTACATGGTTTGCGCTAGATGTACCATAAGCTTACAAATCATTTTGGACGCACCCGATGGTACCACTTTCGGAGACAAGGCTCGGTGGAAGCTCGTTTCGCCTTTTTCGGACATAGTGCTAATCTTAACGAAAGATAGGTGCACGGTTTGCGTCGAACGTACCATAGGATCGGAAATCATTTTGGACGCACCCGATGCAACTCCTAGGTGACGTGGGTCATGTGGAATCTCACCTCTTTCCATTTGGAGATAGGGTTAGTGTCAGTGCAAGATAGGTGCATGGTTTGGGCTAGACATACCATAGGCTCATAAATCATTTTGGACGCATCCGATGGTACCCTAGGTGATGAGGCTCAACTGAAAGCTCGCTCCGTTTAGAGATAGTGCTAATGTTGACGCAAGGTAGGTGCACAGTTTGCCTCGAACGTATCATAGGCTCGAAAATTGTTTTCTACGCACCAATGGAACTCCTAGGTGACGTGGGTCATGTCGAATCTCGCTTCTTTCTATTTGGAGACAGTGTTACTGTCGGTGCAAGATAGGTGCATGATTTGCACTGGACATACCATAGGCTCAGAAAATCATTTTGGATGCACTCTATGGTACCACAAGGTGACGAAGCTCAAGTGGAAGCTCGTTTCGGCCTTTTGGACATAGGGCTAATCATGACACAAGATAGGTGCACAGTTTGCGTCGAACGTACCGTAGGCACGGAAATCGTTTTGGACGCACGTGATGGACCTTCTAGGTGACGTGGGTCATGTGGAATCTCGCTTCTTTCCATTTGGAGACAGTGTTGGTGTCAGTGCAAGATAGGTGCATGGTTTGGGCTAGACAAACCATAGGCTTAGAAATCATTTTGGACGCATCCGATGGTACCCTAGGTGATGAGGCTCAACTGAAAGCTCGCTCCGTTTAGAGATAGTGCTAATGTTGACGCAAGGTAGGTGCACAGTTTGCCTCGAACATATCATAGGCTCGAAAATTGTTTTCTACGCACCAATGGAACTCCTAGGTGACGTGGGTCATGTCGAATCTCACTTCTTTCTATTTGGAGACAGTGTTACTGTCGGTGCAAGATAGGTGCATGATTTGCACTGGACATACCATAGGCTCAGAAAATCATTTTGGACGCACTCTATGGTACCACAAGGTGACGAAGCTCAAGTGGAAGCTCGTTTCGGCCTTTTGGACATAGGGCTAATCATGACACAAGATAGGTGCACAGTTTGCGTCGAACGTACCGTAGGCACGGAAATCGTTTTGGACGCACGTGATGGACCTTCTAGGTGACGTGGGTCATGTGGAATCTCGCTTCTTTCCATTTGGAGACAAAGTGTTAGTGTCGGTGCAAGACAGTGCATGGTTTTGCGCTATATGTACCATAGGCTCAAATCGTTTTGGACGCACTTTTCGGTGATACCACTAGGTGATGAGGCACAATTGGAAGGTCGTTTCACCTTTTCGGACAGAGAGTGCTAAACTTGACGCAAGTTAGGTGCACAGTTTTGCGTCGAACGTACCATAGGATCGAAATCATTTTGGACACACCCGATGGAACTCCTAGGTGATGTGAGTCATGTGGAATCTCGCTTCTTTCCGTTTGGAGACAGTGTTAGTGTCGGTGCAAGTTAAGAGCATGGTTTGCGCTGGACGTACCATAAGCTCAGAAATCATTTTGGATGCACTCAATGGTACCACTAGGTGACGAGGCTCAAGTGGAAGCTCATTTCAGCCTTTTCAGACATAGTGCTAATCTTGAGGCAAGATAGGTGCACGGTTTGCGTTGAACATACCATCGGATCGAAAATCATTTTGGACGCACCCGATGGAACTCCTAGGCGACGTGGGTCATGTGGAATCTCACTTCATTCCGTTTGGAGATAGTGTTAGTGTTGGTGCAAGATAAGTGCATGGTTTGTGCTAGGTTTACCATAGGCTTACAAATCATTTTGGACGCACCCGATTGTACCACACGGTGACGAGGCTCAGGTGGAAGCTCGTTTTGTCCTGTTTGAAGGCAGTGCTAATCTTGACACAAGATAGGTGCACGGTTTGCGTCGAACGTACCATAGGCACGGAAATCATTTTGGATGCACTTGATGGACCTTCTAGGTGACGTGGGTCATGTGGAATCTCGCTTCTTTCCATTTGGAGACAGTGTTAGTGTCGGTGCAAGATAGGTGCATGGTTTGCGCTATATGTACCATAGGCTCTGAAATCGTTTTGGACGCACTCGGTGATACCACTAGGTGATGAGGCACAATTGGAAGGTCGTTTCAGCCTTTCGGACAGAGTGCTAAACTTGACGCAAGTTAGGTGCACGGTTTGCGTCGAACGTACCATAGGATCAGAAATCATTTTGGACACACCCGATGGAACTCCTAGGTGACGTGAGTCATGTGGAATCTCGCTTCTTTCCGTTTGGAGACAGTGTTAGTGTCGGTGCAAGTTAAGAGCATGGTTTGCGCTGGACGTACCATAAGCTCAGAAATCATTTTGGATGCACTCAATGGTACCACTAGGTGACGAGGCTCAAGTGGAAGCTCATTTCAGCCTTTTCAGACATAGTGCTAATCTTGAGGCAAGATAGGTGCACGTTTTGCGTTGAACATACCATCGGATCGAAAATCATTTTGGACGCACCCGATGGAACTCCTAGGCGACGTGGGTCATGTGGAATCTCACTTCATTCCGTTTGGAGATAGTGTTAGTGTTGGTGCAAGATAAGTGCATGGTTTGTGCTAGGTTTACCATAGGCTTACAAATCATTTTGGACGCACCCGATTGTACCACACGGTGATGAGGCTCAGGTGGAAGCTCATTTTGGCCTGTTTGAAGGCAGTGCTAATCTTGACACAAGATAGGTGCACGGTTTGCGTCGAATGTACCATAGGCACGGAAATCATTTTGGATGCACTTGATGGACCTTCTAGGTGACGTGGGTCATGTGGAATCTCACTTCATTCCGTTTGGAGACAGTGTTAGTGTCGGTGCTAGATAAGTACATGGTTTGCGCTAGATGTACCATAGGCTTACAAATCATTTTGGACGCACCCGATGGTACCACTCGGAGACAAGGCTCAGGTGGAAGCTCGTTTCGGCCTTTCGGACATAGTGCTAATCTTAACGAAAGATAGGTGCACGGTTTGCGTCGAACGTACCATAGGATCGGAAATCATTTTGGGACGCACCGATGCAACTCCTAGGTGACGTGGGTCATGTGGAATCTCACCTCTTTCCGTTTGGAGATAGGGTTAGTGTCAGTGCAAGATAGGTGCATGGTTTGGGCTAGACATACCATAGGCTCATAAATCATTTTGGACGCATCCGATGGTACCCTAGGTGATGAGGCTCAACTGAAAGCTCGCTCCGTTTGGAGATAGTGCTAATGTTGACGCAAGGTAGGTGCACGGTTTGCCTCGAACGTATCATAGGCTCGAAAATCATTTTGGACGCACCCATGGAACTCCTAGGTGACGTGGGTCATGTCGAATCTCGCTTCTTTCTGTTTGAAGACAGTGTTAGTGTCGGTGCAAGATAGGTGCATGGTTTGCACTAGACATACCATACGCTCAGAAAATCATTTTGGACGCACTCTATGGTACCAGAAGGTGACGAAGCTCAAGTGGAAGCTCGTTTCGGCCTTTTGGACATAGAGCTAATCATGACACAAGATAGGTGCACGGTTTGCGTCGAACGTACCATAGGCATGGAAATCGTTTTGGACACACCTGATGGACCTTCTAGGTGACGTGGGTCATGTGGAATCTCGCTTCTTACCATTTGGAGACAATGTTAGTGTCGATGCAATATAGGTGCATGGTTTGTGCAAGACGTAGCATAGGCCCAGAAATCGTTTTGGACGCACTCGATGGTACCACTAGGTGACGAGGCTCAAGTGGAAGTTTGTTTTGGCCTTTCAGGCATAGTGCTAATCTTGACACAAGATTGGTGCATGGTTTGCGTCAAATGTACCATACGATCGAAAATCATTTTGGACGCACCCGATGGAACTCCTAGGTGACGTGGGTCATGTGGAATCTCACTTCATTCCGTTTGGAGATAGTGTTAGTGTCGGTGCAAGATAAGTGCACGGTTTGCGCTAGATGTACCATAGGCTTCCAAATCATTTTGGACGCACCCGATGGAACTCCTAGGTGACGTGGGTCATGTGGAATCTCACTTCATTCCATTTGGAGACAGTGTTAGTGTCGGTGCAAGATAGGTGCATGGTTTGCGCTAGATGTACCATAGGCTTACAAATCATTTTGATCGCACCCGATGGAACCCCTAGGTGACGTGGGTCATGTGGAATCTCGCTTCTTTCCATTTGGAGACAGTGTTGGTGTCGGTGCAAGATAGGTGCATGGTTTGGGCTAGACAAACCATAGGCTTAGAAATCATTTTGGACGCATCCGATGGTACCCTAGGTGATGAGGCTCAACTGAAAGCTCGCTCCGTTTAGAGATAGTGCTAATGTTGACGCAAAGGTCGATTGTACGCTTTTGCCTCGAACGTATCATAGGCTCGAAAATTGTTTTCTACGCACCAATGGAACTCCTAGGTGACGTGGGTCATGCCGAATCTCGCTTCTTTTCTATTTGGAGAGCAGTTGTTCTTTGTCGGTGCAAGATAGGTTTATGATTTGCACTGGACATACCATAGGCTCAGAAAATCATTTTGGACGCACTCTATGGTACCACAAGGTGACGAAGCTCAAGTGGAAGCTCGTTTCGGCCTTTTGGACATAGGGCTAATCATGACACAAGATAGGTGGTGCACGATTTGCGTCGAACGTGCGTAGGCACGGAAATTGTTTTGGACGCACGTGATGGACCTTCTAGGTGACGTGGGTCATGTGGAATCTCGCTTCTTTCCATTTGGAGAGCAGTGTTAGTGTGGGTCCAAGATAGGTGCATGGTTTGCGCTATATGTACCATAGGCTCAAATCGTTTTGGGCCTTTTCGGTGATACCACTAGGTGATGAGGCACAATTGGAAGGTCGTTTCACTTTCTTGGAGAGAGTGCTAAACTTGACGCAAGTTAGGTGCACGATTTGCGTCGAACATACCATAGGATCAGAAATCATTTTGGACACACCGATGGAACTCCTAGGTGACGGAGTCATGTGGAATCTCGCTTCTTTCCGTTTGGAGACAGTGTTAGTGTCGGTGCAAGTTAAGAGCATGGTTTGCGCTAGACGTACCATAGGCTCGAAATCATTTTGGATGCACTCAATGGTACCACTAGGTGACGAGGCTCAAGTGGAAGCTCATTTCAGCCTTTTCGGACATAGTGCTAATCTTGAGGCAAGATAGGTGCACGTTTTTGCGTTGAACATACCATCGGATCGAAAATCATTTTGGACGCACCGATGGAACTCCTAGGCGACGTGGGTCATGTGGAATCTCACTTCATTCCGTTTGGAGATAGTGTTAGTGTTGGTGCAAGATAAGTGCATGGTTTGTGCTAGGTTTACCATAGGCTTACAAATCATTTTGGACGCACCCGATTGTACCCACACGGTGATGAGGCTCGTGTGGAAGCTCGTTTTGGCCTGTTTGAAGGCAAGTGCTAATCTTGACACAAGATAGGTGCATGGTTTTGCGCCGAATGTACCATAGGCACGGAAATCATTTTGGATGCACTTGATGGACCTTCTAGGTGACGTGGGTCATGTGGAATCTCACTTCATTCCGTTTGGAGACAGTGTTAGTGTCGGTGCAAGATAAGTACATGGTTTGCGCTAGATGTACCATAGGCTTACAAATCATTTTGGACGCACCCGATGGTACCACTCGGAGACAAGGCTCAGGTGGAAGCTCGTTTCGGCCTTTCGGACATAGTGCTAATCTTAACGAAAGATAGGTGCACGGTTTGCGTCGAACGTACCATAGGATCGGAAATCATTTTGGACGCACCCGATGCAACTCCTAGGTGACGTGGGTCATGTGGAATCTCACCTCTTTCCGTTTGGAGATAGGGTTAGTGTCAGTGCAAGATAGGTGCATGGTTTGGGCTAGACATACCATAGGCTCATAAATCATTTTGGACGCATCCGATGGTACCCTAGGTGATGAGGCTCAACTGAAAGCTCGCTCCGTTTGGAGATAGTGCTAATGTTGACGCAAGGTAGGTGCACAGTTTGCCTCGAACGTATCATAGGCTCGAAAATCATTTTGGACGCACCCATGGAACTCCTAGGTGACGTGGGTCATGTCGAATCTTGCTTCTTTCTGTTTGAAGACAGTGTTAGTGTCGGTGCAAGATAGGTGCATGGTTTGCACTAGACATACCATACGCTCAGAAAATCATTTTGGACGCACTCTATGGTACCAGAAGGTGACGAAGCTCAAGTGGAAGCTCGTTTCGGCCTTTTGGACATAGAGCTAATCATGACACAAGATAGGTGCACGGTTTGCGTCGAACGTACCATAGGCATGGAAATCGTTTTGGACACACCTGATGGACCTTCTAGGTGACGTGGGTCTTGTGGAATCTCGCTTCTTACCATTTGGAGACAATGTTAGTGTCGATGCAATATAGGTGCATGGTTTGTGCAAGACGTAGCATAGGCCCGAAATCGTTTTGACGCCGACTCGATGGTACCACTAGGTGACGAGGCTCAAGTGGAAGTTTGTTTTGGCCTTTCAGGCATAGTGCTAATCTTGACACAAGATTGGTGCATGGTTTGCGTCAAATGTACCATACGATCGAAAATCATTTTGGGACGCACCGATGGAACTCCTAGGTGACGTGGGTCATGTGGAATCTCACTTCATTCCGTTTGGAGATAGTGTTAGTGTCGGTGCAAGATAAGTGCACGGTTTGCGCTAGATGTACCATAGGCTTCCAAATCATTTTGGACGCACCGATGGAACTCCTAGGTGACGTGGGTCATGTGGAATCTCACTTCATTCCATTTGGAGACAGTGTTAGTGTCGGTGCAAGATAGGTGCATGGTTTGCGCTAGATGTACCATAGGCTTACAAATCATTTTGATCGCACCCGATGGAACCCCTAGGTGACGTGGGTCATGTGGAATCTCGCTTCTTTCCATTTGGGAGCAGTGTTGGTGTCGGTGCAAGATAGGTGCATGGTTTGGGCTAGACAAACCATAGGCTTAGAAATCATTTTGGACGATCCGATGGTACCCTAGGTGATGAGGCTCAAGCGAAAGCTCGCTCCGTTTAGAGATAGTGCTAATGTTGACGCAAGGTCGGTGCACAGTTTGCCTCGAACGTATCATAGGCTCGAAAATTGTTTTCTACGCACCAATGGAACTCCTAGGTGACGTGGGTCATGCCGAATCTCGCTTCTTTCTATTTGGAGACAGTGTTACTGTCGGTGCAAGATAGGTTTATGATTTGCACTGGACATACCATAGGCTCAGAAAATCATTTTGGACGCACTCTATGGTACCACAAGGTGACGAAGCTCAAGTGGAAGCTCGTTTCGGCCTTTTGGACATAGGGCTAATCATGACACAAGATAGGTGCACAGTTTGCGTCGAACGTGCCGTAGGCACGGAAATCGTTTTGGACGCACGTGATGGACCTTCTAGGTGACGTGGGTCATGTGGAATCTCGCTTCTTTCCATTTGGAGACAGTGTTAGTGTCGGTCCAAGATAGGTGCATGGTTTGCGCTATATGTACCATAGGCTCTGAAATCGTTTTGGACGCACTCGGTGATACCACTAGGTGATGAGGCACAATTGGAAGGTCGTTTCACCTTTTCGGACAGAGTGCTAAACTTGACGCAAGTTAGGTGCACGGTTTGCGTCGAACGTACCATAGGATCAGAAATCATTTTGGACACACCCGATGGAACTCCTAGGTGACGTGAGTCATGTGGAATCTCGCTTCTTTCCGTTTGGAGACAGTGTTAGTGTCGGTGCAAGTTAAGAGCATGGTTTGCGCTAGACGTACCATAGGCTCAGAAATCATTTTGGATGCACTCAATGGTACCACTAGGTGACGAGGCTCAAGTGGAAGCTCATTTCAGCCTTTTCAGACATAGTGCTAATCTTGAGGCAAGATAGGTGCACGGTTTGCGTTGAACATACCATCGGATCGAAAATCATTTTGGACGCACCCGATGGAACTCCTAGGCGACGTGGGTCATGTGGAATCTCACTTCATTCCGTTTGGAGATAGTGTTAGTGTTGGTGCAAGATAAGTGCATGGTTTGTGCTAGGTTTACCATAGGCTTACAAATCATTTTGGACGCACCCGATTGTACCACACGGTGATGAGGCTCAGGTGGAAGCTCGTTTTGGCCTGTTTGAAGGCAGTGCTAATCTTGACACAAGATAGGTGCACGGTTTGCGTCGAATGTACCATAGGCACGGAAATCATTTTGGATGCACTTGATGGACCTTCTAGGTGACGTGGGTCATGTGGAATCTCACTTCATTCCGTTTGGAGACAGTGTTAGTGTCGGTGCAAGATAAGTACATGGTTTGCGCTAGATGTACCATAGGCTTACAAATCATTTTGGACGCACCCGATGGTACCACTCGGAGACAAGGCTCAGGTGGAAGCTCGTTTCGGCCTTTCGGACATAGTGCTAATCTTAACGAAAGATAGGTGCACGGTTTGCGTCGAACGTACCATAGGATCGGAAATCATTTTGGACGCACCCGATGCAACTCCTAGGTGACGTGGGTCATGTGGAATCTCACCTCTTTCCGTTTGGAGATAGGGTTAGTGTCAGTGCAAGATAGGTGCATGGTTTGGGCTAGACATACCATAGGCTCATAAATCATTTTGGACGCATCCGATGGTACCCTAGGTGATGAGGCTCAACTGAAAGCTCGCTCCGTTTGGAGATAGTGCTAATGTTGACGCAGGGTAGGTGCACAATTTGCGTTGAACATATCATAGGCTCGAAAATCATTTTGGACGCACCCAATGGAACTCTTTGGTGACGTGGGACATGTGGAATCTCGCTTCTTTCTGTTTGAAGACAGTGTTAGTGTCGGTGCAAGATAGGTGCATGGTTTGCACTAGACATACCATACGCTCAGAAAATCATTTTGGACGCACTCTATGGTACCAGAAGGTGACGAAGCTCAAGTGGAAGCTCGTTTTTGCCTTTTGGACATAGAGCTAATCATGACACAAGATAGGTGCACGGTTTGCGTCGAACGTACCATAGGCATGGAAATCGTTTTGGACACACCTGATGGACCTTCTAGGTGACGTGGGTTATGTGGAATCTCGCTTCTTACCATTTGGAGACAATGTTAGTGTCGATGCAATATAGGTGCATGGTTTGTGCAAGACGTAGCATAGGCCCAGAAATCGTTTTGGACGCACTCGATGGTACCACTAGGTGACGAGGCTCAAGTGGAAGTTTGTTTTGGCCTTTCAGGCATAGTGCTAATCTTGACACAAGATTGGTGCATGGTTTGCGTCAAATGTACCATACGATCAAAAATCATTTTGGACGCACCCGATGGAACTCCTAGGTGACGTGGGTCATGTGGAATCTCACTTCATTCCATTTGGAGACAGTGTTAGTGTCGGTGCAAGATAGGTGCATGGTTTGCGCTAGATGTACCATAGGCTTACAAATCATTTTGATCGCACCCGATGGAACCCCTAGGTGACGTGGGTCATGTGGAATCTCGCTTCTTTCCATTTGGAGACAGTGTTGGTGTCGGTGCAAGATAGGTGCATGGTTTGGGCTAGACAAACCATAGGCTTAGAAATCATTTTGGACGCATCCGATGGTACCCTAGGTGATGAGGCTCAACTGAAAGCTCGCTCCGTTTAGAGATAGTGCTAATGTTGACGCAAGGTAGGTGCACAGTTTGCCTCGAACGTATCATAGGCTCGAAAATTGTTTTCTACGCACCAATGGAACTCCTAGGTGACGTGGGTCATGCCGAATCTCGCTTCTTTCTATTTGGAGACAGTGTTACTGTCGGTGCAAGATAGGTGCATGATTTGCACTGGACATACCATAGGCTCAGAAAATCATTTTGGACGCACTCTATGGTACCACAAGGTGACGAAGCTCAAGTGGAAGCTCGTTTCGGCCTTTTGGACATAGGGCTAATCATGACACAAGATAGGTGCACAGTTTGCGTCGAACGTGCCGTAGGCACGGAAATCGTTTTGGACGCACATGATGGACCTTCTAGGTGACATGGGTCATGTGGAATCTCGCTTCTTTCCATTTGGAGACAGTGTTAGTGTCGGTCCAAGATAGGTGCATGGTTTGCGCTATATGTACCATAGGCTCTGAAATCGTTTTGGACGCACTCGGTGATACCACTAGGTGATGAGGCACAATTGGAAGGTCGTTTTGACCTTTTGGACGAGAGTGCTAAACTTGACGCAAGTTAGGTGTGCGGTTTGCGTCGAACGTACCATAGGATCGAAATCATTTTGGACACACCCGATGGAACTCCTAGGTGACGTGAGTCATGTGGAATCTCGCTTCTTTCCGTTTGGAGACAAAGTGTTAGTGTCGGTGCAAGTTAAGAGCATGGTTTTGCGCTAGACGTACCATAGGCTCGAGAAATCATTTTGGATGCACTCAATGGTACCACTAGGTGACGAGGCTCAAGTGGAAGCTCATTTCAGCCTTTTCGGACATAGTGCTAATCTTGAGGCAAGATAGGTGCACGGTTTGCGCGTGAACATACCATCGGATCGAAAATCATTTTGGGCCTTTCCGATGGAACTCCTAGGCGACGTGGGTCATGTGGAATCTCACTTCATTCCGTTTGGAGATAGTGTTAGTGTTGGTGCAAGATAAGTGCATGGTTTGTGCTAGGTTTACCATAGGCTTACAAATCATTTTGGACGCACCCGATTGTACCACACGGTGACGAGGCTCAGGTGGAAGCTCGTTTTGGCCTGTTTGAAGGCAGTGCTAATCTTGACACAAGATAGGTGGCTGGTTTGCGTCGAACGTACCATAGGCACGGAAATCATTTTGGATGCACTTGATGGACCTTCTAGGTGACGTGGGTCATGTGGAATCTCACTTCATTCCGTTTGGAGACAGAGTTAGTGTCGGTGCAAGATAGGTGCATGGTTTGGGCTAGACATACCATAGGCTCATAAATCATTTTGGACGCATCCGATGGTACCCTAGGTGATGAGGCTCAACTGAAAGCTCGCTCCGTTTGGAGATAGTGCTAATGTTGACGCAAGGTAGGTGCACGGTTTGCCTCGAACGTATCATTGGCTCAAAAATCATTTTGGACACACCCATGGAACTCCTAGGTGACTTGGGTCATGTCGAATCTCGCTTCTTTCTGTTTGAAGATAGTGTTAGTGTCGGTGCAAGATAGGTGCATGGTTTGCACTAGACATACCATACGCTCAGAAAATCATTTTGGACGCACTCTATGGTACCACAAGGTGACGAAGCTCAAGTGGAAGCTCGTTTCGGCCTTTTGGACATAGAGCTAATCATGACACAAGATAGGTGCACAGTTTGCATCGAACGTACCATAGGCATGGAAATCGTTTTGGACACACCTGATGGACCTTCTAGGTGACGTGGGTCACGTGGAATCTCGCTTCTTACCATTTGGAGACAGTGTTAGTGTCGATGCAATATAGGTGCATGGTTTATGCTAGACGTACCATAGGCCCAGAAATCATTTTGGACGCACTCGATGGTACCACTAGGTGACGAGGCTCAAGTGGAAGTTTGTTTTGGCCTTTCGGACATAGTTCTAATCTTGACACAAGATTGGTGCATGGTTTGCGTCAAATGTACCATACGATCGAAAATCATTTTGGACGCACCCGATGGAACTCCTAGGTGACGTGGGTCATGTGGTATCACACTTCATTCTATTTGGAGATAGTGTTAGTGTCGGTGCAAGATAAGTGCACGGTTTGCGCTAGATGTACCATAGGCTTACAAATCGTTTTGGACGCACCCGATGGTACCACTCGGTGACGAGGCTCAGGTGGAAGCTCGTTTTGGCCTGTTTGAAGGCAGTGCTAATCTTGACACAAGATAGGTGCACAGTTTGCGTCGAACGTACCACAGGCACGGAAATCATTTTGGACGCACCTGATGGACCTTCTAGGTTACGTGGGTCATGTGGAATCTCGCGTCTTTCCATTTGGAGACTATTTGAGTGTCGGTGCAATATTGGTGCATGGTTTGCGCTAGACGTACCATAGGCCCAGAAAATCATTTTGACGCACTCGATGGTACCACTAGGTGACGAGGCTCAAGTGGAAGCTCGTTTTGGCCTTTCGGACATAGTGCAGCTCGTTTTGGCCTTTCGGACATAGTGCTAATCTTGACGCGAGATAGGTGCATGGTTTGCGTCGAACGTACCACAAGCACATAAATCATTTTGGACGCACCTGATGGACCTTCTAGGTGTCGTGGGTCATGTAAAATCTCACTTCATTCCGTTTGGAGACAGTGTTAGTGTCGGTGCAAGATAAGTGCATGGTTTGCGTTAGATTTACCATTGGCTTACAAATCATTTTGGACGCACCCGATGGTACCACTAGGTGATGAGGCTTTGGTGGAAGCTCGTTTTGGTCTGTTTGGAGACAGTGTTAGTGTCGGTGCAAGATAAGTGCATGGTTTGCGCTAGATGTACCATAGGCTTACAAATCATTTTGGACGCACTCGATGGTACCACTAGGTGACGAGGCTGAAGTGGAAGCTCGTTTTGGCCTTTCGGACATAGTGCTAATCTTAACGAAAGATAGGTGCATGGTTTGCGTCGAACGTACCATAGGATCGGAAATCATTTTGGACGCACCCGATGCAACTCCTAGGTGATGTGGGTCATGCGGAATCTCACTTCATTCCGTTTGGAGACTGCGTTAGTGTCGGTGCAAGATAGTTGCTTGGTTTGTGCTAGACATACCATAGGCTCAGAAATCATGTTGGACGTATCCGATGGTACCCTAGCTGACGAGGCTCAACTGAAAGCTCACTCCATTTGGAGATAGTGCTAATGTTGACGCAGGGTAGGTGCACGGTTTGCATCGAACATATCATAGGCTCGAAAATCATTTTGGACGCACCCGATGGAACTCCTTGGTGACGTGGGTCATGTGGAATCTTGCTTCTTTCTGTTTGGAAATTGTGTTAGTGTCGGTGCAAGATATGTGTATGGTTTGCACTAGACGTACCATAGGCATAGAAAATCTTTTTGGACGCACTCGATGCTACCGCTAGGTGACGACGCTCAAGTGGTAGCTCGTTTTGGCCTTTTGGACACAGTGCTAATGTTGACACAAGATAGGTGCACGGTTTGTGTCAAACGTACCATATGAACGGAAATCATTTTGGACGCACCTAGTGGAACTCCTAGGTGACATGGTTCATGTGGAATCTCACTTCATTCCGTTTGGAGATGGTGTTAGTGTTGGGGCAAGATAAGTGCATTGTTTGCGCTAGATGTACCATAGGCTTACAAATCGTTTTCGATGCACCCGATGGTACCACTCGGTGATGAGGCTCAGGTGGAAGCTCGTTTTGGCCTGTTTGAAGGCAGTGCTAATCTTGACACAAGATAGGTGCACGGTTTGCGTTGAACGTACCATAGACACAGAATTCATTTTGGACGCACCTGATGGACCTTCTAGGTGACGTGGGTCATGTGGAATCTCACTTCTTTCTATTTGGAGACAGTGTTAGTGTCGGTGCAATATAGGTGCATGGTTTGCGCTAGACATATCGTAGGCCTAGAAATCATTTTGGATGCACTCGATGGTACCACTATGTGACGAGGCTCAAGTGGAAGCTCGTTTCGGCCTTTTGGACATGGTGCTAATCTTGACGCAAGATAGGTGCACGGTTTGCGTCGAACGTACCATAGGATCGGAAATCATTTTGGATGCACCCGATGCAACTCCTAGGTGACGTGGGTCTTGTGGAATCTCACTTCATTCCGTTTGGAGACAGTGTTAGTGTCGGTGCAAGATAGGTGCATGGTTTGCGCTAGATGTACAATAGGCTTGCAAATCATTTTGGGCGCACCCGATGGTACCACTAGGTGATGAGGCTCAGGTGGAAGGTCGTTTTGGCCCGTTTGGAGACAGTGCTAATCTTGACGCAAGATACGTGCACGGTTTGCGTCGAATATACCATAGGCTTGGCAAACGTTTTGGACGCACCCGATGGAAGATAGGTGCATGGTTTGCGTCGAACGTACCATAGGCTCGGCAATCGTTTTGGGCGCACCTGAAGGAACTCCTAGGTGACGTGGGTCATGTGGAATCTCACTTCATTCTATTTGGAGATAGTGTTAGTGTCGGTGCAAGATAAGTGCATGGTTTGCGCAAGATGTATCATAGGCTTACAAATCATTTTGGACGCACCCGATGGAACTCCTAGGTGACGTGGGTCATGTGGAATCTCACTTCATTCTGTTTGGAGAGAGTGTTAGTATCGGTGCAAGATAAGTGCTTGGTTTGCGCTAGATGTACCATAGGCTTACAAATCATTTTGGACGCACCCGATGGTACCACTCGGTGACAAGGCTCAGGTGGAAGATCGTTTCGGCCTTTCGGACATAGTGCTAATCTTAACGAAAGATAGGTGCACGGTTTGCGTCGAACGTACCATAGGATCGGAAATCATTTTGGACGCACCCGATGCAACTCCTAGGTGACGTGGGTCATGTGGAATCTCACCTCTTTCCGTTTGGAGATAGGGTTAGTGTTAGTGCAAGATAGGTGCATGGTTTGGGCTAGACATACCATAGGCTCAGAAATCATTTTGGATGCATCCGATGGTACCCTAGGTGATGAGGCTCAACTGAAAGCTCGCTCCATTTGGAGATAGTGCTAATGTTGAAGCAAGGTAGGTGCATGGTTTGCCTCGAACGTATCATAGGCTCAAAAATCATTTTGGACGCACCCATGGAACTCCTAGGTGACGTGGGTCATGTCAAATCTCGCTTCTTTCTGTTTGGAGACAATGTTAGTGTCGGTGCAAGATAGGTGCATGGTTTGCACTAGACATACCATACGCTCAGAAAATCATTTTGGATGTACTCTATGGTACCACAAGGTGACGAAGCTCAAGTGGAAGCTCATTTCGGCCTTTTGGACATAGAGCTAATCATGACACAAGATAGGTGCACGGTTTGCGTCGAACGTACCATAGGCATGGAAATCGTTTTGGACACACCTGATGGACCTTCTAGGTGACGTGGGTCATGTGGAATCTCGCTTCTTACCATTTGGAGACAGTGTTAGTGTCGATGCAATATAGGTGCATGGTTTGTGCTAGACGTACCATAGGCCCAGAAATCATTTTGGACGCACTCGATGGTACCACTAGGTGACGAGGCTCAAGTGGAAGTTTGTTTTGGCCTTTTGGACATAGTGCTAATCTTGACACAAGATTGGTGCATGGTTTGCGTCAAATGTACCATAGGATCGAAAATCATTTTGGACGCACCCGATGGAACTCCTAGGTGATGTGGGTCATGTGGAATCTCACTTCATTCTGTTTGGAGATAGTGTTAGTGTCGGTGCAAGATAGGTGCATGGTTTGCACTAGACATACCATACGCTCAGAAAATCATTTTGGACGCACTCTATGGTACCACAAGGAGACGAAGCTCAAGTGGAAGCTTGTTTCGGCCTTTTGGACATAGAGCTAATCATGACACAAGATAGGTGCATGGTTTGCGTTGAGCGTACCTGTGGCAGAACCTCCTAAATTACAGGGCCCACATGCACCTGTCACTGTCCAACGACTTTTGACATCTATGCATACATTCCCGGTAACTTAAGAAGACTGTCGGGTGTCCTCAGGGAACCCCGAATCATCCACGATTTTCGAGCAGGATCACATTACAGAGTCATTACAGTATTACAACAGTTTATTCAAATAGATACATCAGAGTAAAAATAGCGAAAGACTTACAATAACATAGTTTACAAACCATTTATTTCAAACCATACAACTAAGTTCGATATTAATACAAACTAAAGTAGTGGAGTGACATTATAATATATTACAAAACACACAACATAAGCTGCCCTGCCCAAGGGCCACACATTTAATTATCGTCATCGCACTGAAAACAGTCGTGCAGCACGATCCAAAACAGATCTGCTCATGAGCCTCACCTGCAACAAGGGTCAACGAACCCTGAGTACAAAAGTACTCAACAAGACTTAACCGAAATAAGAATTTAAAAGAACACAGGAATGCAGGCTCATGGGATTCAAGGTATGACTTTAGCAATAATCAAGGTTTTTTTGCGTAAAAGCATTTTAACAAAATTCTTTATATCAACGTTTAAATCTTCATAAAGATTATATACAAAGCTGACACGCTCCGTATTGAGATCATGAAACTTCGTATCCAACACTTTCTCATACCATCCTCAGATTCCAGTTATTAATTACTACGATGATGAATAGTGAGTTGAGTCTCCATAATCGAGGAGCAACGACAATTCGAACCGATTATAACCCAGCTGGGAATTCCAGACCACACGACATATGTAGGTCCCCAACCTACATATACCAACCTACCCTCGGATCCTCTAAAACAAGAATGGGTCCGCGCCACCCGAGAATACAATACTCCACCAATCCAGCCCATTGCCACGTGGGTACACGCTATTCCCGCCATCTCTCCACTCCTAGTGCGCGAGTAGCCATTCTCGTAATAGAATTAACAAGTTAAGGCTTACCGAAGTATGTGGTTAGTACTACAAAGTCTCACCTCATGCAATTCAACAACGGAGGGACCTTAATCGAAACAGGCGGAAATAACCTGCTCACAAGACCTCCATGTCTTGTGTCTCACACACACCGAGTCCGCCCGGTCTAGATTTATTACTCCATATTCCCATATCACATGTTAACATAATTAACCAAAACTCCATTTAAAACTTGCAGATGATAGGTAATCAGCCGACTTTCACCGTTCTAAGCATAGCTAAGCAAAACTGGCATATACGAAATTAAAACTGGTAATATGGTAAATATGGAATAACAAGGTTGGTAAGGTACCAATTTGGTTTTCACTTGACTCCTAATCACTTAATGCAGTAAAAAGAAGCAAAAGAGAAATCAATTTGTAAAATACAAGGTAGGGTTGTATGCATCCGGGGCTTGCCTTCGTTGACGGAAAAGTCTGGGTCCGGAGTCGTTCCACCAATATCAACACCAACTTCCACAGACGGATCAACCTCCTCAACTACTTGATTAACTACCACGTGTTCACCTTCGTTCACTACACGTAGTAACAATGCCATGCTTAACATGATGCGGAATACGAAACATGATGCTCAATGATGGATGCAAAATTAACAACTTGAATACAACTTTCCTTCGCGGTACAGTTACAAGTTAAACCAACTAAACCATTTTTGCAACACTCACAACAATTGCCAAGGATCATTACCAACTAATGACCCAAGGACATCACTTAATCAAAAACTCAAACAAAACCTAAATCACTAAAGGTTACTATTTACTTTTATGAATTAATTAATTAATTAATAATTATGAAATAAATCAACTTATTCCAATTGACCTAAAATTTTTTGTATATTATTCATCACATGATAACTAAGTGACAAAACAATTTTCATAATTTTTGGATACATAAATAAGCCTAGAAAAATCCTGGAAACTCATTTATGAATTAATTGAGCAATTTTTATCACATTCAAAAAGTACTGAAAATCAATATTTCATATTTTTCCTAAATAATACATATCACAGAGAAGTCACACAAAAATTTTTATAATTTTTGGAGCTCTAAATAAATCTACACAAAAATAACAAAAATAGACACTATTCACTTATTTTAGAAAAATAGAAAATCCATTTTGAACGCTGAGTCACTGACAACCGGGTCCCACTTGTCATCTTCTACCTCGCGCTTTGACCACGGCGACACGTGCGCTGACCGGCGAAAACTCGCCGACGGCGAGCTCAACGGCGACGACCAAGGTACTAAAATGACCCCTACACCCCTACGCATCGATTGGTGGCACAATCTGGATCAATTACAGCGGCGCATGAGTATGACGACGGCCATGGCGGACACGGCATCGTGGCTGCGCTATGCCGGCGATAGTGAGCTCAGTAACGATGAAACAAACAACTCGGGTAGAACCGGGAGCTCACCCCGAACACACTGGAGTCGCTGGCCGAGCCTGAGAAGCAACGGAGACACGGTTCGACGGTCACAGCGGTCACGGCGGAGCAAATTTCGACGACGGCGATGCTCCGGCGACTGCGGTGGAGGAAATGGTCAATCAACCGGGCACAAAGCACCACGACATCGAGGCGAAGCTGAAGCAAGAGTCAGAAATAGCAGAGGCTCACCGTAACGCGCTGGCCACGGCGACGCGCACACCACGGTGGTGCTGCTGGCCGCGAGGAAGAAAACGATGAACGGCGAGTTCACGGCGAAATCAAGCGACTAGAGCTAGCTGGCTGGGTGCGCAAGGAACTAGCGAAGCTAGGACATGCATCGCTGCGACAGCGCAGACGCTGGTTCGACGGCGAGGGCTCAACGGAGAATGGCGGTGGCGGCGGAAAAATAGAGCAAGAGAGCGGGGACGAACGGCGACGGCCAAGGCTAAATAGAGTGGCTCAGAAGCTCAAGGAAGCTGCGCTGTGGCCTTCACTGCGCCAGCGCGACGCCAAAAATGGCCACGACCGTGCCTGGAAGCAAACCGAAGATCGCCGGCCATGTAGGTTCGACGGTGGACACTGTTCACCCAAATTACAGAATTGCCATCTGCCAAAATTCCCAAATTACTCCCAAATTTTCATAACAACTAAAAAATCTCCAAAAACAAAAGTTGTTCAAAATCAAAAGTTCTACAACTTTGTTTTGAAACCATACCCAAATTCAGCCTACATTTTGAAATGAACTTTTGAATTTAAAACAGGGATATTTAAGGAATTTCGCCTTTTTAAATAACTTCAAATTTTATTAAACAACTTGAAAAACTCCAAAAATAAACTTTGTACAACTCGACAAGCTCTACAACTTTGCTTTAAGACTCAACCCCAAAATGT
This sequence comes from Miscanthus lutarioriparius, assembly GCA_904845875.1. Taxonomy (NCBI): domain Eukaryota; kingdom Viridiplantae; phylum Streptophyta; class Magnoliopsida; order Poales; family Poaceae; genus Miscanthus; species Miscanthus lutarioriparius. Next base: position 68,804,612 of record CAJGYO010000003.1, read on the forward strand.
GCTTCGATTTTGAAATGGATTTTCAGGGTCGGATTTAAATATTGAAAATCAGGGTTTTCGGAATTTCAAATCAATACAAAGATTTCAAACTTGATTCAAACAATACCAAGCAATACTTATAACATAAATGTAAACTTGTTTTAGTGAATGCATAACAAAATTTGCAACATGACCAATGCATTGGAATGCATATGATGATATGTCCGGTTTTTAATATTTAAACACCCGAGGTGTTACAATCCTTCCCCCTAAAAGAAATCTCGCCCCGAGATTCAAATCCATAGGGTAAGTAATGGAAAAGGAAATGTGTCAATCCAAAAACATCCAATTCTCATCCATAAAACAACTGAGGTTCATTTACAAAACACAATTTGTAACAACCGAGCTTAACTAACAGTACTCTATTCTATAATGACGCAAGAAACTCTGGAAACTTTTCTAACAAGCAATCTTCTGATTCCCAAGTAGCTTCCTCTTCTAAATGTTGATTCCATTGTATCTTGTAGAACTTTATTGTTCTCCTCCAAGTAACACGATCTTTCTGATCCAACACTCGGATAGGATATTCTGAATAAGTCAGATCTGGTTCAAGTTCCACTCCTTCAACTTCAACATTCTGCTCAGGCACTCGGAGACACTTCTTCAACTTAGACACATGGAACACATCATGTACAGCTGATAAATGTTATGGTAATTTCAAGCGATAGGCCACTTTTCCATATCTCTCCAAAATTTGAAATGGTCCAATATATCGAGGTGCCAACTTGCCTTTAACACCAAAACGGGTAACTCCCTTCATTGGTGATACTTTCAGATATACAAATTCTCCTTTGTTAAACACCAATGGTCTTCGTCGTCTATCCACATAACTCTTTTAGCGGGACTGAGCTATCTTCAAATTACTCTGTATTTGCCTAACCTTGTCTTCCATTTCTTTCACAAGGTCAACTCCAAAGAATCTTCTTTCTCCGGGCTCCGACCAACTCAGTGATGTTCTGCATCTACGGCCATAGAGTGCTTCAAATGGAGTCATTCTAATGCTTTCCTGATAACTATTGTTATATGAGAACTCGGCCAAAGGTAAGCATTCGTCCCACTTGTTGGAATAATTAAGGACACAACACCTTAACATATCTTCGAGCACTTGATTGACTCTTTCAGTCTGTCCATCAGTCTACGGATGATAAGCTATACTATACAGGAGCTTGGTATCCAATGAAGAATGCAATTGTTTCCAAAAACTAGAGACAAACTGTGTACCCCGATCGGACACTATGGTCTTTGGTATTCCATGGAGACTCATAATTCTTGCTAAATATATCTTGGCGTACTGGACAGTGGGATATATAGTCTTGACAGGAAGAAAATGTGCTGACTTAGTGAGTCGATCTACTATAACCCATATTGAGTCAAATCCCTTTGATGTCTTGGGTAGACCAACAATAAAGTCCATACTTATGTCCTCCCACTTCCAAGCTAGAATAGGTAATGGTTGTAGTTCTCTAGCAGACCTCAAATGTATAGCTTTCACCTTCTGACAAGTATCACACTTTGCTATATATCTCGCAATTTCTATCTTCATTTTTGTCCACCAAAACCTTTGTTTTAAGTCATGGTACATCTTGTTGCTTCCCGGATGGATAGATAACCTAGTAGCATGTGCTTCTTCAAGAATTGACTGCCGCAACTCAGGAACTTTTGGTACTACCAAACGATCCTTGAACCATAGCACACCTTCATTATCTATACTGAAACATTCCACCTTTCCATTCCTGACTCTTTCCTTGATATGGGCTACACCCTTGTTTTCCTTCTGAGCAGCAATAACATGATCTTGAATAGTGGCTTCAACAATTATGTTGGTCAAACTACCTTGTTGAATTACTTCTACATTCAACTTCTCCATCTCTTGACATAAAGTCAAACCCATTGTTCTTACTGTCAGGCAACTGCATTAACTTTTGTGACTGAGGGCATCTGCCACCACATTTGCTTTACCAGGGTGATAATGTACTTCCAAGTCATAATCTTTAATCAGCTCTAACCATCTTCTTTGTCGCATATTCAACTCTGACTGAGTATTTTAAGCTCTTGTGGTCTGTATAAATATGGCACATATTACCAAGTAGGTAATGCCACCAAAATTTCAGAGCATGGACCACAGCTGCTAACTCCAGATCATGAGTCAGATAGTGTTCTTCATGTTGCTTAAGTTGCCTGGATGCATAAGCAATGACTCGGCCTTCTTGCATCAACACAGATCCAATACCAATACCTGAAGCATCACAATAAACATCAAACGGCTTCTCAATATCAGGTTGGGCTAATACTGGTGCAGTGGTCAACAGTCTCTTCAAAGTCTGGAAAGCCTCTTCACAATCAGATGACCAGACAAACTTGACTTGGTTCTTCAGTAACTCAGTTATGGACTTTGATACTTTAGAGAAATCTAGAATAAACCGACGGTAATACCCCGCCAATCCCAGAAAACTCTGAACTTGATGAACTGTGGTTGGTGGTTTCCAATCAAGCACATCCTTCACTTTGCTTGGATCAACAACAACTCCTTCCGCTGACAAGATGTGTCCAAGAAATTGTACTTCCTTAAGCCAAAAATCACACTTGCTGAACTTGGCATATAGTTGATGTTCCCTCAAGCGAGTCAGAACAATTCTGAGGTGTTTCGCATGTTCTTCCTTATTCTTGGAATATACTAGAATATCATCAATAAACACCACTACAAATTTGTCTAGCTCAGACATGAATACTGAATTCATCAAATACATGAAATGAGCTGGAGCATTGGTCAAACCAAAAGACATTACCAAATATTCATATAGTCCATATCTTGTGGTAAATGTTGTTTTGGGAATATCTTCAGGCTTTATCTTGATTTTATGATATCCTGACCTTAAATCTATCTTGGAGAAAACTTTGGCTCCGGCCAATTGATCAAAAAGCAAATCTATCTGAGGTAATGGATATTTATTCTTGATGGTCACTTCATTCAACGGACGATAATCAACACATAACCTCAGAGTCTCATCTTTCTTTTTCACAAAAATTGCCGGACACCCCCAAGGCGACGAACTAGGTTGTATAAACCCCTTCTCAATCAATTCTTGCAACTGAGTTTTTAACTCGACTAACTCCTTAGGTGGCATCCTATAAGCTCTCCGAGAAATCGGAGCTGTTCCAGGTTGCAATTCTATGTTAAACTAGACATCCCTATCAGGTGGTAGACCGGGTAAATCTTCAGGAAACACATCAGGAAATTCACATACTACCGGGATATCTCTAATCTCTTTGACGGCAGTTGCACAAACTCTGCCCACTGATCTTCTTAAGTTTGGAAGTTGGATTGAAAGTTGAGAAGTTCTATCTGGCAAACTCACCCTTATAGTTCTATTCAAAGCATCTATAACAGCCTTATGCTGATACATCCAATTAATTCCTAAGATTACATCTATATCCTGATCCTTAAGGATAATCATGGTAGTGAGAAAAATATGCCCACCCAGGTTTATGGGCACCTGGTATATCATTTCCTTAGTACACAGACATCCCCCGAGCGACTGTACAAAGAAATTTTCCTTTGTTGTCCCAATTGAAATTTCATACATCACCACAAATGTTCTATTGATGAATGAATGCGATGCGCCAGAATCAAAAAGTATAACTGCAGGATGATTGGCAACAGGAAACATACCCATCATCACTGGCTCTCCTTCAGGAATCTCCCCAGCTTGAATATAGAACACCCATCCTGTCTTCCTTTCATCTTTGCCTTTCTGAGCATTCTGATTATTATTCTTGTTTTGTGCCTAAGCCTATTGTTGATTTGCAGGGGCCTTCTGATAATTGGGATTAGACTGCCTTGGATACGGACATTCTCTCGAGAAATGACCAGGCTTGCCACAATTGAAACAGGGATACTTCTGACCTTGGGGTGTTGAAGCAGAAACCCCAGAAGCATTTGTCGGTTGTGGATTCTGATAAGTTGTAGCAGGACGGACATTTGATTGCTGACCGGCTTGAAACTGCGGCGGATGATAAGGAGGACGATTATGATTAACTAGATGATAAATCACCCTCTGCCTCTTTGGATTTCCCCCATAAGATCCAAACGGCATACTCTTTTTCTTTTTGAGCTCCTTATGCTGCCGATACTTTGCCTCTGAAGCAATAGCAATATTCATCGCCTCATGATAAGTGACATTGGTACATGTTGTCATCATAGTCTTTAATTTGGTATTCGGACCTCTCATGAACCATTTTTTTTTCTTGGCATCCAGATTGACATGTTGGGTGCATATTGTGACAGTGATTGAATCTTCCCACATACCGCATCACGGTTTGGTCCCCTTGCCTCAAAGCAAGAATTCATCCAGCTTCATAGCCATAACTCCCTCCGGGATATAATGGGCTCAAAGCAAAGACAAAACTCCATCCAAGTTAACGAAACACACTGGGGTTGCATGGCCATAAGATTTGCATACCAAGCACCGGTTTGCACCTCTAAGTTGCTTTGCAAAGCAAAAAGACCGGTTTCAAACTCGTGCATGGTATAAGATCAAACTTACGCTCCATGGTCCTAAGCCAATCGTCACCTCCAATGGTTCATCCGCCTTTTAGTGAACACCGGGGTTTGGTATCTGTGAAGTCCACATATGTAGCCTTCTGCCTATTATGATGGCGACCACGGTTTCTATGCATCTGATTCTGATTACTTTGAGCCATCTCATGAAGCAAACACGAATTTTCAACCATCACATTGACAAGTGTGGCTATAGCATCCGCTAGATTTGTTGGAACTGGTGGCAGATCTGGAATATCATTTTTATTTTGTGAAGTACCAGGAATATACGAACCCCACGTACGACGCATCTGTTCACAACAAACCAAACTTTACTTCACAAGCCTTTATTGATTGATAAAAGAGCGGACTGCAACTCATTACACTAGTTTCACTTATTTAAACACAAAACCGCATTTAAACAAGACTACTTAACTTAAACTAGAACTAACTATTTCACAACTCTACTCCTTTTTGCGATTACATCAAACTTCAGGCTCGGTATCCATTCCGGAAATATTACCGCCTTCATTGTCACTTTCATCGATCATTACTAATTCTTCGGGATCTTCTTCTTCTTCTTCTTCTTCTTCTTCTTCCGATTCACTACCATCGGCAAGGATAACACCGAGGTCCATTTCATCAGCTTGGGGTTCATGATTTGGATCTAGGAGATTGCTTAGCCTATGAACTTCCTCATGCAGATAGGTATTATGCTCTTCTAAGTCTTCTACATAAAATTCTAACTCATGAGTTCTAGCTCTAGCTACATTTTCCCTATGCCAAGCTTCATTCCTTCCTTCCACCGCATTTAACTAACATACGCTCAGTTCGTGAGCGGTGGTGAGACGCCTTAGTTGCTCTCTGTAATCGCCCACCTGAATGGCGCCCATAGCCCTATCTCTAGTAGCTTGGGCTAACTCTGCAGAAATCCTCAGATCTCCACCGAGGATCGTGCCTAGAGTCACATCGCTAGCACCATCATTCCTAGGGGCTAGTTGGTGCCGAGGAACTCCTTTGGGCCCCAGTGGACTTACGGGTGTCTTCTTGGTACGAGCCATACTGCATAAGCAGTATTAATCCAAGTAAAACAATCGACAATAGTCTCAAGAGCAAAGAAGGATGGACTACACACTCAACCCATACACACTACTCACCCCAGACTCAGAGACGAAGGAAGTAACAAGTAACTTAATTATGATGCATGAATCGTTCTGACGAACAAAACCACCAAAGCTTAAAACGAGAATAAACAACATTTATTTTTATATAGGGCATAATAAGATTACTACTCCACCACACAAAACCTTTTTAATCAAATAAGGAATGGTGAGAAAGAAATAAGACAAGTCAGAAGCAATTTGGACCAAATTAATCAAGTTAAATTTAGTCATCCCAAATCATTTTTAAGTTTTCGTAAACCAATACCACAAAAACTTTGTAACGATCGCTCTGATACCATTCTGTGGTAGAACCTCCTAAATTATAGGGCCCACATGCACCTGTCACTATCCAACGACTTTTGACTTCTATGCATACGTTCCCGGTAAATTAAGAAGATTGTCGGGTGTCCTCGGGGAACCTTGAATCATCCACGATTTCTGAGCAGGATCACATTACAGAGTTATTGCAGTATTACAATAGTTTATTCAAATAGATACATCAGAGTAAAAATAGCGAAAGACTTACAATAACATAGTTTACAAACCATTTGTTTCAAACCATACAAATAAGTTCGATATTAATACAAACCAAAGTAGTGGAGTGGCATTATAATATATTACAAAACACACAACATAAGCTGCCCTACCCAAGGGCCACACATTTAATTATCGTCATCGCACTGAACAACAGTCATGCAGCACGATCCAAAATAGATCTGCTCATGAGCCTCACCTGCAACAAGGGTCAACGAACCATGAGTACAAAAGTACTCAACAAGACTTAACCAAAATAAGAATTTAAAAGAACACAGGAATGCAGGCTCATGGGATTCAAGGTATGGCTTTAGCAATAATCAAGGTTCTTTTGCGTAAAAGCATTTTAACAAAATTCTTTATATCAACGTTTAAAACTTCATAAAGATTATATACAAAGCTGACACGCTCCGTATTGAGATTATGAAACTTCGTATCCAACACTTTCTCATACCATCCTCAGATTCCAGTTATTAATTACTACGATGATGAACAGTTAGTTGAGTCTCCATAACCGAGGAGCAACGACAATTCAAACCGATTATAACCCAGCTGGGAATTCCAGACCACACGACATATGTAGGTCCCCGACCTACATATAGCAACCTACCCTCGGATCCTCTAAAACAAGAACGGGTCCGTGCCACCCGAGAATATAGTACTCCACCAATCCAGCCCATTGCCACGTGGGTACACGCTATTCCCGCCATCTCTCCACTCCTAGTGCGTGAGTAGCCATTCTCGTAATAGAATAGCCAAGTTAAGGCTTACCGAAGTATGTGGTTAGTACTACAAAGCCTCACCTCATGCAATTCAACAACGGACGGACCTTAATCGACACAGGCGGAAAGAACCTACTCACAAGACCTCCATGTCTTGTGGCTCACACACACCGAGTCCGCCCGGTCTAGATTTATTACTCCATATTCCCATATCACATGTTAACATAATTAACCAAAACTCCATTTAAAACTTGCAGATGACAGGTAATCAACCGACTTTCACCGTTCTAAGCATAGCTAAGCAAAACTGGCATATACGAAATTAAAACTGGTAATATGGTAAATATGGAATAACAAGGTTGGTAAGGTACCAATTTGGTTTTCACTTGACTCCTAATCACTTAATGCAGTAAAAAGAAGCAAAAGCAAAATCAGTTTGTAAAATACAAGGTAGGGTTGTATGCATCCGGGGCTTGCCTTTGTTGACGGAAAAGTCCGGGTCCGGAGTCGTTCCACCAATATCAACACCAACTTCCACAGACGGATCAACCTCCTCAACTACTTGATTAACTACCACGTGTTCACCTTCGTTCACTACATGTAGTAACAATGCCATGCTTAACATGATGCGGAATACGAAACATGATGCTCAATGATGGATGCAAAATTAACAACTTGAATACAAATTTCCTTCACGGTACAGTTACAAGTTAAACCAACTAAACCATTTTCGCAAGACTCACAATAATTGCCAAGGATCATTACCAACTAATGACCCAAGGACATCACTTAATCAAAAACTCAAACAAAACCTAAATCACTAAAGGTTACTATTTACTTTTATGAATTAATTAATTAATTAATAATTATGAAATAAATCAACTTGTTCCAATTAACCTAAAAATTTTTGTATATGTTCATCACATGATAACTAAGTGACAAAACAATTTTCATAATTTTTGGATACATAAATAAGCCTAGAAAAATCCTAGAAACTCATTTATTAATTAATTGAGCAATTTTTATCACATTCAAAAAGTACTGAAAATCAACATTTCATATTTTTCCTAAATAATACACATCACAGAGAAGTCACACAAAAATTTTCATAATTTTTGGAGCACTAAATAAATATACACAAAAATAACAAAAATAGACACTATTCACTTATTTCAGAAAAATAGAAAATCCATTTTGAACGCTGAGTCACTGACAACCGGGTCCCACTTGTCATCTCCTGCCTCGCGCTTTGACCACGGCGACATGCACGCTGACCGGCGAAAACTCACCGACGGCGAGCTCAACGGCGACGACCAAGGTACTAAAATGACCCCTACACCCCTACGCATCAATTGGTGGCACAATCTGGATCAATTACAGCGGCGCATGAGCATGACGACGGCCATGGCGGACACGATAGCGCGGCTGCGCTACGTCGGCGATAGTGAGCTTGGTAACGATGAAACAAACAACTCGGGTAGAACCGGAGCTCACCCCAAACACACTGGAGTCGCTGGCCGAGCCTGAGAAGCAACGGAGACACGGTTCGACGGTCACAGCGGTCACAGGAGCAAATTTCTACGACGGCGATGCTTCGGCGACTGCGGTGGAGGAAATGGTCAATCAACCGGGCACAAAGCACCACGGCATCGAGGCGAAGCTGAAGCAAGAGTCAGAAATAGCAGAGGCTCACCGTAACGCGCTGGCCACGGCGACGCGCACACCACGGTGGTGCTGCTGGCCGCGAGGAAGAAAACGATGAACGACGAGTTCACGGTGAAATCAAGTGACTAGAGCTAGCTGGCTGGGTGCGCAAGGAACTAGCGGAGCTAGGACATGCATCGCTGTGACGGCGCAGACGCTAGTTCGACGGCGAGGGCTCAACGGAGAATGGCGGTGGCGGCGGAAAAACAGAGCAAGAGAGCGGGGACGAACGGCGACGGCCAAGGCTAAATAGAGTGGCTCAGAAGCTCAAGGAAGCTGCGCTGTGGCCTTCACCGCGCCAGCGCGACGCCAAAAACGGCCACGACCGCGCCTCGAAGCAAACCGAAGATCGCCAGCCATGTAGCTTCGGCGGTGGACACTGTTCACCCAAATTACAAAATTGCCATCCGCCAAAATTCCCAAATTACTCCCAAATTTTCATAACTAAAAATCTCCAAAAACAAAAGTTGTTCAAAATCAAAAGTTCTACAACTTTGTTTTTGAAACCATACCCAAATTCGGCCTACATTTTGAAATGGACTTTTGAATTTAAAACGGGGATATTTAAGGAATTTCGCCTTTTTAAATAACTTCAAATTTTACTAAACAACTTAAAAAACTCCAAAAATAAACTTTGTACAACTCAACAAGCTCTACAACTTTGCTTTAAGACTCAACCCCAAAATGTACTTCGATTTTGAAATGGATTTTCAGGGTCGGATTTAAATATTGAAAATCAGGGTTTTCGGAATTTCAAATCAATACAAAGATTTCAAACTTGATTCAAACAATACCAAGCAAAACTTATAACATAAATGTAAACTTGTTTTAGTGAATGCATAACAAAATTTGCAACATGATGAATGCCTTGGAATGCATATGATGATATGTCCGGTTTTTAATATTTAAACACCCGAGGTGTTACAGTACCGTAGGCATGGAAATCATAGGCTTACAAATCATTTTGGACGCACCCGATGGAACTCCTAGGTGATGTGGGTCATGTGGAATCTCACTTCATTCTGTTTGGAGATAGTGTTAGTGTCGGTACAAGATGAGTGCATGGTTTGCGCTAGATGTACCGTAGGCTTACAAATCCTTTTGGACGCACCCGATGGTACCACTCGGTGACAAGGCTCAGGTGGAAGCTCGTTTCGGCCTTTTGGACATAGTGCTAATCTTGTCGCAAGATAGGTGCAAGGTTTGCGTCGAACGTACCATAGGATCAGAAATCATTTTGGACGCACCTGATGCAACTCCTAGGTGACGTGGGTCATGTGGAACCTCACTTCATTCCGTTTGGAGACTGCGTTAGTGTCGGTGCAAGATAGTTGCATGGTTTGTGCTAGACATACCATAGGCTTAGAAATCATTTTGGATGCATCCGATGGTACCCTAGCTGACGAGGCTCAACTGAAAGCTCACTCCGTTTGGAGATAGTGCTAATGTTGACGTAGGGTAGGCGCACGGTTTGCGTCGAACATATCATAGGCTCGAAAATCATTTTGGACGCACCCGATGGAACTCCTTGGTGACGTGGGTCATTTGGAATCTCGCATCTTTCTGTTTGGAGACAGTGTTAGTGTCGGTGCAAGATAGGTGCATGGTTTGCACTAGACGTACCATAGGCACATAAAATCATTTTGGACGCACTTGATGGTACCGCTAGGTGACGACGCTCAAGTGGAAGCTCGTTTTGGCCTTTTGGACATAGTGCTAATGTTGACACAAGATAGGTGCACGGTTTGCGTCCAACGTACCATAGGAACAGAAATCATTTTGGACGCATCCAATGGAACTCCTAGGTGACGTGGGTCATGTGGAATCTCACTTCATTCCGTTTGGAGATAGTGTTAGTGTTGGGGCAAGATAAGTGCATTGTTTGCGCTAGATGTACCATAGGCTTACAAATCGTTTTCGACGCACCCGATGGTACCACTCGGTGACGAGGCTCAGGTGGAAGCTCGTTTTGGCCTGTTTGAAGGCAGTGCTAATCTTGACACAAGATAAGTGCACGGTTTGCGTCGAACGTACCATCGACATAGAATTCATTTTGGACGCACAAGATGGACCTTCTAGGTGACGTGGGTCATGTGGAATCTCGCTTCTTTCTATTTGGAGACAGTGTTAGTGTCGGTGCAATATAGGTGCATGGTTTGCGCTTGACGTACCATAGGCCCAGAAATCGTTTTGGATGCACTCGATGGTACCACTAGGTGACGAGGCTCAAGTGGAAGTTTGTTTCGGCCTTTTGGACATAGTGCTAATCTTGACGCCAGATAGGTGCACGGTTTGCGTTGAACGTGCCATAGGATCAGAAATCATTTTGGACGCACCCGATGGAACTCCTATGTGACGTGGGTCATGTGGAATCTCACTTCATTCCGTTTGGAGACAGTGTTAGTGTTGGTGCAAGATAGGTGCATGGTTTACGCTAAATGTACCATAGGCTTGCAAATCATTTTGGACACACCCGATGGTACCACTAGGTAACGAGGCTCAGGTGGAAGGTTGTTTTGGCCCTTTTGGAGATAGTGCTAATCTTGACGCAAGATAGGTGCACAGTTTGCGTCGAATATACCATAGGCTCGGCAAACATTTTGGACGCACCCGATGGAAGATAGGTGCTTGGTCTGCGTCGAATGTACCATAGGCTCGGCAATCATTTTGGACGCTCCTGAAGGAACTCCTAGGTGACGTGGGTCATGTGGAATCTCACTTCATTCCATTTGGGATAGTGTTAGTGTCGGTGCAAGATAAGTGCATGGTTGGCGATAGATGTACCATAGGCTTACAAATCATTTTGGACGCACCCGATGGTACCAGTCGGTGACGAGGCTCAGGTGGAAGCTCATCTTGGCCTGTTTGGGGACAGTGCTATTCTTGACGCAAGATAGGTGCACGGTTTCCGTTGAACGTACCATAGGCTCGGCAATCGTTTTGGACACACCCGACGGAACTTCTAGGTGACGTGGGTCATATGGAATCTCACTTCTTTCCATTTGGAGACAGGGTTAGTGTCGGTGCAAGATAGTTGCATGGTTTGTGCTAGACATACCATAGGCTCAGAAATCATTTTAGACCCATCCGATGGTACCCTAGCTGACGAGGCTCTACTGAAAGCTCGCTCCGTTTGGAGATAGTGCTAATGTTGACTCAAGGTAGGTGCACGGTTTGCGTCGAACGTATCATAGGCTTGAAAATCATTTTGGACGCACCCGATGGAACTCCTAGGTGACTTGGGTCATGTGCAATCTTGCTTCTTTCTATTTGGAGACAGTGTTAGTGTCGGTGCAAGATAGGTGCATGGTTTGCACTAGACGTACCATAGGCTCAGAAAATCATTTTGGACGCACTCGATGGTACCACTAGGTGACGACGCTAAAGTGGAAGCTCATTTTGGCCTTTCGGACATAGTGCTAATCTTAACGCAATATAGGTGCATGGTTTGCGTCGAACGCACCATAGGAACGGAAATCATTTTGGACGCAACCAATGGAACAACTAGGTGACATGGGTCATGTGGAATCTCACTTCATTCCGTTTGGAGATAGTGTTAGTGTCAGTGCAAGATAAGTGCATGGTTTGCGCTAGATGTACCATAGGCTTACAAATTGTTTTGGACGCACCCGATGGTACCACTCGGTGACGAGGCTCAGGTGGAAGCTCGTTTTGGCCTATTTGAAGGCAGTGCTAATCTTGACACAAGATAGGTGCACGGTTTGCATCGAATGTACCATAGGCATGAAAATCGTTTTGGACGCACCTGATGGACCTTCTTGGTGACGTGGGTCACGTGGAATCTCGATTGTTTCCATTTGGAGACAGTGTTATTGTTGGTGCAATATAGGTGCATGGTTTGCGCTAGACGTACCATAGGCCCAAAAATTGTTTTGGACAGACTCGATGGTACCACTAGGTGTCGAGGCTCAAGTGGAAGTTTGTTTCGGCCTTTTGGACATAGTGCTAATCTTGACGCCAGATAGGTGCACGGTTTGCGTTGAACGTACCATAGGATCAGAAATCATTTTGGACGCACCCGATGCAACTCCTAGGTGACGTGGGTCATGTGGAATCTCGCTTTATTCCGTTTGGAGACAGTGTTAGTGTTGGTGCAAGATAGGTGCATGGTTTACGCTAGATGTACCATAGGCTTGCAAATCATTTTGGACACACCCGATGGTACCACTAGGTAACGAGGCTCAGGTGGAAGGTTGTTTTGGCCCTTTTGGAGACAGTGCTAATCTTGACGCAAGATAGGTGCACAGTTTGCGTCGAATATACCATAGGCTCGGCAAACATTTTGGACGCACCCGATGGAAGGTAGGTGCATGGTTTGCGTGCCGAATGTACCATAGTCTCACAATCATTTTGGACGCTTTGAAGGAACTCCTAGGTGACGTGGGTCATGTGGAATCTTACTTCATTCCGTTTGGAGATAGTGTTAGTGTCGGTGCAAGATAAGTGCATGGTTTGGCGCTAGATGTACCATAGGCTTACAAATCATTTTGGATTTTCCGATGGTACCGAGGCTTTGGAAGCGATGGTACGATAGTGCTAATTCTGAGGCAAGATAGGTGATGAGGCTCGTTGGCAATCGCTCGGCAATCGTTTTGGACGGACCAGACGGAACTTCTAGGTGACGTGGGTCATATGGAATCTCACTTCATTCCGTTTGGAGACAGGGTTAGTGTCGGTGCAAGACAGTTGCATGGTTTGTGCTAGACATACCATAGGTTCAGAAATCATTTTGGACGCATCCGATGGTACCCTAGGTGACGACGCTCAACTGAAAGCTCGCTCCGTTTGGAGATAGTGCTAATGTTGACGCAAGGTAGGTGCACGGTTTGCGTCGAACGTATCATAGGCTCGAAAATTGTTTTGGACACAATCGATGGAACTCCTAGGTGACGTGGGTCCTGTCGAATCTCGCTTCTTTCTGTTTGGAGACAGTGTTAGTGTCGGTGCAAGATAGGTGCATGGTTTGCACTAGACATACCATAGGCTCAGAAAATCATTTTGGACGCACTCGATGGTACCACTAGGAGACGACCCTCTAGTGGAAGCTCGTTTCGGCCTTTCGGACATAGTACTAATCTTGACACAAGATAGGTGCACGGTTTGCGTCGAACGTACCATAGGAGCAGAAATCATTTTGGACGCACCCAATGGAACTCCTAGGTGACATGGGTCTTGTGGAATCTCACTTCATTCCGTTTGGAGATAGTGTTAGTGTCGGTGCAAGATGAGTGCATGGTTTGCGCTAGATGTACCATAGGCTTACAAATCATTTTGGACGCACCCGATGGTACCACTCGGTGACGAGGCTCAGGTGGGAGCTCGTTTTGGCCTGTTTGGAGACAGTGCTAATCTTGACGCAAGATAGGTGCACGGTTTGTGTTGAACATTCCATAGGCTCGGCCATTGTTTTGGACACACCCGATGGAACTCCTAAGTGACGTGGGTCATGTGGAATCCCACGTCTTTCCGTTTGGAGACAGGGTTAGTGTCAGTGCAAGATAGGTGCATGGTTTGCGCTAGACATACCATAGGCTCATAAATCATTTTGGACACATCCGATGGTACCCTAGGTGACGAGGCTCAACTAAAAGCTCGCTCCATTTGGAGATAGTGCTAATGCTGAGGCAAGGTAGGTGCACGGTTTGCATCGAACGTATCATAGGCTCGAAAATCATTTTGGACGCACCCGATGGAACTCCTAGGTGACGTGGGTCATGTGGAATCTGGCTTCTTTCTGTTTGGAGACAGTCTTAGCGTCGGTGCAAGATAGGTGCTTGGTTTGCACTAGACGTACCATAGGCTCAGAAAATCATTTTGGACGCACTCAATGGCACCACAAGGTGACGAAGCTCAAGTGGAAGCTCGTTTTGGCCTTTCGGACATAGAGCTAATCTTGACACAAGATAGGTGCACGGTTTGCGTCGAACGTACCATAGGCACGGAAATCGTTTTGGATGGACCTTCTAGGTGACGTGGGTCATGTGGAATCTCGCATCTTTCCATTTGGAGATAGTGTTAGTGTCGGTGCAAGAAATATGCGTCGTTTGTGCTAGTCGTACCATAGGCTCAGAAATCATTTTGGATGCACTCGATGGTACCACTTGGTGATGAGGTTCAATTGGAAGCTCGTTTCGGCCTTTTGGACATAGTGCTAGTCTTGACGCAAGATAGGTGCACGGTTTGCGTCGAACGTACCATAAGATCGGATATCATTTTGGACGCACCCGATGGAAGTCCTAGGTGACATGGGTCATGTGGAATCTCACTTCATTCCATTTGGAGATAGTGTTAGTGTCGGAGCAAGATACGTGCATGGTTTCCGCTAGATGTATCATAGGCTTACAAATCATTTTGGACGCACCCGATGGAACTCCTAGGTGACGTTGGTCATGTGGAATCTCACTTCATTCCGTTTGGAGATAGTGTTAGTGTCGGTGCAAGATAAGTGCATGGTTTGTGCTAGATGTACCATAGTCTTACAAATCATTTTGGACGCACCTGATGGTACCAGTCGGTGATGAGGCTCGGCAATCGTTTTGGACGGACCAGACGGAACTTCTAGGTGACGTGGGTCATATGGAATCTCACTTCATTCCGTTTGGAGATAGGGTTAGTGTCGGTGCAAGACAGTTGCATGGTTTGTGCTAGACATACCATAGGTTCAGATATCATTTTGGACACATCCGATGGTACCCTAGGTGACGACGCTCAACTGAAAGCTCGCTCCGTTTGGAGATAGTGCTAATGTTGACGCAAGGTAGGTGCACGGTTTGCGTCAAACGTATCATCGGCTCGAAATTTGTTTTGGACACAATCGATGGAACTCCTAGGTGACGTGGGTCCGGTCGAATCTCGCTTCTTTCTGTTTGGAGACAGTGTTAGTGTCGGTGCAAGATAGGTGCATGGTTTGCACTAGACGTACCATAGGCTCAGAAATCATTTTGGACGCACTCGATGGTACCACTAGGAGATGATGCTCTAGTGGAAGCACGTTTCGTCCTTTCGGACATTGTGCTAATCTTGACGCAAGATATGTGCACGGTTTGTGTCGAACATACCATAGGATCGGAAATCATTTTGGACGCACCCAATGGTACCAGTCGGTGATGAGGCTCAGGTGGAAGCTCGTTTTGGCCTGTTTGGAGACAGTGCTAATCTTGACGCAAGATAGGTGCACGGTTTCTGTCGAACGTACCATAGGCTCGGCAATCGTTTTGGACACACCCGACAGAACTTCTAGGTGGCGTGGGTCATATGGAATCTCACTTCTTTCCATTTGGAGACAGGGTTAGTGTCAGTGCAAGATAGGTGCATGGTTTGCACTAGACATACCATAGGCTCAAAAATCATTTTGGATGCATCCGATGGAACCCTAGGTGACGAGGCTCAACTGAAAGCTCGCTCCATTTGGAGATAGTGCTAATGTTGAGGCAAGGTAGGTGCACGGTTTGCATCGTACATATCATAGGCTCGAAAATCGTTTTGGACGCACCCGATGGCACTCCTAGGTGACGTGGGTCATGTGGAATCTGGCTTCTTTGTGTTTGGACACAGTCTTAGCGTCGGTGCAAGATAGGTGCTTGGTTTGCACTAGACGTATCATAGGCTCAGAAAATCATTTTGGACGCACTCAATGGCACCACAAGGTGACGAAGCTCAAGTGGAAGCTCGTTTTGGCCTTTCGGACATAGAGCTAATCTTGACACAAGATAGGTGCACGGTTTGCGTCGAACGTACCATAGGCACGGAAATCGTTTTGGATGGACCTTCTAGGTGACGTGGGTCATGTGGAATCTCGCATCTTTCCATTTGGAGATAGTGTTAGTGTCGGTGCAAGAAATATGCGTCGTTTGTGCTAGTCGTACCATAGGCTTAGAAATCATTTTGGATACACTCGATGGTACCACTTGGTGATGAGGTTCAATCAGAAGCTCGTTTCGGCCTTTCGGACATAGTGCTAGTCTTGACGCAAGATAGGTGCACGGTTTGCGTCGAACGTACCATAGAATCGGATATCATTTTGGACGCACCCGATGGAAGTCCTAGGTGACATGGGTCATGTGGAATCTCACTTCATTCCATTTGGAGACAGTGTTAGTGTCGGAGCAAGATACGTGCATGGTTTCCGCTAGATGTATCATAGGCTTACAAATCATTTTGGACGCACCCGATGGAACTCCTAGGTGACGTTGGTCATGTGGAATCTCACTTCATTCCGTTTGGAGATAGTGTTAGTGTCAGTGCAAGATAAGTGCATGGTTTGTGCTAGATGTATCATAGTCTTACAAATCATTTTGGACACATGCGATGGAACTCCTAGGTGACGAGGTTCATGTGGAATCCCACTTCTTTCCGTTTGGAGACAGGGTTAGTGTCAGTGCAAGATAGGTGCATGGTTTGCGCTAGACATACCAAAGGCTCAGAAATCATTTTGGACGCATCCGATGCTACCCTAGGTGACGAGGCTCAATGAAACTCACTCTGTTTGGAGATAGTGCTAATGTTGAGGCAAGGTAGGTGCATGGTTTGTGTCAAACGTATCATAGGCTCAAAAATTGTTTTGGACACACTCGATGGAACTCCTAGGTGACGTGGGTCATGTGGAATCTCGCTTCGTTCTGTTTGGAGACAGTGTTAGTGTCGGTGCAAGATAGGTGCATGGTTTGCGCTAGACGTACTATAGGCTCAGAAATCATTTTGGACACACTCGATGGTACAACTAGGTGACGAGGCTCAACTAAAAGCTCGCTCCATTTAGAGATAGTGCTAATGTTGACGCAAGGTAGGTGCACGGTTTGCGGTGAACGTATCATAGGCTCAAAAATCATTTTGGACGCACCCGATGGAACTCTTAGGTGACGTGGGTCATGTGGAATCTCGCTTCTTTCTGTTTGCAGACATTGTCAATGTCGGTGCAACATAGGTGCATGGTTTGCACTAGACGTACCATAGGCTTAGAAATCATTTTGGACGCACTCGATGGTACCACTAGGTGATGACGCTCAAGTGGAAGCACGTTTCGTCCTTTCGGACATTGTGCTAATCTTGACGCAAGATATGTGCACGGTTTGTGTCGAACATACCATAGGATCGGAAATCATTTTGGACGCACCCAATGGTACCAGTCGGTGATGAGGCTCAGGTGGAAGCTCGTTTTGGCCTATTTGGAGACAGTGCTAATCTTGACGCAAGATAGGTGCACGGTTTCTGTCGAACGTACCATAGGCTCGGCAATCGTTTTGGACACACCCGACGGAACTTCTAGGTGGCGTGGGTCATATGGAATCTCACTTCTTTCCATTTGGAGACAGGGTTAGTGTCAGTGCAAGATAGGTGCATGGTTTGCACTAGACATACCATAGGCTCAAAAATCATTTTGGATGCATCCGATGGAACCCTAGGTGACGAGGCTCAACTGAAAGCTCGCTCCATTTGGAGATAGTGCTAATGTTGAAGCAAGGTAGGTGAACGTATCATAGGCTCAAAAATTGTTTTGGACACAATCGATGCAACTCTTAGGTGACGTGGGTCCTGTCGAATCTTGCTTCTTTCTGTTTGGAGACAGTGTTAGTGTCGGTGCAAGATAGGTGCATGGTTTGCACTAGACGTACCATAGGCTTAGAAATCATTTTGGACGCACTCGATGGTACCAATTGGTGACGACGCTCAAGTGGAAGCACATTTCGGCCTTTCGAACATAGTGCTAATCTTGACGCAAGATATGTGCATGGTTTGCGTTGAACGTACCATAGGATCGGAAATCATTTTGGACGCACCCAATGGAACTCCAAGGTGATGTGGGTCATGTGGAATCTCACTTCATTCCGTTTGGAGATAGTGTTAGTGTCGGTGCAAGATGAGTGCATGTTGTGCGCTAGATGTACCATAGGCTTACAAATCATTTTGGACGCACCCGATGGTACCACTCGATGATGAGGCTCAAGTGGGAGCTCGTTTTGCCCTATTTGGAGACAGTGCTAATCTTGACGCAAGATAGGTGCACGGTTTGTGTCGAACGTTCCATAGGCTCGGCAATTGTTTTGGACACACCCAATGCAACTCCTAAGTGACGTGGGTCTTGTGGAATCTCACGTCTTTCTGTTTGGAGACAGGGTTAGTGTCAGTGCAAGATAGGTGCATGGTTTGCGCTAGACATACCATAGGCTCATAAATCATTTTGGACGCATCCGATGGTACCCTAGGTGACGGGCTCAACTGAAAGCTCGCTCCCTTTGGGGATAGTGCTAATGTTGAGGCAAGGTAGCTGCACGGTTTGCATCGAACGTATCATAGGCTCGAAAATCATTTTGGATGCACCCGATGGAAGTCCTAGGTGACGTGGGTCATGTGGAATCTGGCTTCTTTCTGTTTGGAGACCGTGTTAGCGTCGGTGCAAGATACGCGCATGGTTTGCACTAGACGTACCATAGGCTCAGAAAATCATTTTGGACGCACTCAATGGTACCACAAGGTGACGAAGCTCAAGTGGAAGCTCGTTTCGGCCTTTCAGACATAGTACTAATCTTGACACAAGATAGGTGCACGGTTTGCGTCGAACGTACCATAGGCACGGAAATCATTTTGGACACACCTGATGGACCTTCTAGGTGATGTGGGTCATGTGGAATCTCGCTTCTTTCCATTTGGAGACAGTGTTAGTGTCGGTGCAAGATAGGTGCATGGTTTGCGCTAGACGTACCATATGCTAAGAAATCATTTTGGACGCACTCAATGGTACAACTAGGTGACGAGGCTCAACTGAAAGCTCGCTCCGTTTGGAGATAGTGCTAATGTTGACGCATGGTAGGTGCACGGTTTGCGTCGAACGTATCATAGGCTCGAAAATCATTTTGGACACACCCGATGGAACTGCTAGGTGACGTGGGTCATGTGAAATCTCGCTTCTTTCTGTTGGAGACAGTGTTAGTGTCGGAGCAAGATAGGTGCATGGTTTGCACTAGACGTACCATAGGTTCAAAAAATCATTTTGGACGCACTCGATGGTACCACTAGGTGACGACGCTCAAGTGGAAGCTTGTTTTGGCCTTTCAGACATAGTGCTAATCTTGACTCCAGATAGGTGCACTGTTTGCGTCGAACGTACCATAGGATCAAAAATCATTTTGGACGCACCCAATGGAACTCCTAGGGTACGTGGGTCATGTGGAATCTCACTTCATTCCATTTGCAGATAGTGTTAGTGTCGGTGCAAGAAGAGTGCATGGTTTGCGCTAGATGTACCATAGGCTTACAAATCATTTTGGACGCACCCGATGGTACCACTCGGTGATGAGGCTCAGGTGGAAGCTCGTTTTGGCCTGTTTGGAGACAGTGCTAATCTTGACGCAAGATAGGTGCATGGTTTGCGTGGAACGTTCCATAGGCTCGGCAATCAATTTGGACACACCCGATGGAACTCTTAGGTGACGCTGGTCATGTGGAATCTCACTTCTTTCCACTTGGAGACAGGGTTAGTGTCAGTGCAAGATAGGTGCACGGTTTGCGTCGAACGTGCCATAGGATTGGAAATCATTTTGGACGCACCCAATGGAACTCCAAGGCGACGTGGGTCATGTGGAATCTCACTTCATTCCGTTTCGAGATAGTGTTAGTGTCGGTGCTAGATATGTGCATGGTATGCACTAGACATACCGTAGGCTAAGAAAATCATTTTGGACGCACTCGATGGTACCACTAGGTGACGATGCTCAAGTGGAAGCTTGTTTCATCCTTTCAGACATAGTGCTAATCTTGACGCAAGATAGGTGCACAGTTTTGCATCGAATGTACCATAGGATCGGAAATAATTTTGTAAGCACCCAATGGAACTCCAAGGTGATGTGGGTCATGTGGAATCTCACTTCATTCCGTTTGGAGATAGTGTTAGTGTGGTGCAAGATAAGTGCATGGTTTGCGCTAGATGTACCGTTGGCTTACAAATCATTTTGGACGCACCCGATGGTACCACTCGGTGACGAAGCTCAGGTGGAAGCTTGTTTTGGCCTGTTTGGCGACAGTGCTAATCTTCACGGAAGATAGGTGCACGGTTTGCGTCGAACGTACCATAGGCTCGGCAATTGTTTTGGACACACCCGATGGAACTCCTAGGTGATGAGGTTCATGTGGAATCTCACTTCTTTCCGTTTGGAGACAGGGTTAGTGTCAGTGCAAGATAGGTGCATGGTTTGCGCTAGACATACCATAGGCTCAGAAATCATTTTGGACGCATCCAATGGTACCCTAGGTGACGAGGCTCAATGAAAGCTCGCTCTATTGGGAGATAGTGCTAATGTTGATGCAAGGTAGGTGCATGGTTTGCGTCAAATGTATCATAGGCTCGAAAATCATTTTGGACACACCCCATGGAACTCCTAGGTGACGTGGGTCATGTGGAATCTCGCTTCGTTCTGTTTGGAGACAGTGTTAGTGTCGGTGCAAGATAGGTGCATGGTTTGCGCTAGACGTACCATAGGCCCAGAAATTGTTTTGGACGCACTCGATGGTACAACTAGGTGATGAGGCACAACTGAAAGCTCACTCCATTTCGAGATAGTGCTAATGTTGACGCAAGGTAGGTGCACGGTTTGCGTTGAACGTATCATAGGCTCAAAAATCATTTTGGACTTACCCGATGGAACTACTAGGTGATGTGGGTCATGTGGAATCTCGCTTCTTTCTGTTTGCAGACAGTGTCAGTGTCGGTGCAAGATAGGTGCATGGTTTGCACTAGACGTACCATAGGCTCAGAAAGTCATTTTGGACGCACTTGATGGTACCACTAGGTGGCGACGCTCAAGTGGAGGCACATTTCGGCCTTTCGAACATAGGGCTAATCTTGACGCAAGATAGGTGCACTGTTTGTGTCGAACGTACCATAGGATCGGAAATCATTTTGGACGCGCCCAATGGAACTCCTAGGTGACGTGCGTCATGTGGAATCTCACTTCATTCCATTTGGAGATAGTGTTAGTATCGGTGCAAGATGATTGCATGGTTTGCGATAGATGTACCATAGGCTTACAAATCATTTTGGACACACCCGATGGTACCACTCGGTGACGAGGCTCAGGTGGGAGCTTGTTTTGCCCTATTTGGAGACAGTGCTAATCTTGATGCAAGATAGGTGCACGGTTTGTGTCGAACGTTCCATAGGCTCGGCAATTGTTTTGGACACACCCGATGCATCTCCTAAGTGACGTGGGTCATGTGGAATCTCACGTCTTTCTGTTTGGAGACAGGGTTAGTGTCAGTGCAAGATAGGTGCATGGTTTGCGCTAGACATACCAGAGGCTCATAAATCATTTTGGACGCATCCGATGGTACCCTAGGTGATGAGGCTCAACTGAAAGCTCACTCCCTTTGGAGATAGTGCTAATGTTGAGGCAAGGTAGGTGCACGGTTTGCATCGAACATATCATAGGCTCGAAAATCATTTTGGATGCACACGATGGAAGTCCTAGGTGACGTGGGTCATGTGGAATCTGGCTTCTTTCTGTTTGGAGACCGTGTTAGTGTCGGTGCAAGATACGTGCATGGTTTGCACTAGACGTACCATAGGCTCAGAAAATCATTTTGGACACACTCAATGGTACCACAAGGTGACGAAGCTCAAGTGGAAGCTCATTTTGGCCTTTCGAACATAGAGCTAATCTTGACACAAGATTGGTGCATGGTTTGCGTCGAACGTACCATAGGCACGGAAATCATTTTGGACGCACCTGATGGACCTTTTAGGTGACGTGGGTCATGTGGAATCTCGCATCTTTCCATTTGGAGAGTGTTAGTTCGGTGCAAGAAAGGTGCATCGTTTGCACTAGACGTACCATAGGCTCAGAAATCATTTTGGATGCACTCGTTGGTACCACTTGGTGATGAGGTTCAATTGGAAGCTCGTTTTGGCCTTTCAGACATAGTGCTAATCTTGATGCAAGATAGGTGCACGGTTTGCGTCGAACGTACCATAGGATCGTATATCATTTTGGACGCACCCGATGGAACTCCTAGGTGACGTGGGTCATGTGGAATCTCACTTCATTCCATTTGGAGACAGTGTTAGTGTCGGTGCAAGATAGGTGCATGGTTTCCGCTAGATGTATCATAGGCTCGCTCCGTTTGGAGATAGTGCTAATGTTGAGGCAAGGTAGGTGCACGGTTTGCGTCGCACATATCATAGACTCAAAAATCATTTTGGACGCACCCGATGGAACTCCTAGGTGATGTGGGTCGTGTGGAATCTCGCTTCTTTCTGTTTGGAGACAGTGTTAGCGTCGGTGCAAGATAGGTGCGTGGTTTGCACTAGACGTACCATAGGCTCAGAAAATCATTTTGGACACACTGGATGGTACCACAAGGTGACGAAGCTCAAGTGGAAGCTCGTTTCGACCTTTCGAACATAGAGCTAATCTTGACACAAGATAGGTGCACGGTTTGCGTTGAACGTACCATAGGCACGGAAATCGTTTTGGACACACCTGATGGACCTTCTAGGTGATGTGGGTCATGTGGAATCTCGCTTCTTTCCATTTGGAGACAGTGTTAGTGTCGGTGCAAGACAGGTGCATGGTTTGCGCTAGACGTACCATAGGCTAAGAAATTGTTTTGGACACACTCAATGGTACAACTAGGTGACGAGGCTCAACTGAAAGCTCGCTCCATTTGGAGATAGTGCTAATGTTGACGCAAGGTAGGTGCACGGTTTGCGTCGAACATATCATAGGCTCTAAAATCATTTTGGACACACCCGATGGAACTCCTAGGTGACGTGGGTCATGTGAAATCTCGCTTCTTTCTGTTTGGAGACAGTGTCAATGTCGGAGCAAGATAGGTGCATGGTTTGCACTAGATGTACCATAGGCTCAAAAAATCATTTTCAACGCAATAAATGGTACCACTAGGTGACGATGCTCAAGGGAACCTCATTTCGACCTTTCGGACATAGTGCTAATCTTGACTCCAGATGTCACAGAACCGACCAATTTATAAGAGTACAAGTACAATGGCAGCCCGCAAGCGGTCGCACTGTCATACTTGAACCCATATAAACCCGGTAGTCCGTCGAGTACCACGACGGGTCTCGATAAACGATTTACAACAACCAAGATCGTACATGATTCAACATACATGCCACATATTACATAAAGTTCATAGATACATTTCTCCATCAGAGTACGAATAAAAGTTATTACAAACCGAGTTTGATAGATAAAAGCGGAAGCAAATTAAGTTTGAAAGTAACGTTTCTAACATAGTTTAGTACAGTGCCAAGATCCGATCATGGTCCACAAAAGCATGTAGAAGGATTAATAAGAAGCCTGCCCAAGGCTTACTCCTCATCCACAGCGGGAAAGAAGCAACTCTTGCAATAACCATGATATACAGTGCCATCTGCAACATGGGAAATAAAACCCTGAGTACGAGAAGGTACTCAGCTAGACTTACCCGTCATAAACCAGAAATAAAATGACTCCAAGGATTATGCAAGGCTGTATAAGTGGAGATAGCTTGACAACATTTTGCATAAAAGCAATTGACTTATTATACAATTAGGATTCCTTTATCAATTATTTATAACTATCCATCTCTAGATTAGCAACTATCCTGTGCCAAACATGTGGTATATCCATTTAAAAGCATACAATAGTAACCATAGCAGGTATTGTAATTCCATATTCATTTGAACCATCATGTTCCATTACACAGTTACTACGATGTTGGGACTAGCCAAGTTTCTCACTATCCGGGAGAGACGGCGATTCGAATCGATTTCAACCAGCTGGGAATTTATTCCTAACACAAACCCAGGTCTACCAGCCACGATAGCCTTAGGTCACCTTTGGTACAACTTAGGTACACATTTCGTGGGTCCGTACCACGTCGCACAATCTGGAACACCAGATGCCAGGACGTTCAGGCCTAGCCTGCCCTTGGGCTCAGTCTGATCGTTCCCCGGAAGGAGCGCACAACAGAACGGGTCCTGGCCTGAGTTGAATTACTTGGCTTCGCGGTCGGAATGAGTTATCCGGCTAGCTAAGTGAGAGGCATGCGTTCAATCTTGTCAGAAGCGCCAACAACGGTACGGTCCTTAATCGACACAGACGGGGATAGATCCACACCCAAGACCTCCATGTCATGTTGCTTCTCTATCGTCATCCCGCCCAGTCTCGATTTTCTTTTACACCATGGTTCTGTTCCACGATAGCGAATATAGCCAACCGTGCTCCGGTATCCACCTATATCTCGCAGGTGACAGGACATCACCCGACTTCTACCGGTCTAAGCATGGCTAAGCATATATTCGATCCTGGACCTATACCGGTTAAAGGTGTAATAGCTGGACAAGGAATGTATATGCATCAAGTGGTTCCATTCAACTCTTATAACCTAATGCATCAATCATAAGTACTTAAGTAATCATTTGTAAAATACTGGGAGACTTAGAATGCTCCGGGGCTTGCCTCGCAGAAAGGAAGTAGGGCGGTGATCAGGACACTCCGGAAGCTCTTCAGGATTCTGCTCCATGCCTTCGGGAGCTGCGGCTTGCGGATTCTCCTGCTGGTCCCCTTCCTCTGCTTCTTTGAATTCCAGCAACGTTATTTCTTCCTCCGATCCTAGATGCATGAATATGGCATAAGTATTACGAATGCATATATGTTATCAAGTGCATCATGTTTATTGAGTAGGTGCATATCTCTTCTCGATTATTTAATTACTACTTCCACGATGCATCTACTATATCACAAAACAGCAGCTAATTGTTTTACTCATAACAGGAGTTCTACTAATCCAAATGCAGTGATCCTGGACTTTCTAGAAAGCTTATCAAATTATCTACAACTTTGTTATTAACCATTTTTACAGCAAACATCATCTCTATCATGCAACTTAGCAAACTCCAGGATCTGTCAGGAAACTATTCCAATCCGCATTATAAAGTAACAATACTTCTGCTTCATATAAGTTTTCAAATCTTTGTGACCAAAAGTCTACCAACAGTTTAAGCATACCAAATACATCCAAGAAAACATAATGGTGAAGCCCAAACTATTTATTTAAATGCCTTTATTATTTTATTTGAACCCATAGGTTAAATAATAAACCTATACCAAATGTGCATCATAAATTCTCAGAAAATTATAGTGGCTTACTAGTGCTACCAATAGACTACTGTAAAAATTTCATGTCATTTTGCCAAGTAAAACATCCTATACAAAAATGACAAAGCAGCAAGGCTTGAAATAGCATAAATAGAAAACCTTAGTGAAAAGTGTCAAGCAACAGATTTCCTATTTTTCTTAGCATCCTTATGGTACTAGGATAACCTCCAATAAATTTCATGAGTATTGGATTCCTAAATAATTTATAAAAATTTACACAAAGATCTCCTAATTATAAAAAGAAAATCTATAACTACAAATCTACACATGCACTCATCTTCAAATGTTTACCAGAGCTCATATATGCTAAGACTAGCTTACCACAAAAATTTCATAATTTTTGGAGCACAGGAACTCTTGATAGAAAATAAACAAATTTGAATGCATTCAAAAGCACATTTCAAATCTCTATTTAAATCTTCAAAAATTTCTACTGTAAATGTCAAGAACATATTTTTCCTAAATACTACACTTCCTAAGTAACACTACACAATTTATTGCACAATTTTTGAAGCTACCAAACTAAAGATTCAAAAATTACAAAACATATGAAATCTGCATTCAAAATGAACTAGCTTTAAAACATGGAGTCGCTGACACGCAGGACCCACTGGTCAGTGAGACACGAACAGAGCAGCGGCGCTGTGAGACGGTGGCGCGGCCAAAGCTCGCCGACGACGAGGTTGCCGGCGGTGACATCATCACCCAGTGACCTACTCGACCTAGCGCATCTATCGCACCACTTGGCCAGCCCTATAGTCGATGACAGTGACGATGGCGGCGGCCATGGCGGAGCGGTGGCGCTGGATGACGGCGAGGCGCCGGTGGAGGCTACGGCAACTCGATAGAATGCTACGTCGAGCATCACTGAGCTACGGCGGACCTAGCTAATGCCCTATCGTGGCCTGGGGTGGACGGTGGCGATGTGGCCACGGAGACGGGGCTAGCGGCGGAGCTCCGGCGAGCTAGCGCACGGCGCGGTTGCTTACCAAGTGCTACCAGCGGACACGGGAGGAGGCAGTGGGTTGCTGGGGTGGCGGTGGAGCTGTTGCGGTGGCGAAGGAGCAGCGAGGACGAGCTGTGGCGAGCTTTCCGTGGAGGTGGCTATGGCGGCCGAGGTTCCGGCGAGAGGGGAAAAAAGGAAATACGCCCTCACCAAGGCGCAGCTGAAGCAACCAACACGTCAAGGCGGTGGAGGTGGATGAGGCGCAACGACTGGCGAGATGGAGATCGCGGTGATGCGGTGTAGCACACGCGAGGCGACGGCGGACGCGGTGCTGTGCTCGGCGGCGTTGCCTGGTTCCGCGGTGAGAGCAAGGGAGGGCGCTGGAGAGGGAGAGAGCTGGCGGGAGTGAGTGGAAATGGAGCGGGCGCATGCGAGGTGATAATGGCCTGCTCAGGCCTGGAGCTGCCCGGCGGATCAGAGCAGCGGCAACGCGTGGCCTTCATCGCGTCCACGCGGCATTCGTGTTCTGGCGCCGGTCGGCCACCGAGCGCTGGTTCAGTTCGTTAGTCTACCACGAAGCCGAGCCTGACAGAGCGTTTTCACGTCGATCAAACTCCAAATTCGTGGACTTCTAGCCAAAACTTCCTAAACCAAAGTTGAAGCCCGAAGTACCAGCTACAAATCTTGTTCAAAGCACTTGTTCTAATTCACAACAGAAACAGAGAAAAATCATCCCAAACATCGGCTGTCAGACTGTCAGCTAACCAAGACTTTAAGAAAATTTGTTGTGTTGAAATGTTGATTTTACTGATTCTTGTGATCCAAATTCAAGCATGTTAGGAGCTAAATCAGTCGATGACCCAAAAATAAAAGTTGTTCCTTATGTCAAATACTACAACTTTGCTTTAGTGATCTCCTCCATGCAAGGTCTGTAACACCTAGTTCAAATTTGGTCAAACATGTCACTTTTAAATGATGATACACATCAAAGCATGGCTTAATGACCTAATTACCCCAAACCATGAATATCAAAGTTGTTCATAATGATACTCTAAACATGTTCAAGTCATTTTCAAGGTCATTCAATCATTTCACATAGTAGTCACTCATAGGGCTAGCTAGTGTAATCACATGAAGCTTAAGTGTTGGTTCATGAAATGTGACCATGAACTAAGTCCTATTTGCTAACCTAGGTGTTACTACATGTTTGTGTGACTCACATCCACCAAGTACATTTGTACACTCATGATCATATGCATAGATACATGGAGACATGAAATAACGAGAAAAGTTGCATATGTTTAAGAAACATGCGATAACAAGCAAACGTTGCAGATGTTTAAATCCAATGTTTCAATGGTAAATGCTTGTTTATGAATGCTTGATGATCATGCTCATGTTATGCAAGTCAAGTTATGTAAGGCTAACACCCGAGGTGTTACAACCCCTCCCCCTTATAAAAATCTCATCTCGAGATTTGCAAGACCTACCATTCTTGGAAAAAGGCGGGATAAACTTCTCGTAGATAATCTTCTCTTTCCCACGTAGCATCTTGTTCACTATGATTGTTCCACACCACCTTATAGAACTTAATGATCTTACTCCGTGTTACTCTTTCCAACTCCTCTAAAACTCGAATTGGCTTTTCTTCATAGGTCAAATCCGATTGAAGCCGCACGTTGGTGGGTGCAATAGCTTCTTCAGGTACTCAAAGACATTTCTTCAACTGAGAAACATGGAAGACATCAAATATTGCACTCATCTCAGGTGGAAGTTGTAACTTATAAGCAACATTCCCCTTCCGTTCCACAATCTTGTACGGCCCTACATATCTTGGTGAAAGCTTCTTTTTCATCCCAAATCTCTTCACACCTTTCATGGGTGATACTCTCAAGTATACATAGTCACCCACTTCAAAAGTCAGTGGTCTTCTTCTTCTGTCGGCATAACTCTTTTGTCTTGATTGAGCTGCCTTCATGTGTTGTTGGATGATACGTACTTGTTCTTCAGCTTCATTGACAAAGTCAATACCAAAGTATCTCCTTTCACCGGGCTCAATCCAATTTAATGGAGTTCTACATTTTCTGCCATACAAGGCTTCAAATGGAGCCATCTTGATACTCGCTTGATAACTGTTGTTATAGGAGAATTCAGCTAAAGGTAACCATTTCTCCTATGAACCTTTTGAAGATATAACACAAGCTCTAAGTAAATCTTCTAGGATTTGGTTCACTCGCTCTGTCTGTCCTGAAGTTTGTGGATGATAAGCTGAACTTCTGATTAGCTTGGTTCCCAAGGCCTGGTGTAAGTGCTCCTAGAAATGAGCTATGAACTGTGGTCCTCGATATGAGATTATAGTCCTGGGTACTCCATGCAGTCTCACGATTTGGGAAACATATATCTCAGCATATTTTCCAACTATATACCGTGTGTTCACGGGTATAAAGTGTGCTGACTTGGTGAGACGATCAACAATAACCCATATTGAATCGTGACCTTGTGGCATCATTGGAAGGCCTGTGATAAAGTCCATACTGATTTCCTCCCATTTCCATCCTGGAATAGGCAATGGCTGAAGTAATCCGGCAGTTTTCATATGGACAGCTTTTACTCTACTACAGTTATCACACCTAGCGACATAGGCTGCGATCTCTTTCTTCATCTTAGTCCACCAAAAACAGGTTTTCAAATCTTGATACATCTTACTACTACCTGGATGGATTCACAATTTGGACGAGTGAGCTTCATCTAAAATTTGATTCCTTAGCTCATGTTCTTTTGGTACCACAAGTCGGTCCTCAAACCATAATACACCTCTTTCGTCCAATCTGAAATGCTTGGTCTCTTGCTCTTGCATTTTTCTCTTGATGTGACTTATTCCTACATCTATCTGCTGCAACTCTATGATTTTGCTCTCAAGTGAACAACTAATTGTGATATTGTGTAGTACAGCAGGATGTAACAAGTTGAATCCATCTTCCAATAATGCTTCCACGGTGTTGCAATGAGACTTCCGACTAAGTGCATCTGCTACTACATTACCTTTAGCCAGATGGTAGTGCACTTCTAAATTGTAGTCCTTAATTAGCTCTAACCATCTTCGTTGTCTCATGTTCAGTTCTGGCTGGGTAAAGATATACTTGAGACTTTTGTGGTCAGTATAGATATGACATACATTGCCCAACAAGTAATATCTCCATATCTTTAATGCATGAACAACGGCTGCAAGTTCCAAATCATGTGTAGGGTAGTTGACTTCATGTTTCCTCAATTGCCGAGAAGCATATGCAATTACTCTTCCTTCTTGCATAAGCACACATCCCAAACCTATTCCCGATGCATCACAAAATACATCGAAAGGCTTTTCAATGTCTGGCTGTGCTAGCACAGGTGCGGTAGTCAACAAAGTTCTGAGGGTGTGAAAAGCTGCTTCACATTCTAGTGTCCATTTGTACTTCTCATCTTTCTGAAGTAGTCTGGTCATGGGCTTAGCTATCTTTGAGAAATTTGGAATGAAACGACGATAATATCCTGCTAACCCTAGAAAACTCCGAACTTCATGAACCGAAGTTGGGGCTTTCCAATCCATGACCTCTTGTACTTTTGAGGGGTCTACAGAGATTCCACCTCTTGATAAAATGTGACCTAAGAAAGGTACTTTGCTCAACCAAAATTCACATTTGCTAAACTTGGCATATAGCTTATGCTCCCTCAATCTGGATAGGACAATCCTCAGATGCTCTTCATGATCTGACTCATTTTCTGAATAAATCAATATATCATCGATGAACATGACCACGAACTTGTCGAGTTCGGGCATGAATACCGAGTTCATCAGGTACATAAAGTAGGCTAGAGCATTTGTTAGTCCGAAAGACATAACCAAATACTCGTATAAGCCGTACCTGGTAGAGAAAGCAGTTTTAGGTATATCCTCTGGTCTGATCTTTATCTGATGGTAGCCGGATCTCAAGTCAATTTTGGAGAATACCTTTGCCTTCGCTAGCTGATCAAACAAGATGTCGATGCGGGGCAATGGATATTTGTTCTTGATGGTCACAGCATTGAGTGGTCTGTAATCTACACACATTCTCAGTGACTTGTCCTTCTTTTTCACAAACAAGGCTGGACATCCCCATGGAGATGAGCTAGGTTGGATAAGACCTTTGTCCAATAGATCTTGCAATTGAACCTTAAGTTCTGCTAACTCATTGGGTGGCATTCTATAGGGCCTTCTTGATATGGGTGTTGTACCTGGCACTAACTCAATCTTAAATTCCACCTCCCTATCAGGTGGTAAGCCTGGTAATTCCTTTGGAAATACATCCGGAAACTCACAAACTACGGGGATATCACAAAGTGTGGTGACTTGGATAGCACAAGCTAAATGTTGGAGTTCAAAATTGTGGGGGAGTGGTACTAGAAAAGCATTCCCTCCTGTGGGTTCCCTCAACATAATAGTACGGGTGCTAGCGTCAGTAAGAACACCATGATCCTTCATCCAATTCATGCCTAAGATTACACTTATCGATAGCCCGGGCAATATTATCAAATCCGTTGTGTACTCCCTCCCTTGTATAGAGATGAGTACATTTTTTACTATCTTTTTGGTAGTAACAGTACCCCCTGCTGAACTTATATTATAACCCCCTTTGCTTACTTCAATTATTTCTTGATCATGTCTAGATGCAAATGCTTGACTCATAAATGAATGAGAAGCTCCCGAATCAAATAAAACAACAGCGGGATGCTTGTTGACGAGAAACATACTAGCCGTGACAACTTCTCCTGTGGGCACTTCCTCAACCGTGGTATAATGCACGTATC
Organism: Miscanthus lutarioriparius; assembly: GCA_904845875.1. Classification (NCBI taxonomy): domain Eukaryota; kingdom Viridiplantae; phylum Streptophyta; class Magnoliopsida; order Poales; family Poaceae; genus Miscanthus; species Miscanthus lutarioriparius. The sequence continues at coordinate 68,836,258 of CAJGYO010000003.1, forward strand.
CTGGACGTGCCCTTGTGTTCACCTGTCTCTGATTGTTCTGATTTGTGTTGCCATTCTTCTTGGGGTGGGGGCATTCCTTCGACTAATGACCCAGTTGGTTGCAGTTGAAACATGGCTGATTATTTCTGACTCCGGTGGCACTGTCCTGACTGCCATTTCCTTTTGGCAAGGCAATTGTGAACGCCTTACGGAATGGTTTCTGTGGCCTGTTATTCTGAGCTTTAGGCGGTGGAGGCCTAAACTTGGGTGCAGGTGGACGAAATTGTGGCCTAGCTGTGATAGGCGCTTTCGACTGGGAAGATCCAGAGGCATCGGCCTCATATGCCCTCTTGCGACCCTTAGCAACTGCATGCATGTTGTTGTGGTTTTCTTGGGTCAAGGCATCACAAATAAACTCGTTGTAAGTGGCACACCTAGAATTGGCCATGGTCTTCATCAGTTTGGTACCCAGGCCTCGCTTGAAACTCTCTATCTTTTTCTCTTCAGTATCCACAAAACCTAGAGCATATCTGGACAGGTTGTTGAATGCGTGCATATATTCTGTGAGAGTCTTCGTTCCCTGAGTGAGCCTCATAAATTCAGCGACTTTCATGCGCATTAGGCCCAGGGGAATATGATGTCCCCTAAATGCCAGCTTGAACTGTTCCCAGGTCACTCGCGCGTTAGCAGGCAAAGACGATAGGAAATGTGTCCACTAGATCCCTGCTGGTCCTTGCAATTGATGAGAAGCATACTCAGCCTTTAGATGCTCGGTGACTCTTAGCAAGCAAAACTTCTGCTCAATGGTGTTGAGCCACTCGTCAGCCTGTAGTGGTTCCTCAGCCACCTTGAAGATAGGAGGCTTTGTATCCAGAAATTCCTTGAATGTACTGTGCTGATTTAGCTCGGCCCCTGGTTGCTGTGGGTGGCCACGAGCAGTGTTTTGCGCGATGAGGCGCAGAGCTTCTTCCATTGTCCTTTGGCTCCCCAAGAACTGAGCAAAGAACTCCTGAGCAGACGGCGGCGGCGGTGGTGGTGGTGGTAAGTCATCACCATTGCCATCATGACTGCTACCAGCTCCAGCACGGGTGCGCGTCATCTGCGAAGTTGCAACAATAAGCGATTATTGGTTGATGTCAAGAGATTGTAGATGAATCATAATCATGCCAAACTGAAATTACTGGAGAAAATTCTCAAATTCACAATAAAAACAGAGGCATAACAATTCATTCTCGCAACATGGCATCCCCAATTTGACCACTTATCGCGCTCATAACGCATGCAAATTTAAATCGTGATCACCAACAAGGACCAAAATTGCATTGATGTTCAACCAAATGTGCGATAGTCGTGCGATTAACAATATTACATGATAGTCGGATTACCCATACTAAATTCGAACTACAGGTCCATTACATGAATAAAGGTGATACATTAGCCCTTCCACTAAGTACTAAGCGATCTAATCCTCATCATGATCACTATCCAGGTCAGAGGTAGGATCCTCTCCTCCCTTAGGTTCCACTTCTTCCTCAGGCTCCACTTCTTCTTCTTCCTCGTCCTCCTCTAGATCCATCTCCGCGTCTCCAGGTGGGGAAGGGTGGAGCTGGTTATTCAGCTGATGAACCTCCTCGTGTAGGTTGTCGTTGTATTCTTCCGCATTGGCTAGCTGCTGCTCCAGCTCAAACTGTCGAGCTCTCAGAATATCTTCCCTGGACCAGGCTTCATTCCTCTGATGAGTTAACTGAGCCATCTCTACATTGAGCCTCTCAATCTCGGCGTTGTGCTCCCTCTGAAGCTGACGTCGATCATCGCGGGCATGACCAAGAGCACCAGACACACGTCTTAGGCTACCTTCTACTCCATCTAACACCCTCATCACTGCAAACATGGCGCTCATGGCAGGGTTATCACTGTTCTGCCCTTCTGCTGCACCAATATCCAAGGGTCTTCCTCTTGCCTACTGCCATGAGTCAGTGGAGGGGTTGCCCCTCAGAAAGACTCCAACCAAAGCGGCTGCCAATTCCTGAGGAAAATGATCCATGATATCCCTCAGTATCCCAAAGGCTGCCCTGCCAGCTGCTTCTTCAGCAGTCCTGCCAGTTGACTCATAACACCAACCTGTCCACTCAGAATCATCACCTCGGGGACGAACAACGGCCTCCACAGTAACTAAGAGACCTTCCCCCAACTGCTCATTCGCCCAGAAGTAGCGGGGCTCCATTCCATCAGGATAGCCTACATAGCTGAGCACTCTCCACAAGAGTGTAGGCATCCCAAACTCTCCAAGAAACGTGTGACGTTGACGGGTACGTGGAGCAAGCTGACGGCTGGGAGCTCTGCCTCCGGTGGACTTGCGAGCGGTCTGCTTTGTGCGTGCCATCTGCACCATTAACATGTACCACTTGGTGAGACAAGACCATAATGGATAAGAGTTACATAACCGAGTAAGAATTTTATAAGGGAGGAACAATTTAATTATGTGAATAATAATTATCATGATGCATGCTCGTTCCGTATGTCCTCACAAACTTAGGGAAAATTTGTTTCTAGCGGTAGACACGGTGGCATACATACGTTCTCTCATAATTAGCGTAACTAGTCGAGCTACACATTTCGTTGTTAGTGTACCTGCATAAGATTTCATTTCAGCCCTAAACCCATAATGAAATATGCAGAATGTAATTTGTAAATACTTCCATATATGTATACCCATACATATACTTCCGTATCAATCTACCCGACAATAATTTAAACCCACAATTAAATACGCACCATATACACATGCAAGCATGCATACATAGACGTACCAAAGCTAACTCTCCCCGACCGCACGCTCACATCTTGCGGTCATACACTCATCATCTTACCTTGGCGTAGAGGCATTTGATCCATACATTACCATTCAAGTGAATGGCATCCATACAATAGCACGCCGTATGGACGACGAAGTAAAAACCCCCATGTTAGTACTTAAATAGCCACCTAATAGTCCTTAATTTGGGCATAAGGAAAGTGATCATTGGCACACTTTAGATTTCAAATACCTATTATATAGCTATCCGTTGCTAGAGAAGGGTTTTTGGAAAACAAAAACTTTTGTTTTAAATACACATGTGACAATTAACGTTGAATCTTGCTCTGATGCCAGCTGTTGCAGAACTGACCAATTTATAAGAGTACAAGTACAATGGCAGCCCGCAAACGGTCGCACTATCATACTTGAACCCATATAAACCCGGTAGTCCGTCGAGTACCATGATGGGTCTCGATAAACGATTTACAACAACCAAGATCGTACCTGATTCAACATACATGCCACATATTACATAAAGTTCACAGATACATTTCTCCATCAAAGTACGAATAAAAGTTATTACAAACCGAGTTTGATAGATAAAAGCGGAAGCAAATTAAGTTTGAAAGTAAAGTTTTCCAACATAGTTTAGTACAGTGCCAAGATACGATCATGGTCCACAAAAGCATGTAGAAGGATTAATAAGAAGCCTGCCCAAGGCTTACTCCTCATCCACAGCGAGATAGAAGCAACTCTTGCAATCACCATGATACACAGTGCCATCTGCAACATGGGAAATAAAACCCTGAGTATGAGAAGGTACTCAGCTAGACTTACTCCGTCATAAACCAGAAATAAAATGACTCCACGGATTATGCAAGGCTGTATAAGTGGAGATAGCTTAACAACATTTTGCATAAAAGCAATTGACTTATTGTACAATTAGGATTCCTTTATCAATTATTTATAATTATCCATCTCTAGATTAGCAACTATCCTGTGCCAAACATGTGGTATATCCATTTAAAAGCATACAATAGTAACCATAACAGGTATTGTAATTCCATATTCATTTGAACCATCATGTTCCATAACACAGTTACTACGATGTTGGGACTAGCCAAGTTTCTCACTATCCGGGAGAGACGGCGATTCAAATCGATTTCAACCAGTTGGGAAATTATTCCTAACATAAACTGTGAGTCTACAAACCACGATAGCCTTAGGTCACCTTTGGTACAACTCAGTACACATTTGGCGGGTCCGCATCTGCGCCGCATTAACTGGAACACCAGATGCCGGGACGTTTCAGCCTAGCTCGCGCCTTGGGCTCGGTCGATCGTTCCCGGAAGGAGCGCACAATGTAAGCGGGTCCCTACCGAGTTGAATTACTCAACTTTCAGCGGTCGGAACGAGTTATCCGGCCAGCTAAGTGAGAGGCATGCGTTCAATCTTGTCGAGAAGCGCCAACAACGGTGCGGTCCTTAATCGACACGCAGACGGGATAGATCCACACCCAAGACCTCCATGTCTTGTTACTTTCTATCGACATCCCGCCCGGTCTCCATTTACATTAACCATGGTTCTTTTCCACGATAGCAATTATAACCAACCGTGCTCTAAGATCCACCTATATCTCACGCGGTGATAGGAAATCACCCGACTTCTACCGGTCTAAGCATGGCTAAGCATATATTCGATCCGGACCTATACGGTTAAAGGTGTAATATTTGGACAAGGAATGTATATGCATCAAGTGGTTCCATTCAACTCTTATAACCTAATGCATCAATCATAAGTACTTAAGTAATCATTTGTAAAATACTGGGAGACTTAGAATGCTCCGGGGCTTGCCTCGTAGAAAGGAAGTAGGGCGGTGATCAGGGCACTCCGGAAGCTCTTCAGATTCTCGCCTCGCCTTCGGGAGTCATGCGCTTATGGATTCTCCTGCTTTGGTCCCTTCCTCTGCTTCTTTGAATTCCAGCAACGTTATCTCTTCTTCCGATCCTAGATGCATGAATATGGCATAAGTATTACGAATGCATATATGTTAACAAGTGCATCATGTTTATTGAGTAGGTGCATATCTCTTCTCGATTATTTAATTACTACTTCCACAATGCATCGACTATACCACAAAATAGTAGCTACTTGTTTTACTTATAACTGGAGTTCTACTAATCCAAATGCAGTGATCCTGGACTTTCTAGAAAGCTTATCAAATTATCTACAACTTTGTTATTAACTATTTTTACAGCAAACATCATCTCTATCATGCAACTTAGCAAACTCCAAAATCTGTCCGGAAACTATTCCGATTCGCATTATAAAGTAACAATACTTCTACTTCATATAAGTATTCAAATCTTTATGATCAAAAGTCTACCAACAGTTTAAGCATACCAAATACATCCAAGAAAACATAATGGTGAAGCCCAAACTATTTATTTAAATGCCTTTATTATTTTATTTGAACACATAGGTTAAATAATAAACCTATACCAAATGTGCATCATAAATTCTTAGAAAATTACAGTGGCTTTATGGTGCTACTAATAGACTACTGTAAAAATTTCATGCCATTTTGCCAAGTAAAACATCCTATACAAAAATGACAAGGTAGCAAGGCTTGAAATAGCATAAATAGAAAACCCTAGTGAAAAGTGTCAAGCAACAGATTTCCTATTTTTCTTAGCATCCATATACTAATAGGATAACCTCCAACAAATTTCATGAATATTGGATTCCTAAATAATTTATAAAAATTTACACAAGGATCTCCTAATTATAAAATAAAAATCTATAACTACAAATCTACACATGCACTGATCCTCAAATTTTTAGAAGAGTTCATATATGACAAGAATAGCTTACCACAAAAATTTCATAATTTTTGGAGCAAAGGAACTCTAGATATAAAATAAACAAATTTGAATGCATTCAAAAGCACATTTCAAATTTCTATTTAAATCTCCAACAATTTCTACTGTAAAAGTTAAGAACATATTTTCCTAAATACTACACTTCCTAAGGAACACTAACAAATTTATTTCACAATTTTTGAAGCTACCAAACTGAAGATACAAAAATCACAAAAGAATTCAAAAACTAGAAGCAAATGAACTATCCCACACTCTAACTGTCGCTGATCGGTGGGACCCGCCTGACAGAGGACCCCACACGCCAGTGAGACACGAACAGAGCAGCGGCGCTGCGAGACGGTGGCGCAGCCAAAGCTCGCCGACGGCGAGTTCGCCGGCGGTGAGGTCTTCACGGCACGACCTACTCGACCAGGCACAACTTTTGCACTACTTGGCTGGCCCTATCGTCGACGCTAGTGACGACGACAGCGACCATGGCGGCTCGGCGAGGTGGGACGACGGCGGTACGCCGGTGACTACCTCGGCGGTGTGACCGAAAGCTCGGACGAGCATCGCTGGACTACAAGGAACCTATTGCGCGCGCTCTCGTGGCCTGCAGTGGTCAGGTTAGGTGGAACCACGGCAACGAAGGGTGGCGGCGAAGCTCCAGCGAGGACCGCGCGTGGCACGGGAGCGTACCGTGCTTCTTCGGCTAGCAATGCAGGCTCGGTGGGACTAAGGGGGCGCTACGTGGCTTCTGTGGTGACAGAGGGGCGACGAGGGCGAGCTAGCGCCGGCAATGGCGTCGGCGGCGCGCCTGAGCTACGATGGCGGCTACGGGTGAGCGAAGGAGGCAACAGAATGCGAAATGAAAGCGTGGGGACGGAGCAGGCGACTGCGGGACGCTATGCAGGGCGCTGCGGCTCGACGTGGCTAGGCTGATCAGAGCGAGGGCGATGCGCGGCTTCCATCGGCTCCACGCGGCGGCCAAGCTCTGGCGCGGTCGGCCACTGACGACGGCGGTTCATTTCGATTCAGTCGTGCGTGTATTAGCCTGACAGCAAGAATTGACGACGATTTAACAGCTAATCCGTAGCTCCAACTTTCAAACACTTTAAACCAAAATGATAAACCAATGTACCAGCTACAATTCTTGTTCAAAGAACTCGTTCTAATTCACAACAGAAACGGAGTAAAATCACCCCAAATATCGGTTGTCAGTCAGTCAAGGTTCATGACTTAGCAAAAATTTGCTAAGTGCTGCAAATGTTGATTTTTCTGATTTTGTGATCAAATTTCACACATGTTAGGAGCTAAATCAGTTAATGACCCAAAAATAAAAGTTGTTCCTTATAGCAAATACTACAACTTTGCTTTAGTGATCTCCTCCATGCAAGGTCTCTAACACCTCGTTCAAACTTGGTCAAACAAGCTACATTCAAAAGATGGTACATACTTAAACTATGACATAATGACCAAATTAGCCCTAGCCATAAATACCAAAGTTGTTCATGATGATATTCTAAACATGTTTAAGCTATTTGCAAGGTCACACAATCATCTACATGTATCCACTCATGATCATTTGCATATATATACAAGGAAACATGAAATGATAAGAAATGTTGCATATGTTTCAATCAAACATTTCAAGTGTAAATGCTTGTTTATTGAATGCTTGATGATCATGCTCATGTTATGCAAGTCAAGTTATGCAAGGCTAACACCCGAGGTACATCTAGCGGAAACCATGCACTTATCTTGCACCGACACTAACACTATCTCCAAACGGAATGAAGTGAGATTCCACATGACCCACGTCACCTAAGAGTTCCATCGGGTGCATCCAAAATGATTTTCGTTCCTATGGTATGTTCAACGCAAACCATGCACCTATCTTGCATCAAGATTAGCACTATGTCCGAAAGGCCAAAACAAACTTCCACTTGAGCCTCGTCACCTAGGAGTTCCATCGGGTGCATCCAAAATGATTTGTAAGCCTATGATACATCTAGCGGAAACCATGCACCTATCTTGCACCGACACGAACACTGTCTCCAAACGGAATGAAGTGAGATTCCACATGACCCACGACACCTAGGAGTCGCATCGGGTGCATCCAAAATGATTTCCGATCCTGTGGTTCGTTTGACGCAAACCGTGCACCTATCTTGCATCAAGTTTAGCACTATGTCCGAAAGGGCGAAACGAGCTTCCAATTGTGCCTCGTCACCTAGTGGTACCATCGAATGCGTCCAAAATGATTTCTGAGCCTATGGTACGTCTGGCACAAACCATGCACCTATCTCGACCAACACTAACACTGTCTCCAAACGGAAAAGAAGCAAGATTCCACCCGACCCACGTAACCTAGGAGTTCCTTCAGGTGCATCCAAAATGACTGCTGAGCCTATGGTACGTTCGACGCAAGCCGTGCACCTATCTTGCATAAAGATTAGCACTGTCTCCAAACGGGTCAAAACGAGCTTCCTCTTGAGCCTCGTCACCTAGTGTTACCATCGGGTGCGTCCAAAATGATTTGTAAGCCTATGGTACATCTATCTCAAACCATGCACCTATCTTGCACCGACACTAACACTGTCTCCAAACAGAATGAAGTGAGATTCCACATGACCCACGTCACCTAGGAGTTCCATCGGGTGCATCCAAAATGATTTCCGATCCTATGGTACGTTCGACGCAGACCGTGCACCTATCTTGCGTCAAGATTAGCACTATGTCCGAAAGGCCAAAACGAGCTTCCACTTGAGCCTATGGTGTGTCTAGAGCAAACCATGCAGCTATCTTGCACTAACACTAACCCTGTCTCCAAATGGAAAGAAGTGAGATTCCACATGACCCATGTCACCTAGGAGTTCCATCGGGTGTTTCCAAAACGATTGCCGAGCCTATGATACGTTCGATGCAAACCGTGCTCCTATCTTGCGTAAAGATTGGCACTATCTCCAAATAGGCCAAAACGATCTTCCACCTGAGCCTCGTCACCGAGTGGTACCATCGGGTGCATCCAAAACGATTTGTAAGCCCATGGTACATCTAGCGCAAACCATGCACTTATCTTGCACCAACACTAACACTATCTCCAAACAGAATGAAGTGAGATTCCACATGACCCATGTCACCTAGGAGTTCTATCGGGTGCGTCCAAAATGATTTCCGATCCTATGGTATGTTCGACGCAAACCGTGCACCTATCTTGCCTCAATATTAGCACTATGTCCAAAAGGCCAAAACGAGCTTCCACTTGAGCCTCGTCACCTAATGGTACCATCGAGTGCGTCCAAAATGATTTTTGGGCCTATGGTACGTCTAGCGCGAACCATGCACCTATCTTGCACTGACACTAACACTGTCTCCAAACGGAAAGAAGCGAGATTCCACATGACCCACATCACCTTGGAGTTCCTTCAGTAGCGTCCAAAATGATTGCTGAGCCTATGGTAAGTTTGACGCAAACCGTGCACCTATCTTGCGTCAAGATTAGCACTATCTCCGAAAGGGCCAAAATGAGCTTCCACCAAAGCCTCATCACCTAGTGGTACCATCGGGTGCGTCCAAAATGATTTGTAAGCCACTTGTAAATCTAACACAAAACATGCACCTATCTTGCACCGACACTAACACTGTCTCCAAACGGAATGAAGTGAGATTCCACATGACCCACGTCACCTAGGAGTTCCATCGGGTACGTCCAAAATGATTTCTGATCCTATGGTTCGTTCGACGCAAACCGTGCACCTATCTTACGTCAAGTTTAACACTATGTCCGAAAGGGCGAAATGAGCTTCTAGTTGTGCCTCGTCACCTAGTGGTACCTTTGAATGCGTCCAAAATGATTTTTGAGCCTATGGTACGTCTAGTGCAAACCATGCACCTATCTTGCACCGACACTAACACTGTCTCCAAACAGAAAGAAGCAAGATTCCACATGACCCACATCACCAAGGAGTTCCATCGGGTGCATCCAAAATGATTTTCGAGCCTATGATATGTTCAACGCAAACCGTGCACCTACCCTGCGTCAACATTAGCACTATCTCCAAACGGAGTGAGCTTTTAGTTGAGCCTCGTCAGCTAGGGTACCGTTGGATGCATCCAAAATGATTTCTGAGCCTATGGTATGTCTAACGCAAACCATGCACCTATCTTGCACTGACACTAACCCTATCTCCAAACGGAAAGAAGTGAGATTCCACATGACTCACGTCACCAAGGAGTTCCATCGGGTGTGTCCAAAAATGATTAGTGAACCTATGGTACGTTCAACGCATAAACCGTGCACCTATCTTGCATCAAGAGTAGCACTTGTCTCCAAATGGGCTGAAACGAGGTTCCACCTGAGCCTCGTCACCTAGTGGTACCATCGGGTGTGTGCAAAATGATTTGTAAGCCTATGGTACATCTATCACAAACCATAGACCTATCTTGCACCGACACTAACACTATCTCCAAACAGAATGAAGTGAGATTCCACATGACCCACGTCACCTAGGAGTTCCATCGGGTGCGTCCAAAATGATTTCCGATCCTATGGTACGTTCGACGCAAACCGTGCACCTATCTTGCGTCAAGATTAGCTCTATGTCCGAAAGGCCGAAACGAGCTTCCACTTGAGCTTCATCACCTTGTGGTACCATCGAATGCGTCCAAAATGATTTTCTGAGCCTATGGTACGTCTAGCGGAAACCATGCACCTATATTGCATCGACACTAACACTGTCTCCAAACAGAATGAAGCGAGATTCCACATAACCCACGTCACCTAGGAGTTCCATCGGGTGCGTCCAAAATGATTTTCGTGCCTATGATACGTTCGACGCAAACCGTGCACCTACCTTGCGTCAACATTAGCACTATCTCCAAACAGAGCGAGCTTTCAGTTGAGCCTCGTCACCTAGGGTTCCATCGGATGCATCCAAAATGATTTTTGAGCCTATGGTATGTCTAGTGCAAACCATGCACCTATCTTGCACTGACACTAACCCTGTCTCCAAATGGAAAGAAGTGAGATTCCACATGACCCATGTCACCTAGGAGTTCCATTGGGTGTGTCCAAAACGATTGCCGAGCCTATGGTACGTTCGATGCAAACCGTGCACCTATCTTGCGTCAAGATTAGCAGTGTCTCCAAATAGGCCAAAACGAGCTTCCACCTGAGCCTCGTCACCGAGTGGAACCATTGGGTGCATCCAAAACGATTTGTAAGCCCATGGTACATCTAGCGCAAACCATGCACTTATCTTGCACCAACACTAACACTATCTGCAAACAGAATGAAGTAAGATTCCACATGACCCATGTCACCTAGGAGTTCCATCGGGTGCGTCCAAAATGATTTCCGATCCTATGGTACGTTCGACGCAAACCGTGCACCTATCTTGCGTCAAGATTAGCACTATGTCTGAAAGGCCGAAACGAGCTTCCACTTGAGCCTCGTCACCTAGTGGTACCATCGAGTGCATCCAAAACGATTTTTGGGCCTATGGTACATCTAGCGCAAACCATGCACCTATCTTGCACTGACACTAACACTATCTCCAAACGGAAAGAAGCGAGATTCCACATGACCCACGTCACCTTGGAGTTCCTTCAGTAGCGTCCAAAATGATTGCTGAGCCTATGGTAAGTTCGACGCAAACCGTGCACCTATGTTGCGTCAAGATTAGCACTGCCTCCAAATAGACCAAAACGAGCTTCCACCAAAGCCTCATCACCTAGTGGTACCATCGGGTGCGTCCAAAATGATTTGTAAGCCAATGGTAAATCTAACGCAAACCATGCACCTATCTTGCACTGACACTAACACTATCTCCAAACGGAATGAAGTGAGATTCCACATGACCCACGTCACCTAGGAGTTCCATCGGGTGCGTCTAAAATGATTTCCGATCCTATGGTACGTTCGATGCAAACAGTGCACCTATCTTTTATCAAGTTTAGCACTATGTCCGAAAGGGCGAAATGAGCTTCTAGTTGTGCCTCATCACCTAGTGGTACCTTTGAATGCGTCCAAAATGATTTATGAGCCTATGGTACGTCTAGTGCAAACCATGCACCTATCTTGCACCGACACTAACACTGTCTCCAAACAGAAACAAGCGAGATTCCACATGACCCATGTCACCAAGGAGTTCCATCGGGTGTGTCCAAAATGATTTTCGAGCCTATGATATGTTCGACTCAAACCGTGCACCTACCTTGCGTCAACATTAGCACTATCTCCAAATGGAGTGAGCTTTCAGTTGAGCCTCATCAGCTAGGGTACCGTTGGATGCGTCCAAAATGATTTCTGAGCCTATGGTATGTCTAACGCAAACCATGCACCTATCTTGCACTGACACTAACCCTATCTCCAAACGGAAAGAAGTGAGATTCCACATGACTCACGTCACCAAGGAGTTCCATCGGGTGTGTCCAAAATGATTAGTGAACCTATGGTACGTTCAACGCAAACCGTGCACCTATCTTGCGTCAAGATTAGCACTGTCTCCAAATGGGCTGAAACGAGGTTCCACCTGAGCCTCGTCACCTAGTGGTACCATCGGGTGTGTGCAAAATGATTTGTAAGCCTATGGTACATCTATTGCAAACCATGGACCTATCTTGCACCGACACTAACACTGTCTCCAAACAGAATGAAGTGAGATTCCACATGACCCACGTCACCTAGGAGTTCCATCGGGTGCGTCCAAAATGATTTCTGATACTATGGTACGTTCGACGCAAACCGTGCACCTATCTGGCATCAAGTTTAGCACTATCTCCGAAAGGGTGAAACGAGCTTCCAATTATGGCCCGCCACCTAGTGGTACCATCGAGTGCATCCAAAACGATTTCTGATCCTATGGTACGTCTAGCGCAAACCTTTCACCTATCTTGCACCGACACTAACACTATCTCCAAATGGAAAGAAGCGAGATTCCACATGACCCACGTAACCTAGAAGGTCCATCAGGTGCGTCCAAAATGATTTCCGTGCCTATGGTACGTTCGACGCAAACCGTGCACCTATCTTGCGTCAAGATTAGCTCTATGTCCGAAAGGCCGAAACGAGCTTCCACTTGAGCTTCATCACCTTGTGGTACCATCGAATGCGTCCAAAATGATTTTCTGAGCCTATGGTACGTCTAGCGGAAACCATGCACCTATATTGCATCGACACTAACACTGTCTCCAAACAGAATGAAGCGAGATTCCACATAACCCACGTCACCTAGGAGTTCCATCGGGTGCGTCCAAAATGATTTTCGTGCCTATGATACGTTCGACGCAAACCGTGCACCTACCTTGCGTCAACATTAGCACTATCTCCAAACAGAGCGAGCTTTCAGTTGAGCCTCGTCACCTAGGGTTCCATCGGATGCATCCAAAATGATTTTTGAGCCTATGGTATGTCTAGTGCAAACCATGCACCTATCTTGCACTGACACTAACCCTGTCTCCAAATGGAAAGAAGTGAGATTCCACATGACCCATGTCACCTAGGAGTTCCATCGGGTGTGTCCAAAATGATTGCCGAGCCTATGGTACGTTCGATGCAAACCGTGCACCTATCTTGCGTCAAGATTAGCAGTGTCTCCAAATAGGCCAAAACGAGCTTCCACCTGAGCCTCGTCACCGAGTGGTACCATCGGGTGCGTCCAAAACGATTTGTAAGCCCATGGTACATCTAGCGCAAACCATGCACTTATCTTGCACCAACACTAACACTATCTGCAAACAGAATGAAGTGAGATTCCACATGACCCATGTCACCTAGGAGTTCCATCGGGTGCGTCCAAAATGATTTCCGATCCTATGGTACGTTCGACGCAAACCATGCACCTATCTTGCGTCAAGATTAGCACTATGTCCGAAAGGCCGAAACGAGCTTCCACTTGAGCCTCGTCACCTAGTGGTACCATCGAGTGCATCCAAAATGATTTTTGGGCCTATGGTACATCTAGCGCAAACCATGCACCTATCTTGCACTGACACTAACACTATCTCCAAACGGAAAGAAGCGAGATTCCACATGACCCACGTCACCTTGGAGTTCCTTCAGTAGCGTCCAAAATGATTGCTGAGCCTATGGTAAGTTCGACGCAAACCGTGCACCTATCTTGCGTCAAGATTAGCACTGCCTCCAAACAGACGAAAACGAGCTTCCACCAAAGCCTCATCACCTAGTGGTACCATCGGGTGCGTCCAAAATGATTTGTAAGCCAATGGTAAATCTAACACAAACCATGCACCTATCTTGCACGGACACTAACACTGTCTCCAAACAGAATGAAGTGAGATTCCACATGACCCACGTCACCTAGTAGTTCCATCGGGTGCGTCCAAAATGATTTCCGATCCTATGGTACGTTCGATGCAAACAGTGCACCTATCTTTTATCAAGTTTAGCACTATGTCCGAAAGGGCGAAATGAGCTTCCAGTTGTGCCTCGTCACCTAGTGGTACCTTTGAATGCGTCCAAAATGATTTATGAGCCTATGGTACGTCTAGTGCAAACCATGCACCTATCTTGCACCGACACTAACACTGTCTCCAAACAGAAACAAGCGAGATTCCACATGACCCATGTCACCAAGGAGTTCCATCGGGTGCGTCCAAAATGATTTTCGAGCCAATGATATGTTCGACTCAAACCGTGCACCTACCCTGCGTCAACATTAGCACTATCTCCAAACGGAGTGAGCTTTCAGTTGAGCCTCGTCAGCTAGGGTACCGTTGGATGCGTCCAAAATGATTTCTGAGCCTATGGTATGTCTAACGCAAACCATGCACCTATCTTGCACTGACACTAACCCTATCTCCAAACAGAAAGAAGTGAGATTCCACATGACTCACGTCACCAAGGAGTTCCATCGGGTGTGTCCAAAATGATTAGTGAACCTATGGTACATTCAACGCAAACCGTGCACCTATCTTGCATCAAGATTAGCACTGTCTCCAAATGGGCTGAAACGAGGTTCCACCTGAGCCTCATCACCTAGTGGTACCATCGGGTGTGTGCAAAATGATTTGTAAGCCTATGGTACATCTATCGCAAACCATGGACCTATCTTGCACCGACACTAACACTGTCTCCAAACAGAATGAAGTGAGATTCCACATGACCCACGTCACCTAGGAGTTCCATCGGGTGCGTCCAAAATGATTTCCGATACTATGGTACGTTCGACGCAAACCGTGCACCTATCTGGCATCAAGTTTAGCACTATCTCCGAAAGGGTGAAACGAGCTTCCAATTATGGCCCGCCACCTAGTGGTACCATCGAGTGCATCCAAAACGATTTCTGAGCCTATGGTACGTCTAGCGCAAACCTTTCACCTATCTTGCACCGACACTAACACTATCTCCAAATGGAAAGAAGCGAGATTCCACATGACCCACGTAACCTAGAAGGTCCATCAGGTGCGTCCAAAATGATTTCCGTGCCTATGGTACGTTCGACGCAAACCGTGCACCTATCTTGCGTCAAGATTAGCTCTATGTCCGAAAGGCCGAAACGAGCTTCCACTTGAGCTTCATCACCTTGTGGTACCATCGAATGCGTCCAAAATGATTTTCTGAGCCTATGGTAGTGCGTCTAGCGGAAACCATGCACCTATATTGCATCGACACTAACACTATCGTCTCAAAGCAGAATGAAGCGAGATTCCACATAACCCACGTCACCTAGGAGTTCCATCGGGTGCGTCCAAAATGATTTTCGATACTATGGTACGTTCGACGCAAACCGTGCACCTATCTCTTGCATCAAGTTTAGCACTATCTCCAAAAAGGGTGAAACGAGCTTCCAATTATGGCTCGCCACCTAGTGGTACCATCGAGTGCATCCAAAACGATTTCTGAGCCTATGGTACGTCTAGCGCAAACCTTTCACCTATCTTGCACCGACACTAACACTATCTCCAAATGGAAAGAAGCGAGATTCCACATGACCCACGTAACCTAGAAGGTCCATCAGGTGCGTCCAAAATGATTTCCGTGCCTATGGTACGTTCGACGCAAACCGTGCACCTATCTTGCGTCAAGATTAGCTCTATGTCCGAAAAGCCGAAACGAGCTTCCACTTGAGCTTCATCACCTTGTGGTACCATCGAATGCGTCCAAAATGATTTTCTGAGCCTATGGTACGTCTAGCGGAAACCATGCACCTATATTGCATCGACACTAACACTGTCTCCAAACAGAATGAAGCGAGATTCCACATAACCCACGTCACCTAGGAGTTCCATCGGGTGCGTCCAAAATGATTTCTGATACTATGGTACGTTCGACGCAAACCGTGCACCTATCTGGCATCAAGTTTAGCACTATCTCCGAAAGGGTGAAACGAGCTTCCAATTATGGCCCGCCACCTAGTGGTACCATCGAGTGCATCCAAAACGATTTCTGATCCTATGGTACGTCTAGCGCAAACCTTTCACCTATCTTGCACCGACACTAACACTATCTCCAAATGGAAAGAAGCGAGATTCCACATGACCCACGTAACCTAGAAGGTCCATCAAAAGCGCCCAAAATGATTTCCGTGCCTATGGTACGTCGTTCGACGCAAACCGTGCACCTATCTTGCGCCAAGATTAGCTCTATGTCCAAAAGACCAAACGAGCTTCCACTTGAGCTTCATCACCTTGTGGTACCATCGAATGCGCCCAAAATGATTTTCTGAGCCTATGGTACGTCTAGCGGAAACCATGCACCTATATTGCATCGACACTAACACTGTCTCCAAACAGAATGAAGCGAGATTCCACATAACCCACGTCACCTAGGAGTTCCATCGGGTGCGTCCAAAATGATTTTCGTGTCCTATGATACGTTCAACGCAAAAACCGTGCACCTACCTACTTTGCGTCAACATTAGCACTATCTCCAAGCAGGCGAAATGAGCTTTCAGTTGAGCCTCGTCACCTAGGGTTCCATCGGATGCATCCAAAATGATTTTTGAGCCTATGGTATGTCTAGTGCAAACCATGCACCTATCTTGTACTGACACTAACCCTGTCTCCAAATGGAAAGAAGTGAGATTCCACATGACCCATGTCACCTAGGAGTTCCATCGGGTGTGTCCAAAACGATTGCCGAGCCTATGGTACGTTCGATGCAAACCGTGCACCTATCTTGCATCAAGATTAGCAGTGTCTCCAAATAGGCCAAAACGAGCTTCCACCTGAGCCTCGTCACCGAGTGGTATCATCGGGTGCGTCCAAAACGATTTGTAAGCCCATGGTACATCTAGCGCAAACCATGCACTTATCTTGCACCAACACTAACACTATCTGCAAACAGAATGAAGTGAGATTCCACATGACCCATGTCACCTAGGAGTTCCATCGGGTGCGTCCAAAATGATTTCCGATCCTATGGTACGTTTCGACGCAAAACCGTGCACCTATCTTGCGCCAAGATTAGCACTATGTCTGAAAGGCCGAAACGAGCTTCCACTTGAGCCTCGTCACCTAGTGGTACCATCGAGTGCATCCAAAACGATTTTTGGGCCTATGGTACGTCTAGCGCAAACCATGCACCTATCTTGCACTGACACTAACACTATCTCCAAACGGAAAGAAGCGAGATTCCACATGACCCACGTCACCTTGGAGTTCCTTCAGTAGCGTCCAAAATGATTGCTGAGCCTATGGTAAGTTCGACGCAAACCGTGCACCTATCTTGCGTCAAGATTAGCACTGCCTCCAAATAGACCAAAACGAGCTTCCACCAAAGCCTCATCACCTAGTGGTACCATCGGGTGCGTCCAAAATGATTTGTAAGCCAATGGTAAATCTAACGCAAACCATTTACCTATCTTGCACTGACACTAACACTGTCTCCAAACGGAATGAAGTGAGATTCCACATGACCCACGTCACCTAGGAGTTCCATCGGGTGCGTCCAAAATGATTTCCAATCCTATGGTACGTTCGATGCAAACAGTGCACCTATCTTTTATCAAGTTTAGCACTATGTCCGAAAGGGCGAAATGCGCATCCAGTTGTGCCTCGTCACCTAGTGGTACCTTTGAATGCGTCCAAAATGATTTATGAGCCTATGGTACGTCTAGTGCAAACCATGCACCTATCTTGCACCGACACTAACACTGTCTCCAAACAGAAACAAGCGAGATTCCACATGACCCATGTCACCAAGGAGTTCCATCGGGTGCGTCCAAAATGATTTTCGAGCCTATGATATTTTCGACTCAAACCGTGCACCTACCCTGCGTCAACATTAGCACTATCTCCAAACGGAGTGAGCTTTCAGTTGAGCCTCGTCAGCTAGGGTACCGTTGGATGCATCCAAAATGATTTCTGAGCCTATGGTATGTCTAACGCAAACCATGCACCTATCTTGCACTGACACTAACCCTATCTCCAAACGGAAAGAAGTGAGATTCCACATGACTCACGTCACCAAGGAGTTCCATCGGGTGTGTCCAAAATGATTAGTGGACCTATGGTACGTTCAACGCAAACCGTGCACCTATCTTGCGTCAAGATTAGCACTGTCTCCAAATGGGCTGAAACGAGGTTCCACCTGAGCCTCGTCACCTAGTGGTACCATCGGGTGTGTGCAAAATGATTTGTAAGCCTATGGTACATCTATCGCAAACCATGGACCTATCTTGCACCGACACTAACACTGTCTCCAAACAGAATGAAGTGAGATTCCACATGACCCACGTCACCTAGGAGTTCCATCGGATGCGTCCAAAATGATTTCCGATACTATGGTACGTTCGACGCAAACCGTGCACCTATCTGGCATCAAGTTTAGCACTATCTCCGAAAGGGTGAAACGAGCTTCCAATTATGGCCCGCCACCTAGTGGTACCATCGAGTGCATCCAAAACGATTTCTGAGCCTATGGTACGTCTAGCGCAAACCTTTCACCTATCTTGCACCGACACTAACACTATCTCCAAATGGAAAGAAGCGAGATTCCACATGACCCACGTAACCTAGAAGGTCCATCAGGTGCGTCCAAAATGATTTCCGTGCCTATGGTACGTTCGACACAAACCGTGCACCTATCTTGCGTCAAGATTAGCTCTATGTCCGAAAAGCCGAAACGAGCTTCCACTTGAGCTTCATCACCTTGTGGTACCATCGAATGCGTCCAAAATGATTTTCTGAGCCTATGGTACGTCTAGCGGAAACCATGCACCTATATTGCATCGACACTAACACTGTCTCCAAACAGAATGAAGCGAGATTCCACATAACCCACGTCACCTAGGAGTTCCATCGGGTGCGTCCAAAATGATTTTCGTGCCTATGATACGTTCGACGCAAACCGTGCACCTACCTTGCGTCAACATTAGCACTATCTCCAAACAGAGCGAGCTTTCAGTTGAGCCTCGTCACCTAGGGTTCCATCGGATGCATCCAAAATGATTTTTGAGCCTATGGTATGTCTAGTGCAAACCATGCACCTATCTTGCACTGACACTAACCCTGTCTCCAAATGGAAAGAAGTGAGATTCCACATGACCCATGTCACCTAGGAGTTCCATCGGGTGTGTCCAAAACGATTGCCGAGCCTATGGTACGTTCGATGCAAACCGTGCACCTATCTTGCGTCAAGATTAGCAGTGTCTCCAAATAGGCCAAAACGAGCTTCCACCTGAGCCTCGTCATCGAGTGGTACCATCGGGTGTGTCCAAAACGATTTGTAAGCCCATGGTACATCTAGCGCAAACCATGCACTTATCTTGCACCAACACTAACATTATCTGCAAACAGAATGAAGTGAGATTCCACATGACCCATGTCACCTAGGAGTTCCATCGGGTGCGTCCAAAATGATTTCCGATCCTATGGTACGTTCGACGCAAACCGTGCACCTATCTTGCGTCAAGATTAGCACTATGTCTGAAAGGCCGAAACGAGCTTCCACTTGAGCCTCGTCACCTAGTGGTACCATCGAGTGCATCCAAAACGATTTTTGGGCCTATGGTACGTCTAGCGCAAACCATGCACCTATCTTGCACTGACACTAACACTATCTCCAAACGGAAAGAAGCTAGATTCCACATGACCCACGTCACCTTGGAGTTCCTTCAGTAGCGTCCAAAATGATTGCTGAGCCTATGGTAAGTTCGACGCAAACCGTGCACCTATCTTGCGTCAAGATTAGCACTGCCTCCAAATAGACCAAAACGAGCTTCCACCAAAGCCTCATCACCTAGTGGTACCATCGGGTGCGTCCAAAATGATTTGTAAGCCAATGGTAAATCTAACGCAAACCATGCACCTATCTTGCACTGACACTAACACTGTCTCCAAACGGAATGAAGTGAGATTCCACATGACCCACGTCACCTAGGAGTTCCATCGGGTGCGTCCAAAATGATTTCCGATCCTATGGTACGTTCGATGCAAACAGTGCACCTATCTTTTATCAAGTTTAGCACTATGTCCGAAAGGGCGAAATGAGCTTCCAGTTGTGCCTCGTCACCTAGTGGTACCTTTGAATGCGTCCAAAATGATTTATGAGCCTATGGTACGTCTAGTGCAAACCATGCACCTATCTTGCACCGACACTAACACTGTCTCCAAACAGAAACAAGCGAGATTCCACATGACCCATGTCACCAAGGAGTTCCATCGGGTGCGTCCAAAATGATTTTCGAGCCTATGATATGTTCGACTCAAACCGTGCACCTACCCTGCGTCAACATTAGCACTATCTCCAAACGGAGTGAGCTTTCAGTTGAGCCTCGTCAGCTAGGGTACCGTTGGATGCGTCCAAAATGATTTCTGAGCCTATGGTATGTCTAACACAAACCATGCACCTATCTTGCACTGACACTAACCCTATCTCCAAACGGAAAGAAGTGAGATTCCACATGACCCACGTAACCTAGAAGGTCCATCAGGTGCGTCCAAAATGATTTCCGTGCCTATGGTACGTTCGACGCAAACCGTGCACCTATCTTGCGTCAAGATTAGCACTATGTCTGAAAGGCCGAAACGAGCTTCCACTTCAGCTTCATCACCTTGTGGTACCATCGAATGCGTCCAAAATGATTTTCTGAGCCTATGGTACGTCTAGCGCAAACCACGCACCTATATTGCATCGACACTAACACTGTCTCCAAACAGAATGAAGCGAGATTCCACATGACCCACGTCACCTAGGAGTTCCATCGGGTGCGTCCAAAATGATTTTCGTGCCTATGATACGTTTGACGCAAAACCGTGCACCTACCTTTGCGTCAACATTAGCACTATCTCCAAAGCAGAAGCGAAGCCAATTGAGCCTCGTCACCTAGGGTTCCATCGGATGCATCCAAAATGATTTTTCGAGCCTATGGTATGTCTAGTGCAAACCATGCACCTATCTTGCACTGACACTAACCCTGTCTCCAAATGGAAAGAAGTGAGATTCCACATGACCCATGTCACCTAGGAGTTCCATCGAGTGTGTCCAAAACGATTGCCGAGCCTATGGTACGTTCGATGCAAACCGTGCACCTATCTTTGCGCCAAGATTAGCACTTGTCTCCAAATAGGCCAAAACGAGCTTCCACCGAGCCTCATCACCGAAAGTGGTACCATCGGTGCGCCCAAAACGATTTGTAAGCCCATGGTACATCTAGCGCAAACCATGCACTTATCTTGCACCAACACTAACACTATCTGCAAACAGAATGAATTGAGATTCCACATAACCCATGTCACCTAGGAGTTCCATCGGGTGCGTCCAAAATGATTTCCGATCCTATGGTACGTTCGACGCAAACCGTGCACCTATCTTTGCGTCAAGATTAGCACTATGTCCAAAGGTCAAGCGAGCTTCCACTTGAGCCTCGTCACCTAGTGGTACCATCGAGTGCATCCAAAACAATTTTTGGGCCTATGGTACGTCTAGCCCAAACCATGCACCTATCTTGCACTGACACTAACACTATCTCCAAACGGAAAGAAGCGAGATTCCACATGACCCACGTCACCTTGGAGTTCCTTCAGTAGCGTCCAAAATGATTGCTGAGCCTATGGTAAGTTCGACGCAAACCGTGCACCTATCTTGCGTCAAGATTAGCACTGCCTCCAAACAGACCAAAACGAGCTTCCACCAAAGCCTCATCACCTAGTGGTACCATCGGGTGCGTCCAAAATGATTTGTAAGCCAAAGGTAAATCTAACGCAAACCATGCACCTATCTTGCACCGACACTAACACTGTCTCCAAACGGAATGAAGTGAGATTCCACATGACCCACGTCACCTAGGAGTTCCATCGGGTGCGTCCAAAATGATTTCCGATCCTATGGTACGTTCGATGCAAACAGTGCACCTATCTTTTATCAAGTTTAGCACTATGTCCGAAAGGGCGAAATGAGCTTCCAGTTGTGCCTCGTCACCTAGTGGTACCTTTGAATGCGTCCAAAATGATTTATGAGCCTATGGTACGTCTAGTGCAAACCATGCACCTATCTTGCACCGACACTAACACTGTCTCCAAACAGAAACAAGCGAGATTCCACATGACCCATGTCACCAAGGAGTTCCATCGGGTGCGTCCAAAATGATTTTCGAGCCTATGATATGTTCGACTCAAACCGCGCACCTACCCTGCGTCAACATTAGCACTATCTCCAAATGGAGTGAGCTTTCAGTTGAGCCTCATCAGCTAGGGTACCATCGGATGCGTCCAAAATGATTTCTGAGCCTATGGTATGTCTAGCGAAAACCATGCAGCTATCTTACATTGACACTAACCCTGTCTCCAAAAGGAAAGAAGTGAGATTCCACATGACCCATGTCACCTAGGAGTTCCATCGGGTGTGTCCAAAACGATTGCCGAGCCTATGGTACGTTCGATGCAAACCGTGCACCTATCTTGCGTCAAGATTAGCACTGTCTCCAAATAGGCCAAAACGAGCTTCCACCTGAGCCTCGTCACCGAGTGGTACCATCGGGTGCGTCCAAAACGATTTGTAAGCTCATGGTACATCTAGCGCAAACCATGCACTTATCTTGCACCAACACTAACACAATCTCCAAACAGAATGAAGTGAGATTCCACATGACCCATGTCACCTAGGAGTTCCATCGGGTGCGTCCAAAATGATTTCCGATCCTATGGTACGTTCGACGCAAACCGTGCTCCTATCATGGGTCAAGTTTAGCACTATGTCCGAAAGGGCGAAATGAGCTTCCAGTTGTGCCTCGTCACCTAGTGGTACAATTGAATGTGTCCAAAATGATTTCTGAGCCTATGTTACGTCTAGTGCAAACCATGCACCTATCTTGCACTAACACTAACACTCTCTCCAAATGGAATGAAGTGAGATTCCACATGACCCACATCACCTAGGAGTTCCATCGGGTGCGTCCAAAATGATTTGTAAGCCTATGATACATCTAGCGCAAACCATGCACCTATCTTGCACCTTCACGAACACTGTCTCCAAATGGAATGAAGTGAGATTCCACATGACCCTCGTCACCTAGGAGTTGCATCGGGTGCGTCCAAAATGATTTCCGATCCTATGGTACGTTCGACACAAAGCGTGCACCTATCTTGCATCAAGTTTAGCACTATGTCCGAAAGGGCGAAACGAGCTTTCAATTGTGCCTCGTCACCTAGTGGTACCATCGAATGTGTCCAAAACGATTTTTGAGCCTATGGTACATCTAGAGCCAACCATGCACTAAACTTGCACTAACACTAACACTGTATCCAAATGGAAAGAAGCAAGATTCCACATGACCCACATCACCTAGAAGTTCTATTAGGACCGTCCAAAATGATTTCCGTGCCTATGGTACGTTCAACGCAAACCGTGCACTTATCTTGCGTCAAGATTAGCACTATGTCCAAAGTGGAAAGAAGCGAGACCACTTGAGCCTCGTCACCTAGTGGTACCATCGAGTGCGTCCAAAATGATTTCCGATCCTATGGTATGTTCGATGCAAACCGTGCACCTATCTTGCATCAAGTTTAGCACTATGTCCGAAAGGGCGAAATGAGCTTCCAGTTGTGCCTCGTCACCTAGTGGTACCATCGAGTGCGTCCAAAATGATTTCTGAGCCTATGGTACGTCTAGCGCAAACCTTTCACCTATCTTGCACCAACACTAACACTATCTCCAAATGGAAAGAAGCGAGATTCCACATGACCCACGTAACCTAGAAGGTCCATCGGGTGCGTCCAAATTGATTTTCGTAACTATGATACGTTCGATGCAAACCATGCACCTACCTTGCGTCAAGATTAGCACTGTCTCCAAACAGAGCAAGCTTTCAGTTGAGCCTCATCACCTAGGGTACCATCGGATGCGTCCAAAATGATTTTTGAGCCTATGGTATGTCTAGTGCAAACCATGCACCTATCTTGCACTGACACTAACCCTGTCTCCAAATGGAAAGAAGTGAGATTCCACATGACCCATGTCACCTAGGAGTTCCATCGGGTGTGTCCAAAACGATTGCCGAGCCTATGGTATTTTCGATGCAAACCGTGCACCTATCTTGCGTCAAGATTAGCACTGTCTCCAAATAGGCCAAAACGAGCTTCCACCTGAGCCTCATCACCGAGTGGTACCATCGGGTGCATCCAAAACGATTTGTAAGCCCATGGTACATCTAGCGCAGACCATGCACTTATCTTGCACCAACACTAACACTATCTCCAAATAGAATGAAGTGAGATTCCACATGACCCATGTCACCTAGGAGTTCCATCGGGTGCGTCCAAAATGATTTCTGATCCTATGGTACGTTCGACGCAAACCGTGCACCTATCTTGCGTCAAGATTAGCACTATATCCAAAAGGCCGAAACGAGCTTCCACTTGAGCCTCGTCACCTAGTGGTACCATCGAGTGCGTCCAAAACGATTTTTGGGCCTATGCTACGTCTAGCGCAAACCATGCATCTATCTTGCACTGACACTAACACTGTTTCCAAACGAAAAGAAGCGAGATTCCACATGACCCACGTCACCTTGGAGTTCCTTCAGTAGCGTCCAAAATGATTGCTGAGCCTATGGTAAGTTCGACGCAAATCGTGCACCTATCTTGCGTCAAGATTAGCACTGTCTCCAAACAGGCCAAAACAAGCTTCCACCAAAGCCTCATCACCTAGTGGTACCATCGGGTGCGTCCAAAATGATTTGTAAGCCAATTGTAAATCTAACGCAAAACACACACTTATCTTGCACCGACACTGACACTGTCTCCAAACGGAATGAAGTGAGATTCCACATGACCCACGTCACCTAGGAGTTCCATCGGGTGCGTCCAAAATGATTTCGGATCCTTTGGTACGTTCGATGCAAACCATGCACCTATCTTGCACCAACACTAACACTATCTCCAAACAGAATGAAGTGAGATTCCACATGACCCATGTCACCTAGGAGTTCCCTTTGAATGCGTCCAAAATGATTTTCGATCCTATGGTACATTCTAGTGCAAACCATGCACCTATCTTGCGCCAAGATTAGCACTATGTCCAAAAGGGAAAAAGCGAGCTTCCACATGAGCCTCATCACCTAGTGGTACCATCGAGTGCGCCCAAAATGATTTCCGATCCTATGGTCAAACGCTCGATGCAAAAAGCACTATGTGAGCTTAGTTTCGCCTCATCACCTAGTGGTACCATTGAATGCGTCCAAAATGATTTCTGAGCCTATGGTACGTCTAGTGCAAACCATGCACCTATCTTGCACGGACACTAACACTGTCTCCAAACAGAAAGAAGCGAGATTCCACATGTCCCACGTCACCAAAGAGTTCCATCGGGTGTGTCCAAAATGATTTTCGAGCCTATGATATGTTCGACGCAAACCGTGCACCTACCCTGCGTCAACATTAGCACATCTCTCAAATAGGCCAAGTGAGCTTTCCATTGAGCCTCGTCACTAGTGGTACCATCGGATGCGTCTAAAATGATTTCTGAGCATATGGTATGTCTAGCGCAAACCATGCACCTATCATGCACTGACACTAACCCTATCTCCAAACAGAAATAAGTGAGATTCCACATGACTCACGTCACCAAGGAGTTCCATCGGGTGTGTCCAAAACGATTGCTGAGCCTATGGTACGTTCAACGCAAACCGTGCACCTATCTTGCGTCAAGATTAGCACTGTCCCCAAATAGGCCAAAAAGAGCTTCCACCTAAGCCTCGTCACCGAGTGGTAGCATCGGGTGCGTCCAACATGATTTGTATGCCTATGGTACATCTAGCACAAACCATGCACTTATCTTGCACTGACACTAACACTCTCTCCAAATGGAATGAAGTGAGATTCCACATGACCCACATCACCTAGGAGTTCCATTGGGTGCGTCCAAAATGATTTGTAAGCCTATGATACATCTAGCGCAAACCATGCACCTATCTTTGCCGACACACACTAACACTTTGTCTCCAAATGGAATGAAGTGAGATTCCACTTGACCCACGTCACCTAGGAGTTGCATCGGGTGCGTCCAAAATGATTTCCGATCCTATGGTACGTTCGTCACAAACCATGCACCTATATTGCATCAAGTTTAGCACTATGTCCGAAAGGGCGAAACGAGCTTTCAATTGTGCCTCGTCACCTAGTGGTACCATCGAATGCGTCCAAAATGATTTATGATCCTATGGTACATCTAGAGCCAACCATGCACCTATCTTGCACTGACACTAACACTATATCCAAATGGAAAGAAGCAAGATTCCACATGACCCACGTCACCTAGAAGTTCTATTAGGACCGTCCAAAATGATTTCCGTGCCTATGGTACGTTCAACGCAAACCGTGCACCTATCTTGCGTCAAGATTAGCACTATGTCCGAAAGTCTGAAACGAGCTTCCACTTGAGCCTCGTCACCTAGTGGTACCATCGAGTGCGTCCAAAATGATTTCCGATCCTATGGTACGTTCGATGCAAACCGTGCACCTATCTTGCATTAAGTTTAGCACTATGTCCGAAATGGCGAAATGAGCTTCCAGTTGTGCCTCGTCACCTAGTGGTACCATCGAATGCGTCCAAAATGATTTCTGTGCCTATGGTACTTCTAGTGCAAACCATGCACCTATCTTGCACTGACACTAACACTGTCTCCAAACAGAAAGAAGCGAGATTCCACATGACCCACGTCACCAAGGAGTTCCATTGGGTGCGTCCAAAATGATTTTCGAGCCTATGATATGTTCAACGCAAACCGTGCACCTACCCTACGTCAACATTAGCACTATCTCCAAATGGAGTGAGCTTTCAGTTGAGCCTCGTCAGCTAGGGTACCATCGGATGCGTCCAAAATGATTTCTGATCCTATGGTATGTCTAGCACAAAATATGCAACTATCTTGCACCGACACTAACGCAGTCTCCAAATGGAATGAAGTGAGATTCCACATGACCCACATCACCTAGGAGTTGCATCGGGTGCGTCCAAAATGATTTCTGATCCTATGGTACGTTCGACCCAAACCATCACCTATCTTGCGTCAAGATTAGCACTATGTCCGAAAGGCCGAATCAAGCTTCCACCTGAGCCTTGTCATCGAGTGGTACCATCGGGTGTTGCCAAAATGATTTCTTAGCCTATGGTACATCTAGCGCAAACCATGCAATTATCTTGCACCAACAATAACACTATCTCCAAACGGAATGAAGTGAGATTCCACATCCTAGAAGGTCCATCAGGTGCGTCCAAAATGATTTCTGTGCCTGTGGTACGTTCGACGCAAACCATGCACCTATCTTGCATGAAGATTAGCACTATGTCCGAAAGGCCGAAACGAGCTTCCACTTGAGCCTCGTCACCTAGTGGTACCATCGAGTGCGTCCAAAATGATTTTCTGGGCCTATGGTACGTCTAGCGCAAACCATGCACCAATTTTGCAGCGACACTAACACTGTCTCCAAATGGAAAGAATCGAGATTCCACATGACCCACGTCACCTAGAAGGTCCATCAGGTGCGTCCAAAATGATTTCCGTGCCTATGGTACGTTCGACGCAAACCGTGCACCTATCTTGTGTCAAGGTTAGCACTGCCTTCAACAGGCCAAAACGAGCTTCCACCTGAGCCTCGTCACCGAGTGGTACCATCGGGTGCATCCAAAACGATTTATAAGCCTATGGTGCATCTAGCGCAAACCATGCACTTATCTTGCACCGACACTAACACTATCTCCAAACGGAATGAAGTGAGATTCCACATGACCCACGTCACCTAGGAGTTCCATCGGGTGCGTCCAAAATGATTTTCGATCCTAGGGTACGTTCGACGCAAACCGTGCACCTATCTTGCATCAAGATTAGCACTATGTCCGAAAGGCCAAAACAAACTTCCACTTGAGCCTCGTCACCTAGGAGTTCCATCGGGTGCGTCCAAAATGATTTGTAAGCCTATGATACATCTAGCGCAAACCATGCACCTATCTTGCACGTACACGAACACTGTCTCCAAACGGAATGAAGTGAGATTCCACATGACCCACGTCACCTAGTAGTTGCATCGGGTGCGTCCAAAATGATTTCCGATCCTATGGTATATTTGACGCAAACCATGCACCTATCTTGCATCAAGTTTAGCACTATGTCCAAAAGGGCGAAACGAGCTTCCAATTGTGCCTCATCACCTAGTGGTACCATCGAATGCGTCCGAAACGATTTCTGAGCCTATGGTACGTCTAGCGCAAACCATGCACCTATCTCGCACCGACACTAACACTGTCTCCAAACAGAAAGAAGCGAGATTCCACCCGACCCACGTAACCTAGGAGTTCCTTTAGGTGCATCCAAAATGACTACTGAGCCTATGGTACGTTCGACGCAAGCCATGCACCCATCTTGCATAAAGACTAGCACTGTCTCCAAACGGGCCGAAACGAGCTTCCTCCTGAGCCTCGTCACCTAGTGTTACCATCGGGTGCGTCCAAAATGATTTTTAAGCCTATGGTACATCTATCGCAAACCATGCACCTATCTTGCCCCGACACTAACACTGTCTCCAAACATAATGAAGAGAGATTCCACATGACCCACGTCACCTAGGAGTTACATCGGGTGCGTCCAAAATGATTTCCGATCCTATGGTACGTTCGACGCAGACCGTGCACCTTTCTTGCGTCAAGATTAGCACTATGTCTGAAAGGCCGAAATGAGCTTCCACTTGAGCCTATGGTGTGTCTAGTGCAAACCATGCACCTATCTTGCCCTATAACTAACCCTGTCTCCAAATGGAAAGAAGTGAGATTCCACATGACCCATGTCACCTAGGAGTTCCATCGGGTGTGTCCAAAACAATTGCCGAGCCTATGGTACGTTCGATGCAAACCGTGCACCTATCTTGCGTCAAGATAAGCACTGTCTCCAAATAGGCCAAAACGATCTTCCACCTGAGCCTCGTCACCGAGTGGTACCATCGGGTGCGTCCAAAACGATTTGTAAGCCCATGGTACATCTAGCGCAAACCATGCACTTATCTTGCAAAAAACACTAACACTATCTCCAAACAGAATGAAGTGAGATTCCACATGACCCATGTCACCTAGGAGTTCCATCGGGTACGTCCAAAATGATTTCTGATCCTATGGTACGTTCGACGCAAACCGTGCACTTATCTTGCGTCAAGTTTAGCACTATGTCCGAAAGGGCGAAATGAGCTTCCAGTTGTGCCTCGTCACCTTGTGTTACCATTGAATGTGTCCAAAATGATTTCTGAGCCTATGGTACGTCTAGTGCAAAAACCATGCACCTATCTTGCACCGACACTAACACTGTCTCCAAACAGAAACAAGCGAGATTCCACATGACCCACGTCACCAAGGAGTACCATCGGGTGCGTCCAAAATGATTTTCGAGCCTATGATATGTTCGACGCAAACCGTGCACCTACCCTACATCAACATTAGCACTATCTCCAAATGGAGTGAGCCCTTAGTTGAGCCTCGTCAGCTATGGTACCATCGGATGCGTCCAAAATGATTTCTGAGCCTATGGTATGTCTAGCGCAAACCATGCACCTATCTTGCACTGACACTAACCTTGTCTCCAAACGGAAAAAAGTGAGATTCCACATGACTCACGTCACCAAGGAGTTCCATCGGGTGTGAACAAAACGATTGCTGAGCCTATGGTACGTTCAACGCAAACCATGCACCTATCTTGCGTCAAGATTAGCACTGTCTCCAAATGGGCCGAAACGAGCTTCCACCTGAGCCTCGTCACCTAGTGGTACCATGGGGTGTGTGCAAAATGATTTGTAAGCCTATGGTACATCTATCGCAAACCATGCACCTATCTTGCACCGACACTAACACTGTCTCCAAACAGAATGAAGTGAAATTCCACATGACCCATGTCACCTAGGAGTTCCATCGGGTGCGTCCAAAATGATTTCCAATACTATGGTACGTTCGACGCAAACCGTACACCTATCTGGCGTCAAGTTTAGCACTATCTCTGAAAGGGCGAACCGAGCTTCCAATTGTGGCCCGTCACCTAGTGGTACCATCGAGTGCGTCCAAAATGATTTCTGAGCCTATGGTACGTCTAGCGCAAACCTTTCACCTATCTTGCACCAACACTAACACTATCTCCAAATGGAAAGAAGCGAGATTCCACATGACCCACGTAACCTAGAAGGTCCATCGGGTGCGTCCAAATTGATTTTCGTAACTATGATACGTTCGATGCAAACCATGCACCTACCTTGCATCAAGATTAGCACTGTCTCCAAACAGAGCGAGCTTTCAGTTGAGCCTCGTCACCTAGGGTACCATCGGATGCGTCCAAAATGATTTTTGAGCCTATGGTATGTCTAGTGCAAACCATGCACCTATCTTGCACTGACACTAACCCTGTCTCCAAATGGAAAGAAGTGAGATTCCACATGACCCATGTCACCTAGGAGTTCCATCGGGTGTGTCCAAAATGATTGCCGAGCCTATGGTATTTTCGATGCAAACCGTGCACCTATCTTGCGTCAAGATTAGCACTGTCTCCAAATAGGCCAAAACGAGCTTCCACCTGAGCCTCATCACCGAGTGGTACCATCGGGTGCGTCCAAAACGATTTGTAAGCCCATGGTACATCTAGTGCAGACCATGCACTTATCTTGCACCAACACTAACACTATCTCCAAATAGAATGAAGTGAGATTCCACATGACCCATGTCACCTAGGAGTTCCATCGGGTGCGTCCAAAATGATTTCTGATCCTATGGTACGTTCGACGCAAACCGTGCACCTATCTTGCGTCAAGATTAGCACTATGTCCGAAAAGGTCAAACGAGCTTCCACTTGAGCCTCGTCACCTAGTGGTACCATCGAGTGCGCCCAAACGCGATTTTTGGGCCTATGGTACGTCTAGCGCAAACCATGCACCTATCTTGCACTGACACTAACACTATCTCCAAACGGAAAGAAGCGAGATTCCACATGACCCACGTCACCTTGGAGTTCCATCAGTAGCGTCCAAAATGATTGCTGAGCCTATGGTAAGTTAGAAGCAAATCGTGCACCTATCTTGCGTCAAGATTAGCACTGTCTCCAAACAGGCCAAAACAAGCTTCCACCAAAGCCTCATCACCTAGTGGTACCATCGGGTGCGTCCAAAATGATTTGTAAGCCAATTGTAAATCTAACGCAAAACACACACTTATCTTGCACCGACACTGACACTGTCTCCAAACGGAATGAAGTGAGATTCCACATGACCCACATCACCTAGGAGTTCCATCGGGTGCGTCCAAAATGATTTCGGATCCTTTGGTACGTTCGATGCAAACCATGCACCTATCTTGCATCAAGTTTAGCACTATGTCCGAAAGGGCGAAATTAGCTTCCAGTTGTGCCTCGTCACCTAGTGGTACCATCGAATGCGTCCAAAATGATTTCTGAGCCTATGGTACGTCTAGTGCAAACCATGCACCTATCTTGCACCGACACTAACACTATCTCTAAATAGAAAGAAGCGAGATTCCACCTGACCCACGTCACCAAGGAGTTCCATTGGGTGCGTCCAAAATGATTTTCGAGCCTATGATATGTTCGACGCAAACCGTGCACCTACCCTACGTCAACAATAGCACTATCTCCAAACGTAGTGAGCTTTCAGTTGAGCCTCGTCAGCTAGGGTACCATCGGATGCGTCCAAAATGAATTTTGATCGTATGGTATGTCTAGCACAAACCATGCAACTATCTTGCACCGACACTAACGCAGTCTCCAAACGGAATGAAGTGAGATTCCACATGACCCACGTCACCTAGGAGTTGCATCGGGTGCGTCCAAAATGATTTCCGATACTATGGTACGTTCGACGCAAACCGCGCACCTATCTTGCGTCAAGATTAGCACTATGTCCGAAAGGCCGAAACGAGCTTCCACTTGAGCCTCGTCACCTAGTGGTACCATCGAGTGCGTCCAAAATGATTTTTGGGCCTATGGTACGTCTAGCGCAAACCATGCATCTATCTTGCACTAACACTAACACTGTTTCCAAACGAAAAGAAGTGAGATTCCACATGACCCACGTCACCTTGGAGTTCCTTCAGTAGCATCCAAAATGATTGTTGAGCCGATGGTAAGTTCGACGCAAATCGTGCACCTATCTTGCGTCAAGATTAGCACTGTCTCCAAACAGGCCAAAACAAGCTTCCACCAAAGCCTCATCACCTAGTGGTACCATCGGTTGCGTCCAAAATGATTTGTAAGCCAATTGTAAATCTAACGCAAAACACGCACCTATCTTGCACCGACACTAACACTGTCTCCAAACAGAATGAAGTGAGATTCCACATGACCCACGTCACCTAGGAGTTCCATCGGGTACGTCCAAAATGATTGCCGATCCTATGGTACGTTCAACGCAAACCGTGCACCTATCTTGCGTCAAGTTTAGCACTATGTCCGAAAGGGCGAAATGAGCTTCCAGTTGTGCCTCGTCACCTAGTGGTACCATTGAATGCATCCAAAATGATTTCTGAGCCAATGGTACGTCTAGTGCAAACCATGCATCTATCTTGCACCGACACTAACACTGTCTCCAAACAGAAAGAAGCGAGATTCCACATGACCCACGTCACCAAGGAGTTCCATCGGGTGTGTCCAAAATGATTTTTGAGCCTATGATATGTTCGACGCAAACCGTGCACCTACCCTGCGTCAACATTAGCACTATCTCCAAACGGAGTGAGCTTTCAGTTGAGCCTCGTCAGCTAGGGTACCATCGGATGCGTCTAAAATGATTTCTGAGCATATGGTATGTCTAGCTTAAACCATGCACCTATCATGCACGGACACTAACCCTCTCTCCAAATGGAATGAAGTGAGATTCCACATGACCCACATCACCTAGGAGTTCCATCGGGTGCGTCCAAAATGATTTGTAAGCCTATGATACATCTAGCGCAAACCATGCACCTATCTTGCACCGACACGAACACTGTCTCCAAATGGAATGAAGTGAGATTCCACTTGACCCACGTCACCTAGGAGTTGCATCGGGTGCATCCAAAATGATTTCCAATCCTATGGTACGTTCGACACAAACCGTGCACCTATATTGCATCAAGTTTAGCACTATGTCCGAAAGGGCGAAACGAGCTTTCAATTGTGCCTCGTCACCTAGTGGTACCATCGAATGCGTCCAAAATGATTTATGAGCCTATGGTACATCTAGAGCCAACCATGCACCTATCTTGCACTGACACTAACACTATATCCAAATGGAAAGAAGCAAGATTCCACATGACCCACGTCACCTAGAAGTTCTATTAGGACCGTCCAAAACGATTTCGTGCCTATGGCACGTTCGACGCAAACCGTGCACCTATCTTGCGTCAAGATTAGCACTATGTCAGAAAGTCCGAAATGAGCTTCCACTTGAGCCTCATCACCTAGTGGTACCATTGAGTGCGTCCAAAATGATTTCCGATCCTATGGTACGTTCGATGCAAACCGTGCACCTATCTTGCATTAAGTTTAGCACTATGTCCGAAATGGCGAAATGAGCTTCCAGTTGTGCCTCGTCACCTAGTGGTACCATCGAATGCGTCCAAAATGATTTCTGTGCCTATGGTACTTCTAGTGCAAACCATGCACCTATCTTGCACTGACACTAACACTGTCTCCAAACAGAAAGAAGCGAGATTCCACATGACCCACGTCACCAAGGAGTTCCATTGGGTGCGTCCAAAATGATTTTTGAGCCTATGATATGTTCAACGCAAACCGTGCACCTACCCTGCGTCAACATTAGCACTATCTCCAAACGGAGTGAGCTTTCAGTTGAGCCTCGTCAGCTAGGGTACCATCGGATGCGTCCAAAATGATTTCTGATCCTATGGTATGTCTAGCACAAACCATGCAACTATCTTGCACCGACACTGACGTAGTCTCCAAATGGAATGAAGTGAGATTCCACATGACCCACGTCACCTAGAAGTTGCATCGGGTGCGTCCAAAATGATTTCCGATCCTATGGTACGTTCGACGCAACCCGTGCACCTATCTTGCTACAAGATTAGCACTATGTTCGAAAAGCTGAATCAAGCTTCCACCTGAGCCTTGTCATCGATTGGTACCATCGGGTGCACCCAAAATGATTTCTTAGCCTATGGTATGTCTAGCGCAAACCATGTAATTATCTTGCACCGACAATAACACTATCTCCAAACGGAATGAGGTGAGATTCCACATCCTAGAAGGTCCATCAGGTGCGTCCAAAATGATTTCTGTGCCTATGGTACGTTCGACGCAAACCATGCACCTATCATGCGTCAAGATTAGCACTATGTCTGAAAGGCCAAAACGAGCTTCCACTTGAGCCTCGTCACCTAGTGGTACCATCGAGTGCGTCCAAAATGATTTTCTACGCCTATGGTACGTCTAGCACAAACCATGCACCAATATTGCACCGACACTAACACTGTCTCCAAATGGAAAGAAGCGAGATTCCACATGACCCACGTCACCAAGAAGGTCCATCAGGTGCGTCCAAAATGATTTCCGTGCCTATGGTACGTTCGACGCAAACCGTGCTCCTATCTTGTGTCAAGGTTAGCACTGCCTTCAAACAGGCCAAAACGAGCTTCCACCTAAGCCTCGTCACCGAGTGGTACCATCGGGTGCATCCAAAATGATTTACAAGCCTATGGTGCATCTAGCGCAAACCATGCACTTATCTTGCACGGACACTAACACTATCTCCAAACGGAATGAAGTGAGATTCCACATGACCCACGTCACCTAGGAGTTCATCGGGTGCGTCCAAAATGATTTCCGATCCTATGGTACATTTGACGCAAACCGTGCACCTATCTTGCATCAAGTTTAGCACTATGTCCGAAAGGGCAAAACGAGCTTCTAATTGTGCCTCGTCACCTAGTGGTACCATCGAATGCGTCCAAAATGATTTCTGAGCCTATGGTATGTCTAGCGCAAACCATGCACCTATCTCGCACCGACACTAACACTGTCTCCAAACGGAAAGAAGCGAGATTCCACCCGACCCACGTAACCTAGGAGTTCCTTCAGGTGCATCCAAAATGACTGCTGAGCCTATGGTGTGTCTAGTGCAAACCATGCACCTATCTTGCACTAACACTAACCCTATCTCCAAATGAAAAGAAGTGAGATTCCACATGACCCATGTCACCTAGGAGTTCCATCGGGTGTGTCCAAAATGATTGCCGAGCCTATGGTACGTTCGATGCAAACCGTGCACCTATCTTGCGTCAAGATAAGCCTGTCTCCAAATAGGCCAAAACGATCTTCCACCTGAGCCTCGTCACCGAATGGTACCATCGGGTGCGTCCAAAACGATTTGTAAGCCCATGGTACATCTAGCGCAAACCATGCACTTATCTTGCACCAACACTAACACTATCTCCAAACAGAATGAAGTGAGATTCCACATGACCCATGTCACCTAGGAGTTCCATCGGGTGCGTCCAAAATGATTTCCGATCCTATGGTACATTCGACGCAAACCGTGCACCTATCTTGCGTCAAGATTAGCACTATGTCCGAAAGGCCGAAACGAGCTTCCACTTGAGCCTCATCACCTAGTGGTACCATCGAGTGCGTCCAAAATGATTTCCGATCCTATGGTACGTTCGATGCAAACCATGCACCTATCTTGCATCAAGTTTAGCACTATGTCCGAAAGGGCGAAATGAGCTTCTAGTTCTGCCTCGTCACCTAGTGGTACCATTGAATGCGTCCAAAATGATTTCTGAGCCTATGGTACGTCTAGTGCAAACCATGCACCTATCTTGCACGGACACTAACACTGTCTCCAAACAGAAAGAAGCGAGATTCCACATGTCCCACGTCACCAAAGAGTTCCATCGGGTGTGTCCAAAATGATTTTCGAGCCTATGATATGTTCGACGCAAACCGTGCACCTACCCTGCGTCAACATTAGCACTATCTCCAAACGGAGTGAGCTTTCAGTTGAGCCTCGTCAGCTAGGGTACCATCGGATGCGTCTAAAATGATTTCTGAGCATATGGTATGTCTAGCGCAAACCATGCACCTATCATGCACTGACACTAACCCTATCTCCAAACAGAAATAAGTGAGATTCCACATGACTCACGTCACCAAGGAGTTCCATCGGGTGTGTCCAAAATGATTGCTGAGCCTATGGTACGTTCAACGCAAACCGTGCACCTATCTTGCGTCAAGATTAGCACTGTCCCCAAATAGGCCAAAAAGAGCTTCCACCTAAGCCTCGTCACCGAGTGGTAGCATCGGGTGCGTCCAACATGATTTGTATGCCTATGGTACATCTAGCACAAACCATGCACTTATCTTGCACTGACACTAACACTCTCTCCAAATGGAATGAAGTGAGATTCCACATGACCCACATCACCTAGGAGTTCCATTGGGTGCGTCCAAAATGATTTGTAAGCCTATGATACATCTAGCGCAAACCATGCACCTATCTTGCACCGACACGAACACTGTCTCCAAATGGAATGAAGTGAGATTCCACTTGACCCACGTCACCTAGGAGTTGCATCGGGTGCGTCCAAAATGATTTCCGATCCTATGGTACGTTCGTCACAAACCATGCACCTATATTGCATCAAGTTTAGCACTATGTCCGAAAGGGCGAAACGAGCTTTCAATTGTGCCTCGTCACCTAGTGGTACCATCGAATGCGTCCAAAATGATTTATGAGCCTATGGTACATCTAGAGCCAACCATGCACCTATCTTGCACTGACACTAACACTATATCCAAATGGAAAGAAGCAAGATTCCACATGACCCACGTCACCTAGAAGTTCTATTAGGACCGTCCAAAACGATTTCCGTGCCTATGGCACGTTCGACGCAAACCGTGCACCTATCTTGCGTCAAGATTAGCACTATGTCAGAAAGTCCGAAATGAGCTTCCACTTGAGCCTCATCACCTAGTGGTACCATCGAGTGCGTCCAAAATGATTTCCGATCCTATGGTACGTTCGATGCAAACCGTGCACCTATCTTGCATTAAGTTTAGCACTGTGTCCGAAATGGCGAAATGAGCTTCCAGTTGTGCCTCGTCACCTAGTGGTACCATCGAATGCGTCCAAAATGATTTCTGTGCCTATGGTACTTCTAGTGCAAACCATGCACCTATCTTGCAATGACACTAACACTGTCTCCAAACAGAAAGAAGCGAGATTCCACATGACCCACGTCACCAAGGAGTTCCATTGGGTGCGTCCAAAATGATTTTCGAGCCTATGATATGTTCAACGCAAACCGTGCACCTACCATGCGTCAACATTAGCACTATCTCCAAACGGAGTGAGCTTTCAGTTGAGCCTCGTCAGCTAGGGTACCATCGGATGCGTCCAAAATGATTTCTGATCCTATGGTATGTCTAGCACAAACCATGCAACTATCTTGCACCGACACTGATGTAGTCTCCAAATGGAATGAAGTGAGATTCCACATGACCCACGTCACCTAGGAGTTGCATCGGGTGCGTCCAAAATGATTTCCGATCCTATGGTACGTTCGACGCAACTCGTGCACCTATCTTGCGTCAAGATTAGCACTATGTCCGAAAAGTCGAATCAAGCTTCCACCTGAGCCTTGTCATCGAGTGATACCGTCGGGTGCGCCCAAAATGATTTCTTAGCCTATGGTATGTCTAGCGCAAACCATGTAATTATCTTGCACCGACAATAACACTATCTCCAAACGGAATGAAGTGAGATTCCACATCCTAGAAGGTCCTTCAGGTGCGTCCAAAATGATTTCTGTGCCTATGGTACGTTCGACGCAAACCATGCACCTATCATGCGTCAAGATTAGCACTATGTCTGAAAGGCCAAAACGAGCTTCCACTTGAGCCTCGTCACCTAGTGGTACCATCGAGTGCGTCCAAAATGATTTTCTAGGCCTATGGTACGTCTAGCGCAAACCATGCACCAATATTGCACCGACACTAACACTGTCTCCAAATGGAAAGAAGCGAGATTCCACATGACCCACGTCACCAAGAAGGTCCATCAGGTGCGTCCAAAACGATTTCCGTGCCTATGGTACGTTCGACGCAAACCGTGCTCCTATCTTGTGTCAAGGTTAGCACTGCCTTCAAACAGGCCAAAACGAGCTTCCACCTAAGCCTCGTCACCGAGTGGTACCATCGGGTGCATCCAAAACGATTTATAAGCCTATGGTGCATCTAGCGCAAACCATGCACTTATCTTGCACCGACACTAACACTATCTCCAAACGGAATGAAGTGAGATTCCACATGACCCACGTCACCTAGGAGTTCCATCGAGTGCATCCAAAATGATTTTCGATCCTATGGTACGTTCGACGCAAACCGTGCACCTATCTTGCATCAAGATTAGCACTATGTCCAAAAGGCCAAAACAAACTTCGACTTGAGCCTCGTCACCTAGGAGTTCCATCGGGTGCGTCCAAAATGATTTGTAAGCCTATGATACATCTAGCGCAAACCATGCACCTATCTTGCGTCAAAGATTAGCCTAACACTAAATAGGCGGAATGAAGTGAGATTCCACATGACCCACGTCACCTAGGAGTTCATCGCAAAAGGCCCAAAATGATTTCCGATCCTATGGTACATTTAGCGCAAACCGTGCACCTATCTTGCATCAAGTTTAGCACTATGTCCCAAAGGGCAAAACGAGCTTCTAATTGTGCCTCGTCACCTAGTGGTACCATCGAATGCGCCCAAAACGATTTCTCGAGCCTATGGTATGCTCGGCGCAAACCATGCACCTATCTTGCACCAACATTAACACTATGTCTCCAAGCGGAAAGAAGCGAGATTCCACCACCCACATTACCTAGGAGTTCCTTCAGTGCATCCAAAATGATTTCTTGAGCCTATGGTGTGTCTAGTGCAAACCATGCACCTATCTTGCACTAACACTACTATGTCTCCAAATGGAAAGAAGTGAGATTCTACATGACCCATGTCACCTAGGAGTTCCATTGGGTGTGTCCAAAATGATTGCCGAGCCTATGGTACGTCTCGTGCAAACCATGCACCTATCTTGCGCCAAGATAAGCTGTCTCCAAATAGGCCAAAATGATCTTCCACATGTCCCACGTCACCAAATGGTACCATTCAGTGCGGCCCAAAATGATTTGTAAGCCCATGGTACATCTAAGCGCAAATCCATGCACTTATCTTGCACCAACACTAACACTATCTCCAAATGAATGAAGTGAGATTCCACATGACCCATGTCACCTAGGAGTTCCATCGGATGCGTCCAAAATGATTTCCGATCCTATGGTATTCTAGCACAAACCATGCACCTATCTTGCATCAAGATTAGCACTATGTC
Source organism: Miscanthus lutarioriparius (assembly GCA_904845875.1). Classification (NCBI taxonomy): domain Eukaryota; kingdom Viridiplantae; phylum Streptophyta; class Magnoliopsida; order Poales; family Poaceae; genus Miscanthus; species Miscanthus lutarioriparius. The sequence continues at coordinate 68,875,711 of CAJGYO010000003.1, forward strand.
CAAAAGGAATGAAACGAGCTTCCACTTGAGCCTCATCACCTAGTGGTACCATCGAGTGCGCCCAAAATGATTTCCGATCCTATGGTACGTTCAATGCAAACCGTGCACCTATCTTGCATCAAGTTTAGCACTATGTCCGAAAGGGCGAAATGAGCTTCTAGTTCTGCCTCGTCACCTAGTGGTACCATTGAATGCGTCCAAAATGATTTCTAAGCCTATGGTACGTCTAGTGCAAACCATGCACCTATCTTGCACGGACACTAACACTGTCTCCAAACAGAAAGAATCGAGATTCCACATGTCCCATGTCACCAAAGAGTTCCATCGGGTGTGTCCAAAATGATTTTCGAGCCTATGATATGTTCGACGCAAACCGTGCACCTACCCTGCGTCAACATTAGCACTATCTCCAAATGGAGTGAGCTTTCAGTTGAGCCTCGTCAGCTAGGGTACCATCGGATGCGTCTAAAATGATTTTTGAGCATATGGTATGTCTAGCGCAAACCATGCACCTATCATGCACTGACACTAACCCTATCTCCAAACAGAAATAAGTGAGATTCCACATGACTCACGTCACCAAGGAGTTCCATCGGGTGTGTCCAAAATGATTTCCGAGCCTATGGTACATTCAAGCATAAACCGTGCACCTATCTTGCATCAAGATTAGCACTATGCCCCAAATAGGCCAAAAAGAGCTTCCACCTAAGCCTCGTCACCTAGTGGTAGCATCGAATGCGCCCAACATGATTTGTATGCCTATGGTACATCTAGCACAAACCATGCACTTATCTTGCACCGACACTAACACTCTCTCCAAATCGGAATGAAGTGAGATTCCACATGACCCACATCACCTAGGAGTTCCATTGGGGTGCATCCAAAATGATTTGTAAGCCTATGATACATCTAGCGCAAAACCATGCACCTATCTTGCACCTAACACTAACACTGTCTCCAAATGGAATGAAGTGAGATTCCACTTGACCCCCGTCACCTAGGAGTTGCATCGGGTGTGTCCAAAATGATTTCCGATCCTATGGTACGCTCGATGCAAACCATGCACCTATATTGCATCAAGTTTAGCACTATCTCCAAAAGGCCAAAACGAGCTTTCAATTGTGCCTCGTCACCTAGTGGTACCATCGAATGCGTCCAAAACGATTTATGAGCCTATGGTACATCTAGAGCCAACCATGCACCTATCTTGCACTGACACTAACACTATATCCAAATGGAAAGAAGCAAGATTCCACATGACCCACGTCACCTAGAAGTTCTATTAGTGACCAAAATGATTTCCGATCCTATGGCACGCGTTCGACATAAACCGTGCACCTATCTTGCGCCAAGATTAGCACTATGTCGAAAGTCCCAAATGAGCTTCCACTTGAGCCTCATCACCTAGTGGTACCATCGAAAAGGCCCCAAAATGATTTCCGATCCTATGGTACGTTCGATGCAAACCGTGCACCTATCTTGCATCAAGTTTAGCACTATGTCCGAAAGGGCGAAATGAGCTTCTAGTTCTGCCTCGTCACCTAGTGGTACCATTGAATGCGTCCAAAATGATTTCTGAGCCTATGGTACGTCTAGTGCAAACCATGCACCTATCTTGCAATCGACACTAACACTGTCTCCCAATGTAAAGAAGCGAGATTCCACATGACCCACGTCACCAAGAGTTCCATTGGGTGCGCCCAAAATGATTTTCGAGCCTATGATATGTTCAACGCAAATCGTGCACCTACCCTGCGTCAACATTAGCACTATCTCCAAACGGAGTGAGCTTTCAGTTGAGCCTCGTCAGCTAGGGTACCATCGGATGCGTCCAAAATGATTTCTGATCCTATGGTATGTCTAGCACAAACCATGCAACTATCTTGCACCAACACTAACGTAGTCTCCAAATGGAATGAAGTGAGATTCCACATGACCCACGTCACCTAGGAGTTGCATCGGTGCGTCCAAAATGATTTCGATCCTATGGTACGTTCGACGCAAAACCATGCACCTATCTTGCGCCAAGATTAGCACTATGTCCGAAAAGGCCAAAATGAGCTTCCACTTGAGCCTTGTCATCACCTAGTGGTACCATCGGTGCGCCCAAAATGATTTTCTAGGCCTATGGTATGTCTAGCGCAAACCATGTAATTATCTTGCACCGACAATAACACTATCTCCAAATGGAATGAAGTGAGATTCCACATGACCCACGTCACCAAGAAGGTCCATCAAAAGGCCCAAAATGATTTTCGTGTGCCAATGGTATGTTCGACGCAAACCGTGCACCTATCTTGTGTCAAGATTAGCACTATATCCAAAAGGCCAAAACAAGCTTCCACTTGAGCCTCGTCACCTAGGAGTTCCATCGAAAAGGCCCAAAATGATTTGTAAGCCTATGATACATCTAGCGCAAACCATGCACCTATATTGCATCGACACTAACAATGTCTCCAAACGGAATGAAGTGAGATTCCACATGACCCACGTCACCTAGGAGGTTCATCAAGTGCGCCCAAAATGATTTCGATCCTATGGTACATTTGACGCAAATCGTGCACCTATCTTGCATCAAGTTTAGCCCTATGTCCAAAAAGGGCAAAACGAGCTTCTACCTAAGCCTCGTCACCTAGTGGTACCATCGAATGCATCCAAAACGATTTCTCGAGCCTATGGTGCATCTAGCGCGCAAACCATGCACCTATCTGCACCGACACTAACACTATCTCCAAACGGAAAGAAGCGAGATTCCACCCATGACCCACGTAACCTAGGAGTTCCTTCAGTGCATCCAAAATGATTTTCGAGCCTATGGTGTGTCTAGTGCAAACCATGCACCTATCTTGCACTAACACTAACCCTATCTCCAAATGGAAAGAAGTGAGATTCACATGACCCATGTCACCTAGGAGTTCCATCGGTGTGTCCAAAATGATTGCCGAGCCTATGGTACATCTCGATGCAAACCATGCACCTATCTTGCGCCAAGATTAGCTCTGTCTCCAAATAGGCCAAAACGATCTTCCACCTGAGCCTCGTCACCGAATGGTACCATCGGGTGCGTCCAAAACGATTTGTAAGCCCATGGTACATCTAGCGCAAACCATGCACTTATCTTGCACCAACACTAACACTATCTCCAAACAGAATGAAGTGAGATTCCACATGACCCATGTCACCTAGTAGTTCCATCGGGTGTGTCCAAAATGATTTCCGATCCTATGGTACGTTCGACGCAAACCGTGCACCTATCTTGCGTCAAGATTAGCACTATGTCCGAAAGGCCGAAACGAGCTTCCACTTGAGCCTCATCACCTAGTGGTACCATCGAGTGCGTCCAAAATGATTTCCGATCCTATGGTACGTCTCGATGCAAACCGTGCACCTATCTTGCATCAAGTTTAGCACTATGTCCAAAAAGGGAAATGAGCTTCTAGTTCCGCCTCGTCACCTAGTGGTACCATTGAATGCGTCCAAAATGATTTCTGAGCCTATGGTACGTCTAGTGCAAACCATGCACCTATCTTGCACTAACACTAACACTGTCTCCAAACAGAAAGAAGCGAGATTCCACATGTCCCACGTCACCAAAGAGTTCCATTGGGTGCGTCCAAAATGATTTTCGAGCCTATGATATGTTCAACGCAAATCGTGCACCTACCCTGCGTCAACATTAGCACTATCTCCAAACGGAGTGAGCTTTCAGTTGAGCCTCGTCAGCTAGGGTACCATCGGATGCGTCCAAAATGATTTCTGATCCTATGGTATGTCTAGCACAAACCATGCAACTATCTTGCACCAACACTAACGTAGTCTCCAAATGGAATGAAGTGAGATTCCACATGACCCACGTCACCTAGGAGTTGCATCGGGTGCGTCCAAAATGATTTCTGTGCCTATGGTACATTCGACGCAAACCATGCACCTATCATGCGTCAAGATTAGCACTATGTCCGAAAGGCCAAAACGAGCTTCCACTTGAGCCTCGTCACCTAGTGGTACCATCGAGTGCGTCCAAAATGATTTTCTAGGCCTATGGTACGTCTAGCGCAAACCATGCACCAATATTGCACCGACACTAACACTGTCTCCAAATGGAAAGAAGCGAGATTCCACATGACCCACGTCACCAAGAAGGTCCATCAGGTGCGTCCAAAACGATTTCCGTGCCTATGGTACGTTCGACGCAAACCGTGCTCCTATCTTGTGTCAAGGTTAGCACTATATCCAAAAGGCCAAAACAAACTTCGACTTGAGCCTCGTCACCTAGGAGTTCCATCGGGTGCGTCCAAAATGATTTGTAAGCCTATGATACATCTAGCGCAAACCATGCACCTATCTTGCACTGACACGAACACTGTCTCCAAACGGAATGAAGTGAGATTCCACATGACCCACGTCACCTAGGAGTTCATCGGGTGCGTCCAAAATGATTTCCGATCCTATGGTACATTTGACGCAAACCGTGCACCTATCTTGCATCAAGTTTAGCACTATGTCCGAAAGGGCGAAACGAGCTTCTAATTGTGCCTCGTCACCTAGTGGTACCATCGAATGCGTCCAAAACGATTTCTGAGCCTATGGTATGTCTGGCGCAAACCATGCACCTATCTCGCACCGACACTCACACTGTCTCCAAACAGAAAGAAGTGAGATTCCACCCGACCCACGTAACCTAGGAGTTCCTTCAGGTGCATCCAAAATGACTGCTGAGCCTATGGTGTGTCTAGTGCAAACTATGCACCTATCATGCACTAACACTAACCCTGTCTCCAAATGGAAAGAAGTGAGATTCCACATGACCCATGTCACCTAGGAGTTCCATCGGGTGTGTCCAAAATGATTGCCGAGCCTATGGTACGTTCGATGCAAACCGTGCACCTATCTTGCGTCAAGATTAGCACTGTCTCCAAATAGGACAAAACGATCTTTCAATTGAGCCTCGTCACCTAATGGTACCATCGGGTGCGCCCAAAACGATTTGTAAGCCCATGGTACATCTAGCGCCAAACCATGCACTTATCTTGCACCAACACTAACACTATCTCCAAACGGAATGAAGTGAGATTCCACATGACCCATGTCACCTAGTAGTTCCATCGGGTGTGTCCAAAATGATTTCCGATCCTATGGTACGTTCGACGCAAACCGTGCACCTATCTTGCGTCAAGATTAGCACTATGTCCGAAAGGCCGAAACGAGCTTCCACTTGAGCCTCATCACCTAGTGGTACCATCGAGTGCGTCCAAAATGATTTCCGATCCTATGGTACGTTTGATGCAAACCGTGCACCTATCTTGCATCAAGTTTAGCACTATGTCCGAAAGGGCGAAATGAGCTTCTAGTTCTGCCTCGTCACCTAGTGGTACCATTGAATGCGTCCAAAATGATTTCTGAGCCTATGGTACGTCTAGTGCAAACCATGCACCTATCTTGCACTGACACTAACACTGTCTCCAAACAGAAAGAAGCGAGATTCCACATGTCCCACGTCACCAAAGAGTTCCATTGGGTGCGTCCAAAATGATTTTCGAGCCTATGATATGTTCAACGCAAATCGTGCACCTACCCTGCGTCAACATTAGCACTATCTCCAAACGGAGTGAGCTTTCAGTTGAGCCTCGTCAGCTAGGGTACCATCGGATGCGTCCAAAATGATTTCTGATCCTATGGTATGTCTAGCACAAACCATGCAACTATCTTGCACCAACACTAACGTAGTCTCCAAATGGAATGAAGTGAGATTCCACATGACCCACGTCACCTAGGAGTTGCATCGGGTGCGTCCAAAATGATTTCTGTGCCTATGGTACGTTCGACGCAAACCATGCACCTATCATACGTCAAGATTAGCACTATGTCTGAAAGGCCAAAATGAGCTTCCACTTGAGCCTCGTCACCTAGTGGTACCATCGAGTACGTCCAAAATGATTTTCTAGGCCTATGGTACGTCTAGCGCAAACCATGCACCAATATTGCACCGACACTAACACTGTCTCCAAATGGAAAGAAGCGAGATTCCACATGACCCACGTCACCAAGAAGGTCCATCAGGTGTGTCCAAAACGATTTCCGTGCCTATGGTACGTTCGACGCAAACCGTGCTCCTATCTTGTGTCAAGGTTAGCACTATATCCAAAAGGCCAAAACAAACTTCGACTTGAGCCTCGTCACCTAGGAGTTCCATCGGGTGCGTCCAAAATGATTTGTAAGCCTATGATACATCTAGCGCAAACCATGCACCTATCTTGCACTGACACGAACACTGTCTCCAAACGGAATGAAGTGAGATTCCACATGACCCACGTCACCTAGGAGTTCATCGGGTGCGTCCAAAATGATTTCCGATCCTATGGTACATTTGACGCAAACCGTGCACCTATCTTGCATCAAGTTTAGCACTATGTCCGAAAGGGCGAAACGAGCTTCTAATTGTGCCTCGTCACCTAGTGGTACCATCGAATGCGTCCAAAACGATTTCTGAGCCTATGGTATGTCTGGCGCAAACCATGCACCTATCTCGCACCGACACTCACACTGTCTCCAAACAGAAAGAAGTGAGATTCCACCCGACCCACGTAACCTAGGAGTTCCTTCAGGTGCATCCAAAATGACTGCTGAGCCTATGGTGTGTCTAGTGCAAACTATGCACCTATCTTGCACTAACACTAACCCTGTCTCCAAATGGAAAGAAGTGAGATTCCACATGACCCATGTCACCTAGGAGTTCCATCGGGTGTGTCCAAAATGATTGCCGAGCCTATGGTACGTTCGATGCAAACCGTGCACCTATCTTGCGTCAAGATTAGCCTGTCTCCAAATGGGCCAAAACGATCTTCCACCTGAGCCTCATCACCGAATGGTACCATCGGGTGCGTCCAAAATGATTTGTAAGCCCATGGTACATCTAGCGCAAACCATGCACTTATCTTGCACCAACACTAACACTATCTCCAAACAGAATGAAGTGAGATTCCACATGACCCATGTCACCTAGTAGTTCCATCGGGTGTGTCCAAAATGATTTCCGATCCTATGGTACGTTCGACGCAAACCGTGCACCTATCTTGCGTCAAGATTAGCACTATGTCCGAAAGGCCGAAACGAGCTTCCACTTGAGCCTCATCACCTAGTGGTACCATCGAGTGCGTCCAAAATGATTTCCGATCCTATGGTACGTTCGATGCAAACCGTGCACCTATCTTGCATCAAGTTTAGCACTATGTCCGAAAGGGCGAAACGAGCTTCTAATTGTGCCTCGTCACCTAGTGGTACCATCGAATGCGTCCAAAACGATTTTTGAGCCTATGGTATCTCTGGCGCAAACCATGCACCTATCTCGCACCGACACTAACACTGTCTCCAAACGGAAAGAAGCGAGATTCCACCCGACCCACGTAACCTAGGAGTTCCTTTAGGTGCATCCAAAATGACTGTTGAGCCTATGGTGTGTCTAGTGCAAACCATGCACCTATCTTGCACTAACACTAACCCTGTCTCCAAATGGAAAGAAGTGAGATTCCACATGACCCATGTCACCTAGGAGTTCCATCGGGTGTGTCCAAAATGATTGCCGAGCCTATGGTACGTTCGATGCAAACCGTGGCCTATCTTGCGTCAAGATTAGCCTGTCTCCAAATGGGCCAAAACGATCTTCCACCTGAGCCTCATCACCGAATGGTACCATCGGGTGCGTCCAAAATGATTTGTAAGCCCATGGTACATCTTGCGCAAACCATGCACTTATCTTGCACCAACACTAACACTATCTCCAAACAGAATGAAGTGAGATTCCACATGACCCATGTCACCTAGTAGTTCCATCGGGTGTGTCCAAAATGATTTCCGATCCTATGGTACGTTCGACGCAAACCGTGCACCTATCTTGCGTCAAGATTAGCACTATGTCTGAAAGGCCGAAACGAGCTTCCACTTGAGCCTCATCACCTAGTGGTACCATCTAGTGCGTCCAAAATGATTTCCGATCCTATGGTACGTTCGATACAAACCGTGCACCTATCTTGCATCAAGTTTAGCAGTATGTCCGAAAGGGCGAAATGAGCTTCTAGTTCTGCCTCGTCACCTAGTGGTACCACTGAATGCGTCCAAAATGATTTATGAGCCTATGGTACGTCTAGTGCAAACCATGCACCTATCTTGCACTGACACTAACACTGTCTCCAAACAGAAAGAAGCGAGATTCCACATGTCCCACGTCACCAAAGAGTTCCATTGGGTGCGTCCAAAATGATTTTCGAGCCTATGATATGTTCAACGCAAATCGTGCACCTACCCTGCCTCAACATTAGCACTATCTCCAAACGGAGTGAGCTTTCAGTTGAGCCTCGTCAGCTAGGGTACCATCAGATGCGTCCAAAATGATTTCTGATCCTATGGTATGTCTAGCACAAACCATGCAACTATCTTGCACCAACACTAACGTAGTCTCCAAATGGAATGAAGTGAGATTCCACATGACCCACGTCACCTAGGAGTTGCATCGGGTGCGTCCAAAATGATTTCCGTGCCTATGGTATGCGTTCGACGCAAACCATGCACCTATCATGCGTCAAGATTAGCACTATGTCCGAAAGGCCAAAATGAGCTTCCACTTGAGCCTCGTCACCTAGTGGTACCATCGAAGTGCGCCCAAAATGATTTTTCTAGGCCTATGGTACGTCTAGCGCAAACCATGCACCAATATTGCACCGACACTAACACTGTCTCCAAATGGAAAGAAGCGAGATTCCACATGAACCACGTCACCAAGAAGGTTCATCAAAAGGCCCAAAATGATTTCCGTGCCTATGGTACGTTCGACGCAAACCATGCTCCTATCTTGTGTCAAGGTTAGCACCGCCTTCAAACAGGCCAAACCGAGCTTCCACCTAAGCCTCGTCACCGAAAGTGGTACCATCGGGTGCATCAAAACGATTTATAAGCCTATGGTGCATCTAGCGCAAACCATGCACTTATCTTGCACCGACACTAACACTATCTCCAAATGGAAAGAAGCGAGATTCCACATGACCCACGTCACCAAGAAGGTCCATCAAAAGCGTCCCAAAATGATTTCCGGTTGCCTATGGTACGTTCGACGCGCAAACCGTGCTCCTATCTTGTGTCAAGGTTAGCACTATATCCAAAAGGCCAAAACAATCTTTGACTTGAGCCTCGTCACCTAGGAGTTCCATCGGGTGCGTCCAAAATGATTTGTAAGCCTATGATACATCTAGCGCAAACCATGCACCTATCTTGCACTGACACGAACACTGTCTCCAAACGGAATGAAGTGAGATTCCACATGACCCACGTCACCTAGGAGTTCATCGGGTGCGCCCAAAATGATTTCGATCCTATGGTACATTTGATTTAAAACCGTGCACCTATCTTGCATCAAGTTTAGCACTATGTCCGAAAGGGCCAAACGAGCTTCTAATTGTGCCTCGTCACCTAGTGGTACCATCGAATGCGTCCAAAACGATTTTTGAGCCTATGGTATCTCTGGCGCAAACCATGCACCTATCTCGCACCGACACTAACACTGTCTCCAAACGGAAAGAAGCGAGATTCCACCCGACCCACGTAACCTAGGAGTTCCTTTAGGTGCATCCAAAATGACTGTTGAGCCTATGGTGTGTCTAGTGCAAACCATGCACCTATCTTGCACTAACACTAACCCTGTCTCCAAATGGAAAGAAGTGAGATTCCACATGACCCATGTCACCTAGGAGTTCCATCGGGTGTGTCCAAAATGATTGCCGAGCCTATGGTACGTTCGATGCAAACCGTGCACCTATCTTGGGTCAAGATTAGCCTGTCTCCAAATAGGCCAAAATGATCTTCCACCTGAGCCACGTCACCGAATGGTACCTTCGGGTGCGTCCAAAACGATTTGTAAGCCCATGGTACATATAGCGCAAACCATGCACTTATCTTGCACCAACACTAACACTATCTCCAAACAGAATGAAGAGAGATTCCACATGACCCATGTCACCTAGTAGTTCCATCGGGTGCGTCCAAAATGATTTCCGATCCTATGGTACGTTCGACGCAAACCGTGCACCTATCTTGCGTCAAGATTAGCACTATGTCCGAAAGGCCGAAACGAGCTTCCACTTGAGCCTCATCACCTAGTGGTACCATCGAGTGCGTCCAAAATGATTTCCGATCCTATGGTACGTTCGATGCAAACCGTGCACCTATCTTGCATCAAGTTTAGCACTATGTCCGAAAGGGCGAAATGAGCTTCTAGTTCTGCCTCGTCACCTAGTGGTACCATTGAATGCGTCCAAAATGATTTCTGAGCCTATGGTACGTCTAGTGCAAACCATGCACCTATCTTGCACTGACACTAACACTGTCTCCAAACAGAAAGAAGCGAGATTCCACATGTCCCACGTCACCAAAGAGTTCCATTGGGTGCGTCCAAAATGATTTTCGAGCCTATGATATGTTCAACGCAAATCGTGCACCTACCCTGCCTCAACATTAGCACTATCTCCAAACGGAGTGAGCTTTCAGTTGAGCCTCGTCAGCTAGGGTACCATCAGATGCGTCCAAAATGATTTCTGATCCTATGGTATGTCTAGCACAAACCATGCAACTATCTTGCACCAACACTAACGTAGTCTCCAAATGGAATGAAGTGAGATTCCACATGACCCACGTCACCTAGGAGTTGCATCGGGTGCGTCCAAAATGATTTCTGTGCCTATGGTACGTTCGACGCAAACCATGCACCTATCATGCGTCAAGATTAGCACTATGTCCGAAAGGCCAAAATGAGCTTCCACTTGAGCCTCGTCACCTAGTGGTACCATCGAGTGCGTCCAAAATGATTTTCTAGGCCTATGGTACGTCTAGCGCAAACCATGCACCAATATTGCACCGACACTAACACTGTCTCCAAATGGAAAGAAGCGAGATTCCACATGAACCACGTCACCAAGAAGGTCCATCAGGTGCGTCCAAAATGATTTCCGTGCCTATGGTACGTTCGATGCAAACCGTGCTCCTATCTTGTGTCAAGGTTAGCACTGCCTTCAAACAGGCCAAACCGAGCTTCCACCTAAGCCTCGTCACCGAGTGGTACCATCGGGTGCATCCAAAACGATTTATAAGCCTATGGTGCATCTAGCGCAAACCATGCACTTATCTTGCACCGACACTAACACTATCTCCAAACAGAAAGAAGCGAGATTCCACATGACCCACGTCACCAAGAAGGTCCATCAGGTGCGTCCAAAATGATTTCCGTGCCTATGGTACGTTCGACGCAAACCGTGCTCCTATCTTGTGTCAAGGTTAGCACTATATCCAAAAGGCCAAAACAAACTTCGACTTGAGCCTCGTCACCTAGGAGTTCCATCGGGTGCGTCCAAAATGATTTGTAAGCCTATGATACATCTAGCGCAAACCATGCACCTATCTTGCACTGACACGAACACTGTCTCCAAACGGAATGAAGTGAGATTCCACATGACCCACGTCACCTAGGAGTTCATCGGGTGCGTCCAAAATGATTTCCGATCCTATGGTACATTTGACGCAAACCGTGCACCTATCTTGCATCAAGTTTAGCACTATGTCCAAAAAGGCTAAACGAGCTTCTAATTGTGCCTCGTCACCTAGTGGTACCATCGAATGCGTCCAAAACGATTTATGAGCCTATGGTATCTCTCGGCGCAAACCATGCACCTATCTCGCACCGACACTAACACTGTCTCCAAACGGAAAGAAGCGAGATTCCACCCGACCCACGTAACCTAGGAGTTCCTTTAGGTGCATCCAAAATGACTGTTGAGCCTATGGTGTGTCTAGTGCAAACCATGCACCTATCTTGCACTAACACTAACCCTGTCTCCAAATGGAAAGAAGTGAGATTCCACATGACCCATGTCACCTAGGAGTTCCATCGGGTGTGTCCAAAATGATTGCCGAGCCTATGGTACGTTCGATGCAAACCGTGCACCTATCTTGGGTCAAGATTAGCCTGTCTCCAAATAGGCCAAAATGATCTTCCACCTGAGCCACGTCACCGAATGGTACCTTCGGGTGCGTCCAAAACGATTTGTAAGCCCATGGTACATATAGCGCAAACCATGCACTTATCTTGCACCAACACTAACACTATCTCCAAACAGAATGAAGAGAGATTCCACATGACCCATGTCACCTAGTAGTTCCATCGGGTGCGTCCAAAATGATTTCCGATCCTATGGTACGTTCGACGCAAACCGTGCACCTATCTTGCGTCAAGATTAGCACTATGTCCGAAAGGCCGAAACAAGCTTCCACTTGAGCCTCATCACCTAGTGGTACCATCGAGTGCGTCCAAAATGATTTCCGATCCTATGGTACGTTCGATGCAAACCGTGCACCTATCTTGCATCAAGTTTAGCACTATGTCCGAAAGGGCGAAATGAGCTTCTAGTTCTGCCTCGTCACCTAGTGGTACCATTGAATGCGTCCAAAATGATTTCGAGCCTATGGTACGTCTAGTGCAAACCATGCACCTATATCTTGCATCCGACACTAACACTTGTCTCCAAAACAGAAGAAGCGAGATTCCACATGTCCCCACGTCACCAAAGAGTTCCATTGGGTGCGCCCAAAATGATTTTCGAGCCTATGATATGTTCAACGCAAATCGTGCACCTACCCTGCCTCAACATTAGCACTATCTCCAAACGGAGTGAGCTTTTTCGATTGAGCCTCGTCACCTAGGGTACCATGGATGCGCCCAAAATGATTTCTGATCCTATGGTATGTCTAGCACAAACCATGCAACTATCTTGCACCAACACTAACGTAGTCTCCAAATGGAATGAAGTGAGATTCCACATGACCCACGTCACCTAGGAGTTGCATCGGGTGCGTCCAAAATGATTTCTGTGCCTATGGTACGTTCGACGCAAACCATGCACCTATCATGCGTCAAGATTAGCACTATGTCCGAAAGGCCAAAATGAGCTTCCACTTGAGCCTCGTCACCTAGTGGTACCATCGAAAAGGCCCAAAATGATTTTCTAGGCCTATGGTACGCCTAGCGCAAACCATGCACCAATATTGCACCGACACTAACACTGTCTCCAAATGGAAAGAAGCGAGATTCCACATGAACCACGTCACCAAGAAGGTCCATCAAAAGTGCGCCCAAAATGATTTCGTGCCTATGGTATGCGTTCGGACGCAAACCGTGCTCCTATCTTGTGTCAAGGTTAGCACGCCTTCAAACAGGCCAAACCGAGCTTCCACCTAAGCCTCGTCACCCGAGTGGTACCATCGGGTGCATCCAAAACGATTTATAAGCCTATGGTGCATCTAGCGCAAACCATGCACTTATCTTGCACCGACACTAACACTATCTCCAAACAGAAAGAAGCGAGATTCCACATGACCCACGTCACCAAGAAGGTCCATCAGGTGCATCCAAAATGATTTCCGTGCCTATGGTACGTTCGACGCAAACCGTGCTCCTATCTTGTGTCAAGGTTAGCACTATATCCAAAAGGCCAAAACAAACTTCGACTTGAGCCTCGTCACCTAGGAGTTCCATCGGGTGCGTCCAAAATGATTTGTAAGCCTATGATACATCTAGCGCAAACCATGCACCTATCTTGCACTGACACGAACACTGTCTCCAAACGGAATGAAGTGAGATTCCACATGACCCACGTCACCTAGGAGTTCATCGGGTGCGTCCAAAATGATTTCCGATCCTATGGTACATTTGACGCAAACCGTGCACCTATCTTGCATCAAGTTTAGCACTATGTCCGAAAGGGCGAAACGAGCTTCTAATTGTGCCTCGTCACCTAGTGGTACCATCGAATGCGTCCAAAACGATTTCTGAGCCTATGGTATCTCTGGCGCAAACCATGCACCTATCTCGCACCGACACTAACACTGTCTCCAAACGGAAAGAAGCGAGATTCCACCCGACCCACGTAACCTAGGAGTTCCTTTAGGTGCATCCAAAATGACTGTTGAGCCTATGGTGTGTCTAGTGCAAACCATGCACCTATCTTGCACTAACACTAACCCTGTCTCCAAATGGAAAGAAGTGAGATTCCACATGACCCATGTCACCTAGGAGTTCCATCGGGTGTGTCCACAATGATCGCCGAGCCTATGGTACGTTCGATGCAAACCGTGCACCTATCTTGGGTCAAGATTAGCCTGTCTCCAAATAGGCCAAAACGATCTTCCACCTGAGCCACGTCACCGAATGGTACCTTCGGGTGCGTCCAAAACGATTTGTAAGCCCATGGTACATATAGCGCAAACCATGCACTTATCTTGCACCAACACTAACACTATCTCCAAACAGAATGAAGTGAGATTCCACATGACCCATGTCACCTAGTAGTTCCATCGGGTGCGTCCAAAATGATTTCCGATCCTATGGTACGTTCGACGCAAACCGTGCACCTATCTTGCGTCAAGATTAGCACTATGTCCGAAAGGCCGAAACGAGCTTCCACTTGAGCCTCATCACCTAGTGGTACCATCGAGTGCGTCCAAAATGATTTCTGATCCTATGGTACGTTCGATGCAAACCGTGCACCTATCTTGCATCAAGTTTAGCACTATGTCCGAAAGGGCGAAATGAGCTTCTAGTTCTGCCTCGTCACCTAGTGGTACCATTGAATGCGTCCACAATGATTTCTGAGCCTATGGTACGTCTAGTGCAAACCATGCACCTATCTTGCACTGACACTAACACTGTCTCCAAACAGAAAGAAGCGAGATTCCACATGTCCCACGTCACCAAAGAGTTCCATTGGGTGCGTCCAAAATGATTTTCGAGCCTATGATATGTTCAACGCAAATCGTGCACCTACCCTGCGTCAACATTAGCACTATCTCCAAACGGAGTGAGCTTTCAGTTGAGCCTCGTCAGCTAGGGTACCATCGGATGCGTCCAAAATGATTTCTAATCCTATGGTATGTCTAGCACAAACCATGCAACTATCTTGCACCAACACTAACGTAGTCTCCAAATGGAATGAAGTGAGATTCCACATGACCCACGTCACCTAGGAGTTGCATCGGTGCGTCCAAAATGATTTCGTGCCTATGGTACGTTCGGACGCAAACCATGCACCTATCATGCGTCAAGATTAGCACTATGTCCAAAAAGGCCAAAACGAGCTTCCACTTGAGCCTCGTCACCTAGTGGTACCATCGAAAAGCGCCCAAAATGATTTTCTAGGCCTATGGTACATCTAGCGCAAACCATGCACCAATATTGCACCGACACTAACACTGTCTCCAAATGGAAAGAAGCGAGATTCCACATGACCCACGTCACCAAGAAGGTCCATCAAAAGGCCCAAAATGATTTCCGTGCCTATGGTACGTTCGACATAAACCGTGCTCCTATCTTGTGTCAAGGTTAGCACCGCCTTCAAATAGGCCAAAACGAGCTTCCACCTAAGCCTCGCCACCGAAAGTGGTACCATCGGGCGCATCCAAAACGATTTATAAGCCTATGGTGCATCTAGCGCAAACCATGCACTTATCTTGCACCGACACTAACACTATCTCCAAACGGAATGAAGTGAGATTCCACATGACCCACATCACCTAGGAGTTCCATCGAGTGCATCCAAAATGATTTTCGATCCTATGGTACGTTCAACGCAAACCGTGCGCCTATCTTGCATCAAGATTAGCACTATGTCCAAAAGGCCAAAACAAACTTCGACTTGAGCCTCGTCACCTAGGAGTTCCATCGGGTGCGTCCAAAATGATTTGTAAGCCTATGATACATCTAGCGCAAACCATGCACCTATCTTGCACTGACACGAACACTGTCTCCAAACAGAATGAAGTGAGATTCCACATGACCCACGTCACCTAGGAGTTCATCGGGTGCGTCCAAAATGATTTCCGATCCTATGGTACATTTGACGCAAACCGTGCACCTATCTTGCATCAAGTTTAGCACTATGTCCGAAAGGGCGAAACGAGCTTCTAATTGTGCCTCGTCACCTAGTGGTACCATCGAATGCGTCCAAAACGATTTCTGAGCCTATGGTATGTCTGGCGCAAACCATGCACCTATCTCGCACCGACACTAACACTGTCTCCAAACGGAAAGAAGCGAGATTCCACCCGACCCACGTAACCTAGGAGTTCCTTTAGGTGCATCCAAAATGACTGTTGAGCCTATGGTGTGTCTAGTGCAAACCATGCACCTATCTTGCACTAACACTAACCCTGTCTCCAAATGGAAAGAAGTGAGATTCCACATGACCCATGTCACCTAGGAGTTCCATCGGGTGTGTCCAAAATGATTGCCGAGCCTATGGTACGTTCGATGCAAACCGTGCACCTATCTTGCGTCAAGATTAGCCTGTCTCCAAATAGGCCAAAACGATCTTCCACCTGAGCCACGTGACCGAATGGTACCATCGGGTGCGTCCAAAACGATTTGTAAGCCCATGGTACATCTAGCGCAAACCATGCACTTATCTTGCACCAACACTAACACTATCTCCAAACAGAATGAAGTGAGATTCCACATGACCCATGTCACCTAGTAGTTCCATCGGGTGCGTCCAAAATGATTTCCGATCCTATGGTACGTTCGACGCAAACCGTGCATCTATCTTGCGTCAAGATTAGCACTATGTCCGAAAGGCCGAAACGAGCTTCCACTTGAGCCTCATCACCTAGTGGTACCATCGAGTGCGTCCAAAATGATTTCCAATCCTATGGTACGTTCGATGCAAACCGTGCACCTATCTTGCATCAAGTTTAGCACTATGTCCGAAAGGGCAAAATGAGCTTCTAGTTCTGCCTCGTCACCTAGTGGTACCATTGAATGCGTCCAAAATGATTTCTGAGCCTATGGTACGTCTAGTGCAAACCATGCACCTATCTTGCACTGACACTAACACTGTCTCCAAACAGAAAGAAGCGAGATTCCACATGTCCCACGTCACCAAAGAGTTCCATTGGGTGCGTCCAAAATGATTTTCGAGCCTATGATATGTTCAACGCAAATCGTGCACCTACCTGCGTCAACATTAGCACTATCTCCAAGCGGAGTGAGCTTTCGATTGAGCCTCGTCGTACTAGGGTACCATCGGATGCGTCCAAAATGATTTCTGATCCTATGGTATGTCTAGCACAAACCATGCAACTATCTTGCACCAACACTAACGTAGTCCCCAAATGGAATGAAGTGAAATTCCACATGACCCACGTCACCTAGGAGTTGCATCGGGTGCGTCCAAAATGATTTCTGTGCCTATGGTACGTTCGACACAAACCATGCACCTATCATGCGTCAAGATTAGCACTATGTCCGAAAGGCCAAAACGAGCTTCCACTTGAGCCTCGTCACCTAGTGGTACCATCGAGTGCGTCCAAAATGATTTTCTAGGCCTATGGTATGTCTAGCGCAAACCATGCACCAATATTGCACCGACACTAACACTGTCTCCAAATGGAAAGAAGCGAGATTCCACATGACCCACGTCACCAAGAAGGTCCATCAGGTGCGTCCAAAACGATTTCCGTGCCTATGGTACGTTCGACGCAAACCGTGCTCCTATCTTGTGTCAAGGTTAGCACTGCCTTCAAACAGGCCAAACCGAGCTTCCACCTAAGCCTCGTCACCGAGTGGTACCATCGGGTGCATCCAAAACGATTTATAAGCCTATGGTGCATCTAGCGCAAACCATGCACTTATCTTGCACCGACACTAACACTATCTCCAAACGGAATGAAGTGAGATTCCACATGACCCACATCACCTAGGAGTTCCATCGAGTGCATCCAAAATGATTTTCGATCCTATGGTACGTTCAACAGAAACCGTGCGCCTATCTTGCATCAAGATTAGCACTATGTCCAAAAGGCCAAAACAAACTTCGACTTGAGCCTCGTCACCTAGGAGTTCCATCGGGTGCGTCCAAAATGATTTGTAAGCCTATGATACATCTAGCGCAAAACCATGCACCTATCTTGTAATCGACACTTAACTTTGTCTCCAAAAGCAGAATGAAGTTGAGATTCCACATGACCCACGTCACCTAGGAGTTCATCGGGTGCGTCCAAAATGATTTCCGATCCTATGGTACATTTGACGCAAACCGTGCACCTATCTTGCATCAAGTTTAGCACTATGTCCGAAAGGGCGAAACGAGCTTCTAATTGTGCCTCGTCACCTAGTGGTACCATCGAATGCGTCCAAAACGATTTCTGAGCCTATGGTATGTCTGGCGCAAACCATGCACCTATCTCGCACCGACACTAACACTGTCTCCAAACGGAAAGAAGCGAGATTCCACCCGACCCACGTAACCTAGGAGTTCCTTTAGGTGCATCCAAAATGACTGCTGAGCCTATGGTGTGTCTAGTGCAAACCATGCACCTATCTTGCACTAACACTAACCCTGTCTCCAAATGGAAAGAAGTGAGATTCCACATGACCCATGTCACCTAGGAGTTCCATCGGGTGTGTCCAAAATGATTGCCGAGCCTATGGTACGTTTGATGCAAACCGTGCACCTATCTTGCGTCAAGATGCTTTGTCTCCAAATAGGCCAAAACGATCTTTCCAGCCACGAGCCACGTGACGAATGGTACCATCGGGTGCGTCCAAAACGATTTGTAAGCCCATGGTACATCTAGCGCAAACCATGCACTTATCTTGCACCGACACTAACACTATCTCCAAACAGAATGAAGTGAGATTCCACATGACCCTATGGTACGTTCGATGCAAACCGTGCACCTATCTTGCATCAAGTTTAGCACTATGTCCGAAAGGGCAAAATGAGCTTCTAGTTCTGCCTCGTCACCTAGTGGTACCATTGAATGCGTCCAAAATGATTTCTGAGCCTATGGTACGTCTAGTGCAAACCATGCACCTATCTTGCACTGACACTAACACTGTCTCCAAACAGAAAGAAGCGAGATTCCACATGTCCCACGTCACCAAAGAGTTCCATTGGGTGCGTCCAAAATGATTTTCGAGCCTATGATATGTTCAACGCAAATCGTGCACCTACCCTGCGTCAACATTAGCACTATCTCCAAATGGAGTGAGCTTTCAGTTGAGCCTCGTCAGCTAGGGTACCATCGGATGCGTCCAAAATGATTTCTGATCCTATGGTATGTCTAGCACAAACCATGCAACTATCTTGCACCAACACTAACGTAGTCTCCAAATGGAATGAAGTGAGATTCTGTAACACCTCAGGTGTTAGCCTTGCATAACTTGACTCGCATAACATGAGCATGAGCATCAAGCATTCATAAATCATCACTTACAATTGAAACATTTGATCGAAACATATGAAACATTGCTTGTTATCTCGTGTTTCTTGGAACATATGCATATGATCATGTGCAAATGAATGCAAGTAGGTAATGTTGGTCACTAAAACACTTTAGCTACACTTAGGTTAACAAAAGAAGCATTGTTCATGAAGGTCACATTTCATGATCAAGCACTTAAGTGATATTTCATGTGTTGACCTGAATAGCTATATGAGTGACTACTACATGAAATGCTTAAATGACCTTGCAAATTGTTTAAACATGCTTAGGATATCATTAGGAACAACTTTGGTATTTAGTGCTAAGGCTAGTTTGGTCATTTAGCCATGGTTTGTGTATGTAGCATGATTTCAAAGTGACATGTTTGACTAAAGTTGAACTAGGTGTTAGAGACCTTGCATGGAGGAGTTCACTAAAGCAAAGTTGTAGTGTTTGACATAAGGAACAACTTTTATTTTCGGGTCATGGACTGATTTAGCTTCTAACATGCTTGAATGGGTCCCACAAAACCAGAAAAATCCAAACTTCCACACTTAGCAAATTTTCTAAGTGGTTGATCGACTAACCGATCGACAAACCGATGTTGAGCACGATATTACTCCGTTTCATTGCGAATTAGAACGAGGTACTTGAACCAAAGTTGTAGCTGGTACATAGGACTACACAAGTCGTGAAGATCGCTTGCACGTTGGAGCTTTGGTTTAGCCGATAATTCCGCCGTGAAAACCCGTCGTCGAGCTCGGTTTGGTCATCGATGAACTGGGGAATCGACCCGCACGATGGCCAACCGGCCAGACACCGTCGCGCGCGTGGCGTGGGAACGGTAGCGTCGCCGACGCCACGCCGCCAATAATGGCTAAGGCAGGCCAAGCGCCTTCAACACGCCGCCACGCCATTCTCCGCACCAATGGTAGTGCTCCAGATTTTTTGCCGCGGCCGTTTTTTCCTCGCAGCAGAAACCGCCGAGCTCTCGCGCAGCTCGGCTGTCGCCATATAGCGCGCGCAAGATTCGCAAGGCCGCCACTCAAGCACCACGCGCAACAGCTCCACCGCCACCCCAAAGATCCTATCGCGTCCTCCATTGCTTTCATTGTTCAAGCTCGGTGAGCTCTAACCCGCTGCCGCCGCCGCGGAGCAACTCCGCCACCCTCCGTCGCCGTGGTCCCACCTAACGCACCACCCTGTGCCACGCTTGAGCGCGCAATAGGCCAACCATAGCTCGTAGATGCTCGTCCGAGCTTGTGTTTGCGCCACCAGTAGCTTTCACCGACGTCTCGCCGTCATCGCCTCGCCGCTCCGCCATTGCCGCCGCCGCCGTCCTTACCGTCGACAATAGGGCGGCCAAGTGGCTCAATAGATGCGCTTAGGTCACGAGATCGCGTAGTGATGATGTCACCGCCAAGCAACCTCGCCGTCGGCGAAGCTCGCCACGCCAGCACTGCAGCAGCTGGCCTTTTCTGCTTCGAGTCAATGACATGTGGGGTCCCCGACCAGCTGGTCCCCCGGTCACAATGACAATTTGTGTTGTAGGCTAGTTCAAATGTTCCAGCTTTTTGATTTGTTTTATGAATTTTGTATCATCAGTTTGGGAGCTCCTAAAATTTTGAAATAAATATGATTGTGTTGCCTAGGAAGTGTAGTATTTAAGAAAAATATGTTCTTGGATTCAACAGTAGAAATTTCTGGAGATTTAAATAGGGATTTGAAATGTGCTTTTGAATGCATTCAAATTTGTTTATTTTATATCTAGAGTTCCTTTGCTCCAAAAATTATGAAATTTTTGTGGTGAACTAATCTTAGCATGTGTGAACTCTGGTAAAAATTTTAGGACCAGTGCATGGGTAGATTTAAAGTTATAGATTTTTCTTTTATGACTAGTTAATCCTTGCATGAATTTTCATAAATTAAGTATGAGTCCAAAATTCATGAAATTTGTTGGAGGTAATCCTAGTACCATATGGATGCTAAGAAAAATATGAAATATGTTGCTTGACACTTTTCAA
The DNA here is from genome assembly GCA_904845875.1 of Miscanthus lutarioriparius. Taxonomy (NCBI): domain Eukaryota; kingdom Viridiplantae; phylum Streptophyta; class Magnoliopsida; order Poales; family Poaceae; genus Miscanthus; species Miscanthus lutarioriparius. Next base: position 68,897,025 of record CAJGYO010000003.1, read on the forward strand.
TAGGATTTTCCATTTATGCTATTTCAAGCCTTGCTGCCTTGTCATTTTTGTATAGAATGTTCTACTTGGTAAAATGACATGAAATTTTTACAGTAGTCTTTTGATAGCATTAGTAAGGCTCTGTAAATTTTTGAGAATTTATTAAGTACATCTGATATATATTTATTATTTAGCCTAGATATCTAAATAAAATAATAAAGGCAATTTAATAAATAGTTTGGGCTTCACCATTATATCATCTTAGCTGTATTTGGTATGCTTAAACTATTGGTAGGTTCTAGGTTGTCAAATTTTGAATGATTACCTGAAGTAGAAGTATTCTTACTTTATATTGCATGTTAAATCATTTCCGGACTGATTCTAGAGTGTGATGAGTTGCATGTTGAAACTGAGGTGTACTATAAAAATGGTTAATAGCAAAGTTGTAGAGAATTTGATAAGCTTTCCAGAAAGTCCAGGATCACTGGATTTGGATTTGTAGAACTCCAGTTATGAGTGAAACAAGTAGCTACTGTTTGTGGCATAGTCGATGCATTGTAGAAGTAGTTAAGTAATAATCGAGAAGAGATATGCACCTACTCAAACAACGTGATGCACTTGTTAACATGTATGCATTCGTAATACTTATACCATACTCATGCATCTAGGATCGGAGGAAGAGATCACGTTGTTGGAATTCAAGAAGCAGAGGAAGGAACCCGCGGGAGGATCCAAGTCGCAGCCTCCGGCGAAGGCGTGAGCAGAACCTCAAGAGCTTCCTGAGTGCCCCGACCATCGCCCTACTTCCTTTCTCATGAGGCAAGCCCCGGAGCATTATAAGTCTCCCAAGAATTTACAAATGTTTACTTACGTATTTATGAGTGATGCATTAGGTTATAAGAGTTGAATGAAATCACTTGATGCATGTACATTCCTTGTCCAAATATTACACCTATAACCGGTATAGGTCCAGGATCGAATATATATGCTTAGCCATGCTTAGAACGGTAGAAGTCGGGTGATGTCCTGTCACCTGCGAGATATAGGTGGATACCGGAGCACGGTTGGCTATATCTGCTATCGTGGAATGTAACCATGTGGTAAAAGTAAATCGAGACCGGACGGAAGCAGATAGAGAAGCAACAAGACATGGAGGTCTTGGGTGTGGATTTATCCCGTCTATGTCGATTAAGGACCGTATCATCGCTGTTGGTGCTTCGACAAGATTGAACGCATGCCTCTCACTTAGCTGGCCGGATAACTCGTTCCACCATGGCCGAGTAATTCAACTCAGCCGGGAATCGTTCTATTGTGCGCTCCTTCCGGGAACGATCGATCGAGCCCAAGGGCGAGGCTTGGCTCGAGCATCCCGGCATCCGGTGTTCCAGACAGCGGCGCAAAGACGGACCCGCGAAATGTGTACCGGAGTTGTACCAAAGGTGACCTAAGGCTATCGTGGTCTGGTAGACCTGGGTTTGTGTTAGGAATAAATTTCGGTGGTTGAAATTGATTCAATCGCCGTCTCTCCCGGATAGTGAGAAACTTGGCTAGTCCCAACATCGTAGTAATTGTGTTATGGAACATGATGGTTCTGGACAAAATGGAATTCCAATACCGCTATGGTTACTATTGTATGCTTCTAAATGATATACCACATGTTTGGCACAGGATAGCGCTAATCTAGAAATGGATAGTGCTAATTAACTTGGTAAAGGAATCATAATTGTACAACGGATCGCTTGCCTTTTTCGCAAAAAATGTTGTCAAGTTACGTCCACCACTTATACTGATTTTGCATACTCCTTGGAGTCATTTTATTTCTGGTTCATGACGGGTAAGTCTAGTGAGTACCTTCTCGTACTCGTGGTTTATTTTCCCAATGTTGCGAGATGGCATCGTGTATCATGGTTATTGCAAGAGTTGCTTCTATCCCCATTGTGGATGAGGAGTAAGCCTTGGGCAGCTTCTTTAGTAATTCCTATCCTTGCTTTTGTGGACCGTGATCTAGCTTGGCAATCGTATCAAACTATGTTGGAAACTTTATCTTCGAACTTATTTGCTTCCGCTTTATTTATCAAACTCGGTTTGTAATAACTTTTATTTATTCAGATGATGATGAAAAGTATCTCGTGAACTTTATGCAATATGTGGCATGTATGTTGAATCCTGCAGACGATCTTGGTTGTTGTAAATCGTTTATCGAGACCCATCGTGGTACTCGACGGACTACCGGTTTATATGGGTTCAAGTATGATAAAGGCGACCAGCTTATGGATTGCCATTGTACTTGTATTCTTATAAATTGGTCGGTTCTGCGACAATTTGGTATCGAGCAAGATTCAACGTTAATTGTCACAAGTGTATTTAAAACAAAAGTTTTTGTTTTCCGAAAACCCTTCTCTAGCAACTAATAGTTATATAATAGGTATTTGAAATCTAAAGTGTGCCAATGATCACTTTCCTTATGCCCAAATTAAGGACTATTAGGTGGCTATTTAAGTACTAACATGGGGTTTTTACTTACGTCGTCCATATCGGGCGTGCTATTGTATGGATGCCATTCACTTGAATGGTAATGTATGGATCAAATGCCTCACGCCAAGGTAAGATGAGAGTATGACCGCAAGATGTGAGCGCTTGGTCGGGAAGAGTAGCTTTGGTACGGCTATGTATGCATGCTTGCATGTGTATATGGTACGTATTTAATTGTGGGTTAAATTATTGTCGGGTAGATTGATACGGAAGTATATGTATGGGTATACATATATAGAAGTATTTACAATTACATTATGCATATTCATTATGGGTTTAAGGGCTGAAATGAGATCTTATGCGTAGTACACTAACAAATAAACGTGTAGCTCGACTAGTTACGCTATTTATGAGAGAGAACGTATGTATGCCACCGTATCTACCGCTAGAAACAAATTTTTCCTAAGTTTGTGAGGATGTACGGAACGAGCATGCATCATGATAATTACCATTCACATAATTACATTGTTCCTCCCCTTATAAAATTCTTACTCGGTTATGTAACTCTTATCCATTATGGCATTGTCTCACCAAGGGGTACATGTTAATGGTGCAGATGGCACGCACCAAGCACACCGCGCCGCAAGTCCACCGGAGGCGAGCTCCCCGCCGTCAACTTGCTCCACGCACTGGCCAACGCCACACGTTCCTTGGAGAGTTTGGGATGCCTACACTCTTGTGGAGAGTGCTCGATTATGTAGGCTATCCCGATGGAATGGAACCCCGCTACTCGGGCGAATGAGCAGTTGGGGAAGGTCTCTTAGTTCTTGTGGAGGCTGTTGTTCGTCCCCGAGGTGACGATTACGAGTGGACAAAGCTGGTGTTATGAGTCAATCTGGCGGATCACAAGAAGCAAGCGGTGGCAGGGTAGCCTTTGGGATCCTGAGGGACATCATGGATCGTTTTCCTCGTGAGTCGGCAGCCGCTTTGGTTGGAGTCTTCCAAGAGGTAACCCTCCACCGACTCATGGCAAAGCAGACAAGAGGAAAATCTTTGGAGATTGGTGCAGCGGAGAGGCAGAACAGTGATAACCCTTCCATGAGCGCCATGTTTGCAATGATGAGAGTGTTGGATGGAGTTGAAGGTAGCCTCAGACGTGTGTCTGGTGCTCTTGGTCATGCTCATGAGGACCGGCACGCCGCCTTCAGAGGGAGCACGACGCCGAGATCGAGAGGCTCACTGAAGAGATGACTCGGTTAACTCACTAGCGAAATGCAGCTTGGACAAGGGAAAATGTTTTAAGAGCTCGACAGTTTGAGCTGGGACAGCAGCTGGCTAATGTGGAAGAATACAACGATAATCTGCATGAAGAGGTTCATCTTCTGAACAATCAGCTCCACCCTTATGTCCCACCTGGAGCCGCAGAAATGGATCTAGAAGGGCACGAGGAAGGAGAAGAAGAAGTGGAGCTCAAGAAGAAGTAGAACCCGAGGAAGGAGATGATCTTGCGCCCCGACCTCGATAGTGATCATGATGAGGATTAGATCGCTTAGCACTTAGTGGAAGGACTAATGTATCACCTTTATTCATGTAATGGACCAGTAGCTCGAATTTGGCCTTAGTAACCAGACTATCATGTAATGTTGATTAAGTGCACCTTTGGTTGAACATCAATGCAATTCCGTTCCTTGTTGGTGATCACGATTTAACTTTGCATGCGTTATGAGCGCGATAAGTGGTCAAATTGGGGATGCCATGTTGCGAGAATGAATTGTTATGCCTCTGTTTTTATTGTGAATTTGAGAATTTCTCCAGTAATTTCAGTTTGGCATGATTATGATTCATCGCAATCTCTTGACATCAACCAATAATCGCTTATTATTGCAACCAGCAGATGACGCGCACCGTCTTTGGAGCGGTAGCGATCCACGATGGCAATGGTGATGACTTACCACCACCGCCGCCGCCCCCGCTTTCAGGAGTTCTTTGCTCGATTCTTGGGGAGCCAAAGGACAATGGAAGAAGCTTTGCGCCTTTATCGCGCAAAAAACACCGTCGTGGCCACCCCCACAGCAACTGTGGGTCGAGCCAAATCAAGACAAGACATTCAAGGAGTTTCTAGACACGAAGCCTCCAATCTTCAAGGTGGCTGAGGAACCACCGCAGCCGATGAGTGGTTGAATACCATTGAGCGAAATTCCGTCTGTTGAGGGTCACGGAGCATCCGAAAGCAGTAGTATGCTTCTCACCAATTGCAAGGACCAAAGCAGGGATCTAGTGGACACACTTCCATCGTCTCTCGCCGCTAATGCACGAGTGACCGGGAACAGTTTAAGCTGGCTTTTAGGGACATCATATTCCCCGGGCTCGATGCGCATGAAGCGCAACCGAATTTATGAGGCTCACTCAGGAACAAAGTCACTCCATCGAGTATATGCACGCATTCAACAACTTGTCAAGATATGCTCTCGGTTTTGTGGATACTGAGGAGAAAAAGATAGAGAGTTTCAAGCGAGGGTTGGGTACCAAACCGATGAAGACTATGGCAAATTCTCGATGTACCACGTACAACGAAGTTTATTAGTGATGCCTTGACCCAAGAAAACCACAACAACATGCATGCAGTTGCTAAAAGGTATAAGAGGGCCTATGAGGGCGGTGCATCCGGATCTTTCCAATCAAAAGCGCCTATCGCAGCTAGGCCACAATTCAAATCCACACCGCACCCAAGTTTAGGCCTCCACCACCGAAAAGCTCGAATAACAGCCACGTAAACCATTCCGTAAGGCATTCACTATTGCCTTACCAAAAGGAAATGGCAATCGTGACAGCTCCACAGATTCGTAAGTAATCAACCATGTTTCAACTGCAACCAACTAGGTCATTGGTCCAAGGAATGTCCCCACCCCAAGAGGAATGGCAACCCAAATCGTAACAATCGAGGAGGGTGAATGCGAGTGGCACGTCAAGGACAAGTGCATTATACCATTGTGGAGGAAGTGCCCGTAGAAGAAGTTGTCACGGCTGGTATGTTTCTTGTCAACAAGCATCCCATTTGTTGTTTTATTTGATTCGGGAGCTTCTCATTCATTTATGAGTCAAGCATTTGCATCTAGACATGGTCAAGAAATAATTGAAGTAAACAAAGGGGTTTCAACATAAGTTCAAATAGGGTCTTGTTACATTACAAAAAAATAGTCAAAAACGTACTCATCGTGATACAAGGGAGGGAGTATACCACAGATTTGATAATATTGCCGGGTTGTCAATAAGTGTAATCTTAGGCATGAATTGGATGAAGTATCATGGTGCTTTTATTGACACTAGCACCGCACTATTATGTTGAGAGAACCCACGGAGGGAATGCTTTTCTAGTCCCACTCTCCCGCGATTTCAAACCCCAACATTTAGCTCTGTGCTATCCAAGCCACCAAGATATGTGATATCCCGGTGGTTTGTGAGTTTCGGATGTATTTCAGAGGAATTACCGGGTCTACCACCGGATAGGGACGTGGAATTTAAGATTGAATTAGTGCGTGTATCGCACCCATATCCGAAGGCCCTATAGAATGCCACCCAATGAGTTAGCGGAACTTAAGGTCCAATTGCAAGATCTATTGGACAAGGGTCTTATCCAACCTAGCTCATCTCCGTGGGGATGCCCAAAGCATTGTTTGTGAAAAGAAGGATAAGTCACCGAGAATGTGTGTAGATTACGGACCACTCAATGTTTGTGACCATCAAAAACAAATATCCATTGCCCGCATCGACATCTTGTTCGATCGGTTAGCGAAGGCAAAGGTATTCTCCAAAATTGATTTGAGATCAGGTTATCATCGAGATAAAGATCGAACCGGAGGATATACCTAAAAGCGCTTTCTCTACTAGGTACGGCTTATACGAGTATTTGGTTATGTCTTTCGGACTAACAAATGCTCCACCTATTTCATGTACCGATGAACTCTAGATTCATGCCCGAACTTGACAAGTTCGTGGTCGTGTTTATTGATGATATATTGATTTATTCAGGAAAATGAGACCGATCATGAAGAGCATCTCGAGGATTGTCCTATCCAGACTAAGAGAGCATAAGTTATATGCCAAGTTTAGCAAATGTGAATTTTAGATGAGCAAAGTACCTTTCTTAGGTCACATTTTATCAAGAGATGGAATCTCAGTAGACCCATCCAAAGTACAAGAGGTCATGGATTGGAAAGCCCCAACTTCGGTTCATGAAGTTCGGAGTTTTCTAGGGTTAATGGATACTATCGTCGGTTTATTCTAGATTTCTCAAAGATAGCTAAGCCTATGACCGGACTACTTGTAAAGATGAGAAGTACAAATGGACACCAGAATGTGAAACGACCTTTCACACTCTCGTAACTTTGTTGACTACAAAGACTGTGTTAGCACAACCGCACATTGAAAAGCCTTTTGATGTATTTTGTGATGCATCGGGAATAGGTTTGGGATGTGTGCTTATGCAAGAAGGAGAGTAATTGCATATGCCTCACGGCAATTGAGAAAACATGAAGTCAACTACCCTACACATGATTTGGAACTTGCGTGCTGTTGTCCATGCACTAAAGATATGGAGACATTACTTGTTGGGCAATGTATGTCATATCTTTATCGACCACAAAAGCCTCAAGTATATCTTTACCCAGCCAGAGCTAAACATGAGACAACGAAGATGGTTAGAATTGATTAAGGACTACAATTTAGAAGTGCATTACCATCCGGGTAAAGCAAATGTAGTAGCCGATGCACTTAGTCGAAAGTCCCATAGTAACACTGTGGAAGCATTCTTCGGAAGATGGATTCAACTTGTTACATCCTCATTGTACTACACAATATCACAATCAGTTGTTCACTTGAGGGCAAAATCATAGAGCTACACAGCAGCATGATGTGGGAATAAGTCACATCAAGAGAAAATGCAAGAGCAAGAAACCAAACATTTTAGATTGGACGAAAGAGGTGTATTATGGTTCGAGGACCGACTAGTGGTACCAAAAGACCGTGAGCTAAGAAGTCAAATTTTAGAAGAAGCTCACTCATCAAAATTGTCTATCCATCCGGTAGTAGTAAAATGTATCAAGATTTAAGAAACCATTTTGGTGGACTAAGATGAAGAAAGAGATCGCAGCCCACGTTGCTAGGTGTGATAACTGCGCAGAGAGTGAAAGCCGTCCATATGAAAACCATTTGGATTACTTCAGCCATTGCCTATTCCAGGATGGAAATGGGAAGAAATCAGCATGGACTTTATCACGGGCCTTCCAACGATGCCACAAGGTCACGATTCAACTGGGTCATTGTTGATCGTCTTACCAAGTCAAGACACTTTATACCCGTGAACACGCGGTATATAGTTGGGAAATACGTTGAGATATATGTATCCCGGATCGTGAGATTGCATGGAGTACCAGGACCATAATCTTAGATAGAGGACCACAGTTCATAGCTCGTTTCGGGAGCACTTACACAGGCTTTGGGAACCAAGCTAATCGAAGTTCAAACTTATCACCCGCAAACTTCGTGACAGATGAGCGAGTAAACCAGATCCTAGAAGATTTACTTAGAGCTTGTGTTATATCTTCAAAAGGTTCATGGGAGAAATGGTTACCTTTAGCTGAATTCTCCTATAACAACAGCTTATCAAGCGAGTATCAAAATGGCTCCATTTGAAGCCTTGTATGGCGAAAGTGCGAGAACTCCCTTGAACCGGATTGAGCCCGGTGAAAGGAGATACTTTGGTATTGATTTTGTAAATGAAGCCAAGAGCAAGTACGTATCATCCAACACCACATGAAGGCAGCTCAATCAAGATGTAAAAGTTATGCCTTATTGTAGGAGAAGACCACTAACTTTTGAAGTGGGTGACTATGTATACTTGAGAGTATCACCCATGAAAGGCGTGAAAAGATTTGGGATGAAAAAGAAGCTTTCACCAAGATATGTAGGGCCATACAAAATTTTGGAACGAAAAGGGAAGGTTGCATATAAGTTACAACTTCCACCAGAGATGAGTGCAATCTTTGATGTGTTCCATGTTTCTCAGCTAAAGAAATGTCTTCGAGTACCGGAAGAAGCTATTGCACCCACCAACGTGCAGCTTCAATCGGATTTGACCTATGAAGAAAAACCAATTCGAGTATTAGAAGAGATGGAGAGAGTGACAAGGAGTAAGATTATCAAGTTCTATAAGGTGGTGTGGAACAATCATAGTGAACAAGATGCTACGTGGGAAAGAGAAGATTATCTACTTAGAAGTTTATCCCGCCTTTTTCCAAGAATGGTAGGTCTTGCAAATCTCGGGGACGAGATTTTTATAAAGGAGGCTGTAACACCTCGGGTGTTAGCCTTGCATAACTTGACTCGCATAACATGAGCATGAGCATCAAGCATTCATAAATCATCACTTACAATTGAAACATTTGATCGAAACATATGAAACATTGCTTGTTATCTCGTGTTTCTTGGAACATATGCATATGATCATGTGCAAATGAATGCAAGTAGGTAATGTTGGTCACTAAAACACTTTAGCTACACTTAGGTTAACAAAAGAAGCATTGTTCATGAAGGTCACATTTCATGATCAAGCACTTAAGTGATATTTCATGTGTTGACCTGAATAGCTATATGAGTGACTACTACATGAAATGCTTAAATGACCTTGCAAATTGTTTAAACATGCTTAGGATATCATTAGGAACAACTTTGGTATTTAGTGCTAAGGCTAGTTTGGTCATTTAGCCATGGTTTGTGTATGTAGCATGATTTCAAAGTGACATGTTTGACTAAAGTTGAACTAGGTGTTAGAGACCTTGCATGGAGGAGTTCACTAAAGCAAAGTTGTAGTGTTTGACATAAGGAACAACTTTTATTTTTGGGTCATGGACTGATTTAGCTTCTAACATGCTTGAATGGGTCCCACAAAACCAGTAAAAATCCGACTTCCCACACTTAGCAAATTTTCTAAGTGGTTGATCGACTAACCGATGACAAACCGATGTTGAGCACGATATTACTCCGTTTCTGTTGCGAATTAGAACGAGGTACTTGAACCAAAGTTGTAGCTGGTACATAGGACTACACAAGTCGTGAAGATCGCTTGCACGTTGGAGCTTTGGTTTAGCCGATAATTCGCCGTGAAAACCCGTCGTCAGGCTCGGTTTTGGGTCACTGATGAACTGAATCGACCGCACAAATGGTCGACCGGCCAGACAGACACCGTGCGCCGTGTGGTGGCGCTGGAACGGCCGCAGACGTCGCCGACGCTTCGCCAATAGCGGCCAAGGCAGGTCAAGCGCGCTTCAACATGCCACGCCCGTCCGCACCTGACCAAGGCGCTCCGGTTTTGCGCCGCCTCGGCCGTTCTTCCTCGCAGAGTTAGCCTATGCGAGCTCCGCAGCTCCGCCGCCGCCGCCATAGTAGCCAGCGCACAGCGCTACCGCCACTCAAGCACCACCGCAACAGCTCCCGCCACCCGGCATCCTACCGCGTCCTCCATTGCTTTCATTGTTCAAGCTCGGTGAGCTCTAACCCCACGCACCGCCTCGCCGGAGCTCCTCCGCCACCTCCGTCGTAGTGGTCCCACCTAACCGAGACCACCCTGTGCCACGCTTGAGCGCCGCAATAGGCCAACCATAGCTCATAGATGCTCGTCCGAGCTTGTGTTTGCGTCACCGTAGCTTTCACCGACGTCTCGTCATCATCCCGCCTCGCCGCTCCGCCATTGCCGCCGCCGTCGTCCTTACCGTCGACAATAGGGCCGGCCAAGTGGCTCAATAGATGTGCTAGGTCACGTAGATCGCGTAGTGATGATGTCACCGTCGGCAACCTCGCCGTCGGCGAGCTCTGGCCACGCCAGCACCGCGCAGCGCCGCTGCTCTGCTTCGAGTCAATGACATGTGGGGTCCCCGACCAGTGGTCCCACCGGTCACAATGACAAGTGTGTTGTAGGCTAGTTCAAATGTTCCAGCTTTTTGATTTGTTTTGCAATTTTGTATCATCAGTTTGGGAGCTCCTAAAATTTTGAAATAAATATGATTGTGTTGCTTAGGAAGTGTAGTATTTAAGAAAAATATGTTCTTGGATTCAACAGTAGAAATTTCTGGAGATTTAAATAGGGATTTGAAATGTGCTTTTGAAAGCATTCAAATTTGTTTATTTTATATCTAGAGTTTCTGTGCTCCAAAAATTATGAAATTTTTGTGGTAAACTAATCTTAGCATGTGTGAACTCTGGTAAAAATTTGAGGACCAGTGCATGGGTAGATTTAAAGTTATAGATTTTTCTTTTATGACTAGTTAATCCTTGCATGAATTTTCATAAATTAAGTATGAGTCCAAAATTCATGAAATTTGTTGGAGGTAATCCTAGTACCATATGGATGCTAAGAAAAATATGAAATCTGTTGCTTGACACTTTTCAATAGGATTTTCCATTTATGCTATTTCAAGCCTTGCTGCCTTGTCATTTTTGTATAGAATGTTCTACTTGGTAAAATGACATGAAATTTTTACAGTAGTCTTTTGATAGCATTAGTAAGGCTCTGTAAATTTTTGAGAATTTATTAAGCACATCTGATATATATTTATTATTTAACCTAGATATCTAAATAAAATAATAAAGGCAATTTAATAAATAGTTTGGGCTTCACCATTATATCATCTTAGCTGTATTTGGTATGCTTAAACTATTGGTAGTTTCTAGGTTGTCAAATTTTGAATGATTACCTGAAGTAGAAGTATTCTTACTTTATATTGCATGTTAAATCATTTCCAGACTGATTCTAGAGTGTGATGAGTTGCATGTTGAAACTGAGGTGTACTATAAAAATGGTTAATAGCAAAGTTGTAGAGAAATTGATAAGCTTTCCAGAAAGTCCAGGATCACTGGATTTGGATTTGTAGAACTCCAGTTATGAGTGAAACAAGTAGCTACTGTTTGTGGCATAGTCGATGCATTGTAGAAGTAGTTAAGTAATAATCGAGAAGAGATATGCACCTACTCAAACAACGTGATGCACTTGTTAACATGTATGCATTCGTAATACTTATACCATACTCATGCATCTAGGATCGGAGGAAGAGATCACGTTGCTAGAATTCGAAGAAGCAGAGGAAGGGAACCCGCAGGAGGATCCGCAAGCCGCAGCTCCCGAAGGCGTGGAGCAGAACCCTGAAGATCTTCCGGAGTGCCCTGACCATTTCTGTGGCAGAACCTCCTAAATTATTGGGCCCACATGCACCTGTCACTGTCCAACGACCTTGGACATCTATGCATATGTTACCGATAACCTAAGAAGACTGTCGGGTGTCCTCGGGGAACCCCGAATCATCCACGATTTCCGAGCAGGATCACATTACAGAGTCATTGCAGTATTACAACAGTTTATTCAAATAGATACCTCAGAGTAAAAATATAGCGGAAGCATTATAGCAACATAGTTTACAAACCAGTTGTTTCAAACCTTACAAACTAAGTATAATTATTAATACAAAACGAAGTAGTGGAGTGGCATTATAATATAATACAAAACACACAATAAAACTGCCCTGCCCAAGGGCCACACATTTACTTCTCGTCATCAGATCGAACTATAGTCATGCAGCACGATCCAAAACAGATCGACTCATGAGGCGCACCTGCAACAAGGGTCAACGAACCCTGAGTACAAAAGTACTCAACAAGACTTAACCGAAATAGAAACAGAGAAACTCAGGAATGCAGGCTCATGGGATTCAAGGTATGGCTTTAGCAATAATCAAAGTTCTTTTGCGTAAAAGCTCTTTTAACAAAATTCTTTATTTCAACATTTAAAACTTCATAAGATCATATACAAAGATGACACGATCCGTATTGAGATCATGAAACTTCATATCCAACACTTTCTCAAACCATACTCAAGTTCCAGTTATTAATACTACGATGATGAACAGAGAAGTGAGTCTCCATAACCGAGGAGCAACGACGATTCGAACCGATTATAAACCCAGCTGGGGAATTCTAGACCACACGACATATGTAGGTCCCCGACCTACATATATCAACCTACCCTCGGATCCTCTACACAAGAACGGGTCCGCGCCACCCAAGAATACAGTACTCCACACTCCAGCCCATTGCCACGTGGGTACACGCTATTCCCGCCATCTCTCCACTCCCAGTGCGCGAGTAGCCATTCTCGTAATAGAATAGCCAAGTTAAGGCTTACCGGAGTATGTGGTTAGTACTACAAAGTCTCACCTCAAGCGGTTCAACAACGGTACGGACCTTAATCGACACAGGCGGAAAGAACCCGCTCACAAGACCTCCATGTCTTGTGGCTCACACACACCGAGTCCGCCTGGTCTAGATTTATTACTCCACATTTCCATATCACATGTTAACATAATTAACCAAAGTTCCATTGAAAGTTCGCAGGTGACAGGCAATCACCCGACTTTTATTATCTAAGCATGACTAAGCATAACTAGCCATATACGAATTAAAATGGTTAACAAGGTAGATAAGGAAAAACAAGGTTGGTAATGCATCAATTAGGTTTCCACTTGACTTCTAATCACTTAATGCAGTATTGGAAAGCAAAAGAGAAATCAATTTGTAAAACACAAGGTAGGTTTAAATGCATCCGGGGCTTGCCTTCGTTGACGGAAAAGTCCGGGTCCGGAGTCGTTCCACCGATATCAACACCAACCTCCACAGATGGCTCAACCTCCTCAACTACTTGATTAACTACCACGGGTTCACCCTCGTTCACTACACGTAGTAACAATGACATGTTTAACATGATGCGGAATACAAAACATGATGCTCGATGATGGATACAAAATTAAACAACTTGAATACAACTTTCCTTCACGGTACAGTTACAAGCTAATCTAACTAAATCATTTCATAATACACACATCAATTGCCAAAGATCATTATCCACTAATGACCCAAGGACATCACTAAATCAAAAGTTCAATCAAAACCTAAATCATTAAAGGTTACTATTCGCTTTTATGAATTAATTATTTAATTAAAATTATGAAATAAATCAACTTGTTCCAATTGAGCTCAAAATTTTTTGTAAGCATTCATTACATGATAACTAAGTGGCAAAACAATTTTCATAATTTTTGGATAATTAATTAAGCCTAAAAAATCATGGAAAGTCATTTATTAATTAATTGAGCAATTTTTATCACACCCCAAAAATACTTAAAATCAATATTTCAAATTTTTGTCACATAATATACATCACAAAGAAGTCACAAAAATTTTCATAATTTTGGAGCTCTAAATAAATTTACACAAAAATAACAAATTCCAGCACTATTCATATAAATCGAAAAAAACAGAAAACTCATTTGAACGCCGAGTCACCGACATCGGACCCCACATGTCATCTTCAACCTTCGCTGTTGACTACGACGACGACGGCGCTGACCGGCGTAAACTTCGCCGACGGTGAATCCAAAGGCGACGGTCAAGGTACCAAAATGACCACATCATCATCGCGCGCAAGATCGATTGAAGGCACTAGCTAGACGAATTACTACGAGCTATGAGCTTGGCATCGGCCATGGCGGGACGCCGGCTTTCGGCGGCACTACGCGGCGACAGGAGCTCGGTAGCGATTAAATAAACGGTACAGAAGCACCGGTAGCTCACCACGAACACGACGGAGCGGAAGAGCAAGGTTGGAGAAGCAACAGCGACGGGTCGACGTGCACAAAGAACGGCGGCGGAGCAAAGATCGTCGGTGATGGTGTGCGGTGATCGTGGTGATCAAAATGAGCAAGCAACAACGGATTAAGCATCACAAAGATCGAGGCGAAGGCTGGAGCTACGCTTAATCGAAGCAACGACTCACCGGAGGGCCCCGACCACGGTGAAACGGGATCACCAAGCCGCGTTGTTGGCGGCGCGAAGAAGAAGTACGCTTGCGGCGTTTCCTTGTGAAATCAAACTAAATTGAGGAGTTAGTGGGACGCGCAAGGAGTAGGCGGAGCTGGAGCTAGCTTATCAGCGATGGCGGAGCACGACAGAGATTTGCACGGGCTCACGGAGATGAGCAAGGTGACGGAAGAAAAGCAGAGCAAAGGAAAAGAAGAACGGCGACGACTCCAGAGCTTTATAGGGCAGCCAAGGAAGCGCAAGGAAGCCACGACGAAGCCTTCAATAAGGCCAACGCGACGCCCGGACGACCACCGCGCGATCTGGAAGCAAATCAAGTTCGCCGGCATGTAGCAAGAGCGGTGAACACTGTTCATCAATATTACAGAATTGCCATTCTTCAAAATTCACAAATTACTCTCAAAATTTCATAACAACTCAAAAATCTCCAAAACAAAAGTTGTTCAAAATCAAAAGTTCTACAACTTTGCTTTTGAAACCATATCCAAATTCATTTTACATTTTGAAATTCAAATTTGAATTCAAAAGGGACACTTTAAAGAATTATGCCTTTTCAAATTACTTCAAATTTTACTAAACAACTTTGAAAACTCCAAACACCAACTTTGTACAACTTGACAAGATCTACACTTTTGCTTTTAAGCTCAACCCCAAAATATGCTTAGATTTTGAAATGAGTTTTCAGGGTAGAATTTAAATACTGCAATTAAGGTTTTCGGAATTTCAAAACAATACAGGTATTTCAAACTTGATTCAAACAATACAATTCAACACTTATACATGAATGTAAACTTGTTTTAGTGAATGCATATCAACGTTGCAATATGACCAAATGCTTTGCAATGCATATGATGACATGACAGCTTTTAGTATTTAAAACACCGGTGTTACAATCCTTCCCCCTAAAAGAAATCTCGTCCCGAGATTCAAAGCCATAAGTTAAGTAATGGAAAAGGAAATGTGTCAACCCAAAAATATCCAAAACTTCTTCATAAAACAACCGAGGTCCCTTTACAATCATGATTCACAATCTCATAGTAAACTACCATCATACTAAATCGATGCAAGAAACTCGGAAACTTTTCTAACAAGTAATCTTGATTCCCATGTAGCTTCTTCTTGAATGTTGATTCCATTGTATCTTGTAGAACTTTATTGTTCTCCTTCGAGTAACACGATCTTTCCGATCCAACACACGATAGGATATTCGAATAGGTTAGATCCGGTTCAAGTTCCACCCTTCAACTTCAACATTACGCTTCGTGCACTTGGAGACACTTCTTTAATTGAGAAACATGGAATACATCATGCAATCGCCGATAGATGTTCGGTAATTTCAAGCGATATGCTACCTTTCCATACCTCTCTAAGATTTGAAATGGTCCAATATATCGTGGTGCCAATTTGCCTTTAACACCAAAACGGGTAACTCTCCTTCATTGGTGATACTTTTAGATATACAAAATCTCCTTTGTTAAACATCAATGGTCTCACGCCGTTTATCTCGCATAACTCTTTTGTCCGACTGAGCTATCTTCAAATTACCTTGTATCCATCTAACCTTGTCTTCGTTTCTTTTACCAGGTCAACTCCAAAGAATCTTCTTTCTAGGGCTCGAGACCAACTCAACGATGTTCGTGATCTACGACCATATAGTGCTTCAAATGGAGCCATTTTAATGCTTTCTTGATAACTATTATTGTATGAAAACTCACCAAAGGCAAACACTCATCCCACTTCTTGGAATAGTTAAGGACACAACACCTTAACATATCTTCAAGTACTTGATTGACTCTTTCGGTCATCCATCGTCTACGTGGGTGATAGGTCAGACTAAATGTAAGCTTGGTTCCCAACGAAGAATGCAATTGTTTCCAAAAGTCGGAGACAAAGCTGTGTACCCCTATCTCGACACTATGGTCTTTGGTACTCCATGTAGGCTCATAATTCTTGCTAAATATATCCGGCATATTGGATGTGAGAATATGTATTCGGACCGGAAGAAAATGTCTTGACTTGGTTAGTCGATCTACAATAACCCATATTGAGTCAAATCCCTTTCTTTGTCTTGGGTAGACCAACAATAAAGTCCATACTTATATCCTCCCACTTCCAAGCTGGAATAGGTAATGGTTGTAGTTCTCAACAGGACCTCAAATGTATAGCTTTTACTTTCTCGACAAGTATCACACTTTGCTATATATCTTGCAATTTCTATCTTCATTTTAGTCCACCAAAATCTTTGTTTTGGTCATGGTACATCTTATTACTCCCCGGATGGATAGATAACCTAGTAGCATGTGCCTCTTCAAGAATTATTTGTCTCAACTCAGAACTTTTGGTACTACTAGACAATTCTTGAACCAAAGCACATCTTCATCATCTATGTCAAGCATTCCGCTTTTCCATTCCATTTCGACTCTATCCTTGATATGGGCTATCCCCTTGTTTTCTTTCTGAGCGGCAATAATCTGATCACGAATAGTGGCTTCAACAATAATGTTGGTCAAATTGCCTGTTGAATTACATCTACATTCAACTTCTCCATTTCTTGACATAAAGTCAAACCCATTGTTCTTTCCGCCGAGACAATTGCAATAACTTTTGCGACTTAAAGCATCTGCAACTACATTTGCCTTTCCAGGTGATAATGCACTTCCAAATCATAATCCTTAATTAGTTCTAACCATCGTCTTTGTCGCATGTTCAATTTCGACCGAGTGAAGATATACTTTAAGCTCTTATGGTTACGTGTAAATATGACACGTATTACCAAGGTGTAATGTCGCCAAATTTTCGAGCATGAACAACAAATGCTAACTCCAAATCATGAGTCGGATAATGTACTTCATGTTGCTTGAGTTGCACGGATGCATAGGCAATGACTCGACCTTCTTGCATCAATACACATCCAATACCAATACCAAGCATCACAATAAACATCAAATGGCTTCTCGATATCAAAGTTGGGCTATCTTTGGTGCAAAGTGGTTAATAGTCTCTTCAAAGTCCGGAAAGCCTCTTCACAATCAGTTGACCAAACAAACTTGACATTGTTCTTCAATAACTCAGTGATGGACTTTGACACTCTAGAGAAATCTGGAATAAACCGATGGTAATACCCCGCCAATCCCAGAAAACTCCGAACCTCATGAACTGTAGTTGGCGTTTCCAATCAAGCACATCCTTAACTTTGCTTGGGTCAATCGCAACTCCTTGGTGACAAAACATGACCAAGAAACTGTACTTCCTTAAGCCAAAACTCACACTTGCTAAACTTGGCATAAAGCTTATGTTTTCTCAAGCGGTGCAGAACAATTCTGAGATGATCCGCATGTTCACTCTTGTTCTTGGAGTATACTAAAATATCATCAATAAATACCACTACAAATTTGTCTAGCTCGTGCATGAATACCGAGTTCATCGTGTACATGAAATGAGTGGAGCATTTGTCAAACCAAAAGACATTACCAAGTATTCATATAATCCATATCTTGTGGTAAATGCCGTTTTGGGAATATCTTGAGCTTAATCTTGATTTGGTGATAACCCGACCTCAAATCTATCTTCGAGAAAACTTTGGCTTCGGCCAGGATTGATCAAAAAGTAGATCTATCCTAGGTAAGGGATACTTATTCTTGATAGTCACTTCTTCATTCAGCTGGACGATAGTCAACACATAACCTTAAGGTCTCATCTTTCTTCTTCACAAATATTGTCGGACATCCCCAAGGCGATGAACTAGGTTGGATAAACCCCTTATCAATCAGTTCTTGCAACCGAAGTTTTCAACTCGGCCAATTCCTTTGGTGGCATCCTATAAGCTCTCCGAGAAATCGGAGCTGTTCCCGGTTTTAACTCTATGTTAAACTGTACATCTCTATCGGTGGTAGACCGAGGTAAATCTTCAGAAACACACATCCGGAAATTCACATACTACGGGATATCTCTAATCTCTTTGACCGCATAGCTTGCACAAATTTTGCCCATTGATTTTCTTAAGGTTGGAAGTTGGATGAGAAGTTGAGAATTACTATCCGCAAACTCACCCTTATAGTTCTATTCAAAGCATCTATAATGACCTTATCTTGATGCATCCAATTCATTCCCAAAATTACATCTATATCCCGATCCTTTAGGATAATCATGGTAGTGGGAAAATATGCCCACCTGTGTTTACGGGCACTGGTATACCATCTCCTTAGTACATGAGACGCCCCCCAAGGCATCAGATAAAGAAATTTTCCTTTGTTGCCCCAATTGAAATTTCATACTTCACAACAAATGCTCTATTGATGAATGAATGTGATGCGCCGAGAATCAAAAGTATAAGCTCGCAGGTGATCAATGACAGGAAACGCGTACCCATCATCACTTTGGCTCTCCTCTGGAATCTCTCCGGCTTGAATGTAGAACACGCTTGATCTTCTTTTCACCATTACCCTTCCGAGCACTCGATTGTTGTTCTTGTTCTGTGGATCGAACCTTGTTGTTGATTAAGGTGGTTCTTCCGAAATTGGGATTGTCTTGTTTGGGATATGGGCATTCCCTTGAGAAATGACCAGGCTTACCACAATTGAAACAGGATACCTGTGACTGGTGATGTTGGAGTATTAACACCCAAAGTATTCGAGGTGAATTTCGATAAGTTGTAGCGGGGACGAACATTTGATTGTTGCCCAGATTGAAACTGCGGTGGACGATAAGGAGGACGATAATGGTTGATGGATGATAGATCACCCCACCGCCTCTTTTGATTTCCTCCAAAAGGTCCAGACGGCACATTCATTTTTTTCTTTTAATCTCCTTATGTTGCCGATACTTTTCCTCCAAGCAATTGCAATATTCACCGCCTCATGATAAGTAATATTGGTACAAGTTGTCATCATAGATACGCAATTTGGTATTCGGACCTCTCATGAACCATTTCTTCTTTTTTAGCATCGGTGTTGACATGTTCAGGTGCATATTGTGACAGTGATTGAATCTTCCCACATCTTGCGCATAACTGGCTCGATCCCCTTGCTTCAAAGCAAGGAATTCATCCAGTTTCATAGCCATCACTCCCTCAGGGATATAATGAGCTCTGAAAGCAGTACGAAACTCCATCCAAGTTAATGGAACACCTACGGGCTGCATGGCCATAAGATTTGCATACCAAGCACCTGCTTGCTTCCCTAAGTTGTTGGGCGGCAAACACCGTTTTTCAAACTCGTGCATGGAATAAGATCAAATTTCTCGATCCATGGTCCTAAGCTACCATCGACCTCCAAAGTGGGTCATCGGCCTTGGTGAACTTTGGGGTTTTGTATCTGTAAAGTCCACATATGTAGCCTCATGCCTATTATGATTACGTCCACGGTGTCCATGCATCTGATTCTGGTTACTTTGAGCCATCTCATGAAGCAAACGAGAATTTTCAACTGTCACATTGACAAGTGCAGCTATAGCATCAGCCAAATTGGTTGGAACCGGTGGCGGATTGGGGATATCATCCTCATCTTGTGAAGTACCCGGAATCTGCGAACCTCGCGTACGATGCATCTGTTCATAACAAACCAAACTTTATTCACAAGTCTTTATTGAATTGCAACTAAAGCTTACTACAACGCATTACATCGGTTTCTTATTTAAACACAAACCGCACCTAAACAAGACTGCTTAACTTAAACTAGAACTAACTATTACACAACTCTACTTCTTTCCTTTATCACTTCAAACTTGGGCCTCGGTATCCATTCCGTAAATATTACCGCCTCATTATCACTTTCATCAATCATTACTAATTCTTCCGGATCTTCTTCTTCTTCCTCTTTCGATTCACTATCATCGGCAAGGATCACACCTGGGTCCATTGCATCAGCTTGGGGTTCATGATTAGGATTCAGGAGATTGCTTAGCCTATGAACTTCCTCATGTAGAGTGGTATTATGCTCCTCTAAATCCTCTACATAAAATTCTAGCTCATGAGTTCTAGCTCTAGCTTCATTTCTCCCATCCACCATATGAATTAATGATTTTCGCAGTTCTCGTGAGCGGTGGTGAGACGCCTTAATCGCCTCCGTAATCGCCCACCTGGATGGCGCCCCTAGCCCTATCTCTAGTAGCTTGGGCTAACTCTGCAGAAATCCTCTCGATCTACGCTCGAGGATCGACCTAGATCTGCCATCGCTAGCACCGTCATTCCTAGGGGCAAGTTGATGGCGAGGAACTCCTTTAGGTCCGGTGGACTTATGGGGCGTCTTCTTGGTACGAGCCATCACTGCATTTAACAGGTTAATCCAATTAAAACAATCTAACAACAGCCTCAAGAGCAGCTTGGGATGGACTACACAACTCAACCCATACACACTACTCACCCGTGCTCAGAGACGAAGGAAGTAACAAGTGAATTAATCATGATGCATGAATCGTTCTTACTTAACCAAAAACATCAAACTTATAAAGCACATAAACAACAAGTTGCTATTATATAGGGCATAATAGAATTACTACTCCACCACACAAAGCCTTTTTCTCAAATCAGAAGGGTGAGAATGAAATAAGATAAGTCGGAAGCAATTTGGACCAAATTAACAAGTTATACTTCTTTGTCCCAAATCATTTTGAAGTTTTGTAAAACAACACAACAAAGACTTGTAATGATCGCTCTCGATACCATTTTCGTGGCGTAACCTCCTAAATTATTGGGCCCACATGCACACTGCCATCGTCCAACGACCTTGGACATCTATGCATATGTTACCGATAACCTAAGAAGACTGTCGGGTGTCCTCGGGGAACCCCGAATCATCCACGATTTCCGAGCAGGATCACATTACGAGTCATTGCAGATTATTACAGCGGTTTATTCAAATAGATACCTCGAGTAAAAATATAGCGGAAGCATTATAGCAACATAGTTTACAAACCGGTTGTTTCAAAACCTTACAAACTAAGTATAATTATTAATACAAAACGAAGTAGTGGAGTGGCATTATAATATAATACAAAACACACAATAAACCGCCTCGCCTAAGGGCCACACATTTACTTCTCGTCATCGATCGAACTATAGTCATGCAAAGACGATCCAAAACAGATCGACTCATGAGGCGACACTGCAACAAGGGTCAACGAACCACGAGTACAAAAGTACTCAACAAGACTTAACCGAAATAGAAACAGAGAAACTCAGAATGCGGGCTCATGGGATTCAAGGTATGGCTTTTAGCAATAATCAAAGTTCTTTTTGCGTAAAAGCTCTTTTAACAAAATTCTTTATTTCAACATTTAAAACTTCATAAGATCATATACAAAGATGACACGATCCGTATTGAGATCATGAAACTTCATATCCAACACTTTCTCAAACCATACTCAAGTTCGGTTATTAATACTACGATGATGAACAGAGAAGTGAGTCTCCATAACCGAGGAGCAACGACGATTGAACCGATTATAAACCCAAATTGGGAATTCCAGACCACCACGACATATGTAGGTCCCCGACCTACATATATCAACCTACCCTCGGATCCTCTACACAAGAACGGGTCCGCGCCACCCGAGAATCTGAAAGACTCCACACTCCACCCCATTGCCACGTGGGTACACGCTATTCCCGCCATCTCTCCACTCCCAAAGGCGCGAGTAGCCATTCTCGTAATAGAATAGCCAAGTTAAGGCTTACCGAGTATGTGGTTAGTACTACAAAGTCTCACCTCAAGCGGTTCAACAACTAAGACGGACCTTAATCGACACAAAGGAAAGAACCCGCTCACAAGACCTCCATGTCTTGTGGCTCACACACACCGAGTCCGTCTGGTCTAGATTTATTACTCCACATTTCCATATCACATGTTAACATAATTAACCAAAGTTCCATTGAAAGTTCGCAGGTGACAGGCAATCACCCGACTTTTATTATCTAAGCATGACTAAGCATAACTAGCCATATACGAATTAAAATGGTTAACAAGGTAGATAAGGAAAAACAAGGTTGGTAATGCATCAATTAGGTTTCCACTTGACTTCTAATCACTTAATGCAGTATTGGAAAGCAAAAGAGAAATCAATTTGTAAAACACAAGGTAGGTTTAAATGCATCCGGGGCTTGCCTTCGTTGACGGAAAAGTCCGGGTCCGGAGTCGTTCCACCGATATCAACACCAACCTCCACAGATGGCTCAACCTCCTCAACTACTTGATTAACTACCACGGGTTCACCCTCGTTCACTACACGTAGTAACAATGACATGTTTAACATGATGCGGAATACAAAACATGATGCTCGATGATGGATACAAAATTAAACAACTTGAATACAACTTTCCTTCACGGTACAGTTACAAGCTAATCTAACTAAATCATTTCGTAATACACACATCAATTGCCAAAGATCATTATCCACTAATGACCCAAGGACATCACTAAATCAAAAGTTCAATCAAAACCTAAATCATTAAAGGTTACTATTCGCTTTTATGAATTAATTATTTAATTAAAAATTATGAAATAAATCAACTTGTTCCAATTGAGCTCAAAATTTTTGTAAGCATTCATTACATGATAACTAAGTGGCAAAACAATTTTCATAATTTTTGGATAATTAATTAAGCCTAAAAAAATCATGGAAAGTCATTTATTAATTAATTGAGCAATTTTTATCACACCCCAAAAATACTTAAAATCAATATTTCAAATTTTTGTCACATAATATACATCACAAAGAAGTCACACAAAAATTTTCATAATTTTGGAGCTCTAAATAAATTTACACAAAATAACAAATTCCAGCACTATTCATATAAATCAAAAAAGCAGAAAACTCTCATTTTGAATTTGAGTCACCGACATCGGACCCACATGTCATCTTCAACCTTCGCGTTGACTACGACGACGACGGCGCTGACCGGCGTAAACTCGCCGACGGTGAATCCAAAGGCGACGACGGTCAAGGTACCAAAATGACCACATCATCACTACAAGATCGATTGAAGGCACTAGCTAGATTTAATTACTACGAGCTATGAGCTTGGCATCGGCCATGGCGGACGCGGGCGGCTCGGCGGCACTACGCCGGGCGACAGGAGCTCGTAGCGATTAAATAAGCGGTACAGAAGCACCAGTAGCTCACCACTTAACACGACGGAGCAGAGAGCAAGGTCGAGAAGCAGAGACGTGAGGGTCGACGGCGTGCACAAAGAACGGCGGCGGAGCAAAGATCGTCGGTGATGGTGTGCGGTGATCGTGGTGATCAAAATGAGCAAGCAACAACGGATTAAGCATCACAAAGATCGAGACGAAGCCGGAGCTACGCTAATCGAAGCAACGGACCACCGGAGGGCCACGACCACGGTGAAATGGGATCACCAAGTCGCTGCTTGGCCGCGCGAAGAAGAAGTACGTTGCGCGGCGTTTCCCGGTGAAATCAAACTAAATTGAGGAGTTAGCTGGACGCGCAAGGAGTAGGCGGAGCTGGAGCTAGCTTATCAGCGATGGCGAGCACCACGAGAGACGGCACGGGCTCATGGGAGATGAGCAAGGTGACGAGGAAGAAAAGCGAGCAAAGGAAAAGAAGAACGGCGACGACTCCAGAGCTTTATAGGGCAGCCAAGGAAGCGCAAAGGAAGCCACGACGAAGCCTTGGTAGCGCCAACGCGACGCCCCGGACGACCACTGCTGCATGACCGGAAGCAAATCAAGTTTTCACTTAAGCATGTAGCAAGAGCGGTGAACACTGTTCATCAATATTCTGTAATTGCCATTCTCCAAAATTCACAAATTACTCTCAAAATTTCATAACAACTCAAAAATCTCCAAAACAAAAGTTGTTCAAAATCAAAAGTTCTACAACTTTGCTTTTGAAACCATATCCAAATTCATTTTACATTTTGAAATTCAAATTTGAATTCAAAAGGGACACTTTAAAGAATTATGCCTTTTCAAATTACTTCAAATTTTACTAAACAACTTTGAAAACTCCAAACACCAACTTTGTACAACTTGACAAGATCTACACTTTTGCTTTTAAGCTCAACCCCAAAATATGCTTAGATTTTGAAATGAGTTTTCGTGGTAGAATTTAAATATCGCAATTAAGGTTTTTGAATTTCAAAACAATACGTGTATTTCAAACTTGATTCAAACAATACAATTCAACACTTATACATGAATGTAAACTTGTTTTAGTGAATGCATATCAACGTTGTAATATGACCAAATGCTTTGCAATGCATATGATGACATGACAGCTTTTAGTATTTAAAACACACCGGTGTTACAATCGCCCTACTTCCTTTTCTGAGGCAAGCCACGGAGCATTATAAGTCTCCTAGTAATTTACAAATGTTTACTTACGTATTTATGAGTGATGCATTAGGTTATAAGAGTTGAATGAAATCACTTGATGCATGTACATTCCTTGTCCAAATATTACACCAGAATCCAGGGTATAGGTCCGAGGATCGAATATATATGCTTAGCCATGCTTAGACCGGTAGAAGTCGGGTGATGTCTCGTCACCGCGAGATATAGGTGGATACCGGAGCACGGTTGGCTATATATCGCTATCGTGGAACAGAACCATGTGGTAAAAGTAAATCGAGACCGGACGGAAGCAGAGAGAGAAGCAACAAGACATGGAGGTCTTGGGTGTGGATTTATCCCGTCTATGTCGATTAAGGACCGCATCGTTGTTGGTGCTTCGACAAGATTGAACGCATGCCTCTCACTTAGCTGGGCGGATAACTCGTTCCGACCGCTGGCCGAGTAATTCAACTCGGGCCGGAATCGTTCACAGCGCGCTCCTTAGGGGAACGATCGACTGAGCCCAAGGGCGTGCTTGGCTCGAGCATCCCGGCATCCGGTGTTCCAGACATGCGGCGCAAAGACGGACCCGCGAAATGTGTACCGGAGTTGTACCAATGGTGACCTAAGGCTATCGTGGCTGGTAGACCTGGGTTTGTGTTAGGAATAAATTCACCTGGTTGAAATCGATTGAATCGCCGCCTCTCCGGATAGTGAGAAACTTGGCTAGTCCCAACATCGTAGTAATTGTGTTATGGAACATGATGGTTCTGGACGAAAATGGAATTCCAATACCGCTATGGTTACTATTGTATGCTTCTAAATGATATACCACATGTTTGGCACAGGATAGTCGCTAATCTAGAAATGGATAGTGCTAATTAACTTGGTAAAGGAATCATAATTGTACAACGATCGGTTGCCTTTTTCGCAAAATGTTGTCAAGTTACGCCCACTTATACAAACCTTGCATACTCCTTGGAGTCATTTTATTTTCGGTTCATGACGGGTAAGTCTAGTGAGTACCTTCTCGTACTCGTGGTTTATTTTCCCAATGTTGCAGATGGCTTTGTGTATCATGGTTATTGCAAGAGTTGCTTCTATCCCATTGTGGATGAGGAGTAAGCCTTGGGCAGTGCTTCTTTAGTAATTCCTATCCTTGCTTTTGTGGACCGTGATCTAGCTTGGCAATCGTATCAAACTATGTTGGAAACTTTATCTTCGAACTTATTTGCTTCCGCTTTATTTATCAAACTCGGTTTGTAATAACTTTTTATTCAGACTACGATGATGAAAAGTATCTGTGAACTTTATGTAATATGTGGCATGTATGTTGAATCTGTACGATCTTGGTTGTTGTAAATCGTTTATCGAGACCCGTCGTGGTACTCGACGGACTGACTACCGGTTTATATGGGTTCAAGTATGACGGTCGGCGACCGCTTATGGATTGCCATTGTACTTGTATTCTTATAAATTGGTCGGTTCTGCATGACAGATTCCACATGACCCACGTCACCTAGGAGTTGCATCAAAAATTAGCCCAAAATGATTTCGTGCCTATGGTACGCTCGACGCAAACCATGCACCTATCATGCGTCAAGATTAGCACTATGTCCCGAAAGGCCAAAACGAGCTTCCACTTGAGCCTTGTCACCTAGTGGTACCATCGAGTGCGTCCAAAATGATTTTCTAGGCCTATGGTACGTCTAGCGCAAACCATGCACCAATATTGCACCGACACTAACACTGTCTCCAAATGGAAAGAAGCGAGATTCCACATGACCCACGTCACCAAGAAGGTCCATCAAAAGGCCCAAAACGATTTCCGTGCCTATGGTACGTTCGACGCAAACCGTGCTCCTATCTTGTGTCAAGGTTAGCACTGCCTTCAAACAGGCCAAAATGAGCTTCCACCTAAGCCTCGTCACCGAGTGGTACCATCGGGTGCATCCAAAACGATTTATAAGCCTATGGTGCATCTAGCGCAAACCATGCACTTATCTTGCACCGACACTAACACTATCTCCAAACGGAATGAAGTGAGATTCCACATGACCCACGTCACCTAGGAGTTCCATCGAGTGCATCCAAAATGTATTTTGATCCTATGGTACATTCGACGCAAACCGTGCACCAATCTTGCATCAAGATTAGCACTATGTCCAAAAGGCCAAAACAAACTTCGACTTGAGCCTCGTCACCTAGGAGTTCTATCGGGTGCGTCCAAAATGATTTGTAAGCCTATGATACATCTAGCGCAAACCATGCACCTATCTTGCACTGACACGAACACTGTCTCCAAACGGAATGAAGTGAGATTCCACATGACCCACGTCACCTAGGAGTTCATCGGGTGCGTCCAAAATGATATCCGATCCTATGGTACATTTGACGCAAACCGTGCACCTATCTTGCATCAAGTTTAGCACTATGTCCGAAAGGGCGAAACGAGCTTCTAATTGTGCCTCGTCACCTAGTGGTACCATCGAATGCGTCCAAAACAATTTCTGAGCCTATGGTATGTCTGGCGCAAACCATGCACCTATCTTGCACCGACACTAACACTGTCTCCAAACGGAAAGAAGCGAGATTCCACCTGACCCACGTAACCTAGGAGTTCCTTGGTGCATCCAAAATGACCGCCGAGCCTATGGTGTGTCTAGTGCAAACCATGCACCTATCTTGCACTAACACTAACCCCTGCTCCAAATGGAAAGAAGTGAGATTCAGATGACCCATGTCACCTAGGAGTTCCATCGGTGTGTCCAAAATGATTGCCGAGCCTATGGTACGTTCGATGCAAACCGTGCACCTATCTTGCGCCAAGATTAGCTTTGTCTCCAAATAGGCCAAAACGATCTTCCACCGAGCCTCGTCACCGAATGGTACCATCGAAAAGCGCCCAAAACGATTTGTAAGCCCATGGTACATCTAGCGCAAACCATGCACTTATCTTGCACCAACACTAACACTATCTCCAAACAGAATGAAGTGAGATTCCACATGACCCATGTCACCTAGTAGTTCCAACGGGTGTGTCCAAAATGATTTCCGATCCTGTGGTACGTTCGACGCAAACCGTGCACCTATCTTTGCGCCAAGATTAGCACTATGTGTCCCAAAGGTCAAACGAAGCTCCACTTGAGCCTCATCACCTAGTGGTACCATCGAGTGCGCCCAAAATGATTTCCGATCCTATGGTACGTTCGATGCAAACCGTGCACCTATCTTGCATCAAGTTTAGCACTATGTCCGAAAAGGGCTTAAAGGAGCTTCTAGTTCTGCCTCGTCACCTAGTGGTACCATTGAATGCGCCCAAAATGATTTCTAAGCCTATGGTACGTCTAGTGCAAACCATGCACCTATCTTGCAATCGACACTAACACTATCTCCAAAATGTAAAGAAGCGAGATTCCACATGTCCCACGTCACCAAAGAGTTCCATTGGGTGCGCCCAAAATGATTTTCGAGCCTATGATATGTTCAACGCAAATCGTGCACCTACCTACCGTCAACATTAGCACTATCTCCAAACGGAGTGAGCTTTCATTGAGCCTCGTCAACTAGGGTACCATCGGATGCGCCCAAAATGATTTTCGATCCTAGGTATGTCTAGCACAAACCATGCAACTATCTTGCACCAACACTAACGTAGTCTCCAAATGGAATGAAGTGAGATTCCACATGACCCACGTCACCTAGGAGTTGCATCGGGTGCGCCCAAAATGATTTCTATGCCTATGGTACGCGTTCGACGCAAACCATGCACCTATCATGCGTCAAGATTAGCACTATGTCCGAAAGGCCAAAACGAGCTTCCACTTGAGCCTCGTCACCTAGTGGTACCATCGAAAAGGCCCAAAATGATTTTCTAGGCCTATGGTATGCGTCTAGCGCAAACCATGCACCTATATTGCACCGACACTAACACTGTCTCCAAATGGAAAGAAGCGAGATTCCACATGACCCACGTCACCAAGAAGGTCCATCAAAAGCGCCCAAAACGATTTCCGTGCCTATGGTACGCTCGACGCAAAACCGTGCTCTATCTTGTGTCAAGGTTAGCACTATATCCAAAAGGCCAAAACAAACTTCGACTTGAGCCTCGTCACCTAGGAGTTCCATCGGTGCGCCCAAAATGATTTGTAAGCCTATGATACATCTAGCGCAAAACCATGCACCTATCTTGCAATCGACACGAACACTGTCTCCAAACGGAATGAAGTGAGATTCCACAAGACCCACGTCACCTAGGAGTTCATCGGTGCGCCCAAAATGATTTCCGACCTATGGTACATTTGACGCAAACCGTGCACCTATCTTGCATCAAGTTTAGCACTATGTCAAGAAAAAAAAGTAAACGAGCTTCTAATTGTGCCTCGTCACCTAGTGGTACCATCGAATGCGCCCAAAACGATTTACGAGCCTATGGTATGTCTCGGCGCAAACCATGCACCTATCTCAAGACCGACACTAACACTGTCTCCAAACGGAAAGAAGCGAGATTCCACCGACCCACTTAACCTAGGAGTCCTTCAGGTGCATCCAAAATGATCTTTGAGCCTTTGGTGTGTCTAGTGCAAACCATGCACCTATCTTGCACTAACACTAACCCTGTCTCCAAATGGAAAGAAGTGAGATTCCACATGACCCATGTCACCTAGGAGTTCCATCGGGTGTGTCCAAAATGATTGCCGAGCCTATGGTACATTCGATGCAAACCGTGCACCTATCTTGCGTCAAGATTAGCCTGTCTCCAAATAGGCCAAAACGATCTTCCACCTGAGCCTTGTCACCGAATGGTACCATCGGGTGCATCCAAAATGATTTGTAAGCCCATGGTACATCTAACGCAAACTATGCACTTATCTTGCACCAACACTAACACTATCTCCAAACAGAATGAAGTGAGATTCCACATGACCCATGTCACCTAGTAGTTCCATCGGGTGCGTCCAAAATGATTTCCGATCCTATGGTACGTTCGACGCAAACCGTGCACCTATCTTGCGTCAAGATTAGCACTATGTCCGAAAGGCCGAAACAAGCTTCCACTTTAGCCTCATCACCTAGTGGTACCATCGAGTGCGTCCAAAATGATTTTCGATCCTATGGTACGTTCGATGCAAACCGTGCACCTATCTTGCATCAAGTTTAGCACTATGTCCGAAAGGGCGAAATGAGCTTCTAGTTCTGCCTCGTCACCTAGTGGTAACATTGAATGCGTCCAAAATGATTTCTGAGCCTATGGTACGTCTAGTGCAAACCATGCACCTATTTTGCACTGACACTAACACTGTCTCCAAACAGAAAGAAGCGAGATTCCACATGTCCCACATCACCAAAGAGTTCCATTGGGTGCGTCCAAAATGATTTTCGAGCCTATGATATGTTCAACGCAAATCGTGCACCTACCCTACGTAAACATTAGCACTATCTCCAAACGGAGTGAGCTTTCAGTTGAGCCTCGTCAGCTAGGGTACCATTGGATGCGTCCAAAATGATTTCTGATCCTATGGTATGTCTAGCACAAACCATGCAACTATCTTGCACCAACACTAACGTAGTCTCCAAATGGAATGAAGTGAGATTCCACATGACCCACGTCACCTAGGAGTTGCATCGGGTGCGTCCAAAATGATTTCTATGCCTATGGTACGTTCGACGCAAACCATGCACCTATCATGCGTCAAGATTAGCACTATGTCCGAAAGGCCAAAACGAGCTTCCACTTGAGCCTCGTCACCTAGTGGTACCATCGAAAAGCGCCCAAAATGATTTTCTAGGCCTATGGTACGTCTAGCACAAACCATGCACCAATATTGCACCGACACTAACACTGTCTCCAAATGGAAAGAAGCGAGATTCCACATGACCCACGTCACCAAGAAGGTCCATCAGGTGCGTCCAAAACGATTTCCGTGCCTATGGTACGTTCGACGCAAACCGTGCTCCTATCTTGTGTCAAGGTTAGCACTATATCCAAAAGGCCAAAACAAACTTCGACTTGAGCCTCGTCACCTAGGAGTTCCATCGGGTGCGTCCAAAATGATTTGTAAGCCTATGATACATCTAGCGCAAACCATGCACCTATCTTGCATCGACACACCTAACACTGTCTCCAAACGGAATGAAGTGAGATTCCACATGACCCACGTCACCTAGGAGTTCATCGGGTGCGTCCAAAATGATTTCCGATCCTATGGTACATTTGACGCAAACCGTGCACCTATCTTGCATCAAGTTTAGTACTATGTCCGAAAGGGCGAAATGAGCTTCTAATTGTGCCTCGTCACCTAGTGGTACCATCGAATGCGTCCAAAACGATTTCTGAGCCTATGGTATGTCTGGCGCAAACCATGCACCTATCTCGCACCGACACTAACACTGCTCTCCAAAGCGGAAAGAAGCGAGATTCCACCGACCCACGTAACCTAGGAGTTCCTTCAGGTGCATCCAAAATGATCGCTTGAGCCTATGGTGTGTCTAGTGCAAACCATGCACCTATCTTGCACTAACACTAACCCCTGTCTCCAAATGGAAAGAAGTGAGATTCCACATGACCCATGTCACCTAGGAGTTCCATCGGGTGTGTCCAAAATGATTGCCGAGCCTATGGTACGTTCGATGCAAACCGTGCACCTATCTTGCGTCAAGATTAGCCTGTCTCCAATTAGGCCAAAACGATCTTCCACCTGAGCCTCGTCACCGAATGGTACCATCGGGTGCGTCCAAAACGATTTGTAAGCCCATGGTACATCTAGCGCAAACCATGCACTTATCTTGCACCAACACTAACACTATCTCCAAAAAGAATGGAGTGAGATTCCACATGACCCATGTCACCTAGTAGTTCCATCGGGTGCGTCCAAAATGATTTCCGATCCTATGGTACGTTCGACGCAAACCGTGCACCTATCTTGCGTCAAGATTAGCACTATGTCCGAAAGGCCGAAACGAGCTTCCACTTGAGCCTCATCACCTAGTGGTACCATTGAGTGCGTCCAAAATGATTTTCGATCCTATGGTACGTTCGATGCAAACCGTGCACCTATCTTGCATCAAGTTTAGCACTATGTCCGAAAGGGCGAAATGAGCTTCTAGTTCTGCCTCGTCACCTAGTGGTACCATTGAATGCGTCCAAAATGATTTCTGAGCCTATGGTACGTCTAGTGCAAACCATGCACCTATTTTGCACTGACACTAACACTGTCTCCAAACAGAAAGAAGCGAGATTCCACATGTCCCACATCACCAAAGAGTTCCATTGGGTGCGTCCAAAATGATTTTCGAGCCTATGATATGTTCAACGCAAATCGTGCACCTACCCTACGTAAACATTAGCACTATCTCCAAACGGAGTGAGCTTTCAGTTGAGCCTCGTCAGCTAGGGTACCATTGGATGCGTCCAAAATGATTTCTGATCCTATGGTATGTCTAGCACAAACCATGCAACTATCTTGCACCAACACTAACGTAGTCTCCAAATGGAATGAAGTGAGATTCCACATGACCCACGTCACCTAGGAGTTGCATCGGGTGCGTCCAAAATGATTTCTGTGCCTATGGTACGTTCGACGCAAACCATGCACCTATCATGCGTCAAGATTAGCACTATGTCCGAAAGGCCAAAACGAGCTTCCACTTGAGCCTCGTCACCTAGTGGTACCATCGAGTGCGTCCAAAATGATTTTCTAGGCCTATGGTACGTCTAGCACAAACCATGCACCAATATTGCACCGACACTAACACTGTCTCCAAATGGAAAGAAGCGAGATTCCACCCGACCCACTTAACCTAGGAGTCCCTTCAGGTGCATCGAAAATGACTGCTGAGCCTATGGTGTGTCTAGTGCAAACCATGCACCTATCTTGCACTAACACTAACCCTGTCTCCAAATGGAAAGAAGTGAGATTCCACATGACCCATGTCACCTAGGAGTTCCATCGGGTGTGTCCAAAATGATTGCCGAGCCTATGGTACGTTCGATGCAAACCGTGCACCTATCTTGCGTCAAGATTAGCCTATCTCCAAATAGGCCAAAATGATCTTCCACCTGAGCCTCGTCACCGAATGGTACCATCGGGTGCGTCCAAAACGATTTGTAAGCCCATGGTACATCTAGCGCAAACTATGCACTTATCTTGCACCAACACTAACACTATCTCCAAACAGAATGAAGTGAGATTCCACATGACCCATGTCACCTAGTAGTTCCATCGGGTGCGTCCAAAATGATTTCCGATCCTATGGTACGTTCGACGCAAACCGTGCACCTATCTTGCGTCAAGATTAGCACTATGTCCGAAAGGCCGAAACGAGCTTCCACTTGAGCCTCATCACCTAGTGGTACCATTGAGTGCGTCCAAAATGATTTTCGATCCTATGGTACGTTCGATGCAAACCGTGCACCTATCTTGCATCAAGTTTAGCACTATGTCCGAAAGGGCGAAATGAGCTTCTAGTTCTGCCTCGTCACCTAGTGGTAACATTGAATGCGTCCAAAATGATTTCTGAGCCTATGGTACGTCTAGTGCAAACCATGCACCTATCTTGCACTGACACTAACACTGTCTCCAAACAGAAAGAAGCAAGATTCCACATGTCCCACGTCACCAAAGAGTTCCATTGGGTGCGTCCAAAATGATTTTCGAGCCTATGATATGTTCAACGCAAATCGTGCACCTACCCTGCGTAAACATTAGCACTATCTCCAAATGGAGGGAGCTTTCAGTTGAGCCTCGTCAGCTAGGGTACCATCGGATGCGTCCAAAATGATTTCTGATCCTATGGTATGTCTAGCACAAACCATGCAACTATCTTGCACCAACACTAACGTAGTCTCCAAATGGAATGAAGTGAGATTCCACATGACCCACGTCACCTAGGAGTTGCATCGGGTGCGTCCAAAATGATTTCTGTGCCTATGGTACGTTCGACGCAAACCATGCACCTATCATGCGTCAAGATTAGCACTATGTCCGAAAGGCCAAAACGAGCTTCCACTTGAGCCTCGTCACCTAGTGGTACCATCGAGTGCGTCCAAAATGATTTTCTAGGCCTATGGTACGTCTAGCACAAACCATGCACCAATATTGCACCGACACTAACACTGTCTCCAAATGGAAAGAAGCGAGATTCCACATGACCCACGTCACCAAGACGGTCCATCAGGTGCGTCCAAAACGATTTCCGTGCCTATGGTATGTTCGACGCAAACCGTGCTCCTATCTTGTGTCAAGGTTAGCACTGCCTTCAAATAGGCCAAAACGAGCTTCCACCTAAGCCTCGTCACCGAGTGGTACCATCGGGTGCATCCAAAATGATTTATAAGCCTATGGTGCATCTAGCGCAAACCATGCACTTATCTTGCACCGACACTAACACTATCTCCAAACGGAATGAAGTGAGATTCCACATGACCCACATCACCTAGGAGTTCCATCGAGTGCATCCAAAATGATTTTCGATCCTATGGTACGTTCAACGCAAACCGTGCACCTATCTTGCATCAAGATTAGCACTATGTCCAAAAGGCCAAAACAAACTTCGACTTGAGCCTCGTCACCTAGGAGTTCCATCAGGTGCGTCCAAAATGATTTGTAAGCCTATGATACATCTAGCGCAAACCATGCACCTATCTTGCACTGACACGAACACTGTCTCCAAACGGAAGAAGTGAGATTCCACATGACCCACGTCACCTAGGAGTTCATCGGGTGCGTCCAAAATGATTTCCGATCCTATGGTACATTTGACGCAAACCGTGCACCTATCTTGCATCAAGTTTAGCACTATGTCCAAAAGGGCGAAACGAGCTTCTAATTGTGCCTCGTCACCTAGTGGTACCATCGAATGCGTCCAAAACAATTTCTGAGCCTATGGTATGTCTTATGCAAACCATGCACCTATATCTCAAGACCGACACTAACACTGTCTCCAAACGGAAAAAAGCGAGATTCCACCCGACCCACGTAACCTAGGAGTTCCTTCAGTGCATCCAAAATGATTTTGAGCCTATGGTGTGTCTAGTGCAAACCATGCACCTATCTTGCACTAACACTAACCATGTCTCCAAATGGAAAGAAGTGAGATTCCACATGACCCATGTCACCTAGGAGTTCCATCGGGTGTGTCCAAAATGATTGCCGAGCCTATGGTACGTTCGATGCAAACCGTGCACCTATCTTGCGTCAAGATTAGCCTATCTCCAAATAGGCCAAAACGATCTTCCACCTGAGCCTCGTCACCGAATGGTACCATCGGGTGCGTCCAAAACGATTTGTAAGCCCATGGTACATCTAGCGCAAACCATGCACTTATCTTGCACCAACACTAACACTATCTCCAAACAGAATGAAGTGAGATTCCACATGACCCATGTCACCTAGTAGTTCCATCGGGTGCATCCAAAATGATTTCCGATCCTATGGTACGTTCGACGCAAACCGTGCACCTATCTTGCGTCAAGATTAGCACTATGTCCGAAAGGCCGAAACGAGCTTCCACTTGAGCCTCATCACCTAGTGGTACCATCGAAAAGCGCCCAAAATGATTTCCGATCCTATGGTACGTTCGATGCAAACCGTGCACCTATCTTTCATCAAGTTTAGCACTATGTCCGAAAGGGCAAAATGAGCTTCTAGTTCTGCCTTGTCACCTAGTGGTACCATTGAATGCGTCCAAAATGATTTCTGAGCCTATGGTACGTCTAGTGCAAACCATGCACCTATCTTGCACTGACACTAACACTGTCTCCAAACAGAAAGAAGCAAGATTCCACATGTCCCACGTCACCAAAGAGTTCCATTGGGTGCGTCCAAAATGATTTTCGAGCCTATGATATGTTCAACGCAAATCGTGCACCTACCCTGCGTAAACATTAGCACTATCTCCAAATGGAGGAGCTTTTTCCATTGAGCCTCGTCACTAGGGTACCATCGGATGCGCCCAAAATGATTTTCGATCCTATGGATTGTCTAGCACAAACCATGCAACTATCTTGCACCAACACTAACGTAGTCTCCAAATGGAATGAAGTGAGATTCCACATGACCCACGTCACCTAGGAGTTGCATCGGTGCGCCCAAAATGATTTTCGTGCCTATGGTACGCTCGACGCGCAAACCATGCACCTATCATGCGTCAAGATTAGCACTATGTCCGAAAGGCCAAAACGAAGCTTCCACTTGAGCCTCGTCACCTAGTGGTACCATCGAAGTGCGCCCAAAATGATTTTCTAGGCCTATGGTACGTCTAGCACAAACCATGCACCAATATTGCACCGACACTAACACACTGTCTCCAAATGGAAAGAAGCGAGATTCCACATGACCCACGCCACCAAGAAGGTCCATCAAAAGGCCCAAAACGATTTCGTGCCTATGGTATGTTCGACGCAAACCGTGCTCCTATCTTGTGTCAAGGTTAGCACCGCCTTCAAATAGGCCAAAACGAGCTTCCACCTAAGCCTCGTCACCGAAAGTGGTACCATCGGTGCATCCAAAATGATTTATAAGCCTATGGTGCATCTAGCGCAAACCATGCACTTATCTTGCACCGACACTAACACTATCTCCAAACGGAATGAAGTGAGATTCCACATGACCCACATCACCTAGGAGTTCCATCGAGTGCATCCAAAGCGATTTTCGATCCTATGGTATGCGTTCAACATAAAACCGTGCACCTATCTTGCATCAAGATTAGCACTATGTCCAAAAGGCCAAAACAAACTTCGACTTGAGCCTCGTCACCTAGGGAGTTCCATCAAAAGCGCCCAAAATGATTTGTAAGCCTATGATACATCTAGCGCAAACCATGCACCTATCTTGCAATCGACACTAACACTTTGTCTCCAAACGGAAGAAGTGAGATTCCACATGACCCACGTCACCTAGGAGTTCATCGGTGCGCCCAAAATGATTTCGATCCTATGGTACATTTGACGCAAACCGTGCACCTATCTTGCATCAAGTTTAGCACTATGTCCAAAAGGGCGAAACGAGCTTCTAATTGTGCCTCGTCACCTAGTGGTACCATCGAATGCGTCCAAAACAATTTCTGAGCCTATGGTATGTCTTGCGCAAACCATGCACCTATCTCGCACCGACACTAACACTGCTCTCCAAACGGAAAAAAGCGAGATTCCACCGACCCACATAACCTAGGAGTTCCTTGAGGTGCATCCAAAATGATCTACTTGAGCCTATGGTGTGTCTAGTGCAAACCATGCACCTATCTTGCACTAACACTAACCATGTCTCCAAATGGAAAGAAGTGAGATTCCACATGACCCATGTCACCTAGGAGTTCCATCGGGTGTGTCCAAAATGATTGCCGAGCCTATGGTACGCTCGATGCAAACCGTGCACCTATCTTGCGTCAAGATTAGCCTATCTCCAAATAGGCCAAAACGATCTTCCACACGAGCCTCGTCACCTAATGGTACCATCGGGTGCGCCCAAAACGATTTGTAAGCCCATGGTACATCTAGCGCAAAACCATGCACTTATCTTGCACCAACACTAACACTATCTCCAAACAGAATGAAGTGAGATTCCACATGACCCATGTCACCTAGTAGTTCCATCGGGTGCATCCAAAATGATTTCCGATCCTATGGTACGCTCGACGCAAAACCGTGCACCTATCTTGCGCCAAGATTAGCACTATGTCCGAAAAGGTCAAACGAGCTTCCACTTGAGCCTCATCACCTAGTGGTACCATCGAGTGCGTCCAAAATGATTTCCGATCCTATGGTACGTTCGATGCAAACCGTGCACCTATCTTTCATCAAGTTTAGCACTATGTCCGAAAGGGCAAAATGAGCTTCTAGTTCTGCCTTGTCACCTAGTGGTACCATTGAATGCGTCCAAAATGATTTCTGAGCCTATGGTACGTCTAGTGCAAACCATGCACCTATCTTGCACCGACACTAACATCTGTCTCAAAAATGTAAAGAAGCGAGATTCCACATGTCCCACGTCACCAAAGAGTTCCATTGG
Source organism: Miscanthus lutarioriparius (assembly GCA_904845875.1). Taxonomy (NCBI): domain Eukaryota; kingdom Viridiplantae; phylum Streptophyta; class Magnoliopsida; order Poales; family Poaceae; genus Miscanthus; species Miscanthus lutarioriparius. The sequence goes on from CAJGYO010000003.1 coordinate 68,934,694, forward strand.
GTGCGTCCAAAATGATTTTCGAGCCTATGATATGTTCAACGCAAATCGTGCACCCACCCTGCGTCAACATTAGCACTATCTCCAAACGGAGTGAGCTTTCAGTTGAGCCTCGTCAGCTAGGGTACCATCGGATGCGTCCAAAATGATTTCTGATCCTATGGTATGTCTAGCACAAACCATGCAACTATCTTGCACCAACACTAACGTAGTCTCCAAATGGAATGAAGTGAGATTCCACATGACCCACGTCACCTAGGAGTTGCATCGGGTGCGTCCAAAATGATTTCTGTGCCTATGGTACATTCGACGCAAACCATGCACCTATCATGCGTCAAGATTAGCACTATGTCCGAAAGGCCAAAACGAGCTTCCTTTTGAGCCTCGTCACCTAGTGGTACCATCGAAAAGCGCCCAAAATGATTTTCTAGGCCTATGGTACGTCTAGCGCAAAACCATGCACCAATATTGCACCGACACTAACACTGTCTCCAAATGGAAAGAAGCGAGATTCCACATGACCCACGTCACCAAGAAGGTCCATCAAAAGCGCCCAAAACGATTTCGCGTGCCTATGGTACGTTCGACGCAAAACCGTGCTCCTATCTTGTGTCAAGGTTAGCACGCCTTCAAACAGGCCCAAACGAGCTTCCACCTAAGCCTCGTCACCGAAAGTGGTACCATCGGGTGCATCCAAAACGATTTATAAGCCTATGGTGCATCTAGCGCAAACCATGCACTTATCTTGCACCGACACTAACACTATCTCCAAACGGAATGAAGTGAGATTCCACATGACCCACATCACCTAGGAGTTCCATCGAGTGCATCCAAAATGATTTTCGATCCTATGGTATGTTCAACATAAAATCGTGCACCTATCTTGCATCAAGATTAGCACTATGTCCAAAAGGCCAAAACAAACTTTGACTTGAGCCTCGTCACCTAGGAGTTCCATCGGGTGCGTCCAAAATGATTTGTAAGCCTATGATACATCTAGCATAAACCATGCACCTATCTTGCACTGACACGAACACTGTCTCCAAACGGAATGAAGTGAGATTCCACATGACCCACGTCACCTAGGAGTTCATCGGGTGCGTCCAAAATGATTTCCGATCCTATGGTACATTTGACGCAAACCGTGCACCTATCTTGCATCAAGTTTAGCACTATGTCCAAAAGGCTAAACGAGCTTCTAATTGTGCCTCGTCACCTAGTGGTACCATCGAATGCGTCCAAAATGATTTCTGAGCCTATGGTATGTCTAGCGCAAACCATGCACCTATCTCGCACCGACACTAACACTGTCTCCAAACGGAAAGAAGCGAGATTCCACCCGACCCACGTAACCTAGGAGTTCCTTCGGTGCATCCAAAATGACTGCTGAGCCTATGGTGTGTCTAGTGCAAACCATGCACCTATCTTGCACTAACACTAACCATGTCTCCAAATGGAAAGAAGTGAGATTCCACATGACCCATGTCACCTAGGAGTTCCATCGGTGTGTCCAAAATGATTGCCGAGCCTATGGTATGCTCGATGCAAACCGTGCACCTATCTTGCGTCAAGATTAGCCTTGTCTCAAAATAGGCCAAAAGCGATCTTCCACCGAGCCTCGTCAACCGAATGGTACCATCGGGTGCGTCCAAAACGATTTGTAAGCCCATGGTACATCTAGCGCAAACCATGCACTTATCTTGCACCAACACTAACACTATCTCCAAACAGAATGAAGTGAGATTCCACATGACCCATGTCACCTAGTAGTTCCATCGGGTGCGTCCAAAATGATTTCCGATCCTATGGTACGTTCGACGCAAACCGTGCACCTATCTTGCGTCAAGATTAGCACTATGTCCAAAAGGGCCAAAACAAGCTTCCACTTGAGCCTCATCACCTAGTGGTACCATCGAAAGCGCCCAAAATGATTTCTGATCCTATGGTACGTTCGATGCAAACCGTGCACCTATCTTGCATCAAGTTTAGCACTATGTCCGAAAGGGCAAAATGAGCTTCTAGTTCTGCCTCGTCACCTAGTGGTACCATTGAATGCGTCCAAAATGATTTCTGAGCCTATGGTACGTCTAGTGCAAACCATGCACCTATCTTGCACTGACACTAACACTGTCTCCAAAGCAGTAAAGAAGCGAGATTCCACATGTCCCACGTCACCAAAGAGTTCCATTGGGTGCGCCCAAAATGATTTTCGAGACTATGATATGTTCAACGCAAATCGTGCACCTACCCTGCGTCAACATTAGCACTATCTCCAAACGGAGTGAGCTTTCAGTTGAGCCTCGTCAGCTAGGGTACCATCGGATGCGTCCAAAATGATTTCTGATCCTATGGTATGTCTAGCACAAACCATGCAACTATCTTGCACCAACACTAACGTAGTCTCCAAATGGAATGAAGTGAGATTCCACATGACCCACGTCACCTAGGAGTTGCATCGGTGCGCCCAAAATGATTTTGTGCCTATGGTACGTTCGACGCAAACCATGCACCTATCATGCGTCAAGATTAGCACTATGTCCAAAGGCCAAAATGAGCTTCCACTTGAGCCTCGTCACCTAGTGGTACCATCGAAAAGCGCCCAAAATGATTTTCTAGGCCTATGGTACGTCTAGCGCAAACCATGCACCAATATTGCACCGACACTAACACTGTCTCCAAATGGAAAGAAGCGAGATTCCACATGACCCACGTCACCAAGAAGGTCCATCAAAAGGCCCAAAATGATTTCCGTGCCTATGGTACGCTCGACACAAACCGTGCTCCTATCTTGTGTCAAGGTTAGCACTGCCTTCAAACAGGCCAAAACGAGCTTCCACCTAAGCCTCGTCACCGAGTGGTACCATCGGGTGCATCCAAAACGATTTATAAGCCTATGGTGCATCTAGCGCAAACCATGCACTTATCTTGCACCGACACTAACACTATCTCCAAACGGAATGAAGTGAGATTCCACATGACCCACATCACCTAGGAGTTCCATCGAGTGCATCCAAAATGATTTTCGATCCTATGGTACGTTCAACGCAAACCGTGCACCTATCTTGCATCAAGATTAGCACTATTCCAAAAGGCCAAAACAAACTTCGACTTGAGCCTCGTCACCTAGGAGTTCCATCGGGTGCGTCCAAAATGATTTGTAAGCCTATGATACATCTAGCGCAAACCATGCACCTATCTTGCACTGACATGAACACTGTCTCCAAACGGAATGAAGTGAGATTCCACATGACCCACGTCACCTAGGAGTTCATCGGGTGCGTCCAAAATGATTTCCGATCCTATGGTACATTTGACGCAAACCGTGCACCTATCTTGCATCAAGTTTAGCACTATGTCCGAAAGGGCGAAACGAGCTTCTAATTGTGCCTCGTCACCTAGTGGTACCATCGAATGCGTCCAAAACGATTTCTGAGCCTATGGTATGTCTGGCGCAAACCATGCACCTATCTCGCACCGACACTAACACTGTCTCCAAACGGAAAGAAGCGAGATTCCACCCGACCCACGTAACCTAGGAGTTCCTTCAGGTGCATCCAAAATGACTGCTGAGCCTATGGTGTGTCTAGTGCAAACCATGCACCTATCTTGCACTAACACTAACCATGTCTCCAAATGGAAAGAAGTGAGATTCCACATGACCCATGTCACCTAGGAGTTCCATCGGGTGTGTCCAAAATGATTGCCGAGCCTATGGTACGTTCGATGCAAACCGTGCACCTATCTTGCGTCAAGATTAGCCTGTCTCCAAATAGGCCAAAACGATCTTCCACCTGAGCCTCGTCACCGAATGGTACCATCGGGTGCGTCCAAAACGATTTGTAAGCCCATGGTACATCTAGCGCAAACCATGCACTTATCTTGCACCAACACTAACACTATCTCCAAACAGAATGAAGTGAGATTCCACATGACCCATGTCACCTAGTAGTTCCATCGGGTGCGTCCAAAATGATTTCCGATCCTATGGTACGTTCGACGCAAACCGTGCACCTATCTTGCGTCAAGATTAGCACTATGTCCGAAAGGCCGAAACGAGCTTCCACTTGAGCCTCATCACCTAGTGGTACCATCGAGTGCGTCCAAAATGATTTCCGATCCTATGGTACGTTCGATGCAAACCGTGCACCTATCTTGCATCAAGTTTAGCACTATGTCCGAAAGGGCGAAATGAGCTTCTAGTTCTGCCTCGTCACCTAGTGGTACCATTGAATGCGTCCAAAATGATTTCTGAGCCTATGGTACGTCTAGTGCAAACCATGCACCTATCTTGCACTGACACTAACACTGTCTCCAAACAGAAAGAAGCGAGATTCCACATGTCCCACGTCACCAAAGAGTTCCATTGGGTGCGTCCAAAATGATTTTCGAGACTATGATATGTTCAACGCAAATCGTGCACCTACCCTGCGTCAACATTAGCACTATCTCCAAACGGAGTGAGCTTTCAGTTGAGCCTCGTCAGCTAGGGTACCATCGGATGCGTCCAAAATGATTTCTTGATCCTATGGTATGTCTAGCACAAACCATGCAACTATCTTGCACCAACACTAACGTAGTCTCCAAATGGAATGAAGTGAGATTCCACATGACCCACGTCACCTAGGAGTTGCATCGGGTGCGCCCAAAATGATTTCGTGTGTTTATGGTACATTCGACGCAAAACCATGCACCTATCATGCGTCAAGATTAGCACTATGTCCGAAAGGCCAAAACGAGCTTCCTTTTGAGCCTCGTCACCTAGTGGTACCATCGAAAAGCGCCCAAAATGATTTTCTAGGCCTATGGTACGTCTAGCGCAAACCATGCACCAATATTGCACCGACACTAACACTGTCTCCAAATGAAAGAAGCGAGATTCCACATGACCCACATCACCAAGAAGGTCCATCAGTGCGCCCAAAATGATTTCCGTGCCTATGGTACGCTCGACGCAAAACCGTGCTCCTATCTTGTGTCAAGGTTAGCTCGCTTCTTCAAACAGGCCAAAACGAAGCTTCCACCTAAGCCTCGTCACCGAAAGTGGTACCATCGGGTGCATCCAAAACGATTTATAAGCCTATGGTGCATCTAGCATAAACCATGCACTTATCTTGCACCGACACTAACACTATCTCCAAACGGAATGAAGTGAGATTCCACATGACCCACATCACCTAGGAGTTCCATCGAGTGCATCCAAAATGATTTTCGATCCTATGGTATGTTCAACGCAAACCGTGCACCTATCTTGCATCAAGATTAGCACTATGTCCAAAAGCGCTTAAAACAAACTTCGACTTGAGCCTCGTCACCTAGGAGTTCCATCGGGTGCGTCCAAAATGATTTGTAAGCCTATGATACATCTAGCGCAAACCATGCACCTATCTTGCAATCGACACCTAACACCTGCTCCAAACGGAATGAAGTGAGATTCCACATGACCCACGTCACCTAGGAGTTCATCGGGTGCATCCAAAATGATTTCCGATCCTATGGTACATTTGACGCAAACCGTGCACCTATCTTGCATCAAGTTTAGCACTATGTCCGAAAGGGCGAAACGAGCTTCTAATTGTGCCTCGTCACCTAGTGGTACCATCGAATGCGTCCAAAACAATTTCTGAGCCTATGGTATGTCTGGCGCAAACCATGCACCTATCTCGCACCGACACTAACACTGTCTCCAAACGGAAAGAAGCGAGATTCCACCCGACCCACGTAACCTAGGAGTTCCTTCAGGTGCATCCAAAATGACTGCTGAGCCTATGGTGTGTCTAGTGCAAACCATGCACCTATCTTGCACTAACACTAACCATGTCTCCAAATGGAAAGAAGTGAGATTCCACATGACCCATGTCACCTAGGAGTTCCATCGGGTGTGTCCAAAATGATTGCCGAGCCTATGGTACGTTCGATGCAAACCGTGCACCTATCTTGCGTCAAGATTAGCCTATCTCCAAATAGGCCAAAACGATCTTCCACCTGAGCCTCGTCACCGAATGGTACCATCGGGTGCATCCAAAACGATTTGTAAGCCCATGGTACATCTAGCGCAAACCATGCACTTATCTTGCACCAACACTAACACTATCTCCAAACAGAATGAAGTGAGATTCCACATGACCCATGTCACCTAGTAGTTCCATCGGGTGCGTCCAAAATGATTTCCGATCCTATGGTACGTTCGACGCAAACCATGCACCTATCTTGCGTCAAGATTAGCACTATGTCCAAAAGGCCGAAACGAGCTTCCACTTGAGCCTCATCACCTAGTGGTACCATCGAGTGCCTCCAAAATGATTTCCGATCCTATGGTACGTTCGATGCAAACCGTGCACCTATCTTGCATCAAGTTTAGCACTATGTCCGAAAGGGCAAAATGAGCTTCTAGTTCTGCCTCGTCACCTAGTGGTACCATTGAATGCGTCCAAAATGATTTCGAGCCTATGGTACGCCTAGTGCAAACCATGCACCTATCTTGCAATCGACACTAACACTGTCTCCAAGCGTAAAGAAGCGAGATTCCACATGTCCCACGTCACCAAAGAGTTCCATTGGGTGCGTCCAAAATGATTTCGAGCCTATGATATGTTCAACGCAAATCGTGCACCTACCTCGTCAACATTAGCACTATCTCCAAATGGAGTGAGCTTTCGATTGAGCCTCGTCGACCTAGGGTACCATCGGATGCGTCCAAAATGATTTCTGATCCTATGGTATGTCTAGCACAAACCATGCAACTATCTTGCACCAACACTAACGTAGTCTCCAAATGGAATGAAGTGAGATTCCACATGACCCACGTCACCTAGGAGTTGCATCGGGTGCGCCCAAAATGATTTCGTGCCTATGGTACATTCGACGCAAACCATGCACCTATCATGCGTCAAGATTAGCACTATGTCCGAAAGGCCAAAACGAAGCTCCCACTTGAGCCTCGTCACCTAGTGGTACCATCGAGTGGCCCAAAATGATTTTCTAGGCCTATGGTACGTCTAGCGCAAACCATGCACCAATATTGCACCGACACTAACCATGTCTCCAAATGGGAAGCGAGATTCCACATGACCCACGTCACCAAGAAGGTCCATCGGGTGGCCCAAAAGCGATTTCCGTGCCTATGGTACGTTCGACGCAAACCGTGCTCCTATCTTGTGTCAAGGTTAGCACTGCCTTCAAACAGGCCAAAACGAGCTTCCACCTAAGCCTCGTCACCGAGTGGTACCATCGGGTGCATCCAAAACGATTTATAAGCCTATGGTGCATCTAGCGCAAACCATGCACTTATCTTGCACCGACACTAACACTATCTCCAAACGGAATGAAGTGAGATTCCACATGACCCACGTCACCTAGGAGTTCCATCGAGTGCATCCAAAATGATTTTTGATCCTATGGTACATTCGACGCAAACCGTGCACCTATCTTGCATCAAGATTAGCACTATGTCCAAAAGGCCAAAACAAACTTCGACTTGAGCCTCGTCACCTAGGAGTTCCATCAAAGTGCGTCCAAAATGATTTGTAAGCCTATGATACATCTAGCGCAAACCATGCACCTATCTTGCATCGACAGTTTAACACTTTGTCTCCAAACGGAATGAAGTGAGATTCCACATGACCCACGTCACCTAGGAGTTCATCGGGTGCGTCCAAAATGATTTCCGATCCTATGGTACATTTGACGCAAACCGTGCACCTATCTTGCATCAAGTTTAGCACTATGTCCGAAAAGGTAAACGAGCTTCTAATTGTGCCTCGTCACCTAGTGGTACCATCGAATGCGCCCAAAACGATTTTCGAGCCTATGGTATGTTCGGCGCAAAACCATGCACCTATCTCGCACCGACACTAACACTATCTCCAAACGGAAAGAAGCGAGATTCCACCGACCCACGTAACCTAGGAGTTCCTTGGGTGCATCCAAAATGATTTGCCGAGCCTATGGTGTGTCTAGTGCAAACCATGCACCTATCTTGCACTAACACTAACCCTGTCTCCAAATGGAAAGAAGTGAGATTCCACATGACCCATGTCACCTAGGAGTTCCATCGGTGTGTCCAAAATGATTGCCGAGCCTATGGTACGTTCGATGCAAACCGTGCACCTATCTTGCGCCAAGATTAGCACTGTCTCCAAATAGGCCAAAACGATCTTCCTTTTGAGCCTCGTCACCGAATGGTACCATCGGTGCATCCAAAACGATTTGTAAGCCCATGGTACATCTAGCGCAAACCATGCACTTATCTTGCACCAACACTAACACTATCTCCAAACAGAATGAAGTGAGATTCCACATGACCCATGTCACCTAGTAGTTCCATCGGGTGTGTCCAAAATGATTTCGATCCTATGGTACGTTCGACGCAAACCATGCACCTATCTTGCGTCAAGATTAGCACTATGTCCGAAAGGCCGAAACGAGCTTCCACTTGAGCCTCATCACCTAGTGGTACCATCAAGTGCGTGCCCAAAATGATTTCGATCCTATGGTACGCTCGATGCAAACCGTGCACCTATCTTGCATCAAGTTTAGCACTATGTCCGAAAAGGGCAAAATGAGCTTCTAGTTACGCCTCGTCACCTAGTGGTACCATTGAATGCGTCCAAAATGATTTATACGAGCCTATGGTACATCTAGTGCAAACCATGCACCTATCTTGCATCGACACTAACACTATCTCCAAACGGAAAGAAGCGAGATTCCACATGTCCCACGTCACCAAAGAGTTCCATTGGGTGCATCCAAAATGATTTTCGATCCTATGATATGTTCAACGCAAATCGTGCACCTATCCTGCATCAACATTAGCACTATCTCCCAAAAGCGGAGTGAGCTTTTAGTTGAGCCTCGTCACCTAGGGTACCATCGGATGTGTCCAAAATGATTTCTGATCCTATGGTATGTCTAGCACAAACCATGCAACTATCTTGCACCAACACTAACGTAGTCTCCAAATGGAATGAAGTGAGATTCCACATGACCCATGTCACCTAGGAGTTGCATCGGTGCGCCCAAAATGATTTACGTGCCTATGGTACATTCGACGCAAAACCATGCACCTATCATGCGTCAAGATTAGCACTATGTCCGAAAGGCCAAAACGAGCTTCCACTTGAGCCTCGTCACCTAGTGGTACCATCGAGTGCGTCCAAAATGATTTTCTAGGCCTATGGTACGTCTAGCGCAAACCATGCACCAATATTGCACCGACACTAACACTGTCTCCAAATGGAAAGAAGCGAGATTCCACATGACCCACGTCACCAAGAAGGTCCATCAAAAGGCCCAAAATGATTTCCGTGCCTATGGTACGTTCGACATAAACCGTGCTCCTATCTTGTGTCAAGGTTAGCACCGCCTTCAAACAGGCCAAAACGAGCTTCCACCTAAGCCTCACACCGAAAGTGGTACCATCGGGTGCATCCAAAACGATTTATAAGCTTATGGTGCATCTAGCGCAAACCATGCACTTATCTTGCACCGACACTAACACTATCTCCAATTGGAATGAAGTGAGATTCCACATGACCCACATCACCTAGGAGTTCCATCGAGTGCATCCAAAATGATTTTCGATCCTATGGTACGTTCAACGCAAACCGTGCACCTATCTTGCATCAAGATTAGCACTATGTCCAAAAGGCCAAAACAAACTTCGACTTGAGCCTCGTCACCTAGGAGTTCCATCGGGTGCGTCCAAAATGATTTGTAAGCCTATGATACATCTAGCGCAAACCATGCACCTATCTTGCACTGACACGAACACTGTCTCCAAACGGAATGAAGTGAGATTCCACATGACCCACGTCACCTAGGAGTTCATCGGGTGCGTCCAAAATGATTTCCGATCCTATGGTACATTTGACGCAAACCATGCACCTATCTTGCATCAAGTTTAGCACTATGTCCAAAAGGGCGAAACGAGCTTCTAATTGTGCCTCGTCACCTAGTGGTACCATCGAATGCGTCCAAAACAATTTCTGAGCCTATGGTATGTCTTGCGCAAACCATGCACCTATCTCGCACCGACACTAACACTGTCTCCAAACGGAAAAAAGCGAGATTCCACCGACCCACGTAACCTAGGAGTTCCTTCAGTGCATCCAAAATGACTTCCTGAGCCTATGGTGTGTCTAGTGCAAACCATGCACCTATCTTGCACTAACACTAACCATGTCTCCAAATGGAAAGAAGTGAGATTCCACATGACCCATGTCACCTAGGAGTTCCATCGGGTGTGTCCAAAATGATTGCCGAGCCTATGGTACGTTCGATGCAAACCGTGCACCTATCTTGCGTCAAGATTAGCCTGTCTCCAAATAGGCCAAAACGATCTTCCACCTGAGCCTCGTCACCGAATGGTACCATCGGGTGCGTCCAAAACGATTTGTAAGCCCATGGTACATCTAGCGCAAACCATGCACTTATCTTGCACCAACACTAACACTATCTCCAAATAGAATGAAGTGAGATTCCACATGACCCATGTCACCTAGTAGTTCCATCGGGTGCGTCCAAAATGATTTCCGATCCTATGGTACGTTTGACGCAAACCGTGCACCTATCTTGCGTCAAGATTAGCACTATGTCCGAAAGGCCGAAATGAGCTTCCACTTGAGCCTCATCACCTAGTGGTACCATCGAGTGCCTCCAAAATGATTTCTGATCCTATGGTACGTTCGATGCAAACCGTGCACCTATCTTGCATCAAATTTAGCACTATGTCCGAAAGGGCAAAATGAGCTTCTAGTTCTGCCTCGTCACCTAGTGGTACCATTGAATGCGTCCAAAATGATTTCTGAGCCTATGGTACGTCTAGTGCAAACCATGCACCTATCTTGCACTGACACTAACACTGTCTCCAAACAGAAAGAAGCGAGATTCCACATATCCCACGTCACCAAAGAGTTCCATTGGGTGCGTCCAAAATGATTTTCGAGCCTATGATATGTTCAACGCAAATTGTGCACCTACCCTGCGTCAACATTAGCACTATCTCCAAACGGAGTGAGCTTTCAGTTGAGCCTCGTCAGCTAGGGTACCATCGGATGCGTCCAAAATGATTTCTGATCCTATGATATGTCTAGCACAAACCATGCAACTATCTTGCACCAACACTAACGTAGTCTCCAAATGGAATGAAGTGAGATTCCACATGACCCACGTCACCTAGGAGTTGCATCGGGTGCGTCCAAAATGATTTCTGTGCCTATGGTACATTCGACGCAAACCATGCACCTATCATGCGTCAAGATTAGCACTATGTCCGAAAGGCCAAAACGAGCTTCCACTTGAGCCTCGTCACCTAGTGGTACCATCGAAAAGCGCCCAAAATGATTTTCTAGGCCTATGGTACGTCTAGCGCAAACCATGCACCAATATTGCACCGACACTAACACTGTCTCCAAATGGAAAGAAGCGAGATTCCACATGACCCACGTCACCAAGAAGGTCCATCAAAAGGCCCAAAATGATTTCCATGCCTATGGTAACGCGTTCGGCGACGCAAACCGTGCTCCTATCTTGTGTCAAGGTTAGCACCGCCTTCAAACAGGCCAAAACGAGCTTCCACCTAAGCCTCGTCACCGAAAGTGGTACCATCGGGTGCATCCAAAACGATTTATAAGCCTATGGTGCATCTAGCGCAAACCATGCACTTATCTTGCACCGACACTAACACTATCTCCAAACGGAATGAAGTGAGATTCCACATGACCCACATCACCTAGGAGTTCCATCGAGTGCATCCAAAATGATTTTTGATCCTATGGTATGTTCAACGCAAACCGTGCACCTATCTTGCATCAAGATTAGCACTATGTCCAAAAGGCCAAAACAAACTTCGACTTGAGCCTCGTCACCTAGGAGTTCCATCGGGTGCGTCCAAAATGATTTGTAAGCCTATGATACATCTAGCGCAAACCATGCACCTATCTTGCACTGACACGAACACTGTCTCCAAACGGAATGAAGTGAGATTCCACATGACCCACGTCACCTAGGAGTTCATCGGGTGCGTCCAAAATGATTTTCGATCCTATGGTACATTTGACGCAAACCGTGCACCTATCTTGCATCAAGTTTAGCACTATGTCCGAAAGGGCGAAACGAGCTTCTAATTGTGCCTCGACACCTAGTGGTACCATCGAATGCGTCCAAAACGATTTCTGAGCCTATGGTATGTCTGGCGCTAACCATGCACCTATCTCGCACCGACACTAACACTGTCTCCAAACGGAAAGAAGCGAGATTCCACCCGACCCACGTAACCTAGGAGTTCCTTCAGGTGCATCCAAAATGACTGCTGAGCCTATGGTGTGTCTAGTGCAAACCATGCACCTATCTTGCACTAACACTAACCATGTCTCCAAATGGAAAGAAGTGAGATTCCACATGACCCATGTCACCTAGGAGTTCCATCGGGTGTGTCCAAAATGATTGCCGAGCCTATGGTACGTTCGATGCAAACCGTGCACCTATCTTGTGTCAAGATTAGCCTTTCTCCAAATAGGCCAAAACGATCTTCCACCTGAGCCTCGTCACCGAATGGTACCATCGGGTGCGTCCAAAATGATTTGTAAGCCCATGGTACATCTAGCGCAAACCATGCACTTATCTTGCACCAACACTAACACTATCTAAAAAAACAGAATGAAGTGAGATTCCACATGACCCATGTCACCTAAGAGTTCCATCGGGTGCGTCCAAAATGATTTCCGATCCTATGGTACGTTCGACGCAAACCGTGCACCTATCTTGCGTTAAGATTAGCACTATGTCCGAAAGGCCAAAACGAGCTTCCACTTGAGCCTATGGTACGTCTAGCGCAAACCATGCATCTATCTTGCACTGACACTAACACTGTCTCCAAACGGAAAGAAGCGAGATTCCACGTGACCCACGTCACCTTGGAGTTCCTTTAGTAGCGTCCAAAATGATTGCTGAGCCTATGGTAAGTTCGACGCAAATCATGCACCTATCTTGCGTCAAGATTAGCACTGTCTCCAAACAGGCCAAAACAAGCTTCCACCAAAGCCTCATCACCTAGTGGTACCATCGGGTGCGCCCAAAATTATTTGTAAGCCAATTGTAAATCTAACGCAAAACATGCACCTATCTTGCACCGACACTAACACTGTCTCCAAATGAATGAAGTGAGATTCCACATGACCCACGTCACCTAGGAGTTCCATTGGGTACGTCCAAAATGATTTCCGATCCTATGGTACGTTCGACGCAAACCGTGCACCTATCTTGCGTCAAGTTTAGCACTATGTCCGAAAGGGTGAAATGAGCTTCAAGTTGTGCCTCGTCACCTAGTGGTACCATTGAATGCGTCCAAAATGATTTCCGAGCCTATGGTACGTCTAGTGCAAACCATGCACCTATCTTGCACCTGTAACACCCCTGGTGTTTGTCACTAGTTAAGCAATGGGTTTGAGCTCAAACATGACATATCAAGTGGTAATGAAGGTGTCAAGATCAAATGTACATGACGGAGCTCCAATCTAAACTTGGGCCACACAGATTTGCTTACATATGGACCCTTGTCACCTAACTTGGGCCAAACGGAATGAAGTGAGATTCCACATGACCCACGTCACCTAGGAGTTCCATCGGGTGCGTCCAAAAGGATTTTCGATCCTATGGTACGTTCGACGCAAACCATGCACCTATCTTGCATCAAGATTAGCACTATGTCCAAAAGGCCAAAACAAACTTCCACTTGAGCCTCGTCACCTAGGAGTACCATCCGGTGCGTCCAAAATGATTTGTAAGCCTATGATACATCTAGCGCAAACCATGCACCTATCTTGCACTGACACGAACACTGTCTCCAAATGGAATGAAGTGAGATTCCACATGACCCACGTCACCTAGGAGTTGTATCGGGTGCATCCAAAATGATTTCCGATCCTATGGTACGTTCGACGCAACCTGTGCACCTATCTTGCGTCAAGATTAGCACTATGTCCGAAAAGCCGAATCAAGCTTCCACCTGAGCCTTGTCATCGAGTGGTACCATCGGGTGTGCCCAAAATGATTTCTTAGCCTATGGTACGTCTAGCGCAAACCATGCAATTATCTTGCACCGACAATAACACTATCTCCAAACGGAATGAAGTGAGATTCCATATGACCCACATCACCTAGAAGGTCCATCAGGTGCGTCCAAAATGATTTCTGTGCCTATGGTACGTTCGACGCAAACCATGCATGTATCTTGCGTCAAGATTAGCACTATGTCCGAAAGGCCAAAACGAGCTTCCACTTGAGCCTCATCACCTAGTGGTACCATCGAGTGCGTACAAAATGATTTCCGATCCTATGGTACGTTCGATGCAAACCGTGCACCTATCTTGCATCAAGTTTAGCACTATGTCCGAAAGGGCGAAATGAGCTTCTAGTTCTGCCTCGTCACCTAGTGGTACCATTGAATGCGTCCAAAATGATTTCTGAGCCTATGGTACGTCTAGTGCAAACCATGCACCTATCTTGCACCTGTAACACCCCTGGTGTTTGTCACTAGTTAAGCAATGGGTTTGAGCTCAAACATGACATATCAAGTGGTAATGAAGGTGTCAAGATCAAATGTACATGACAGAGCTCCAACCTAAACTTGGGCCACACAGATTTGCTTACATATGGACCCTTGTCACCTAACTTGGGCCAAATGGAATGAATTGAGATTCCACATGACCCACGTCACCTAGGAGTTGCATCGGGTGCGTCCAAAATGATTTCTGATCCTATGGTACATTTGACGCAAACCGTGCAGCTATCTTGCATCAAGTTTAGCACTATGTCCGAAAGGACAAAACAAGCTTCCAATTGTGCCTCGTCACCTAGTGGTACCATCGAATGCGTCCAAAACGATTTCTGAGCCTATGGTATGTCTGGCGCAAACCATGCACCTATCTCGCACCGACACTAACACTGTCTCCAAACGGAAAGAAGCGAGATTCCACCCGACCCACATAACCTAGGAGTTCCTTCAGGTGCATCCAAAATGACTGCTGAGCCTATGGTGTGTCTAGTGCAAACCATGCACCTATCTTGCACTAACACTAACCCTATCTCCAAATGGAAAGAAGTGAGATTCCACATGACCCATGTCACCTAGGAGTTCCATCGGGTGTGTCCAAAATGATTGCCGAGCCTATGGTACGTTCGATGCAAACCGTGCACCTATCTTGCGTCAAGATTAGCCTTGTCTCCAAATAGGCCAAAACAATCTTCCACCTGAGCCTCGTCACCGAGTGGTACCATCGGGTGCGTCCAAAACGATTTGTAAGCCCATGGTACATCTAACGCAAACCATGCACTTATCTTGCACCAATACTAACACTCTCCAAATAGAATGAAGTGAGATTCCACATGACCCATGTCACCTAGGAGTTCCATCGGGTGCGTCCAAAATGATTTCCGATCCTATGGTACGTTCGACACAAACCGTGCACCTATCTTGCGTCAAGGTTAGCACTATGTCCGAAAGGCCAAAACGAGCTTCCACTTGAGCCTCGTCACCTAGTGGTACCATCGAGTGCATCCAAAATGATTTTTGGGCCTATGGTACATCTAGCGCAAACCATGCACCTATCTTGCACTGACACTAACACTGTCTCCAAACAGAAAAAAGCGAGATTCCACATGACCCACGTCACCTTGGAGTTCCTTCAGTAGTGTCCAAAATGATTGCTGAGCCTATGGTAAGCTTGACGCAAACCGTGCACCTATCTTGTGTGAAGATTAGCACTATCTCCAAACAGGCCAAAACGAGCTTCCACCAAAGCCTCATCACCTAGTGGCACCATCGGGTGCGTCCAAAATGATTTGTAAGCCAATTGTAAATCTAACGCAAAACATGCACCTATCTTGCAACGACACTAACACTATCTCCAAACGGAATGAACTGAGATTCCATATGACCCACGTTACCTAGGAGTTCCATCGGGTGCGTCCAAAATGATTTCTGCGCCTATGGTATGTTTGACGCAAACCATGCACCTATCTTGTATCAAGATTAGCACTATGTCCGAAAGGCAGAAACAAGCTTCCACTTGAGCCTCGTCACCTAGTGGTACCATCGAGTGCGACCAAAATGATTTTCTGGGCCTATGGTACGTCTAGTGCAAACCATGCACCAATATTGCACCGACACTAACACTGTCTCCAAATGGAAAGAAGCGAGATTCCACATGACCCACGTCACCTAGAAGGTCCATTAGGTGCGTCCAAAACGTTTTCCGTGCCTATGGTACGTTCGACGCAAACCATGCACCTATCTTGTGTCAAGGTTAGCACTGCCTTCAAACAGGCCAAAATGAGCTTCCACCTGAGCCTCGTCACCGAGTGGTACCATCGGGTGCATCCAAAATGATTTATAAGCCTATGGTGCATCTAGCGCGAACCGTGCACTTATCTTGCACCGACATTAACACTATCTCCAAACGGAATGAAGTGAGATTCCACATGACCCACGTCACCTAGGAGTTCCATCGGGTGCGTCCAAAATGATTTTCGATCGTATGGTACGTTCGACGCAAACCGTGCACCTATCTTGCATCAAGATTAGCACTATGTCCGAAAGGCCAAAATAAACTTCCACTTGAGCCTCGTCACCTAGGAGTTCCATCGGGTGTGTCCAAAATGATTTGTATGCCTATGATACATCTAGCGCAAACCATGCACCTATCTTGCACCGACATGAACACTGTCTCCAAATGGAATGAAGTGAGATTCCACATGACCCACGTCACCTAGGAGTTGCATCGGGTGCGTCCAAAATGATTTCTGATCCTATGGTACATTTGACGCAAACCGTGCAGCTATCTTGCATCAGGTTTAGCACTATGTCCGAAAGGGCGAAACGAGCTTCCAATTGTGCCTTGTCACCTAGTGGTACCATCGAATGCGTCCAAAACGATTTCTGAGCCTGTGGTACGTCTAGCGCAAACCATGCACCTATCTCGCACCGACACTAACACTGTCTCCAAACGGAAAGAAGCGAGATTCCTCCCGACCCACGTAACCTAGGAGTTCCTTTAGGTGCATCCAAAATGACTGCTGAGCCTATGGTACGTTCGACGCAAGTCGTGCACCTATCTTGCATAAAGATTAGCACGGTCTCCAAACGGGCCGAAACGAGCTTCCTCCGGAGCCTCGTCACCTAGTGTTACCATCGGGTGCGTCCAAAATGATTTGTAAGCCTATGGTACATCTATCGTAAACCATGCACCTATCTTGCACCGACACTAACACTGTCTCCAAACAGAATGAAGTGAGATTCCACATGACCCACGTCACCTAGGTGTTCCATTGGGTGCGTCCAAAATGATTTCGATCCTATGGTACGTTCGACGCAGACCGTGCACCTATCTTGCGTCAAGATTAGCACTATGTCCGAAAGGCCGAAACGAGCTTCCACTTGAGCCTATGGTACGTCTAGCGCAAACCATGCATCTATCTTGCACTGACACTAATCATTGTCTCCAAACGGAAAGAAGCGAGATTCCACGTGACCCACGTCACCTTGGAGTTCCTTCAGTAGCGTCCAAAATGATTGCTGAGCCTATGGTAAGTTCGACGCAAATCATGCACCTATCTTGCGTCAAGATTAGCACTGTCTCCAAACAGGCCAAAACAAGCTTCCACCAAAGCCTCATCACCTAGTGGTACCATCGGGTGCGTCCAAAATGATTTGTAAGCCAATTGTAAATCTAACGCAAAACATGCACCTATCTTGCACCGACACTAACACTGTCTCCAAATGAATGAAGTGAGATTCCACATGACCCACGCGTCACCTAGGAGTTCCATCGGGTACGTCCAAAATGATTTCAGATCCTATGGTACGTTCGACGCAAACCGTGCACCTATCTTGCGTCAAGTTTAGCACTATGTCCGAAAGGGTGAAATGAGCTTCTAGTTGTGCCTCATCACCTAGTGGTACCATTGAATGCGTCCAAAATGATTTCCGAGCCTATGGTACGTCTAGTGCAAACCATGCACCTATCTTGCACCTGTAACACCCCTGGTGTTTGTCACTAGTTAAGCAATGGGTTTGAGCTCAAACATGACATATCAAGTGGTAATGAAGGTGTCAAGATCAAATGTACATGACGGAGCTCCAACCTAAACTTGGGCCACACAGATTTGCTTACATATGGACCCTTGTTAAGATAAAACAAGAGTAATGTTAAACATGCTTATTCCATGTACATTACATCCCCATGCTTCCATCTAGACCCGTGGAAAAGTTTCATGAAGTTTGGAATCAAAAAGTCACATGAAATGATAAGTCATATCTTTGCATGAATTGCTTTATCAAGTGGATGGAAACCTATGAAGTCAACCAAACCTTGCTACCTTACCTAAATGACTCCAATTGAACTCTACAACAAAAGTCATGAATGGTTTGTGTTGAGCACATGTCAAGAAAAGGCCTCAATTGGTCGAAAACTCTAATTCTAGGGTTAATGAGATGCTGCTTTGACCAAAGTAAAAGAATGGTTTATATTCAAGATACAAGGTTTGACCTTAAACAAAAGTTGTAGCATAGTATGTGTACTACAAACTTTATTTAAGTACCCAAGTCTAAATCTATCTCTAAGCTTGACAATCAAAGGTCACAAGATTGATTCTGCTGTAGTTTGCAACACTTAGAATTATCCTAAGTCAGTTTCGCTAAGCAACGACGTTGGCATTCCTCGTTCTCCAAATTTTGCTAAGCAACTTGAGTTAGTCCAAAAATAAAAGTTGAAGGTTATATTAAGGAGAATAGCATATAAAAAGTTGGGCTAAGTTTGACTCCGTTTTGGTCCTCAATTTTGCGTTTTCTTAACCGCTATCAAGGCACTGACACTGTCATTTTGTGGCATAATTACCTACTGATGAAGATCTCTAACGACCATACAGACTCAATCAAGTTTGTAGAGCATCCAGAGTAGAGCAACTTTGCTACTGGTGCCAAGGTCCGAATGTGCACGGAATATGCCAAAAACGGACTCCAAGTCGTGCTCCATCACGCGCGCCATGTGTTCGACGAAATGGCATCGTGGCAACCATGAACTGGAGAGTGCCCAACATGGCCGACGCGTGTCCAACCTGCATGCCGCGCGCGCCTCGCGCCCTACTGCTCCAAAACCGAGCGCCTGTGTGTATCCTTGCCTCCCTCACTCGTTTCCGCCCACCCTAGCGCTCTTCCTCCGCGCGCACGCACGCCAGAGCACGGCCGCCATGGATGCCGCCACCGAGCTCGCTGCCGCCAGCGCTGCTGCTGTCCCTCGGCCTCGCGATGCCCAGCTACACACTTGTTACCGTCCACCGCCCCTCCTTGGCCCTTCTTCGCCGTCGTAGCCGCCACCGGAGCAGCCACCGGCGCTCCGCCTGCTCGCGTGGCCAGGCCACGTCGGGCCATCGTGGCGCGAGCCGAGGCTACCCACGGGTGCACGAGTGCCCTGGGTCCTTCCCCGCCACTCCACGGCCGTCGGCGCCGCCTCAGCCGGCCGGAGCCGCGGGCCGGCCAAGCCTCTGCTCCGACTAGGTGAACAGGAAAGGGAGAAGGACTTCGCGCTCAAATTCGTGAAAAGGGAGGGTTCTTTCTGTGAAGTTGTGACACATGTGAATAGTGCTCAGGAGGACCTCTTCGCTGATGTTTGATTTATCTTTTCCGTAGGGACCCCGATGCAAGATTTCAATCCCTTTTTCTCTGGTTTTTACAGATTTGAATGCTCCACTTTGAAAATTCGTAGTAATTTGTAGAAAACTCATAAAATAGTAAATGAGGACTTTTTGGAATCCTTGTAAAATTATCTATGTACTAGATCTATAATATTACATATTTAAGTTTAAATAGTTTGCTGTAAAAATAGATTTAGGCAGTTTGGTTCTTAATTCTAGTCATGTCTTGTCCTTTTTATAACTGCAGTTATTTTACTCGAATAAATGTGAAATTTTTATGGAGTGTTACTGACGTGATTAGTGATGTATGGTAAAAATTTCAGTATTTTAGGCTTGATAGTTTAAGATCTATAAAAATAACAAATTACCTATATTGCCTTACCCCTATTCTGAATAGGCCTGCAAGATTAAATTAATTGGCTTAGTTAGGTTATGAATCATGACTTTATGATAATACATTAGTTGTAGTACTTTTATTAAGCTTTTCAAAAATCTAAATATCATGATTTTTTATTAAGTAGATCTTGAGTTTACTTGCTTAAATCTCTGTGGCTGTTTCTGCCCAAACCCAGAGAGGGTTTCCTTGTTCTTATTGTGGGGCCTTCTTAATAGTAGAATTAGCTTTAGGTGTTTACAACAAAGTTGTTTAGAATTTGATAAGATTTCTAAAAAGTCTATAACCGCATTTATTGGAAATGTATAACTCCATTTATAGCTGTTTAAATTGACATGTCAGTTTCTGTCTATGTTTTGGACAGAGATGCAATTATTGAATTAATTGACCCTTCTAACTATAGAATCATCTTAATATGAGAATAAGAAAGTTGTAGGTAACTTCCTAAGATTTTGAAAAAGTTATGGTTCATGTTTGTTGGAGGTCTAGAACTCCAGTTATGCTTCTCTGAAGTTCCTATCAGTTTTCTGTACCACTGCTGTTGGGTTGCAATTGCAGTTTTGCTTGTGCAATTATTTTCGTGGTGTAAATGATGTTTGCTATGGTTGTAGTGAATATAAAAGTTGTAGAAAATTTCATGATCTTGCTTGTGTTCAAATTGTAAGGTCATAGGCCAGATAGTGTAGGAGTTACATGACTTTTAAGTCTTCTGTCAGGTTTTGATTGTATTCTGAGCAGATCTGAAAGATGCTAGTGCTTGATCTAGTTAGGATTTGAATGAGCTTTTGGTGATAATAACAAAGTTGTAGATAATTCTTTTATCTAGCTGATGTTACAAATTTGGTGGTATTTGGTCTTGTGGTTTGTGAGTTATGCCTATTGAAAGTTGGGTTTCAGAAATGGCTGCTCTCTGTCAATTGTGGACCAGTGTCTGTAAATGGGTATATTTGATTTAGTTAGCTAGAGAATCATGCTAAGATGATTAAAGTTGAATTGTAGAAAATGTCATAAGCTTTCCAAAATGTCTTCTTGCAAGTCATTTGGATTTGTGTAACTCCAGTTATAGCTAAATCTTGTAGCTGCTGTTTGCATGTCCAGAAATTGGCAGATTCCAAGTTTAGTGTTTGCTTCGATATTGTTAAGTGTGACTTATGCCTTGAATGGTGACTGAGTTAGAGCACCTGAGAGCTTAGGAAACTTGTGTCATGCTTGGTGTTGTCGTCTTCTTTGCCATCTTAGCATGATAGATTGTGTGATGTTTAAGTTAAGCATCGCAAAGTACTCAAGTGTGTTAGTGTAAACTATGCTTGTCTTGCTTGCTATTTTGTGATGCATCTCATGGTACTATTCTTCATATTTATGCACTTGTATATTGCATCTCATCTAGGTACGCTAGATGCACCACGTGAAGGATGCGATGTTGGAGCCGAACCCGAAGACGGTGTATGGTGTACCTATCCCGAAGGTGGAAGGACTGGACAAGTGCTAGGACGGGAGATTCTCACTTAGCGAGTGTCGTCTAACTAACACTGACTCAGTGTGGGATCCTAGGCAAGCCCCGGAGCATATTAAGCCTCCTAATTTCCGAAATGCAGTTAAAGTATTATTGTTACATATATATATTGTTGCATTAAGTTTAGGTGTTGGATGCAAATACTTGCTGCATTGGTTATCCAATCCTTGTCCAGATATTGATACCTTGAATCCTGTGTAGCTCAGGCTTGTGTAGTGCTTAGCCCTACTTAAACCTGGTAGAAGTCAGGTGATTTCCTGTCATCTGCGAGATATAGGAATATACATGTGGCACGGTTGGCTATATTTGCTATCGTCGAAAAGAACCTGTCTTAATTTGAAATCAAGACCGGGCGGAGGCTTGCCAGTTTGTAGTGACTCCGTCTATGTCGCTTAAGGACTGAATCTTGGAGCCTTTCCTGTTCATGTTGAACGCATGCCTCTCTCTTAGTTGGCCGTGTCCGAAGACCGACCACGAAGCCGAGTAGCTCACCTCAGGCCAGGAGTCGATAAGTATAAAGTGCGCCTCGGAAGGGAGCCATAGGCATGAGTCCAAGGGCAGGTGATTTAAAAGTCCTGATCGTCCTGGCAGAAGGGTAATCCCTGAGAGTGCTGGCGCTGATCAAACCCGCGAATTTGGTTCCTGTGTTGTCCCAAAGGTGACCCACGGCTACCCTTGCAAAGTATGCCAGGGTGAGAGTTAGGAATACCCCCTCAGCTGAGTTGTAATTCGATTCGAGTCGCCATCTCTCCTGGTTAGTGAGAACTTGACGGGCTTATCTCCAAAGTAGATACACTAAATAACCTAATGGTTCAGAAATGATGATATGATGATGACAGCCTTATTATACCTGCTATGGTTAATATTGATTGCTCCTAATAAGTGAGTGCTCTAGTACAAGTGCTAATCTAGTGGACAGGTAAATGATGATAAGCTTGATGCTAATTTTAAATGGTCACTATATTCATAAGCTCTTTTATGCAAATGTGTCAAGCTAGCCCACCTCATAAGCCTTGCATGATCCTTGGTGTCTTTTATTTCTGGTTTTGTCGGGTAAGTCTAGCTGAGTACCTTCTTGTACTTAGGGTTTATCTCCCACCTGTTGCAGGTGACCAGTTCTACTTTGGTTGCTGCAAGTATTGCTTTCTCCCGGCTGGGGATGAAGACTAGACCGTTGGGCGTGGTCTCTCCTAGTTCTCGTACCTGATAATGCTTTTGTGGGACATGACTAAGATCTGGCAATGTATTTGAAACTATGAAGTTATGTACTAAACTATGTTGCTTCCGCAAAATTAAACTTGGTTTGTAATGTTTTATTCGCACTCTGATAGATGTAATCCGGATGCCACTTGTGAAATGTTCTAACGAATGATGTGTTGTGTTGAATTACTATGGTCTTGGTTTGTATGTTGAAAGTTGGTTGAAATCCTTCATGATTTCTGGACTACCGGGATTATGGGAGCTTAAGTACAGGAATTTGATCACTTTGGTGATTGTTTTTGTACTTACATTCTTATGATTTGGTCGGTTCTGTTACAGCTGGCATCAGAGCAAGATTCGACACTAAACATGTCATTTGTGTATTTAAAACAAAAGTAATTGTGAAAATTCTAAATTAAATACTAAGTATTGCCAGTGGTCATATCCCTTATGCCCAAATAAGGACTCTTAGGTGGCTTATTAAAGTACTAACTTGGGGGTTCCTACTTGTTTCTGTTTCGTTGTCCATACGGCGTGCTATTGTATGGATGCCATTCACTTGAATGGTAATGTATGGATCAATTGCCTCTACGCCCAGGTAAAAGGTAAGTGGGAGTTGTGAGAGCATGACCGTCCAACTGTCGGTCTAGGGGAGAGTTAGCTGTGGTTACTGGAATATTTACATGTCACACACATGTATATATGAAGGTACTTAATTGCGGGTATATTTATCGGGTAGCTATGGATATCGAAGTATATACATTTGGGGATGTATATATGCAGAGTATCTTAGTTTACTGCTTTCATTGTGTGCTTATTTATCTCTTGTGGGGATGGGCTGCAATGAATTTGCCTGCAGGTACGCTAACCACGAATGTGTAGATTGACAATAGCTGATGACTAGTTATATATCGAGAGAGTATGGGTTATGCCACCGACATAGAACGTGATTACCACCTTAGGCTGGCAATTTCGTGAGGACGAATAGGACGAGCTTGCATCATGATTGTGCTTGTGCATAAATATGCTTCCCTCACCTTGTTCTAATACTAAGTAACTTGTGATCAATGTGATGTTACTATCTTCCCTGTGTGAAACTAGACAAAATGCCTTGTCCCATGCTGCTTGAATAGCTATGCTTGAAGGTAGTGTGTGATTAGTTTTGTCTTGTATGTTTGCTTCCAAAGGAAATAGATGACAAGTTATTAATTGGCAAAAAAAAATCACCCCTTCGAAAACTAAATTGCTAAATGTAAGAAACTTGTTTTGTAGAGATATCCACCTACTCAGTAAAAAGGGAAATAAAAGATAACAGTACCTTACCACCATGTTCGCATGTTTGTGTGTAGTGGTGTTGTTGTAGGTGACTACTTGTTATGTATGAGCTTTGTGCTTCGTAATAGCCATTTAAGCTAATTGGATTGAGCGTTTCGAAATGCTCGCTTAAGACCATGATGTAGGTGTGGATGCTCATTATCTAGGTAGTGCCGTAGTTGTCACCCTTTTGCCCTCGGTAAGCATATGAGTGTGGAAGAGCGCTATCCTGGAGTAGCGTCCAAGTTTTGGTAATCTCAGGATTGTCGTCTACAATTAAGTTCTTTCTTAGGAACCTGAGCCTGTACACGTGGTCGCTAGCCTTGAACATTGTGCTATGAAGACTTTATCTATGCCTTTGCTTGACCTTAGGCCCAAGCTTAGTTCCCTTGAATGCTTGCATGTTTCATGGTTGTTCCGCTCCTGTGTGGGAGGACCCTGCTGCAAAAATCCTTATTAGACCTCATTGCTCTTTCTCCTACTGATGAGCTAGTGCAACGCTAATCGTTATCTGCCCTAGCTTTGGAACCTTTTCCTCATAGATCATGTCATTGCTTTATCAACTGAATCCCTAGTCAGTGCAATGGCTTTGTCCCTTGAATCTCGTTTGTTTTGTCTCCAACTCCTTCAAGTCTCTAGATGTTTATCAATCTTGATCTCCTGTTGCTGCTCGATAGGACCAAATCTTAGGTTAATCTTTATCTGGTAATCACTTTGGTGTACATGAGGCGTATATGGAAATTAAGCAAGAGTCTCCTGCTTAGTTGCCTTCGGCAATTAGGCTATGTTCTTTTGTGCTGTGTTTTGATCTTCTGATCGCCTCCTTGTTGATTCCTAACCTTGTGACTATCCTTGTTTGCTATCCCTCTTTTGCACAATGCTTGTTCTTACAATCTAATTGGTGCCACTAGAAGTTTCACTTTGGTTGTATGTTAAGTAATGGTGCCACGATTAGCGATCTATGGTGCCACGATGGAACCTAGGGCCTCCTTGTGGGCGGTCGACGCATGGTTGTGCTACTGGGTGCGTGCTGGTATCGAGGTTTCTAGTCATGATCCATTGTCGAACTGCACCGATGTGTTATTTTCACATGAGCTCTTCCTTGGTTATCTCTCTATATCTTATCGAAGATCCATATATCAGACCGAAAGTAGTAGAGCTTCCTTTTGAAGTCACAAAAAGGATACCCTTTAAAGAACTGGTCACTGAAATAAACATTAACAGACTACAAGAGGTGGTAGACAAGTGACTCCACTTGGTTGTCCCAGTATTGACGTCCATCACCTAGTGAACAACTTATGTCATCACTGTTGGATCAGAATGGTACCCAACACTTAATGTTGGACAAGTTATCAATCTAATGATAATGTATGGTGATATCATGTGGTGTAACAGGTCACCGGGTGCTCATGAACCTCCCATTCAAGTTCTTGATCTGTAGGTGCATGATGGTCATACAGTTGAAATCAACCATCTCTAGTGTGACTCCTGATCTGCAGACTTCGTTGGCGACCGTCTGTTTGTGACTCGATTGCAATTATTGTTGTGGTCAAGAGTAAGAATTTGGAACTTTGAGTGTTGAGAGACAATTGATTAGTTACCCATAGTAAGGTTAATCTCCAGCTAGGTAGCAACTTATTGGTAGCTATGAAGGCTATGTCTCACAGGACGATGTAAGCAAAGAAACAACAAGGACATTTAGCAATGCAACTATTGCTTTGTTTTCCAAAACCTGTGCTATCACGTCAATTCCATCTTGGACAACCACATCGATAGTACAAGATGTTGTATCGGCGACGTAAGGAGCTAGCTAAAGCATGTGCCTAGTTTCGATCAACATCATTGTGCCCCTAGGTACCACAAACGGATTTGTTCAAGGTTCTATTGGACCAAGTGCCAGAGAATATTCAGAAATGGTTCCTTGTCTCTGTAGGAATGCCCTGCATGTGGAATAATGCTTTGTGCCCTGTGAAAACAGCCCACAAGTCCAATGCTTGTGCATCATCAAGTTGGTGTCTAGATCAACGGTGGAAATTGTTACCTAAGAAACATGTCAGGAAGACTATAGCCTCCATCTTCAGCTAGAGAAAGGCTGCTGCTGCTATGAGAAAGGTTAGAGAGTGCAAAACACACACCTCAACGTGTGAAGCAAAGAAAAGGGAGAACACGAAATCTATCCAGATTTTGTGGCACTAAACTGGTTATCTTCAAGCCGGCGATTAGTGACTCAAACGAAGTTGGATTGACCCCAAACTTGGTGATCTCATTCCTTGCTTAGGACCCTTCAATATCTTAAGTTGGCTTGAGTATTGGTTGAGTAAAACAACGAATTTGAGAGATATCTTGTCAGCTCGGTTTGCTGCCATTTCAGAATAGAGCAGTTTTGGTAGATGAATTGTTTGGATGGTCAAACGGTGTCCGGTTGAGTTGAATTTTGGTGAGTAGTTAGAAGACCCATGGATCTACCTGCCCACCAAAATTTGTGCATATTGGAGCAGTAGTTTGTGAAATATGAATAGAAAACAAAAGAGTACAGAATCTGCAATTTCACTGTGACTGCAATCATCCTTTGCATTAGACGGTTGTGTTTGTAATTCATGCCAAGAAATTACAACTTGTAGGTATATTGCTGCTAGACAACCCTCCATACCCTTGAGAAGACTAATTGCACCCCTATGTGCCTTGCTTTTGCCCTCTTAGATCAGCAATGCGTGAGCAGTCAAGGTGTTCTAGAAGTCAAATTGTGCCCTTGCAATTCGAAAGTAATTGGAAAGGTGTCAAACCATAGATTTTTGGATTATGGTTTTTAAGATATTGGGTGGCCTAAGAATGGAAGCCTCGAAGTCAAATATAGTTTAAGAAAGCTGGTTTTGCTACGATGCAAGTCAACTCAATTTGCTGTGCAACTGCACCACGAAGGCAAATTGTACTTAACCTGCTTGGTAGTGAACTAGTCCCTAGTTTTGTGATTACTTGCAACTTGTGTTGCCCTCCAAGCCTTGCTAACATCCTTCTACATCAATGGTTCTCCAATGCTGACATGCCTAAGGTGTCTTCCATGTGATTTACCCAAGGGGTTGCCTCAGATACAACTCAGATAACTGTTGCTGCTTGGATACGAGAATTCCCTTAAATAATGGTCGTCGAAAACGCTGAGTCAACAGGGTCAGCTATCACATTCACCGCTCACTCAATGGACTCAGGTAATATAGTATTGTTATCAGAGAAAGAGCACTGCACACATGGAACATTATGTAGCTTTCTATCAGTTGACATATGAGTGAGTGCACCGCTACAACCAGTTTGGATATTGGTTAACTAGCTTCTCATGCCCTCAAAGGATGTTTACCCGTCTATGATCACATCCTTTACGAGAAGTTGTTCTCAAGCCACTTTAGTAGAGAACTGCTTTTCAAACCTTGGGAGCAAATATAGCACCGTTGCAAGGAATATCCGTCAACCGACTGCAATCTAGTGCAAAGTCCATAGGTCTGTGCTATATCCACTAGGGAAGTAGATGTTACAAGTATTTAGTCTATGTTTGAATCACTCTTCGTACATCGAGGATGAAGTACGTGGGACAATGCTATCTTGGATTCCTTCCAATGTAATAATGCTTTATGAATGCCAACGAAAGAAATTCTTCAGACAACAACTTATGATGAAGAGCAAGTATTAGAAAGTGTCATGACCAAATTAGCCTCTCTGATACTTTGAAGTTAAGTAGCCTAATGCTATCACTGATGTTGGAAACTGGATGATAAGTTTCTCTTCCCTTAAAAGTCTTTTGCATCGAATCTCAGGACGCGATTCCTTTAAGGGGGGAGGGCTGTAACACCCCGGGTGTTTGTCACCAGTTAAGCAATGGGTTTGAGCTCAAACATGACATATCAAGTGGTAATGAAGGTGTCAAGATCAAATCTACATGACGGAGCTCCAACCTAAACTTGGGCCACACAGATTTGCTTACATATGGACCCTTGTTAAGATAAAGCAAGAGTAATGTTAAACATGCTTATTCCATGTACATTACATCCCCATGCTTCCATCTAGACCCGTGGAAAAGTTTCATGAAGTTTGGAATCAAAAAGTCACATGAAATGATAAGTCATATCTTTGCATGAATTGCTTTATCAAGTGGATGGAAACCTATGAAGTCAACCAAACCTTGCTACCTTACCTAAATGACTCCAATTGAACTCTACAACAAAAGTCATGAAGGGTTTGTGTTGAGCACATGTCAAGAAAAGGCCTCAATTGGTCGAAAACTCAAATTCTAGGGTTAACGAGATGCTCCTTTGACCAAAGTAAAAGAATGGTTTATATTCAAGATACAAGGTTTGACCTTAAACAAAAGTTGTAGCATAGTATGTTTACTACAAACTTTATTTAAGTACCCAAGTCTAAATCTATCTCTAAGCTTGACAATCAAAGGTCACAAGATTGATTCTGCTGCAGTTTGCAACACTTAGAATTATCCTAAGTCAGTTTCGCTAAGCAACGATGTTGGCATTCCGCGTTCTCCAAATTTTGCTAAGCAACTTGAGTTAGTCCAAAAATAAAAGTTGAAGGTTATATTAAGGAGAATAGCATATAAAATGTTGGGCTAAGTTTGACTCCGTTTTGGTCCTCAATTTTGCGTTTTCTTAACCGCTATCAAGGCACTGACACTGTCATTTTGTGGCATAATTACCTACTGATGGAGATCTCTAACGACCATACAGACTCAATCAAGTTTGTAGAGCATCCAGAGTAGAGCAACTTTGCTACTGGCGCCAAGGTCTGAATGTGCACGGAATATGCCGAAAACGGACTCCAAGTCGTGCTCCATCACGCGCGCCACGTGTTCGACGAAATGGCATCGTGGCAGCCATGCACTGGAGCGCGCCCGACATGGCCGACGCGCGTCCAACCTGCATGCCACAACAGCATAGAAAGAAATTGTTTTAGTCATAAATAGAGATCCTGACATCCAATACAAGTGATCCTAGACTTTCTGGAAAGGAAATAAAATTTCCTACAACATTGATAATATCATCAAAAGATTATTCCAAAGCTAACTAGGTCAAGCATGCCAATGTTTTAGATCTGCACAGAACTAGGATAGAAAAGTAGTAGTAATTTTAAAAATGCATAACTGGAGTTACATACATCAAACAAGTATGAACCTTAACTTTATATAAAGCTTATTAAATTATATAAAACATGTTTATTATCATCACAAGGTGATTCCACAATTAACAAGGTCAATCAAGCACAATTGTACACCTCTGTCCAGACCTGGATAGATTCTGCCATGCTACTTCACAAGCTTTCAATTGGAGCACTACAAGACCAAAAGGGGTGATCTAGTATAATTTGGAAAGCTTAAGGAAATCACTATAACTCTTATATTATCACTAAGACATGATTTCATACTTAACTAGGTCAAACAATGAAATCATTCAAATCTGCACAGAGCATAGACCAAACATGATAGATCATTTGTCAAATTCATAACTCCTAAACTATCTAGCCTATGGTCATGAAATTTGAACACAAACAAGATTATGAAATTATCTACAACTTTGGTATTCACTACAACCACAACAAACATCATTTATACCACGAAAATAATTGCACAAACAAAACTACACATGCAGCTCAAACAGTAGTGGTACAATTATAGATAAAACTGATAGGAACTTTAGAGAAGCATAACTGGATTTCTAAACCTCCAACAAACATGAATCATAACTTTTTGAAAAGATTATGAAGTTACCTACAACTTTCTTATTCTCATATTAAGATGGTTCTACAGTTAACAAGGTCAATTAATCCAATAAATGCATCTCTGTCCAAACATGGATAGAATCTGATATGCAACTTTAAACATCTATAACTTGAGTTCCACATGTCCAATAAATGTGGTTCTATACTTTTTAGAAATTTTAGCAAATTGTAAACAACTTTGTTATAAACACCTAGAGCTGATTCTACTATTAACAAATCCACACATTACCAACAAGGCAACTTTGTCTGGGTTTGGGCAGAAACAACAACAGAAATATAAGCAACTATAACTAAAAATATACTTAACCCAAAATTATGCTCTTTAGCTTTTTGAAAATATTAATAAAAGTAATACAACTCATTTATTGTCATCAAGGCATGATTCATAACTTAGCTGAGCCAATTAACACAAACATTTAGGCCTATTCAGAATAGGAGCAACGCAACACAGGGACATTATTATTTTTATAGCTCTTGAACCATCATGTCTAAAATCCTGAATTTTTTACAAGACATCAACCATCTCCTGAGTAGTTTTCCATACAAATTTCACATTTATTTGAGCATAACAACTGCAGTTATGAAAAAAACAAGACATAACTAGTATTAAAAAACTAACTGCATAAATTATTTTTACAGCAAAAACTTTAAACTAAAGCATGCCATATTATAGATACATTGCATAGATAATTTCATAAGGATTCCAAAACGTCCTCATTTACTATTTTACGATTTTTCTACTAATTACTATGAATTTGCAAAGTTGATCATCCAACTCTCTATAAAAAAAAGAAAAGGAATGTAGATCTTGCATCGGGGACCATGCAATTTCCACAAATTAAACTCCAACAAACAGATCCTTATCGGCACTATTCATCTAAGTCACGGCTTCGCACTTAGGCCCTCCCACTTCTTCAAATTCTCGCGCGAGGTCCCTCACGCGAACAGAGCAGAGGACGTTGGGGAAGAGATCGATTTCTGGCTAAGGAAGCAGCCGGTGACGGCGGGGAAGAGGCGGGGAGCACCTAGGGGTCTGCGCGCATCCGTGGGTGCCCCTGTCATGCTCCACAGTGGCCGGAGGCCAGCCGGCCACGTGCACAAGCGCCCGCGGTAGAATAGCTTCGCGACGACGAGCTGTGATGGCGGAGGGAAGGCCGGTGCGGTGGTGCTGGAGCCTCGTCGGCTAGAGGAGTGGCCACGGAGCTGGAGGCAAGCTCGGCATGACCTGCAAGCACGCGAGATGGAGGAACGGCGGTAGCGGCTCTGCTCGGCCATGGCGGGCGTATTCAGAGGGACAGATAGCGAGAGGGAGGTGAGAATTTAGAGGGTAGGGGGCAGGGCTCGGGCTCAGCCTCTCCAAAACGACGAGCGAGGGTGAGGTGGCACACATGCAGCGAGCACGTGAGGCCACGTGGCAGCGGCATCCTATGCTCGGTCGGCCATGACTAGCTCCCGTTCAAAAACTCCAATACCACCCCGAAAATACACTGAAACATCAATCTTCGTCCCTTCTTAACTCTGAATCTATTTAGTTTTGGCACAAGCGGTAGTAACAAATGTTGTAGAGGTACGCGAGATCTCCAACTTTGCTTAAAGTGCCAAAGTCTAATTTGGCCTGGTTGGAGAGATACAAGGTTCCAAAGTGGGGTTCACAAAACTTGAAAACTGAATTTAGTTTCAAGCCGACTGAAACCTCCAACTTCTCCCCTGAATATCTCCCAAACCATTTGATGATTCGACCAACCAATTTCTCCTTGTTGTAGTTCTACGTGAGTACTACAACCTTGATTAAAGGAGTTTGGCAAAATTTGACATGGTTTGCAAACTAAAATTCACCAAAGATAGGTACATGAAAACGGAAACACGAAGATTCAGTCATCCCAGACTTAGCCAAATTTCATGATTCCAAAACAGTATTTTGTAGATTCTTGTGAGCTCTGTTTGGCTAAGCTAGGCACTGATTTAGCTCTTGACCATTAAACAAAGTTTGTTCTACATAAGATGAACTACAACTTTTATTTAGGTTCCACTGCCATGCAAACACTCTAAGCCATAGTTCAAACCAAGTCAAAGTAGCATCACGATAAAGCTTAAATTATCCTTTTTGATCTATTGAAGCATTTTCTGGCCAATTGCTCAACATGAACCCTTCATAACTTTTGTTCATGAGTGTAAGTAGAGTTGTTTGAGCAAGGTTACAAGGTATGGTTGGCATCCCATGTTATAGTTAACTTAATAAAGCGATTCAAGCAAGGATATAATTCATCATTCCTTGTGACTTCTTGATTCCTAACTTCATGAAACTTTTCTAATGGTCAATATAGATGAAGATTGATGTGAGACACATGAAAGAACATGTTTAGCATTACTCAAGTATGCCCTTTACAAAGGGTCCCGTACTAAGCACAATTGTTTTGCTTTAATTATAATATTGCCAACTCGAGCTCATGATCATCACTTAACATACCTGTGTTAGTCCACATCTAGTGCCTAGCTAGTGACTAACACCTAGGGTGTTACAATAGGGATCGATGATCCCGATCTAACCCGCGCTGGCCATGAAGGTTTCACCTCGTTCAATTAGATCCCGGAGGATCTAGCCAACTCTGCCGCCCATCTCAATCTTGACTACGACGACTTACACGAGGAGGTTGAGATTGATCCTCATGAAAGCCGTAAGATCTACATGGCTACACGGGACAATACACAAGCAGCAACTGAGGCTGGGTCGTCAGCATCATGACTGCCACCCTGTCTCAACAACGCTCCGACGCTCAACACAATTCTGGCACAAAACAGTGAAGGAATCTGCCCTGCGCCCGAGGAACGTAAATTCTGACTTCCACGCGGCTCCTAGAAACTATGGGAGGCCCAGCTCAAGAAGGAATGCCATTGGCAACCATCATCAAATAGGCTCAAGACTTAGCTGATCAAGCTAAGCAACGCCTAGACGCAAAGGCGGCCGCACCTTCCAAATCAGCTAGGTCACAATCGCGTAATCAGAATGCTCACCCTGAGAGATTTATTCGATTAGTGGGCAACCGCTACAACGCGTCGCCTGGTGGATGGGACCTCAAGCTTGAGTTAGACGTGAATCAGAGAAATTGAGATGCCCAAACAACGCTCAACGCCAATCGAGCTCAACATTATTGCACCAATCCTCGAGTCTCGGTCACCAACTATCGTGCATTCGCTCCAAACCTCCGGAGGGTTGTCTGGCCCTCGAAGTTCAAGCCTAGCCTGATCAAGAAGTATGATGGCACCACAAACCCTAGAGAGTGGACTCAAATCTACTCCATGGTTATCGAGGCAGCATATAGTGATGACTATGTAAAGGCCAATCACCTCCTGACTGTTCTGCAGGGCTCGGCCCAAACATGGTTGATGAATCTACCGGAAGGTACTGTTTAGTCCTAGGCTCATTTATGCCAGATGTTCGAGGCCAACTTCCATGCAACATACACCTGTCCCGGTCAAGAGGATGATTTGTTTGCATGTGTTCAAAACCCTGATGAGTCTCTTTGGGATTTTATTCGACGGTTCAACAATATCTGCAACACGATCCCCGACATGATTGAAGTTTGGGTGATTGTAGCCTTCAAGCAGGGCTGCAAGGATGAGAAGACCACCGAGAAGTTAGACATTAAAAATCCTAAGACGGTGGCTGAGCTCTATAAGAGCATCGAGGCAACGACCAAGGCAACTGATGCCCGAGCCCGAGTGCACGGACAACTTGACGCCTCTCGATCAGTAGAGAAGAAGGGCAAGGACAAGAAGCTCAAGAATAGAGACGCCGAAGTCCTCGCCCCCAAAAAGGGAAAAGTTCCACCCAGATGCCAAGGGCCAGAGCACCCATATGTTTGCAAAGACAAATTAGAACATTCATGTGGTAGAAGAAGAAGAAGAAATCATCCTACCCAAGAACAAGATGCTCACCATCTATGGTGGCATCGCCACCCTGGCTTCCAAGACCAAGCTGAAATAGGTCCAGCGGCAGGTAAGTAGTACCCAGCCGTTGGAAAGGAGCCTCAAGTGGTCAAAAGTCCCTATCTTATTTGACATTAGGGATCATCCCTTGAATCTATATGATGGTCCACTACTCCCGTTGGTGATCAAGCCATATATCAGAATAACAAGGTCGGGCGAACCTTAATCGACAGTGGCAGTGTACTCAATTTGCTCTTCGCAAACAACTATGACAACCTCGTGTTGCCTAGGAAGGCTCTAATTCTAGTCAAGGAACCCATCTACAGAATAATGCCAGGCATGTCTGCTTACCCCCTTGGAACAATCGACCTCTAGGTTACCCTTCAAGAAGGTGAGAACCTAAGGTACGAATTCCTCACTTTCGAGGTAGCGGATTTTGAATCTGCATACAATTGCATTTTGGGACGACCGTTCCTAAAGAAATTCATGGCTATTGCCCACTTTGCTTACTCGATGCTCAAAGTACCTGGGCCTCATGGCCCCATCACTATATATGGTGACCGAAAGGGTGCTGTTGCCTGTGACATGAAGACAATTGACTTAATCAAGTAGTATAAGAAAGTTAGAGTAGAACCGGCCAAGCCACCATCAAAGCAATAGAAGATAGCAAACCCCGCTATCATGACAATGCTAGTAGCAACTCTACCTGCGCCTATCGTGACAATGCTGCTTCTTGAGGACGCGACCAAACAGCCAGTTCCCGAGAGTTCTAAAGCAGCCGAAGCCAGACTCAGGGCTTCGACTCTACTAGAGACCTAGGTTCTGACGCTTCCGTAGCCTCAGGCTCCGACACCGCCCCAAACTTAGGTTTTGGCACTTCCACAGCTTCAGACTCTAGGGGTCAACATGGAAATCTCCAATCAAGTGGCAGTCACAGACAAACCAGATGATGTTCCTCAACCCAAGGAAGTCATAGCTGGGGACCAGACTACCAAGACCATCACTATTGATCTAACAAACCCCGATAAGGTCACCCATATCGGGACCAACCTTCCTCCACAATAAGAACTCGAGCTCATTGCTTTCCTCCGGGCAAATAAGGATGTGTTCGCTTGGGAACCATCGGATATGCTCAGGATCCCTAGGGAGGTAATCGAGCACAAATTGGGTCTACCAGCTGGTGCCCAACCAGTCAGACAAAAACAAAGATGCTATGTCGTAGAACCGACCAATTTATAAGAGTACAAGTACAATGGCGGCCCACAAGCGGTCGCACTATCATACTTGACCCATATAAACCCGGTAGTCCATCGAGTACCACGACGGGTCTCGATAAATGATTTACAACAACCAAGATCGTACATGATTCAACATACATGTCACATATTACATAAAGTTCACAGATACATTTTCATCATCAGAGTATGAAACCAGTTATTACAAACCGAGTTTGATAGATAAAAGCGGAAGCAAATTAAGTTTGAAAGTAAAGTTTCCAACATAGTTTAGTACAGTGCCGAAATAGGATCACAGTCCACAAAAGCAAATAGAGGGATTAACAAAGAAGCCTGCCCAAGGCTCACTCCTCATCCACAGCGGGATAGAAGCAACTCTTGCAATAACCATGATACACAGTGCCATCTGCAACAATGGGAAATAAAACCCTGAGTACGAGAAGGTACTCAGCTAGACTTGCCCGTCATAAACTAAAAATAAATTGACTCCAAGGATTATGCAAGGCTGTATAAGTGGGGATAGCTTGACAACATTTTGCATAAAAGCGATTAACTTAGTTATACAATTATGGTTCTAATATCAGGTTAATTATAACTATCCATCTCTAGATTAGCAACTATCCTGTGCCAAACATGTGGTATATCCATTTAAAAGCATACACTAGTAACCATAGCAGGTATTGCAATTCCATATTCATCCGAACCATCACGTTCCATAACACAGTTACTATGATGTTGGGACTAGTTTCTCACTATCCGGGAGATACAACGATTCAAATCGATTTCAACCAGCTGGGAATTTATTCCTAACACAAACCCAGGCATACCGCGCGAAGGCAGCCTTAGGTCACCTTTGGTACAACTCAGGTACACATTTCGCGGGTCCATACCGCGCCTCACAATCTAGGATACCAGATGCCAGGACGTTCAGGCCTAGCCTACCCTTGGGCTCAGTCTGATCGCCCCCCGCAAGGAGCGCACAACAGAATAGGTCCCGGCCTGAGTTGAGCTACTCAGCTTCGCGGTCGGAATGAGTTATCCGGCCAGCTAAGTGATAGGCATACGCTCAATCCTGTCAGAAGCACCAACAACGGTACGGTCCCTAATCGGCTCAGACGGAATCACATGAGTCATCCTACGCATAGACTCCGCCCGGCCTCGATTTTCTTTTACCCCATGGTTCTGTTCCACGATAGCAAATATAGCCAACCGTGCTCTGGTATCCACCTATATCTCGCAGGTGACAGGACATCACCTGACTTCTACTAGTCTAAGCTTGGCTAAGCATATGTTCGATCCTGGACCTATACCGGTTAAAGGTGTAATATTTGGACAAGGAATTTATATGCATCAAGTGGTTCCATTCAACTCTTATAACCTATTGCATCAATCATAAGTACTTAAGTAATCATTTGTAAAATACTGGGAGACATAGAATGCTCCGGGGCTTGCCTTTCAGAAAAGAAGTAGGGCGGTGATCAGGGCACTCTGAAAGCTCTTCAGGATTCTGCTCCTCGCCTTCGGGAGCTGCGACTTGAGGATTCTCCTGCTGGTCCCCTTCCTCTACTTCGTCGAATTCCAGCAACGTTATTTCTTGCTCCGATCCTAGATGCATGAATATGGCATAAGATATTGCGAATGCAAATATGTTAACAAGTGTGGTTTGATGATACATGAAGAATGCATTCTGGCAAATATTCTTAATGGCATGTGGTTTAAGTAACAAGTGCATCACGTTTACTAAGTAGGTGCATATCTCTTCTTGATTATGCAATCAACTACTTCAACAATTCATCAACTATTTCACAAACAATAGCTACTTGTTGTACTCATAACTGGAGTTCTAATTATCCAAATGCAGTGATCCTAGACTTTATGGAAAGCTTATAAAATTACCTACAACTCTTATTTAATTCACAAAAGCTAAATCACAACTTATCTTAGCCAAAACAGACAATCATATCAGTGCTGTCCATAAATTCCAGAGAACAAGCAAATTCGGAAAAGCTAACTTTAAACAGTTGTAACTCCTAAACCGTTTGACCTATGGTCCTGAAATTTTAACACAAGACATATGATGAAGTTATATACAACTTTGTTATTAACCATTTTTACAGCAACCATCATTTTGACTACGCAACATTCTAAACCACAGAATTGGTCCGAAAACTCTTCTCTCCTGAATTATAAAGCAACAATATTTCTATTGCATACAAACATTCCAAAATTTGACTTCACCAATCAGACCAACAGTACAAGGACATCAAATACACTCAATAAAACATAATGGCCATGCCCAAACTATTTATTTAAATGCCTTTATCAATTTACTAAGATACTTAGGTTAAATAATAAACATATACCAAATGTGCATCATAAATTCTCAAAAAATTACAGTGGCTTACTAGTGCTACCAATAGACTACTGTAAAAGTTTCATGCCATTTTACCAAGTAAAACATCCTATACAAAAATGACAAGGCAGCAAGGCTTGAAATAGCATAAATAGGAAACCCTATTGAAAAGTGTCAAGCAACAAATTTCCTATTTTTCTTAGCATACATATGGTACTAGGACAACCTCCAACAAATTTCATGACTATTAGATTCATAAATAATTTATAAAAATTCATACAAGGATCTCCTAATTATAAAAGAAAAATCTATAACTACAAATCTATACACGAACTGACCCTCAAACTTTTACCAGAGCTCATACATGACAATAATAGCTTACTACAAAAATTTCATAATTTTTGGAGCACAGGAACTCTAGATATAAAATAAACAAGTTTACATGCATTCAAAAACACATTTCAAATCTCCATTTAAATCTTCCAAAATTTCTACTGTAAGTGTCAATAATATATTTTTCCTAAATACTACACTTACTAAGGAACACTACAAAATTTATTTCACAATTTTTGAGTCTAGAAGGCCCAACTTATAAAATTTCCAAGATTGTACCAAAACTGTAATTAAATGACCTATCCTACTTTCACTAGTCGCTGACAGCTGGGTCCCGCCTGACAGTGAACCCCACGCGTCAGTGGTACAGAAGCAGAGCAGCGGCGCTGCGCGACATTGCGCGGCCACGGCTCGTCGACGGCGAGCTTCGCCGGCGATGACACCAACACCGCGTGACCTACGTGACCTAGCGCACCGGTTGGTCTACTTGGTTGGGCCTCTCGTCGGTGCTAGCGACGACGGCAGCGACCATGGCGGCACGGAGGAGCGGGATGGCGGCGCTACGCCGGTGGAGACCACGGCGACTCAACCTAACGTGCGGACAAGCATCTACGTACTATGGGGGACCTAGCGCACCAACTAGCGTAGCGAGAGGTGGACTGTGACGGCGTGGCCACGACGACGGGCTCGGTGGTGGAGCTCCGGCGAGCTCGTGTACGGTGCTGGGGCCTTACCGGCGCGGCTAGCGAGGATAGGCAGGTGCGGTGATGAGGACATCAACACCGATCATACATCCACGCCGTCCACACCGACACCTGCTGGTCCTATTACCTGTGCTCGTGCTCGAACACTTAATCATCAAGTGAGTTCCTTCTTGAGCTCTTGTCCATCCTGTTTAGATCTTGGAGACACATGCACTCTTGTTTTGATTAGGAATCAAGGAGAAGACCGAAAGGGAAAAGGACTCGCGTAGGCTGGATTCGGACTGCAGCACACCTCCAACTTGCGACGGTCGCCACGGTTACATACGGAGTCGGATTGGGGTGATTCTGGACTTGTTGGAAAGCTAATAAAGTCTACTTTCATACGGATCTGACCTCATACTCATACCTGCTCAGAAAACGGCATCGACAGTCCAAAAATCACCGAGAGGTCTATTCTGTCCAGGGTGCTGCGCCACCTTAAGTTAGCCCAATAGGCTTGTATCGTTTAGAGTCCAGTAGGGACGCGTACTAGGGTTGGAGCACGACCCAAACTCTCTTGTGGTCGTCCTCCACACGTCATATACCCCTTAGCCGCCACCAGGAACACTTGGGTTTTGTTTAGATCAAGTTTAGCCTTTGCTACTTGCTTGTAGGCTGCTGCTTTGATCTAGCCGCCCATCTCCTTGTCTTCGGAACCCCACTCATCATAAGATTCAGTTTGAGGCTTTCAATTTCATCTTGCAAATTTAGTGCTTGTTTCCTTGTTCTTGCTAGTTCTTCGATTGCTTGCAGGACGGGAGCCCTAGTGGCTGGTTGTCGCGCTCCACAAGATCGTGACGGCCTTTGGAGGTGGTGTATCGGTTGCTAAGGCGCGGTCTTGGAAGGCTGTAGTCGGGCCGTGAACGTCATCTCCATCCACCAAATCGAGTGATCTCACGCCTCTCATCGAAAGATCGTCCATAAACCCTAGCGGGTTCATATCAGTTGGTAATCAGAGCAAGGTTGATCGGTGAGAGACTTCCAGTTCTTTGCTGTTTTTAATCTCCTATGGTCCAGAAAAAGCCAAAAGAAAAATAGTAGATTAGTTTCCTACAATCCTATAGACCTTTGGGCCGTGGCTAGTGCTACCTAGTTAGGGCTTGTTGAGTCGTCGGTTGCATCGGTTGTGTCAAGTTGCTGGTCTTAGTTTTAGTCCTTTAGAGTTTTGAGTTCTTGTCACGTTCTATCACAACACGCGCTATCATATAGTCTCTCTGTTGGCCGAATCCAAGTAGGGTTTGAAGTTTGAATCAGACAAGGAATCGGCTGTTCCTCTCTTTTGGCCGAATCCAAGTAGGTTTTCAAGTTTGAGTCGGATCAAGGAATCGGGTATTCCTCGCTGTTGGCCAAGTCCGAGTAGAATTGGAAGTTCCAATCGGATGAGGAATCAGTTCACCCTGTGCTACAAATATCAAACGAACCACGCAGCAAGTATTCATATCTAAACGAGTGGCTTACTCTAGAGAGAGAGAGAGAGAGAGAATACCCCGCCCTTTCGGAAAAAGTGTGTGTCTTTGAGTTACTCTTTGGGAGTGTTCTTGTTCATATAATCAGTTTTGAGTGCCCCCAAAAAAAAAAATTATTCAAAAAAAAAAAAAAAAAAAAGAGAAAGAAGCAAAAGAAAAGAAGAGAAGGGGCTGATCTTAGAGATTTTTCGTTCACTTGGTGGTGTGTTGTGCTCTCCTTTGTGTCCGTGCTCGCGTCTCTAGCACGGTCTAGACTAGGACCAAAGACAAGATCATTGGTTGAACAATTATTCAGCTTGCTTTTTGTAACTAACGTGGTGCTAGTTCGTTCCTTGTTTCAGCCCACCTATAGCTCCACATATTCTACAGACTTGATGTGTCTCATGTCATGGCACCGATACACTTCATCCATTGTCTGCAGACTTGTTGGTAGATGACCCCTCGTCGTCGAGCAAGGTAAGAACTGGTAAGAACTTGTGTAATAGGTGGAGAGTGAGTGACTTTTTCAGTAGCTACATCCTAGTAGTTGTAGGGCTTTTATTTCTTCACTTGTCTTCTTGTTGTCTTTGCCTTTGAAGCATGACAGGGTAGAAGCGAAGATAACCAAATTCCACATTCGCCTCGCACAAAGGGCATCATACAACATTTTGAAAGGAAAGTGAAGTTGCACACGGAGGGACTTGATAATGACTTGCGGTGACAAATGACAAACTTGGGCGGGTTGAGGCTACACAGATTGCCGCAAACAACAAGCTTGCGGTGTTTGGAGCGATCCATTGCTAGTGTGGACAAAAGCCTTGCTTTGCTTTCTCATTGAGGCGCTTTTGATGACCTCCACAACAATGATAAAGACCAGCATAAAGAAGAAAAGAAGGAGGAAGATCGAGAGGATGGTAGTTATGATGAAGAATACACGGTGATAATCGAGCATGATGATCGAGACACTCGTGATCGACGCCGCCTACGCCACAACCGTCAGAGGTATGGGTGGCCGCCGCCGACGCGAGGTACACAATAATGATGATGCTTTCAAGAAGATTAAATTTAAAATACCTCCTTTTGATGGAAAATATGACCCGATGCATACATTACTTGGGAGATTGCTGTTGATCAAAAGTTTGCATGCCATGAATTTCCGAGAACACAC
Organism: Miscanthus lutarioriparius; assembly: GCA_904845875.1. Lineage (NCBI taxonomy): Eukaryota > Viridiplantae > Streptophyta > Magnoliopsida > Poales > Poaceae > Miscanthus > Miscanthus lutarioriparius. Next base: position 68,975,774 of record CAJGYO010000003.1, read on the forward strand.
GTGTTAGGGGCTGCTACTAGTGAGTTCATGATTTTGCTTCTGCATTGGTGGATTGAATATGGCAAGAAAAATTCTAATAACATACCTAAAACTTGGGATGCTTGTTGAAACGAGCCATGAGAGCTAGATTTGTTCCATCTTACTATGCCCGTGATATGATAAATAAGTTGCAAAGAATTGAGACAAGGTTCTAAAAGTGTAGAAGAATACTATATCAGGAATTACAAACGGGTATGTTGCGTTGTAAATTAGAGGAGGATGATGAACCTGCTATGGCTATATTTTTAGGTGGGTTAAATCGGAAATTCAGGATATCCTCGCTTACAAAGAATACAATAACGTAACCAAACTATTTCATCTTGCTTGTAAAGCTAAACGGGAAGTGCAGGGACGACGTGCTAGCGCAAGGACTAATGTTTCTGCGAGGAAAGCTAGTTCATGGTAGCCACAAGACGTCTACAACTCGTCTCACACGCACTCTACGCCTTCATCTAGTGACAAGACTCGAGCTGCCCCCACCAATTCAAGAGTTAAGACAAAGCGCAAAGCCGGTCATGAGTACTTCATCCGTGGCATCGACATGTAGAACAAGCAACATACAATGTCATCGGTGCAAGGGATATGGCCATATGATGCGTGATCGCCCAAACAAGCGTGTTATGATTGTCAAAGATGATGGTGAGTGTTCATCTTCTAGTGATTTTGATGAAGATACACTTGCATTGCTTTGCGGTGACTATGCGGTGTAGTGAGGAACACATAGAAGAACACATTAATGCAGTGTGACGCGGAGCACTATGAGAGCTTGATTGTACAATGAAAGTGCTTAGTGCACAAATGGAGAAGGCGGAGCAAAATCAGCGACACACTTTATTCCAAACAAAGTGTGTCATCAAGGAGCATTCGTGCCGCATGATCATTGATGGAGGTAGCTGCAACAACTTGGCAAGTAGCGACATGGTATAGAAGCTCACCCTCACCACCAAACCACACCCCCATCCCTACTACATCCAATGGCTGAACAAAAAGTGGTAAGGCAAAGGTAACGAGATCTGGTGCGAATCGATTTTGTCATCGGATCATACAAAGATATTGTTGAATGTGATGTTGTGCCTATGCAAGCTTGCAATATTCGCTAGGTAGACCATGGCAATTTGATAGAGATTCGATGCATCATGGTAGATCAAATCAATATTCGTTTCTATACCATGATCGAAAAATTGTGTTGCATCCTATGTCTCCTGAAGCTATTATGCAATCTGATGTTACTAAGGCTGCAAAAGCAAAGAGCGAGAGTGACAAATCTGTTGTTGATGACAAAGATGAGATAAAATTGAAAGGACATTGTATGCTTGCTACAAAATCTGATATTAATGAGTTCAATGCATCCACCTCTGTTGCTTATGTTTTGGTATGCAAGGATGCTTTGATTTCATTTGAGGATATGTAACGTTCTTTGCCCCCTATTTGTTGCTAACATTTTGCAGGAGTATTCGATGTGTTTCCCATTGAGATACCATGGGCTGCCACCAATATGAGGGATTGAGCACCAAATTGATCTTATCCACGGAGCATCTTTGCCAAACCGTGCGCCATACAGACCAATCCGGAGGAAACGAAGGAAATTCAGCGACAAGTGCAAGAACTACTAGACAAAGGTTATGTGCGTGAGTCTCTTAGTCCTTGTGTTGTTCCAGTGATTTTAGTGCCTAAGAAAGATGAAACATGGCGCATGTGTGTTGATTGTAGGGCTATTAATAATATCACCATTCGATATCGACACCCTATTCCACGATTAGATGATATGCTTGATGAATTGAGTGGTGTCTGTTGTGTTTTCAAAGGTTGATTTATGTAGTGGGTACCACCAAATTCGTATGAAATTGGGAGATGAATGGAAAACCGCTTTCAAAACCAAGTTCGGTCTATATGAGTGGTTAGTCATGCCTTTTGGGTTAACTAATGCACCTAGTACTTTCATGAGATTAATGAACGAGGTTTTGCGTGCTTTCATTGGGAAATTTGTTGTCGCGTCTACTTTGATGATATACCGATTTATAGCAAATCCAGGATGAACACCTTGATCACTTACGGTTGTTTTCAATGCTCTCACGTGATGCACGTTTGTTTGGTAACCTTGAGAAGTGCACTTTTCGCACCGATCGAGTATCGTTTCTTGGCTATGTTGTCACTCCATTGTGGAATTGAGGTTGATAAAGCCAAGGTGGAAGCTATACAAGGATGGCTGTGTACACACAACGGTCACACAAGTGCGGAGTTTCCTAGGACTTGCTGGTTTCTATCGCTGTTTTGTGAAGGACTTCAGCACCATTGTCTGCACCATTGAATGAGCTTACAAAGAAGGGAGTGCCCTTTTCTTGGGGCAAAGCACAAGAGCACGCCTTCCATGTTTGAAAGATAAGTTAACACATGCACCTCTACTCCAACTCCCCGATTTTAATAAGACTTTCGAGCTTGAATGTGATGCAAGTGGAATTAGATTGGGTGGTGTTTTGTTACAAGAAGGAAAACCTGTTGCATACTTTAGTGAGAAATTGAGCGGGCCTATTCTTAATTATTCTACATATGATAAGGAATTATATGCTCTAGTGCGGACATTAGAAACATGGCAAAGCATTATTTGTGGCCCAAAGAATTTGTTATACATACGATCATGAATCTTTGAAGCATATTCATAGTCAAGGAAAACTGAATCGTGAGACATGCAAAATGGGTTGAATTTATTGAATCTTTTCCTTATGTTATCAAACACAAGAAAGGGAAGGATAATATCATTGCAGATGCATTGTCTAGGAGATATACTTTTTGAATCAACTTGATTACAAGATCTTTGGGTTAGAAACAATTAAAGACCGATATGCTCATGATGCTGATTTTAAAGAAGTGTTCTTTGCATTGTAAAGATGGGAAAACGTGGAAAAATTCATCCTCAATGATGGGTTTGTGTTTAGAGCTAACAAGCTATGCATTCCAGCTAGCTCCGTTCGCTTGTTGTTGTTGCAGAAGCGCATGGAGGTGGCTTGATGGGGCATTTTGGAGGCGAAGAAGACGGAGGACATTCTTCTTTGGTCATTTCTTTTGGCCAAAGATGTGACGAGACATGGAGAGATTTGTTGCTCACTTTGCACAACATGTCAAAAGGCTAAGTCCCGGTTGAATCCACACGGTTTGTATATGCCTCTTCCTGTTCCTAGTGCTCCTTGGGAGGATATTTCTATGAATTTTGTGTTGGGATTACCACGGACTAGGAAAAGGCGAGATAGTGTTTTTGTGGTTGTGGATCGATTCTCTAAAATGGCACATTTCATACCATGTCATAAAACTAATGATGCTACAAATATTGTTGATTTGTTCTTCGAGAAGTTGTTCGCTTGCATGGTGTGCCAAATACAATTGTTTCGATCGTGATGCTAAATTTCTTAGCCATTTTTGGAGAACTTTATGGGCCAAATTGGGGACTAAGCTTTTATTTTCCACCACTTGTCACCCCCAAACTGATGGTCAAACTGAAGTTGTGAATAGAACTTTGTCTACTATGTTAAGGACTATTTTAAAGAAGAATATTAAGATGTGGGAAGATTGTTTGCCTCATATTGAGTTTGCTTATAATCGTTCTGCTGCATTCTACTACGAAGATGTGTCCCTTTGAGATTGTTTATGGCTTGTTACCCGCGTGCTCCTATTGATTTAATGCCATTGCCAAGTTACGAAAAGTTGAATTTTGATGCTAAACAACGTGCTTTGAATTGATGCTAAAACTACATGAAACCACTAAAGAAAACATTGAGCGCATGAATGCTAAGTACAAATTTGCTTTGGAGATAAAGGTAGAAGGAATTGATTCTTGAACCTGGAGATTTGGTTTGGTTGCATTTGCGAAAGGATAGGTTTCTGAATTAAGAAAATCTAAATTGATGCCTAGAGCGGATGGTCCTTTTAAAGTGATGCAACGAATAAATGAGAATGCATATAAGCTTGATCTTCCGCAGATTTTGGGGTTAGTCCCACATTTAACATTGCAGATTTGAAGCCTTATTTGGGTGAGGAAGATGAGCTTGAGTCGAGGACGACTCAAATTCAAGAAAGGGAGGATGATGAGGACATCAACACCGATCATACATCCACGACGTCCACGCCGACACCTACTAGTCCTATTACCCGTGCTCGTGCTCGAACACTTAATCATCAAGTGAGTTCCTTTTTGAGCTCTTGTCCATCCTGTTTAGATCTTGGAGACACATGCACTCTTGTTTTGATTAGGAATCAAGGAGAAGACCGAAAGGGAAAAGGACTCGCGTAGGCTGGATTCGGACTGCAGCACACCTCCAACTTGCGACGGTCGCCACGGTTACATACGGAGTCGGATTGGGGTGATTCTGGACTTGTTGGAAAGCTAATAAAGTCTACTTTCATACGGATCTGACCTCATACTCATACCTGCTCAGAAACGGCGTCGACAGTCCAAAAATCACCGAGAGGTCTATTCTGTCCAGGGTGCTGCGCCACCTTAAGTTAGCCCAATGGGCTTGTATCGTTTAGAGTCCAGTAGGGACGCATCTTAGGGTTGGAGCACGACCCAAACTCTCTTGTGGTCGTCCTGCACACGTCATATACCCCTTAGCCGCCACCAGGAACACTTGGGTTTTGTTTAGATCAAGTTTAGCCTTTGCTACTTGCTTGTAGGCGCGCGTGCTGATCCAGCCGCCCGTCTCCTTGTCTTCGGAACCCCACTCATCATAAGATTCAGTTTGAGGCTTTCAATTTCATCTTGCAAATTCAGTGCTTGTTTCCTTGTTCTTGCTAGTTCTTCGATTGCTTGCAGGACGGGAGCCCTAGTGGCTGGTTGTCGCGCTCCACAAGATCGTGACGGCCTTTGGAGGTGGTGTATCGGTTGCTAAGGCGCGGTCTTGGAAGGCTGTAGTCGGGCCGTGAACGTCATCTCCATCCACCAAATCGAGTGATCTCACGCCTCTCATCGAAAGATCGTCCATAAACCCTAGCGGGTTCATATCATGCGGTGAGATGGTAGGAGTGCGGTGAAGTGGTCGTGGTGGTGGATGGCGAGGTGGAGCTTAGCCGGTGCCGGGAATGGCGACGGCGGACGCTCGGCGCTACGGCTGCTATGGCGTGTGAAGAAGGAAGCCGAGAAATGAAAATGGTGAGCGCGGCTGAGTGCGGGCAGGTGCGGGCGATGTTAAGGCGCTCTCTAGCCCGCCTTGGCCACACGCGGCGAGGCACCAGTGATGCACGGCATCCGCTGGCCACCACGCGGTGGCTCGGCTCTAAGCCGGTCGGCCACTGAAACCAGCGATTCAGTTCGTCAGTTAATCCCGAAGCCAAGCCTGACAGCGAGTTTTCCCGTCCATTTAACCGCTAATCCGTGGAGTATTAGCGCACACAGCCTAAACAAAAATTGTAACTCAATGTACCAGCTCCATTTGTTGTTAAAGAATCATGCTCTAATTCGCAACCAAAACCAAGTTATATCATCCCCAATGTCAGCCTGTCAGTCGGTCAGTGAACCAAGACTTAGAAAATTTTGTTAAGTGTTGAAATGTTAATTTTGCTGATTCTTGTGAGACCAATTCAAGCATGTTAGAAGCTAAATCAGTCAATGACCCAAAAATAAAAGTTGTTCCTTATATCAAATACTACAACTTTGCTTTAGTGACCACCTCCATGCAAGGTCTCTAGCACCTAGTTCAAACTGGGTCAAACATGTCACATTTAAATGATGATACACTTCAACTATGGCTTAATGACCTATTTACCCCTAACCATGAATATCAAAGTTGTTCATAATGATACTCTAAACATGTTCAAGCTATTTATAAGGTCACACAATCATTTCATACATTAGTTGCACATAAAGCTTTCCAGTTCAACACACATAGCATCACTTAAGTACTTGATTAGAAAAAATGATCTTCATGAACATTGTTCCACTAGTCATCATAAGTGTAGCTAATATGTTTTAGTGACTCACATCAACTACTTACACCTATTCACTCATGATCATAAGCATACACAAAGAAAACATGAAATAACAAGGCATGTTTCGTATGTTTCATTCATATGTTTCAAATGTAAAAGCGTAAATATGAATGCTTGATGCTCATGCTCATGCAATGCAAGTCAATTTATGCAAGGCTAACACCTAGGGTGTTGCAGCCCCTCCCCCTTATAAAAATCTTGTCCCGAGATTTGCAAGACCTACCATTCTTGGAAAAAGGCGGGATAAACTTCTCGTAAATAATCTTCTCTTTCCCACGTAGCATCTTGTTCACTATGATTGTTCCACACCACCTTATAGAACTTAATAATCTTACTCTGTGTTACTCTTTCCATCTCTTCTAATACTCGAATTGGTTTTTCCTCATAGGTCAAATCCGATTGAAGCTGCACGTTGGTGGGTGCAATAGCTTCTTCAGGTACTCGAAGACATTTCTTCAACTGAGAAACATGGAAAACATCGAATATTACACTCATCTCAGGTGGAAGTTGTAACTTATAAGCGACATTTCCTTTTTGTTCCACAATCTTGTATGGCCCTACATATCTAGGTGAAAGCTTCTTTTTCATCCCAAATCTCTTCACCCCTTTCATGGGTGATACTTTCAAGTACACATAGTTACCTACTTCAAAAGTCAGTGGTCTCCTTCTTCTATCAGCATAACTCTTTTGTCTCGATTGAGCTGCCTTCATATGCTGTTGGATCACACGTACTTGCTCTTCAGCTTCATTGACAAAGTCAATACCAAAGTATCTCCTTTCACTAGGCTCAATCCAATTCAATGGAGTTCTACATTTTTGGCCATACAAGGCTTCAAATGGAGCCATCTTGATACTTGCTTGATAACTGTTGTTATAGGAGAACTCAGCTAAAGGTAACCATTTCTCCCATGAACCCTTTGAAGATATAACACAAGCTCTAAGCAAATCTTCTAGGATTTGGTTTACTCGCTCTGTCTGTCCTGAAGTTTGTGGATGATATGCAGAACTTTTGATTAGCTTGGTTCCCAAAGCCTGGTGTAAGTGCTCCCAGAAACGAGCTATGAACTGTGGTCCTCGATCTGAGATTATAGTCCTGGGTACTCCATGTAGTCTCACGATCTGGGAAACATATATCTCAGCGTATTTCCCAACTATATACCGTGTGTTCATCGGTATAAAATGTGCTGACTTGGTGAGACGATCAACAATAACCCATATTAAATCGTGACCTTGTGGTGTCATTGGAAGGCCTGTGATAAAGTCCATACTGATTTCTTCCCATTTCCAACCTGGGATAGGCAATGGCTGAAGTAAGCCGGCAGATTTCATATGAACAACTTTTACTCTACTGCAGTTATCGCACCTATCGACATAGGCTGTGATCTCCTTCTTCATCTTAGTCCACCAAAAACGGGTTTTCAAATCTTGGTACATCTTACTACTACCCAGATGGATAGACAATTTGGACGAGTGAGCTTCATCTAAAATTTGGTTCCTCAGCTCATGATCTTTTGGTACCACAAGTCGGTCCTCAAACCATAACACACCTCTTTCATCCAATCTGAAATGCTTGGTCTCTTGCTCTTGCATTTTTCTCTTGATGTGACTTATTCCTACATCTGTCTGCTGCAACTCTATGATTTTCCTCTCAAGTGAACAACTGATCGTGATATTGTGTAGTACAACAGGGTGTAACAAGTTGAATCTATCTTCCAATAAGGCTTCCATAGTGTTGCAATGAGACTTTCGACTGAGTGCATCTGCAACTACATTAGCTTTTCCCGGATGGTAATGCACTTCTAAATTGTAGTCCTTAATTAGCTCTAACCATCTTCGTTGTCTCATATTCAACTCTGGTTGGGTAAAGATATACTTGAGACTTTTGTGGTCAGTATATATATGACATACATTGCCCAACAAGTAATGTCTCCATATCTTTAATGCGTGAACCACTGCTGCAAGTTCTAAATCATGAGTGGGGTAGTTGACTTCATGCTTTCTCAACTGCCGAGAAGCATATGCAATAACTCTTCCTTCTTGCATAAGCACACACCCCAAACCTATGCCTGATGCATCACAAAATACATCAAAAGGCTTTTCAATATCTGGTTGTGCTAGCACAGGTGCTGTAGTCAACAGAGTTCTAAGGGCATGAAAAGCTGCTTCACATTCTGGTGTCCATTTGTACTTCTCATCTTTCTAAAGCAGTCTGGTCATGGGCTTAGCTATCTTTGAGAAATCTAGAATGAAACGATGATAATATCCTGCTAACCCTAGAAAACTCCGAACTTCATGAACCAAAGTTGGTGCTTTCCAATCCATGACCTCTTGTACTTTTGATGGGTCTACAGAGATTCCATCCCTTGATAAGATGTGACCTAAGAAAGGTACCTTGCTCAACCAAAATTCACACTTATTAAACTTTGCGTATAGCTTATGCTCCCTCAATCTGGATAGGACAACCCTCAGATGCTCTTCATGATCTGACTCATTTTCTGAATAAATCAATATATCATCGATAAACACGACCACGAACTTGTCAAGCTCGGGCATGAATACCGAATTCATTAGGTACATGAAGTAGGCTGGAGCATTTGTTAGTCCGAAAGACAAAACCAAATACTCATATAAGCCGTACCTAGTAGAGAAAGCAGTTTTAGGTATGTCCTCCGGTCTGATCTTTATTTGATGGTAGCCTGACCTCAAGTCAATTTTGGAGAATACCTTTGCCTTCGCTAGCTGATCGAACAAGATGTCGATGCGGGGCAACGGGTATTTGTTCTTGATGGTCACATCATTGAGTGGTCTGTAATCAACACACATTCTCAGTGACTTATCCTTCTTTTTCACAAACAATGCTGGACATCCCCACGGAGATGAGCTAGGTTGGATAAGACCCTTGTCCAATAGATCTTGTAATTGAACCTTAAGTTCTGCTAACTCATTGGGTGGCATTCTATAGGGCCTTCTTAATATGGGTGCCATACCTGGCACTAACTCAATCTTAAATTCCACCTCCCTATCAGGTGGTAAGCCTGGTAATTCCTCTAGAAATACATCCGAAAACTCACAAACCACTGGGATATCACAAAGTGTGGTGGTTTGGATAGCACAAGCTAAATGTTAGAGTTCAAAATTGCGGGAGAGTGGTACTAGAAAAGCATTCCCTCCCGTGGGTTCTCTCAACATAATAGTACGGGTGCTGGTGTCAATGAGAAAACCATGATCCTTCATCCAATTCATGCCTAAGATTACACTTGTCGATAACCCCGGCAATATTATTAAATCTGTTGTATACTCCCTCCCATGTATAGAGATGAGCACATTTTTGACTATCTTTTTGGTAGAAATAGTACCCCCTGCTGAACTTATATTATAACCCCCTTTGCTTACTTCAATTATTTCCTGATCATGCCTAGATGCGAATGCTTGACTCATAAAGGAATGAGAAGCTCCCGAATCAAATAAAACAACAACGGGATGCTTGTTGACGAGAAACATACCAGCCGTGACAACTTCTCCAGTGGGCACTTCCTCAACAGTGGTATAATGCACGTATCCCGGACGTGCCCTTGTGTTCGCCTGCCTCTGATTATTCTGATTTGGGTTGCCATTCTTCTTGGGGTGGGGGCATTCCTTGGCCCAATGACCCATTTGATTGCAGTTGAAACATGGCTGATTATTCCTAGGTCCTGTGAAGCTCCCCTGACTGCCAGTCCCTTTTGGTAAGGCAATAGTGAATGCCTTACGGAATGGTTTGTATGGCCTGCTATTCTGAGCTTTAGGTGGTGGAGGCCTAAACTTGGATGTAGGTGGACAGAATTGTGGCCTAGCTGTGATAGGCGCTCTTGCATGTGAAGATCCGGAGGCACCTGCCTCATATGCCCTCTTGCGACTCTTAGCAGCCACATGCATGTTATTGTGGTTTTCCTAGGTCAGAGCATCACTAATAAACTCGTTGTATGTGGCACACCTAGAATTGGCCATGGTCTTCATCAGTTTGGTACCCAGACCCCGCTTGAAGCTCTCTATCTTTTTCTCCTCGGTATCCACGAAACCTGGAGCATACCTGTACAGGTTGTTGAATGCGTGCATGTATTCTGTGAGGGTCTTCGTTCCCTGAGTGAGCCTCATAAATTCAGTCGCTTTCATGCGCATTAGGCCTGGGGGAATATGATGTCCCCTAAAAGCCAGCTTGAACTGTTCCCATGTCACTCGCACATTAGCAGGTAGTGATGACAAGAAATGTGCCCACCAGATCCCTGCTGGTCCTTGTAGCTGATGAGAAGCATACTCAGCTTTCAGATGCTCGGTGACTCTTAGCAGGCGAAACTTCTGCTCAATGGTGTTGAGCCACTCGTCAGCCTGTAGTGGTTCCTCAGCCACCTTGAAGATAGGAGGCTTTGTATCCAGAAATTCCTTGAATGTACTATGCTGATTTGGCTTGGCCCCTTGCTGCTGTGGGTGGCCACGAGCGGTGTTCTACGCAATGAGGTGCAGAGCTTCTTCCATTGTCCTTTGGCTCCCCAAGAACTGAGCAAAGAACTCCTGAGCAGACGGCGGCGGTGGGGATGGTAAGTCATCACCATTGCCATCATGACTGCTACCAGCTCCTGCTCGGGTGCACGTCATCTACGAAGTTGCAACAATAAGCGATTATTGGTGGATGCCACAAGATTGCAGATGAATTTATAATCATGCCAAACTAAATTTACTAGAGAAAAATCTCAAATTCGCAATAAAAATAGAGGCATAACAATTCATTCTCGCAACATGACACCACCAACTTTATCACTTATCGGACTCGCACCGTGTTATCATACTAGTCACTAGGTGACTCTAATCTTCATTAAGATCGCTGTCGAGGTCGGAGATAGGATCATCCTCATTCTCTGGCTCCACTTCTTTCTCGTCCCAGCCGTCATCTTCTACTAATATTTCTGGTTCTTCGTCTTCTTTACTAAGGATCGGGTGCAGTTGGTTGTTCAAATTATGCACCTCATGCTGAAAACCCATCACTACATGCTAGGCCCGTGCAAGCTGCTGGCTCAAGTCTCTCTAGGTATACTTCATTCCACTGATAGAGGGGCGGTTCATGGTACCCCGCAAAGTGCAAAACTCTCCACAACAGAGTAGGTGTTCCGAAAACCATCAAGAAATTCTCACTCCAACTGGTGCTACCATCGGTACTATCAACATGTACACTTTTGTGAGACAAGGCCATAATGGATAAGAGTTACATAACCAAGTAAGAAATTTATAAGGGGAGGAACAATGTAATTATTTGAATGATAATTATCATGATGCATGCTCGTTTCGTACGTCCTCACAAACTTAGGAAAAAATTGTTTCTAGTGGTAGACACGGTGGCATACATACGTTCTCTCATATATAGCGTAACTAGTCGAGCTACACGTTTCGTTGTTAGTGTACCTGCATAAGAATTTCATTTCAGCCCAAACCCATAATGAAATATGCAGAATGTAAATTTAAATACTTCCATATATGTATACCCATACATATACTTCCGTATCAAACTACCCGATAACAATTTAAACCCACAATTAAATGCGCACCATATACACATGCAAGCATGCATACATAGCCGTACCAAAGCTAACTCTCCCCGACCGCACGCTCACATCTTGCGGTCATGTCACTCATCATCTTACCTTGGCGTAGAGGCATTTGATCCATACATTACCATTCAAGTGAATGGCATCCATACAATAGCACGCCGTATGGACGACGAAGTAAAAACCCCCATGTTAGTACCTAAATAGCCACCTAATAATCCTTAATTTGGGCATAAGGAAAGTGATCATTGGCACACTTTAGATTTCAAATACCTATTATATAGCTATCAGTTGCTAGAGAAGGGTTTTTGGAAAACAAAAACTTTTGTTTTAAATACACATGTGACAATTAACGTTGAATCTTGCTCTGATGCCAGCTGTCACAGAACCAACCAATTTATAAGAGTACAAGTACAATGGCGGCCCGCAAGCGGTCGCACTGTCATACTTGAACCCATATAAACCCGGTAGTCCGTCAAGTACCACGACGAGTCTCGATAAACGATTTACAACACCCAAGATCGTACATGATTCAACATACATGTCACATATTACATAAAGTTCACAGATACATTTTCATCATCAGAGTATGAAACTAGTTATTACAAACCGAGTTTGATAGATAAAGCGGAAGCAAATTAAGTTTGAAAGTAAAGTTTCCAACATAGTTTAGTACAGTGCCGAAATAGGATCACAGTCCACAAAAGCAAATAGAGGGATTAATAAAGAAGCCTGCCCAAGGCTCACTCCTCATCCACAGCGGGATAGAAGCAACTCTTGCAATAACCATGATACACAGTGTCATCTGCAACAATGGGAAATAAAACCCTGAGTACGAGAAGGTACTCAACTAGACTTACCCGTCATAAACCAGAAATAAATTGACTCCAAGGATTATGCAAGGCTGTATAAGTGGGGATAGCTTGACAACATTTTGCATAAAAGCGATTAACTTAGTTATACAATTATGGTTCCAATATCAGGTTAATTATAACTATTCATCTCTAGATTAGCAACTATCCTGTGCCAAACATGTGGTATATCCATTTAAAAGCATACACTAGTAACCATAGCAGGTATTGCAATTCCATATTCATCCGAACCATCACGTTCCATAACACAGTTACTACGATGTTGGGACTAGCCAAGTTTCTCACTATCCGGGAGAGACGGCGATTCGAATCGATTTCAACCAGCTGGGAATTTATTCCTAACACAAACCTAGGCATACCGCGTGAAGGCAGCCTTAGGTCACCTTTGGTACAACTCAGGTACACATTTCGCGGGTCCGTACCGCGCCGCACAATCTGGGACACCAGAACATCCTATACATAAATGTCAAGGCAGCAAGGCTTGAAATAGCATAAATAGAAAACCCTATTGAAAAGTGTCAAGCAACAGATTTCCTATTTTTCTTAGCATACATATGGTACTAGGAGAGCCTCCAACAAATTTCATGACTATTAGATTCATAAATAATTTATAAAAATTCATACAAGGATCTCCTAATTATAAAAGAAAAATCTATACATGCACTGACCCTCAAACTTTTACCAGAGCTCATACATGACAATAATAGCTTACTACAAAAATTTCATAATTTTTGGAGCACAGGAACTATAGATATAAAATAAACAAGTTTACATGCATTCAAAAACACATTTCAAATCTCCATTTAAATCTTCCAAAATTTCTACTGTAAGTGTCAATAATATATTTTTCCTAAATACTACACTTACTAAGGAACACTACAAAATTTATTTCACAATTTTTGAGTCTAGAAGGCCCAACTTATAAAATTTCCAAGATTGTACCAAAACTGTAATTAAATGACCTATCCTACTTTCACTAGTCACTGATAGCTGGGTCCCGCCTGACAGTTAACCCCACGCATCAGTGGTACAGAAGCAGAGCAGCGGCGCTGCGCGACATTGCGCGGCCACGGCTCGTCGATGGCGAGCTTCGCCGGCGATGACACCAACACCGCGTGACCTACGTGACCTAGCGCACCGGTTGGTCTACTTGGTTGGGCCTCTCGTCGGTGCTAGCGACGATGGCGGCGACCATGGCGGCACGGAGGAGCGGGACGGCGGCATGGCCACGACAACGGGCTCAGCGGTGGAGCTCTGGTGAGCTCGTGCATGGTGCTGGGGCCTTACCGGCGCGGCTAACGAGCACAGGCGGGTGCGGTGAGACGGTAGGAGTGCGGTGAAGTGGTCGCGGTGGTGGATGGCTAGGTGGAGCTTAGCCGGTGCCGAGAATGGCAACGGCGGACGCTCGGCTCTGAGGCTGCTATGGCGGGTGAAGAAGGAAGCTGAGAAATGAAAATGGTGAGCGCGGCTGAGTGCGGGTAGGTGCGGGCGATGTTAAGGCGCTCTCTGGCCCGCCTTGGCCACACGCGGCGAGGCACCAGCGACGCGCGGCGTCTGCTGGCCACCACGCGGCGGCTTGGCTCTGAGCTGGTCGGCCACTGAAACCAGCGATTCAGTTCGTCAGTTAATCCCAAAGCTAAGCCTGACAACGAGTTTTCCCGTCCATTTAACCGCTAATCCGTGGAGTATTAGTGCACACAGCCTAAACAAAAATTGTAGCTCAATGTACCAGCTCCATTTGTTGTTAAAGAATCATGCTCTAATTCACAACCAAAACCAAGTTATATCATCCCCAATGTCAGCCTGTCAGTCGGTCAGTGAACCAAGACTTAGAAAATTTTGTTAAATGTTGAAATGTTAATTTTGCTGATTCTTGTGAGACCAATTCAAGCATGTTAGAAGCTAAATCAGTCAATGACCCAAAAATAAAAGTTGTTCCTTATATCAAATACTACAACTTTGCTTTAGTGACCACCTCCATGCAAGGTCTCTAGCACCTAGTTCAAACTGGGTCAAACATGTCACATTTAAATGATGATACACTTCAACTATGGCTTAATGACCTATTTACCCCTAACCATGAATATCAAAGTTGTTCATAATGATACTCTAAACATGTTCAAGCTATTTATAAGGTCACACAATCATTTCATACATTAGTTGCACATAAAGCTTTCCAGTTCAACACACATAGCATCACTTAAGTACTTGATTAGAAAAAATGATCTTCATGAACATTGTTCCACTAGTCATCATAAGTGTAGCTAATATGTTTTAGTGACTCACATCAACTACTTACACCTATTCACTCATGATCATAAGCATACACAAAGAAAACATGAAATAACAAGGCATGTTTCGTATGTTTCATTCATATGTTTCAAATGTAAAAGCGTAAATATGAATGCTTGATGCTCATGCTCATGCAATGCAAGTCAATTTATGCAAGGCTAACACCTAGGGTGTTACACGCTATACACCCGAGAAGCGAGCCGCCATACAAGATGAAATCAACCGACTGCTGAAGGCCGGTTTTGTACGAGAGGTCCCTTTCCTGGAGTGGTTGGCCAATCCCATCATGGTCTAGAAGCCTAATGGCATGTGGTGGATGTGCGTGGGCTACACCGACCTGAATAAAGCATGCCCCAAGGATGAATATCCCCTTCTGAGGATAGATCAAATTGTAGATTCAACTTCTAGATGCGAATTGCTATGTTTTCTAGATGCCTATTCGGGGTATCACCAAAATAGCATGTGCATAGATGATGAGGAAAAAACTACCTTTGTAACTCCTTTCGGCGTGTACTGCTATATTAAGATGCCTTTTGGCCATAAGAATGTTGGTTCTACGTATCAAAAGTGTGTTCATATTGTTCTTGAAGGCTAGATTGGCCGCAATGTGGAAGCATATATTGATGATATTGTTGTTAAAAGCAAATTCAAAGGCGATTTAATCGCTGATCTAGAAGAAACTTTTAATAACTTAAGTAAGAACAAGATGATGCTAAACCCCAACAAATGTTCTTTTGGCATTTCCTCAGGTAAGCTACTACTCGAGTACTTGGTGTCTCATTGGGGCATCAAAGCTAACCCAAAAAAGGTCAAGGCTATCGATGATATGCAGTTTCCACGCAACAAGAAAGAAGTCTAGAAGCTAGCTGGCATGATGGCAGCCCTAAGTCTATTTGTATCCAAGTCAGGCAAACAAGGTATGCCATTTTATAAATTATTAAAAAAGAATGATGGTTTTCTTTGGAGTGAGCAGACCGAAGAAGCGTTTCAAGCATTTAAACAATACCTGAAACAATTACCTATACTTGTTCCTCCCAAAGATGGCGAAACCATGCTCCTTTATGTAGCGGCAACTCTTACAGTTGTTAGCACAGTCCTGGTGGTCGAGCATCAAGCCGAGAAGTCAGCAAAACAACACCCCGTGTATTTTGTGAGCCAGGTGCTACATGATGCCCGATCCAGGTACCTGAACATCCAAAAATTAATCTATGTTGTATTGATGTCTTCTCATAAGCTTAAGCATTATTTCTTAAGTAACAAGATCAAAATTGTTTCTTCATACCCACTCGGTACCATTGTTCATAATCGAGATGCCATTGGTAGAATCACTCAATGGTCAGTTGAGTTAGGCCAATACGATAGAGTTTGTGCCTAGGACTACGATCAAATCGTAGGCTCTAGCAGATTTTGTTGCAGAATGGACAAATCCTGAACCTAAGGAGGTGGCCCAAAACCCTGAGCATTGGCTAATGTTCTACGATGGAGCAAAATACAAGAATGGTGCAAGGGCTGGAGTCATCCTAATATCTCCAGAAGGGGATGCCATGAGGTATGCAATTCAAATAGATTTCAATGATCCTACTCCAACTAACAACATTACCGAATATGAGGGCCTATTAACTGGTTTACGAATTGCCATATCCTTGGGTATTAAACGACTACTTGCGATGAGGCAATACTCAGCAAATTCCATGGAAAGTCTATGCTTGTCGATACGGCTCGTGCTGTCGCTCTAGTTAAAAATGGGGAGAACTGGATGGATCCAATCTGGGCATACCTCACAAACTAGGCTACTCTGGTCGATGATACGAATATAGAATGAACCAGCCGTAAAGCCATGGGCTATCAAATGGTAGATAGTACCCTTTACAAGCAAAGGCAAAATGGGGTTCTTCTCAAGTGTGTCACCCAGGCCGAGGGCATTAGTTTGCTCCATGACATCCATAGAGAAATCTATAGGTCCCATGCCTCTCATAGAACGCTGCTCAGGAAAACCTTTCGACAAGGTTTCTCAAGTGCTCTTCATGTTCTTCTGCCATCTCAGAATAAATCCAGATATCGTCGATAAACACAACCACGAACTTGTCAAGTTTAGGCATGAACACCGAGTTCATCAAATACATGAAGTAGGTAGGAGCATTGGTCAATCCAAAGGACAAGACTAAATACTCATAAAGGCCATACCTAGTGGAAAAAGCCGTCTTAGGTATGTCTTCCGGCCTAATCTTGATTTGGTGATAACCTGATCTCAAATCAATCTTAGAGAACACTTTTGCTTTTGACAATTGATCAAACAAGATATCAATGTGAGACAAAGGATACTTGTTCTTGATAGTAACAGCATTGAGTGGTCGATAGTCCACACACATCCACAAAGACTTGTCCTTCTTTTTCACGAATATGTCGGGACAACCCCAAGGTGATGAACTAGGGCGAATGAGACCCTTCTCTAAAAGTTCATGCAATTGAATCTTCAATTCTGCTAACAACCATAATCGCGGTTGATGCATAATGGATGGTCGCCATTGAAGTCAGTAGAAATGGGTCACACCGAAGAAGGTTGGTTGATCATCTTACACCTAAAGATCAAGGCTAAGATAGAAAGCTCATATGCACCAGGTGACCCATCATAGGACATAATATCCTGGTCCATTTATTATCCGACTGATAACTTGTCTAACTTTTAAATATTGTGTAGCCTTCTGATCCAACGGGGACAACATAAGTTGCTCACTAGATGACCGACGTCATTATAGGGACAGTCACGTAGAGTCACTTGTCTACCATCTCTTGCAGTTCGTTAAGTTCATGTCAGTGACCTGTTCTTCAAAGGTTATCCTTTGGACGACTTCAGAAGGGAGTCTTATTGCATCTGGTTCGACGTATAGATCTTTAGACAAGATAAGGAGAGATAACCAAGGAAGAGCTCACGTGAAAATAACACATCGGTGTAGTTTTGCAATGGATCATAACTAACAACCTCGATACTAGCATGCACCCAGCAGCACAACCATGTGCCGGCCGGCCACAAGGAGGCCCTAGGTTCCGTCGTGGCACCGTAGTTGCTACTCATAACACCATTATTGAACAAACAACCCACCCGAATTTTTATGTGGCACAAATTTGGTTGCAAGGAGCAAGCACCAAGAGAAGGGGGATAGCAAACAAAGGTAGTTACAAGGTTAGGAGTCAACAAGGGGCGATCTGAAGATCAAAACACATTGCAAGAGAACATAGCCTAATTATCGAAGACAACTGAGTATGGGACTCTTGCTTAATTTCCATATACGCCTTGTGTCCACCAAGGTGATTACTAGGTAAAGATTAACATGAGATTTGGTCTTGCCGAGCAGCAACATGAGATCAAGACTGATAAACATCCAGAGACTTAAAAGAGTTGGCAACAAAATACACGAGATTCGAGGGATGGAGCTAATGCACTGACTAGGGATTCAGTTGATAAAGCAACGACATGGTCTATGAGGAAAAAGGTTCCAAAGCCAGGGTGGATAGTGACTAGCATTACACCAGATCATCAGTAGAAGAAGGACCAATGAGATCAAACAAGGATTTTAGAGCAGGGTCCTTCCACACAGGAGCGGGACAACCACTAAACAAGCGACCAAACAAGGGAAACAAGTAGTACATGAATAGTACCAATAACCTCACAAGGGTACATCATGAAATGGAGACCTACATACGAATTTGTTACATAATGATCAAGAATAAAAAGCTAAGACATCAAGCTCGCTACTACTACAGCTAAGCTACTCCTGGGAGTGGTCATTGTCGACGTCGGACACACCATCACCATGGTCGTCCTCCCAAGGCTCCACCTCTTCATCCTCAGGATCCTCTTCTTCAGCATCCATCTCCACGCCATCATCGTCGGCAACCAACACATTAGGCTCTTCTTTCATCGCTGGAGCTGGAGGAAGAATTGGGTTCACCATATTGTTAAGATGGTGAACATCAATCTGAAACTCCTCGATCTAGAGGATGAGCTCCTGCTCCCTTTGCTCGAACTCAGTAGCCTACCTAGCAGCCTAGAATACTGTCCTGATCGTAGCTGCCTCTCTATTTTCAGCAAGGCGAATGACGTTGTCCCTCTCAGCATGGACGCCCTATAATTCAGCCTGTGCTGCATTTCTTTCTCTCACTGCAAGGCCAAACTACCTCCGATGAGCTTCTAAGGATATCGCGAAGCCATCTATCTCATGCTGAGCTGCCCTCAGCACCCTTCGGTGCCTGCACACATGTGCTCTCATTCTACACTATGTAGCCTGAGCCCTTTGGAGCTCTAGCATGCAGTTGATGTAGCTATCTTGGCGCGAATAAAACATCCTCATGACTGCATACATAGCACTCATTGCAGCACTGCTACTTCCAGCTCTTTCATCCCTGTCTTTGACTAAAGCATTACCCCCTGGCTGGGTCCAAGTGGTCTGTGAGACATCAACATGGGGGAAAGATCCAACTGGCCCATTCACAAGCTTGTCCCCGAATTCCTGACAAATCTCACTGAGAACCTCAAATGCTGCCACTTGGGCACCTTCCCACGGGGTTTGTCCATCTAACTCTACAGTCCATCCCTGCCACTAAGGATTGTCCTCATGGGCTGCGATAGTGACTCACACATCATACCACCTCTGTCCTTCAGTCACCACTTCGCTCCAAACGTAGCGAGGCAGTTCCACATACCCGACAGAGTTCAGCACCTGCCATAGTAAGGTGGGAGTCCCAAACAGTGTCAAAAAGGTGTCACTAGCAACAGGGGCTCTTGGGCTGCCATTTGTAACAAAGGTTACAATGAAGTGAGACAACGCGAGGATAGATACGAGTTACATAACGATAAGGTCATTTAAGGGGGAAATAATGCTGGAAGATGAATGAATAATGCACCATGATGTATGCTCGTTCCGTACGTCCTCACAAACTTTGAAAAAAAATTCTAACGACATAAGCGGTGGCATACATACGTTCTCTCAATATAATCGTAACTAAATGAACTACACGTTTCATTGTTAGTGTACCTACAGAGAATTCATTTCAGCCCAACCCAACAGATATAAGTATAGAAATGTAAATCTAGGCTCTAGGTTGCAACTAAATACTTCCATATATGTATACCCATATATATACTTCCATATCAAAGCTACCCGATGACTATTTATACCCACAATTAAATACGTACCATACACACATGCAAGCATGCATATATAGCTGTATCAAAACTAGCTCTCCCCGATCGCACGCTCACATCTTGCGGTCGTGCCTCTCATCAGCTTACCTTCTTACCTTGGCGTAGAGGCATGTGATCCATACATTACCATTCAAGTGAATGGCATCCATACAATAGCACGCCGTATGGACGACAAAAGTAAAAACCCCCCATGTTAGTACTTAAATAGCCACCTAAAAGTCCTTAACTAGGCATAAAGGAGATGACCACTGGCACACTTTAGATTTTTATAACACAAAACCTTTGTTTTTAAATACACATATGACAAGTTTTAATGTTGAATCCTTGCTCTGATGCCAGCTGTCATAGAACCGTTCAATTTATAAGAGCACAAGTATAATAGCAATCACCGAAGCGATCAAACCGTCATACTTGAGCCCATATAAACCCGGTAGTCCAACAAAATCGTGAAGGATTTCAAAAAACCAACATACAAACCAAGATCGTAGAGATTCAGCGCAACCAGTCATATGTTACATCATAGTTCACAATTATTTCTCATACATCAGAGTTCAAATAATTATTACAAACCAAGTTTGAAAGTAGCGGAAGCAAAGTAGTTTAACATCAACAGCACACGTAGTTTAATACAAAGCCAGTGTCATAGTCATCTCCAACCAAAAGCACAAAGGTGAGATGAAATATAGAATGACCATTGCCCATGGTCCTAGTCCTCATCCACAGCATGAGCAAGGCAGTTCTTGTAGTAGCCATGATATATAACGTATCTACAACAATGGGAATAAAACCCTGAGTACAAGAAGGTACTCAGCTAGACTTACCCGTCTAACTAATATACTAAGACACCAAGGAGTATGCAAGGCTTTATAAGTAGAGCTGGTAGACATTATTTGCAGAAAAAGCATAAGTTATCCAACATCTCTTTAATTGTGAATCATCAGTTATTAATCCTATCTCATACTAGATTAGCAACTATCCTATGCCAAACATGTTGGTACCATTAAGTCATCACAATAATAACCATATCCAGTTGAGTTCTTGCATAATCTCATAACCATCATTTCCATCATTTCCATAATTTACTACGATGAAGTGTATTCCTGTCAGTTCTCACTATTCGGGAGAGACGACGATTCGAATCGATTCCTACCCAGCTAGGGATTTATTCCTAACACACACCCATACTTACCCCGTCAAGGTCGCATTAGGTCACCTTTGGTACAACTCAGGAACCAAATTCATGGGTACGACCAGCGCCGCGCCCTCAGAGATACAACCAATCTGCCAAGGGTGATCAGGACTCTAACCCACCCATGGGCTTACGCCATTGGCTCTCCGCACATCCTTACTGCCTCTAGGGTGCGCACTTTTACCGCTCGTGGTCCCGGCCTGAGTTGAGCTACTCGGCTTCACGGTCGGAACGACTTATCCGACCAACTATGTGAGAGGCATGCGTTCAACATGATAAGATGAACCTTCAATGGCCAGTCCTTAAACGACACAGATGGAGTCACTACGATACCACAACATAAGACTCCACCTAGTCTCCATTTATTCAACAATACCAGGTTATGTTCCACGATGGCACAATATAGCCAACCGTGATCAAGTTATCACCTATAGCTCGTAGGTGACAGGAAATGACCCGACTTCTACCGGTCTAAGCATAGCTAAGCATGGTAAGCGTTCCTGGACTTAAATAGGATTCATAGTAGATATTTTTGGTCAAGGAAAGGTAATATGCAGCAAGTGTTTCCAAACAACTCCTATGACGTAATGCATCAATACGAATAACTTTAGGTGACATTAATAAAGTAGGGAGGCTTATAATGCTCCGGGGCTTGCCTTTCACGAAAGTCAAAGGCTGGTGATCGGGGCACTCAGGAAGGTGATGAACCTCAGGCTCGCCTTCTCCAGGAACCTCCTGGTGCTGCAGTTCCTGATGCTCCTCCCGCGGATCGACGTCGAGCTCCACTAGCGTGATCTCCTCGGTGGCACCTATTGCATGCATATGCATAAGTAAGTCCCATGAATGCATAAGAAGGATCACGGAGGATGTGATAGAGGAATGTATGTGATGTAACAATGATGTTAAGTAGCAAAATGATAACAATGCTAACTCCTTACTAACTGAGTAGGTGCATATCTCTTCTCTATCTACTTATAAATTTCACACAATGCAATATCTAAGCTACACATGATAGTTACAAGTTTACATCATAACTGAAGTTCTACTTATCCAAATGTTGTGATCTTGGACTTTCTAGAAAGTTTATAAAATTACCTACAACTCTTATTTAATCACCAAAAGCCAATTCACACTCTATCCTAGCCAAAACAGACAATCTATTCAGTGCTGTCCAGAAATTCTAGAGAGCAAGCATTTCAGGAGACTAAGTTTAAACAGCTATAACTCCTAAACCCTTTGGCCTATTGCTTTGAAATTTTAACACAAGGTGTATGAAGAAGTTATATACAACTTTGTTATTAACCATTTCTACAGCAAACATCATTTTCCCAATGTAACATACCAAACCACAGAATCTGTCCGAAAACCCTTCTAACTCGAATTATAAAGCAACAATATTTATACTACATGTAAGCATTCAAAATTTGACACCACCAAGTACACCAACAGTTCAGGAACATCAAATACACTCAAGAAAACATAATGGCCAAGCCCAAACAATTTATTTAAATGCCTTTATTAATTTATTTAGATAATTAGGTTAAATAATAAACCTATACTAAATGTGTATAATAAACTCCCAGAAAATTACAGTGTCCTCCAAGTGCTACCAAAAGACTACTGTAAAAGTTTTATACCATTTTAACATGTATAACATCCTTATGACAAGTTAGAAATGCCTATTTTAGTGAAAATAGTAAACCCTATCGAAAAGTGTCAAGCAACAGATTATATGTTTTTCCTAGCATCATATTAGTGCCATACCACTGTACAAAAATTTGCATATCAATATGTTACATATTTTTATCCCTACAAAATTTCCTTAGAAAATACCATTTATTACTAGATAAATAGAAAGAGCCTATTCAAAACAAGTTTACAGCAAGTTTATTATTTTTCCTAGCTAGAGCATGTCAACACAAGATCAACAAACTTGGAATCACAATTTTATCACTTTTCTAGCTCAAGATATCTAATTTACAAATTTACTTACATTCAAAAAGTACTTATTTAAATACATTTTAATCACCCAGAAAAATACCATAAAAATGTACATTTCATATTTTTAAAAAAACTAGACTTCCTAAGGAACACAACAAAATTTGGTTCACCAAAATTGGACCTCTAGAACTCTACTTATGATTTTCCAAATTGCATACAAATCTGAAAATAATGAACTATCTTTCTGGATCTGAGTCACTGACAGTCGGGAACGCATGTTAGTGATAAAAAAACAGAGCACGGCGTCGGATGACGCGGATCGGCTAGAGTTCGCCGACGGCGAGCTTTTCCGGCGACATCACCGGTACTACCGTGATCACTGCGACCTTGCGCACATGTTGAGCTATCTAATTAGACCTATTACCGGAGCTAAGGACGACAGCGGCATCAATGGCGACACAACGGTGCGGATCGACGGCGAGCCATCGAAGGCGACCGAGATAGCGCAATCAAGGGTTACGCCGAGGTTCACCATCCCAATGCGACTCTAGCGCACACCCTAGCGGGATTCTCGGTGGTCGGAGACGGCCCGGCCGCGGTGACGGGACACGGCGGCAAAAACGCCGGCGAGGACCGCGCGCTGCACACAACGGCTTACCCTGTGCGCAAGCAAGCTAGGTGGGTACGGTGCGACGGTGGGGTCACTAAGGAACTACGGCGGTGGTGGAGGAGCGTCTCGAGCGCAAAGCGGAGCAAGGCAGCCGGCAATGGCGACACGGAGCTGCGCGGAGCTGCTGCGGCTGCTGCGCTGAGGCGAAGGAGGAGGCAGTGAGTGAAATGAGAGCACGAGGAGTGACGGGTGGACGCTGGGGAGTGAAGTGCTACGCTGTAGCTTGATGTTGCCTGGCCAGTCAGGCCAATGGTGACGCGCGGCGCCACGTGGCTTTCAAGCACTGAAGCTGGTCGGGTTACTGTAGATGCGATCAGCTAAGCCATCAGAGCACCGAGGCAGCCTGACAGCGGGATTTAGCATCGTTCAAACTCCTAATCCGTGAATCATTAGTACCAACAATATAAATCAAAGTTGTAGCTCGTACTACCATCTACAATTTCTATTAAAGGATCATAGTCTAATTCTCAAAGACTCATGAGTAAAATCATCTCAAAGTAGAGCCAGCGAAACTGTAGCACACTAAAGACAGAGAAATTTTCTAAGTGTTGGAAATCCGTGAATTGTTGATTTTTGTGAGCTCAAAAAGACTAAGTTGTGCACATAATTAGCTCATGACTCAAAAATAAAATTTGTTGATCTACTCAAATACTACAACTTTGTTTAAAGGTTCACTGCCATGCAAAGTCTCTATGACACAGTTCAAACTAGGTCAAACATGGCACTTTAAAATTATGTCATACACCATACCAATGACTTAGAGACTAAACTAAACTTAGTCATGAATACCAAAGTTGTTCCTTATGCTATTCTAAACATGCTTAAAGCATTCCCAAGGTTCCACACACATTTCATACTTTGGTTCCATGTAAACCCTAACTTAAGTAAGGTAATTAAGTAATACACATGAAATATAAGCTAACAAAGGTATAGCAATTGAAATGCTCATGCACATGCATGCTCATGGATGCTTATGATCATGCAATGTCAAGGTTAAATGCATGCTTAACACCTAGGGTGTTACAGATACTTTCACAAAGTGGGTCGAAGCCAAGCCACTAGGCTGGATAACCAAAGAAAATATAGTCAAATTTTTGCAAAGCATTGTACTGCATTTTGGCATACCGCACCGAATACTCTTGGATAATGGTAAACAATTTACCAGTAAAAAATTGAGAATTTTTGTGAAAGACATGCCGTTAAGCATTATCGGACCTCAATCTATCACCCGATGACCAATGGTCAAGTATAGTACGCTAACGGCATAATTCTGCAAGGGATCAAGACCCATATTTTTTATAGGCCTACGATAAAAAATGGGTTGAAGAACTCCCAATAGTTTTATGGGTAGTGCGTACTACAGCTAACCGGGCCATGGGTGAAACACCATTTTTCCTTGTGTACGGGGCTAAAGCTATCCTTCCCCCCAAAGTCCGATTAAACTCGCCCCGAGTAGCGTTGTTCTCATTAGAAGAGCAAGCTGACCGTCGTTATACCGACCTAGAACTCCTCGAAGAGAAGCGTGATATAGCCACATTCCGAGTAGAGAAATATCAGCAAGCCCTTCGAAAGTATCATAGCCAGCGTGTATGTGGCCGGGCGCTTAGCATCAACGATTTGGTACTCAAACGAGACCATTGCACAAATGATAAAACTAAGTTGACACCCCCTTGGCAGGGTCCATGCATTGTAGTTGATATAGCCCGACCAGGCGCATGCCGACTAGCAAAGATAGATGGGGATATGCTCCTGAATACGTGGAACATGGATCAGCTACAACACTTTTATATATAATAAACTGTGTTCCTAGTGTTTTATTCCTCAGCATACGACCTCGATAATTATATCATTTCTTATTTAATTCTATTTCTCTGTTAGTTGTAATTTTTCCAAGCATATACGCTCGGGGGCTAGGGTTGGGGCTGTTCAATTCCAATATTTTTCTCGACTAGTCTTCTACTCTTTAGTTGGATAAGTTATTCATATCCAAATAAAGAGCTAGGGGCTATCATACTACTATTCACTAGTCTACAAAAAATTCTCGCTCATGCTAAACCTAATTCAGCAAACAACATCGACACACAGCACACAAACCGCTCGAGTTTGGCTATTATAAGTCTAACTGTTAGCATGATGTCAGGTCCGAATAGCAAAAGTAAGAAGAATTATGTAAGACTAACAAAGCAGTTTAACATGATACATGTCATAAGTGTAGCATGGATAGGTAAATGTTTCATTCCTCCTCTTCATCATCACTAACTGATAGGTTTAGCTTCTTAGCTTCTCTACAAATGGTTCGAGCGCTGCCCGGCTCTCATCAAATAGCTCATCAGCCCTACCTCTCTCACAATTGTAGCCATGAGATATCATGCCTACATCAAGGTTAGGTAAGTAGCTCTTGAGGATGCTGACAGCATGCCCAGCCGTAGTGAGAGCTCCTTCCACTAGCTTTGCTTCAACATCTATACGGCGTTGTTCGGAGACCTCAAGCTTGCGTCGCAGTTCTTCGATCTCCTGCTCTAGAGTCGCCTTTTCACCCTCTAGGCGCACCCGGTGTAGGTGACATGATCTACAAACACAGCAAGGCTTGAGACAAACTCCACAACAAAGGTATAGATTTACACAAGCAAGTCATTTACATACCTTCATTTGCATCCCGAAGAGTCTTAACCTCCTCCTCCAGCTGAGCCACTACTGCCTTATAATGCTTGCCCTTGTAACTAGCTCCCCTCCATGAGCTCTGATAGGTCTTCAAACTCTCGATAAGTGGACACATCAGGGAAGGGTCATCTTTAGGAAGCACCTCCTCTCTCCCTAGAACCTTAACCTAAGTCGACAGCTCTAGGTTAGGTCTATCCGGGGTCAGGGCTGCATCAGAATTGTCACCTCCGGTTGACAAGCTTGGGACTTCCTCTAACCTAGAAACATAACCAAAAAGCACACACATCAAGAGGATACTCGGATATGCGTATTGCCACACAATTCAGTTCACTCACGGCTTGAAGGAGCGCGGACACTCTGCCAAATTATAGTATGTGAGACACAAGAGGTAAGCTTAAGTGGATGAATGTAATGAGATGGTGCACAAAACATGTCTCACAAACATCACATGCCCAAGGCAAGCTAACCAAGCAAGTCTCATGACTTTAGGAGACCTAGAGAATAAGTTGTCTATTTAGTACACTATAAATGCATTATTTTGAATCAAAATTAAGATATACCTTTTGGTGTCAAGATCATGCCTAGATGATAGAGAATATCCTAAAGAACACAATAAAACTTCTTTCATAATTTTTAGAGTTCAAATGCATCTTCTATGACCTTTACAAGTTGGGGTTGTGCTACTGTGGTACAGCGCATAATCTGCGACCAGTGGACAGTCCGCTAGGGATGAACACATGTGCTGGAGCATTTTGCTGGGACGAACACTGGTGACGATGGACAGTCCGCAAGAACGACGGACCATCTAGTAAAACGACGAACAACTCGGTTGTAAAAACATTGGAGATGATTCCTAGGGCATCCGGACTCCAAATCGGGTGCAATTGGTTTCTATGGCTTTCTAGTGATATGGGGAAGCTTCTACAAGTGATGGATGTGACATGCATGGGTTGTGAGGAGCTCGACCTTATCAATGGTGGAAACCACCATGGATGAGACATGGAGCACATGGGAAAGCTTGCTAGGGTTAGGGAGGATGAAGATGAACTTCGGGGATGTGCTCACCATGCCTTGGGTGACTTCTACTTACAACAGTTGACCTTGGTATGTCCTGAGGAAGGAGATCAAGCTTTGAGACACCGTGTGCTCGAGGTTGAAGATGACGACTTGCACTTGGGGGCCTCCTCCTCCAACTCTGGCAAGGTCGACAGCGCCGTGGTGGAGCAGCTCGTCGACATTCTCCAGTAGCAGGGCATCCTCCTCCTTCTCCTCTTTCTTCTCTTCTTCTTCTTCCTTCTCCTCTCCTCTTCTCTTATCTCCTTTCTCTCTTCTCTGTTGGCTAAATGTGAATGAATGAGAGTGGGAGAGGGAGAGGCTGCTGATGGTGGTTTTGTGTGTGAGTGGTGCCAATGACAATTGGGGCCATGTGTGGTGTGTGTGTGATGCCGCATCAAACTGCATGAGACAGGCGTCGGTCGAATTTGATGGATAGTCCACCAGTGGCGTCGGACAATCCGCTAGTGCCCGACTATTTCTGATAGACTAACTGGCTGTGCAAGGGTTTCGATGGACACTCCACCATGACGGCGGACACTCCGTCGGTGCACAGGTTGGCCAAGATTATCCTATGTCTGTGAGATGTCTTGACGGACAATCTGGTGGTGATGTCGGATGATCCACCAAAACTGGCAGTGCTCGGTTGTGGGTTGTCCTAGCATAGGTTGAATTCTAATTTGGACTAAGATGCACATGATGCTTAGCAAGTTCACAAGTAACATGCAAGATTTTGATTAATGGAATTGTTAGATGCATTTTTATGCTCAAGGTGCCTGTGAACTATTGTAGAAATTTTTGGGTCGTTACAACTCTTCCCCCCTTACAGAAATCTCGTCCTCGAGATTCAAGAAAGGCCAAGGTGAGGGAAGACATCAAGGTAATTTGGAGTAGGATACATGGGTCAAGAATTCCAAAGTTGACAAGGTGACTTTGAGAGTAGAGTTTAGTTGGACAAGGGTGTCTCTCAAAGAAGAGTGCATTTAGCACAGATTGGTATAGGAAATGACAAGCAAGTTTATATCATCCATGTAAGAAGGATAGCATGGACTTTAGACATCAATGAAGGATTTGTCGGAGTCACTTATCGCAGCGAGGAGAATATTTGGGAGGAGCATCACTTTCAATAAGAAGGTCCATTGATGAAGTGTTACAACGGTCATGATAACTCCGCCTTTGATACTCGGTGGCATCCATAAGCTACTCATGTGGTTGCGATCCACAAGGAGCCTCGGTTCCCTTGCATCCTCAAAGGAGAAATGTTTATACCATTGCAAGACACACCATTTACAAACATCCTATTGAGAAGAGCAATGCAACAAGTCTTCAAAAAGAAAGCAAGGACGTGACTAAGACATACAAGGAGATATGTTGGTCATCAAGGAATTTTCGGAATAGCTATGCAAGTTAGGATAGCTCACTAGTGTGGGTCCATGATGGATCATGATAACATATTCCTCGACGCCTGCGTGCACCTAGTAGCACCACCATGTGGCTAGCACACATAGGGAACTCCAAGTTCCGTCGTGGCACCAAGGTCAGTGATCACATCACCATACTAGAGCACACCAACAAAGGTAATCCCAACTTAGCACAAGAGGAACTTGGGTATACCAAGTGATATAGCAAGGATGTGGATATGAAGACAAGTATACATAAGGCAATCATCCGCATAGAGAGGCTTAGTAAAGCAACTTGAAGGAAATGAGGCTCAAGCAATACCATAAAGGGCCACATTGGATAGGTTTGAGCGGCAAGGTAGGAAGATCAACATGTATGCTAGTTCTTTATACTTATGCACATGCATCAACCACAACAAGCATAATCAGAACTCTACAATATAGATGCACAAGAAACAATTTTAAAGCATCAGGCCTACACAGATAATTATGTTGATCAACATGAACAACAAAGTTGCAAGATATCTCAGGTGTATCAAGTTAATATCAATAAATTCATGAGACAACATTATGAAGCATATAAGCAAGTTCTAAGGATGCAAATAAGGTCTTATTAGACTTTTTGGAAAGCATATGAAGTTATCTACAACTTTGTTATTATTGCCCTGAACTAATTCAAAGGTTATCAAGATCCTACATTACAAAGAAGCATTTCTGTCCAGACTTGGGTAGAATCTAACATTAAACTTTAAACAGCTATATTTGAAGTTCTATACATCAAGCAAACATAAGTCTTAACTTTTTAGAAAACTTGGTAAAAGAACTACAACTCTTTTATTGTCACCAAGAGGTGATTCTATAGCTATCATGGTCAAAAAGACATAACATTATAGCACTATCCAAAACACAGACAAGTCCTGATAGGGTATTTATAACATCTATAACTCTCAGACATGTTATAAAATCATGAAATTCTTGGAAAATCTAAATAAGGAAGTTATCTATAACTTTTATATTTACCCCATCTACAGAAAACATCATTTTCATCAAGATATTATTAACATGACAGAAACTGCACAACAAACAGACAACACCTAATAGTTTCTAGGTAACAAGGCTTAGGGGGAATGCAGTATGTGACGCATAACCAAAATGTATGCAATGAGATGCACATGTATGCAACATGAATGCACAACTACACGTCATCCTCACTCAACTATTTTTCACAATGGGGTCCATGGTAAAACTTGGTAAGCAATGAAACATCACTTAAGTGTAAACATCAATTGCATATAGACATGGGTTTCCCAAAATTTCAGCAACCTAGCACATGAATATTGTTGGCGGTCCTTAACTCATACTTTTAACCGCCAACACTTGTATAAAATCCATCCAAATACACACCAAACTTAGATATAGGGCTTTAGAATTAACGATTTCCATAAGTTTTGGTGTTTGACCATTTGCAGGAGGGCATTTATAGAAAGTACACATAAAGGGCTAAGAATGTGCAAAGAAATGGAGGATAGACATCATTCTACACAAGCCCAAAGAGAGAGGCCCAATCACCAGACAAATCAGGGTCCAAACAAAGAGTAGAATAAAGCCAAAACCCAAATGAAATCACCGTATCTTCGTAGAATACCACCATGGCCCAAGTCAGGAAGCCCAAAGGAGCACGCTCACCAAAGATGGGCCGATTCGGAGCTGATCAGGGTGCGGCCAGGCCGCACCGCCACTGGCTCCTCTCAGGCCCATCTTTCATAGGCGGTTGCATGGTGGCATGCATAGGAGGTTTTTGGTGGTTTCCTAATTTATGTTCACTAAAACTAACCTCTAGCTACTATAAAGGGAGGGCTAGTGCTCGACATTTCACAACAACACACAAGAGGAAGAGCACTAGAGCATCACAAAGCAAGAGCAAGAGCATCTCCACTTCATGGGCTTAGGCCCTAGCTAGCTCTATCAACTTAGTAGGGAGAGATGTGAGGGAAGAGTAGTCGATAGCGTAGACGTGGTGTCTAGGCTAGAGGCTACCTTCGTTTGGATCATATCCCATAGTTGAGGGGTAGGTGGCACATGGTGATAGCCCTGTCTGTCCCTTGTAATCCCCCACGTTTAGGTACAGTGAAGAGCTGGAGGCCTGAGGTGCCTGGCAGACCAGGTATAAGCTGGTGCCCAAAGTAAGCAAGTAATAGTAGAGTTTATCTATCCTTATATCCTAAGCCATAGGAATCCTTCTCTACCCTCATCAGCTATCCTTGTGTTGTCCTTGGTGAATTAGCTAGAAGAAATACCTCCGTTCCCCCTAGAAAATATGATACCCTAAATACTTCCGGGTGAAAGCTACAACGGTAATTCCATACGCTTGCGGATTAACTTCTATAGACATTAAGAAATACCACTAAGCTTTCTAGCACCGTTGCCGGGAATAGTTGCTATTCTCTTTGAACCTAGTTCATCCTCGTTTCTGTATCTTTTATCTTCACAAAAAAACAAAATAGTTTTCTTTTATCTTTTCTATCATGAAACCAACATCCATTTCAAACCCTTCCGCTTCAAAGGGGGAGTTCCTTGAGCCATCACCAGTTTCAAAACCTAACCTCTCATCTGGCTATGAACTCCACCCTAGTTTAAAAGCCATGGTTCGGGCACAACCCTTCTCAGGGCGTGACAGTGAAAACCCTTGCCATCACCTGCGAGAGTTCGAGGAAATGTGTTTGTGCCTGAGCATCTTAGGCATGACACAAGAAACCCTAATGTGGAAGTTGTTTTCCTTCTCTCTCATAGGGGAGGGAAGCAATGGTACACACATGCCGTAAGAAGTACGAATGGGGATTGGGATGAACTTAAAGACAACTTTTGTCTTGCATTCTTCCCTATGTCCCATATCGATTCCCTACCAAGGGCAATCCTTGATTTCGAGCAGTATGAGAAGGAATCTATAGGTGCAGCCTGGGCCAGGTTCTCAATGTTAATACATGCTGGCCCAAACTTGTCTTTACCCGGTAGCATGTTGTTGCATCTCTTTTGTTTGGGTCTTGACATAGAAGCTGCTCTATACCATGAGATGACCATTAGAGGGTCATTTACACATAAAACTACGACAGAACAAAAGAAAATCCTTGCTCACATCCTAGAAAAACATGCTTCTTCTGTCGTAGAACCCAAACCCCACCAAAAGAAGGGCAAGTCAAGCTTTGAGGAGCCCTCATCAGCCAATCCAAACTCATTCCATCCTTAGATTTGACTACTTAGCCCTCACCTGAACCACGAACACCGAAGGAAAGTGTAATTTATCCTATGGAGTTCCCCATCAAATTCGAGGATTATGGCAATACTTTGAGACACTTTGGGCATGAAAAGCTTACACTTAATTCTATGGAAGTTTCCCTAAAGCAGAACCATCAAAGGAATGGCTAATGGAAGTGAAATGTTCTTATGAAGCAATTCAGATTCCTTCACCTTCCATGACCATACCTTGCTCATTAAGGGGAACAAACATAGAAGCCCTACACAACCCCACTATCGGGACTAGTATCATGTCAGAATTCCTAGTGAAAAACCTCTTGGGTAACATGCTGCTAGTCCCGACCAATAAACTCTTCAAAAGTCCTTTGGGACTATTTTTCGAGTGTTGTGGGATCACCAGGGCCGTGCTAGTCATATTTGACAAAATTGAGGTTTTCATAAATTTCCACATCTTTGCCATCCTTGAGTTTGAGCTTCTCATAGGCCACCCCTTAGACAATATTTTCCAAGAAAAACCCTCCTAGGGGAGCCTAAATGAAAAGTGGGGGAAAACTGCTCCCGCCACACCTATCTCTGACCCAGAAAGTCCAATGGCGATGCAGCATCCCAACAATGACCAGTTCGAGGAGGTGAAATTCATATCCCCGTTCATTTCACATGAACTTTCATGTGAAACAGAATGTTCATCACCACCCTCACTCAAACCCAAGCCATGTCCCTCTGGCCATCCAAATATTGTTCTTGATGATGGTCGAGATTCAACGTTGATCCTACATGATTTATCCCTTGAGAAAGAAAACTTCCATGCCATGGACATGTTGCTTAGTACCCCGTGCCCCTACGAGGAGTACATCCACCCATCACTCCTTGTTTCCAAGCTTTTTAGGAGTATGGTTGTGGATGCTTACGTTTATTATAAGTAATGCAAATCTTGTAGTGGCACTAACCTTGCAGCTTGAGCAATAATGTTAAATGCTGGGTGGTGAAGCTAGGAACTGTACCACCATTGTTAGCTGCAAGATGAAGTTCCCGTGGTCAAGCTTAAGACCATAAATTAAGCACTACTAGGAGACACCTTGGATTATCATAAAAATATATATATAACAATAATATATATTTATAAAAGAAAAGAAAAAGAACTTTCCTTTACAATAAAAACAGAGAACATGTTGTCAAGATAGTATGCACCTTCGGGTATTTCTAGTTGCTAACCATTTTAGGTTGGGATTAAGAAGAACCCATACGATACTCGATGACATGAGAGCGACATCAACTAAAAGCCGTGATGCCCTTTGGTGATGGAACATACTCAAGAGAAGACCCTGACACAACACACTTGACTTTTACACAAAAGTCCAAGTGTCGGGGGAGAGAGTCTCATTACAAGATTCCATACACACCAAAGGTCATTAAAAAATGATGCCAGCTCTGCCTTGCTAAAAACATAGAGAGGAAAAAATATATGATAAAAAAATAAGAGAAAAAAAAGAAAATGATATAAAAAGAGAGAAGGATCATTCTCCTCTTCATGACCTTTGCTACCACTAAGACCTATGGTCATGTGTGTATGGCCTAGCCTTGTGGTTTTCGCCTGAGTTGGACCATGTGCGATCAAGCCACCACTGCAGTAGTTTCAAGTATCATCCACATATGCTGCCGATAAGTACACTCAGGTATGCAAAGGTAAATAAAGATTCATCAAACTCTTCTACTCACATTTGTCTTCATAAGAACACAATTTGATCATGCTAGTTCATGCTTCCCTTGTTTATGTTGTAAGCTCTGGTTTGGATGTATTTATGCATAATACATCCATAGGCCTTTTTAAATTAGGCTTGGTGCTTAGGTTAACAAGGCCTACTTTAATCAAATTTAGATATGGTGTTTAATTTTGATTAAAGAACTTGGAGTATTACTTTCATAAACAATGGAGGTAACACATGTTGGAGATGAATCAAGGCTAGGATTATTTTGCATACTTTACATTAGCCTTGCTTGAGCATACAAAAGTCTGGTGAACAAATAAAAAATATAAAATGAAATGAAATAGATTAATATATAATAATAATAATAGTAGTAATAAATTCAGGTTCCCCGGTGTTCATGCCGGTAGAGCCCTTGCTTGTTTCTGTTTCTTTTGTTTTTTGTTTCTTTGTTGAAAATAAAGCAGGTACAAAATAAGTGTGGGGGAGATCTCTCAAGAACAACAAAGGCACACTCGAGATCTCCCCAACACATTGCACAACACCAAATGATCCAACTTGCAGATAGGACGAAACAGATGACTTTAGAGAGGATTGGTTGAACCTCTGTTTTAGTCAACCCATCTCTGACTTCCCGTAGCTCCTTCATCTTCAATGGTGGTTTGTGCAACTCAACCCTCAACACTCCTAAATTTTGAAGTTTAAAATTTGAACAAATTAAAAATGAAAAAAATAATAACGCTTCATCTCCATGCTATCCTTGAATTAAGTTTGCATACTTTTTATTCCTTGCTAATATTCCTATAACTTGTGAACAAATATCATAGGACCCCATGTTATCTAAGTCATTGGAATATGTGATATAGTAGGATGAAAATGAACCTCGCTCTCTCATGTGAAGAACTTGGGATTCATTTTACAAAAGCAAAATTTAAATAGCATGCTCCTCAATGATGTTCAAATTCCTACCAAAGCCATATCTAGTGTTTAGAGCTTAAAACCTCAATACTTATGCTACTTATTCCTGCATTAAGTTTTGTCAAGTCTTGTTGACCCTTGTTGAGAAAGTTATCATGCCCCCAAGATCTAGATCACGTACACCCACATACATAAGCTATTCCTACATTGGGAATACGCTAAAACATGCATCCATCCACTCAGAACTCTACTCCTACACTGGGAGTCGACAAAAAAATATTTGTTAGGTAAATACTCCATGTTTTACAAGATAGTGATCTCTCTCAATATGTGGTTTAAGAGACATGGGCTATGCAAAAGTATGAAAAAGGAAAAAATATGGACACATGAAGGTCCAAGAAGAAAAAGAAATAAATAGGGACACATGAAGGTCCCAAGTTATTGGAAAAAAAGATGAGCACATGAAGGCTCATAAAAAGAAAAAAATGATGAAATGATAGCCATGTCTCAAAATAAAAAGCTAGAGAGAGATCACTCATACAAGAGGAGTATAATATAGATTTAGAAATGCTTTATCCACACACTTGCACTTCTTGATCTAAGGGTATGACATCTTTCTCCTTGGATCCGAGCTTTGACTCAACAAAATATGCAGAGTAAGTATGCCTTCATATCTTTCCCTACCCAAAGATCCATATAAGTTTTTTAGAAGTAGGAAAGAAGGAAGGCAATACTATGATATGCCTTGGTGAGGAACCAAACATATATTTGAGCAATCCGAGAGAATCATTTGAGGAGCTAAGCTATGTTTACATTTCAAAATCAAATGAAAAAAAACCCAAGTTTTTGAACAGATTGAAGCAAGGGGATTTGAATCCATGCTATTCCATTATTCAATTACCCAAGATAATATGGTAGACACTTCAAAGTTGACAAGTGCAGGTGAAGCTTGGAATAATTTGTATGCAGATGCCATATTAAGGAGATGACCCATCCTAGTCCTAAACTTTACTCGAGGACGAGCAAAGAACTAAGTGTGGGGGAGTTGTTGGTGGTCCTTAACACATACTTTTAACCGCCAACACTTGTATAAAATTCATCCAAACAGACACCAAACTTAGATATAGGGCTTTAGAATTAATGATTTCCATAAGTTTTGGTGTTTAACCATTTGTAGGAGGGCATTTATGAAAAGTACACATAAAGGGCTAAGAATGTGCAAAGAAATGGAGCATAGACATCATTCTACACAAGCCCAAAGAGAGAGGCCCAATCACTAGACAAATCAGGGCCCAAACAAAGAGGAGAATAAAGCCAAAACCTAAATGAAATCACCGTATCTTCGTAGAATACCACCATGGCCTAAGTCAGGAAGCCCAAAGGAGCACGCTCACCAAAGATGAGCTGATTTGAAGCCGATTAGGGGCGGCCACACCCTTGGTGTGGCCGCACCACCACTGGCTCCTCTCAGGCCCATCTTTCGCAAGTGGTTGCATGGCGGCATGCATAGGCGGTTTTCAGTGGTTTCCTAATTTATCTTCACCGAAACTGACCACTAGCAACTATAAAGGGAGGGCTAGAGGTCCGCATTTCACAACAACACACAAGAGGAAGAGCACAAGAGCATCACAAAGCAAGAGCAAGAGCATCTCCACTTCATGGGCTTAGGCCCTAGCTAGCTCTAGCAACTTAGTAGGGTGAGATGTGAGGGAGAGTTTAGGGAAGAAGTGTCAGGCTTGTCGGTAACCTTCCCCTACTTGTACCTCAACGAACATGAGTTTTGTACCTCGACGGGTATCTTAGTAAGTGTTCGTGATTCATTTGGTTATGAAGTCTTTGAGTAATTAAGCTTTATTTTGACTTGTTTGCAGGATCATCGTCTGTCCCCGTGGTGGATGGTCTAGTAGAAGGGCCCTGATAAAGACATATAACCCTTGTTAACACACTAGAGTAGTAGTCGATAGCATAGACGTGGTGTCTAGGCTAGAGGCTACCTTCGTTTGCCTCGTATCCCATGGTTGAGGGGTAGGTAGTAGGTGGTGACAGCCCTGTCCGTCCCTTGTAATCCCCCACGTTTGGGTATGGTGTAGAGCTGGAGGCCGGAGGTGCCTGGCAGACCAGGTATAAGCCAGTTCCCAAAGTAAGCAAGTAATAGTAGAGTTTATCTATCCTTAGATCCTAAGCCATAGGAATCCTTCTCTACCCTCATCAGTTATCCTTGTGTTGTCCTTCAATGAATTAGCTAGAAGAAATACCTCCATTCCCTGTGGAAAATACGATACCCTGAATACTTCCAGGTGAAAGCTACAATGGTAATTCCGTACGCTTGCGGATTAACTTCTGTAGATGTTAAGAAATACCAACAAATATATTGTAGAAATTTAAATACATACATTACCACTTGTACCAAATAAGCATGCACAAGTGGCACCCATGCAATTGACGCTGTGTGGACAACATTCCATATGTTGTTGCCAATGTATTCACTTCCTATACATGGTACTATTCAAAAGCAAGACATGATTTGCTTTTAACAAGTAAGGAAAGTTATATATTCATGATAGGAAGCATGTCATTATGGCACAATTTTTAAGCATGGTATTGTATTGTGTATGAGATTGAGCATATTAATATGTACAACAAGGCAGCCAGTCATGGTTTATGTATAGTAGTGATGCTAGATATACATACAAAATGTGGAACATGTCATTTGTAAGCATGGCATGGTATATGAAAGTGAGCTTATCTTTAGGTACCATAGGGGTAACAAAGCATGGTATTATAGAATTTAAACCTTAGCAAGAGCTTATACTACTAAGTCATGGTTCATATATAGCAAGTGAAACAAAACACATGTATGATGTGGAACATGTTATTATGGTTTGACAATTTTAAACTTGTCATGATACGTGAAATTAAGCATGTTAAAAAGTACCATAAGGGTAGCAAGATAGGGCTATATAGAAATTAAATCTTAGCAAGAACTCAAGCTAAATCATGACAATAAACAATTAAGGTGCTTGCTGAAATCCCGGATTACTAACACCATATGCAATCCCAAGTCATACAACATGAATCAGAGATTTTATAAAACATAGGGCTATAAGCATTTCCTAGTTATCTCTCATTCTCACACGGTTCTAACTAATCCTCAACTCTCAAACCTAGCTGACTATACCTAATCTTTGCTCCTATTTGACCCGTTCCATTCCTGGTGATAGACAAGATGAGCCAAAGATTAGCTTAACAAAATTGATTAAGCACAAGGGGAGAGTGGAACTAGTAGCTAAATTATAATTCCAATAAGATTTTAGGTGAAATAGTTCATATTTTAGTTGCCCACCCAACTAGCTAACTACCTAGGACCTCATCTTTTAGCTAAGTTTCTGATGCTCATGTATCCCCATGCTAAGTTGTTCCTTGATCACGTGGCTAAAGTGTATGAAAGACAACCATACGCTCTGATACCCCAATGTGAGGGACCCGCCATGTTCATTCACTTAAAATGAGTGTCATCCACTTGACCAGCCCAATTTAAGCAAACCAACCTCGATGACTCCCCCAGGAGCGCACTTGGCAACTCCTCTTTAGGATCAGGTTGAGTATCATACCACGATAGCCTCAACAACTCCAGATTACATCTCTTCATATATTACAAGTCTTATTGAATTTAACAAGTTAATCATACAACATTAAAGAAGACATTGATTCAATGCAATCATATGCAGTGATGACCAACTACTATCTTACCAACACCGCTATGCTACGGATCACTCATATAGCTAATAACTAGTGGTTGCCCTACCCATGGGCGTCGCCACCATAATTTGGACGGCTCCTACCAATCACCCACTTTGCCACCAACGACGGGGTGAGATGGCCGCCAATGTCCTTTACCTATAAAACAACTTAACGGTAGCACCATGAGTACATTGCGTACTCACAGGACTTAATTCCAACATATAATATTTGGTGTATGCATAGGTAGTTATTGGGTATTTGTATAAGTGCGGAAAGCAATGATGTTCATTAAGATTATGACATGCTATGCTCAACATAGAAGTAAAGGTGTTCATCATTATAACAAAGCGCTCATAGTCCATTGTTCAAGCTACCATGGGTATAGAGAGAAAGAACAACTGAATAGTTCCATCCCGAGGGACTCGACGCTTTCAAGACTCTACAGAGGTGTACAACTGTACCCACATGGAAGAATAGGACTAACCACCATACCCCATGCACGAGGTAAGGGTTGCCTCACATCTCCCAACCTTTCCCTAATCCAGTCCAAGTGTCCGATGAAAGTTTCTAGCGGTTGCCCAGTCAATGTCTAGGGACATTCTCGACCGACGCCACCCCCCTTGCTAGTTTCATGGATAAACAGGTCGTAATTGGTTACTTGGCTCGTTGACCCCATCTGTCACATGTGGTCTGTACATGTGCTTACTCAGACTCACTATCCCAATGAACGGTCATTAGCTGCTCCGTGAGTTATGTCACTTGAGATCCCACACTCACAGTGACCTTACCCCTCTCTAGATTAGAGAGTAACAAGGTGACCATTAGATTATATCTCAAGTTGAGGTTGGTCCGTTGAGGCAGGTTTGGGAGAACAAAGGGTTTTGATACTTGTTTTGCTTTGAAATCATTTCTCCTTTTGAAAGGTAAAGCTTTCACAAACAAATTGGTTTTCCCAAAGCCTTTCTGAAGTGACACCTTTGAAACTAGAAGGGATCAAGACTTTATAAAACAAAACCTTTTCGCAAGCCTTTTGTTTGATAAATTGTTAGCAATTCGTTTTGGAAACAAATCTATTTTGGAAAGGACTGAGACTCTCTTTTGAATAGGAAAAGACCTACCACGTATCCTAGTCTTATTTGATTACCTATGAATCAAGTTAATCCCCTCATTCATTTTAGTAGTTAATTAAACCGGTGTAGCATCCTACTCGTGCAAGCATGAGTTCCCTTCTCATACTCGACTTCTACCGTTGCTAAGCAAGTAAGCAATTAAGCGCTACCAACCCATTAATTAAGTGAAGGCTCTAATTCATTGGTGAGTAATTCTAACTTAGTGAAGCATCATTAAGTTATTAACCAAATCTACATGAGATGCATAACTCATAATGAAACACAATAAGTATCCAAAATAGGGTTCATAGTAGTGGGGTGCCTGCCTATTGGAAGAACAAGGTTCCCTTAGCTTGGAACATCACTTGGCGTCTCTCCGATATTGAGTACCTATATGTATGCACATGTATGAGATATGTATGTATGCATGTTATCATATGAATACAGTAAATATGATGCCCATGTGTGCTATGATATGCTTAGACATGTGTATGATTAACTATTAGGTACATGGTACTAGGTGTGTTTAACATGTCTATGTAACATAGCATTATTGTGATGTCGGTATGCACTATCGGACACTCCGTCATGGCTCACGGATGCTCCATCTAGTTTGGGACGTAGACATCTTTGGTGTTTAGTCCTCATCGGATGGTCCGTGATAGACGACGGACACTCCGGGAAGAACTAGGAGCTCTCGGGTTTATTTAGAGACTGAGCTCTATAATTCGGCGGACACTCCAGTGGTGAGCGCAGACACTCTACCAAATTATAGTATGTGAGACACAAGAGGTAAGCTTAAGTGGATGAATGTAATGAGATGGTGCACAAAGCATGTCTCACAAACATCACATGCCCAAGGCAAGCTAACAAAGCAAGTCTCATGACTTTAGGAGACCTAGAGAATAAGTTGTCTATTTAGTACACTATAAATGCATTATTCTTAATCAAAATTAAGATATACCTTTTGGTGTCAAGATCATGCCTAGATGATAGAGAATATCATAAAGAACACAATAAAACTTGTTTCATAATTTTTGGAGTCCAAATGCATCTTCTATGACCTTTACAAGTTGGGGATGTGCTGCTGTGGTACAGCAGATAGTCCACGAGCGGCGGATAGTCCGCTAGGGACGAACACGTGCGCCGGAGCATTTCGCTGGGATGAACACTGGCACCGTTGGACAGTCCGTGGGAACGACCGACCATCTGGTAAAACAACGAACAGCTCGGGTGTAAAAACGTTGGAGATGATTCCCGGGGCATCCGGGCTCCAAATCGGGTGTGGTTTGTTTCTATGGCTTTCTAGTGATGTGGGGAAGCTTCTACAAGTGATGGCTGTGACATGCATGGGCTGTAGGGAGCTCGACCTTGTCAATGGTGTAAACCACCATGGATGAGACATGGAGCTCATGGGAAAGCTTGCTAGGGTTAGGGAGGATGAAGATGAACTTTGGGGATGTGCTCACCATGCCTTGGGTGACTTCTACCTACTACAGTTCGCCTCGATACTACCTGAGGAAGGAGATCGAGCTTCGAGATGCCATGTGCTCGAGGTTGAAGATGATGGCTTGCGCTTGGGGGCCTCCTCCTCCAACTCCGGCAAGGTTGACGGCGCCATGGTGGAGCAGCTCGCTGACATGCTCCAGCAGCAGGGCGTCCTCCTCCTTTTCCTCTTTCTTCTTCTTCTTCTTCTTCTTCTTCTTCTTCTTCTTCCTTCTCCTCTCCTCTTCTCTTATCTCCTTTCTCTCTTCACTATTGGCTGAACGTGAATGAATCAGAGGGAGAGAGGAAGAGGGCTGCTGGTGGTGGTTTTGTGTGAGTGGTGCCAATGACAAGTGGGTCCATGTGTGGTGTGTGTGACACCGCATCAAACTGCATGAGATAGGTGTCGGACGAATTTGATGGATAGTCCGCTAGAGGCGTCAGACGATGTCTGATAGGCTGACTAGTTATGCAAGGATTTTGACGGACCCTCCGTTGTGTGTGAGACACTCCATTAGTGCACAGGTTGGCATAAATTATCCTAAGTCTGTGAGATGTCTTGGCGGATGATCCACTGGTGATGTCG
Source organism: Miscanthus lutarioriparius (assembly GCA_904845875.1). Classification (NCBI taxonomy): domain Eukaryota; kingdom Viridiplantae; phylum Streptophyta; class Magnoliopsida; order Poales; family Poaceae; genus Miscanthus; species Miscanthus lutarioriparius. The sequence continues at coordinate 69,017,440 of CAJGYO010000003.1, forward strand.
GACAATCCACCAAAACTGGCAGTGCTCAATTTTGGGTTGGCCTAGGCACAGGTCAAATTCTAATTTGGACTAAGATGCACATGATGTTCAGCAAGTTCACAAGTAACATGCAAGATTTTGATTAATGGAATTATTAGATGCATTTTTATGCTCAAGGTGCCTGTGAACTATTGTAGCGATTTTTGGGTCATTACAGATTCAATGAGGCTATAAGAGTCACCCTCGCAAGCTATCATCTATCCGAAAAGTAGGGTACATCCATGAGTCACCGAGTCTAAGCACCACGCTTACACTATGAATACTACTTTAACCCAGGAGCTACAAGGATTAAAGTACTCAAAAGAGAGTAACAAACCTGAAGAACAATATGAACAAGATGCTTACATGAATTAGAAGTCAATTACTAGAGAAATCTCAGAAGCAAGCTCAAGAAGAACTTGATTCCGCTAGGGTACAAGCCATAGAGAGAGCACCGACAGGCCAAGACTCCTCCGAAACTCTTCCCTCGCACTCTATCTCTCTATTGCTAATACATGACTAGATCCTATGGAGGACTAATCTTCTCTTGTTTGCGAGCTCTGATCTTGGTGGAAATATGGATTAGGGTTTCTAGCCCTCAGGCTCTCAAGATCTAACTTGGCATGCCTTGGAGGGGGTGCAAGCAGGTATATATAGGCCAAAGCATCAATCCTAAGCTATCAGATCAAACCAACTTGAATAAATGGTAGAGATGTAATCCTTAATGTGGTGGAGAACCGACATAGCAACGAGGGGCAAACAGGTGGACCCCACAGGCTAGCTGGCCTGCAGGTGGGGCTGGTCGGCCCCACTTGCCAATGGCTCGAGGCTCTGCTTGGGTGATTCACCTTCTAGAGTTTTCTAGAGTCTTCCCACGCTGTTTATGTGATGAAATTCTATGTTTTCCTTTGATGAAAGGGTCCTCCTTGATGGTTTTCTGATTAAATTCTGCTAGAAACACAGAGTCATCAAAACTCATGGAATTTATTAGTTTAGACCCCTAGGTCTATGTTGGTGATCTATTTTAGTCATTTATGCAAGGTAGATTGACGGTTTATGATGAATGTTAACTACCGTCAACAAATTCCCGCACACTTAGGCTTTTACTCGTCCTTGATAAAAGGATGGATTACTCAAAACATAACCTTAGGACAAGACATCAACGTAAAACTATGAAACTTTGGGCGGTTGAAGAATGGAACATCTTGAAACAGATCACTATCTTCCTTCAGTCAAGTTAATTAGAGAAACATTTTAAGATTTTTGAAAAACAAAATATAGCTTACCTTCTCCTTTTGTAGTACTCTCAAATCACTCTACATATGTGGTATTTTTGGATCCTCACCAAGGCATTGATGACTTTGCCTTCTTTTTGACTACTTCTAAAAGCTTATGTGGAGTTCAAGTAGGGATAAATGTGAGAACATATTTGCATTGCATATATTGTAAAGTCAAAATAAGGATCAAGGAGAAAAAATGTCATACTCTTAGATCAAGATGTGCATGTGTGTGGATATGTATATGGTGGCTATCCTAATTCTATTATGCTCCTTGAAACATATCTCTCTTGTTTGAATCTTAGAAAACTTTTGCAAGAAAACATGGGCTATCTTATTCATCTCTTTTTTTCAGGCGGGCATCTGAGTACCCGTTGTTTTAGATATCTCGGACACTTGTCCATTTTTTCCAATATGTTTTCTTTTCTTTCTTTTTTTTCTTCCTTTTATGAATAACTTTTGCATAGCCTATGCCTCTCCTTCTGTAGTTGAAACTTTTCAATAGAGACTTTTTACAAGAACTTGGAGCATTTATCCTAACAAACATATTTTTGTGTCTATTCCCAGTGTAGGAGTAGAACATTTTTGGGTGGATGGAAAACATGTTGTTTTCTACTCCTAGTGTAGGAGCAACAGATATATGTGGAGTGTAAGTGATCTTAATCTTGAGAGCATGATAAGTTTCTCAACAAGGGTCACAAGGTTTGATCAAACTCAACACAATGACAAGTAGTATATGTAGAAGGTTTTCCTAGTCTATGTATCATGTTTGGCTCTAGTGGGATATTGCTTACCACAAAGGAGAGGTGTAGCTACTCTTTTAACTTTTTGGAATAAAATTCTCCAATAACAGACATCAAGAATCAAGTTCTCATTATTCTACTATATCTCATTCCACAACAACTTCAGTAACATGGAGTACCCAATAAATAGTTCCCAACAGTAACATGACTTCCAGGAAATGTATTATGTGAGTCTATCCTTAAGTCATGACTAAAATAATCTTTCCTCAGGTTTTAAAGTTGTTTTATCAAGTGATTTTCAATTCGTTTCGAAATGGAAAGTTAAACATGTGACAAAAGAACATATTGGGTTCAAACCTGACCAAGGATAAAGCTCGGGGTGACGTGGCACCGTGATGGGCCAGCTGGCCCAAAGAGGAGGCTAGGCGGCTTGCTCTAGGAGCTATTCGAAGCCCGCTTTGTTGCACATGGTCCTTGGTCTATTACTTCCTAAACTTTATAATTTTCGCGATTAAATTCTGTCTTGTTGTCGCGGTGTGTCTCCCCCACACTTGTTTTCTTATATACCTTTATGCACAACATGGGGAGACAAACACATATCCAACAGAAAATAGAGAGCAGATAATAATAATAAGACTCCATTAATATCATAAGGCACTTTATTACACAAACCAACCTAAACACAAACTCTTGACTAGCTAGCACAAACTTCAACCACTCTAACAATCTGAGCTAAGCAAGTAACCTAAGCATACTATCCTTAAACACTTGACATAACCACTCGTGCCTTATCAAAAACCTATCTCTCTTTTACTTCCTAGTCTTAGCGATAAAATGATTCAAAGCATTTAAATCTTGTTGCAGGCTCTTGTGATAAACGTGTTCTTCGTCGATCCTCTGTTCTAAGGTATAGACAACATCAGAGAGATCTTCAATCTTTTTCTCCAAGAGTGCAATAGTCATCCATGGATGCTTCTTGTAATTTTCTGGAACAGCTAGTGGCGCCTTCCTCTTCTTAAGGGGAACAACCTTGATTTGCTCTGGTAGAGTCCGGACTCCATTGATGATTGTATGAGGGGTGACCGATGCATACTTTGTGCATGTAACATCTCCAAATTTATTGGTCTTCACTCCAGTTAGCACCTCATGTCCCTTCAGAGGTAGCAAGTTGATCTCCTTTGTCACCTTGATCAACTTTTGGGCATCTAGCTAAGGCTTCTACGGACGTGGCTTGTCTTCAAGAAGTGGACGCGATGGTGGCGGAACGATCACTGGATGACAGACAGCTTGGTTGTAGTAGGATTGGTTGGGGCGAACGGGGGCTATCTCTCGTGCCGGGATGATGCTCAGCTCCATAGCGTCGGGCTTCTTGTTTAGATCAAAATCGAAGGGGACGATCTCTTTTCCAACCATTAGAACTAGGGAGGAGGAGAGCTTTGCTGCTGTTGGAGAAAGGAGGCTTTGATAGAAGTAGGTAGGGGCTCGTTTATATAGGGGGGTACAACTTGCAACAGGGGTCAACATCTATCTATTAGAGGTCTCATAACAAAAGAAAAATGAATGCATCGAAAAACTGCGTGATTGTGGAGGGAAAGGATTTAGAAGACACGAGAGAAATGACTAGGCGCGAGGGGACTGACAGGAGGGCTGGCTGGCATATAGGTGGGGCCAGCCGGCCCACATGTCATCTTCTTGTGGCAATTTTTCTCGTGGCAGTTTCTAATCCCTATCTAATCCTAAAAAGTATATTTATGCGTTACAAAACATAAAGAGGATGGCAGTGGTGTAAATCTATGATAAAATCAGGAAGTCTACCTCATCCAAATCCTTAGGTGATTTTTTAGGTTCTAGAAAGATCTTGAGACAGTGGCCATTTACCTTGAATAACGTACCTTCATCATTTTGATGTGTTACCACTCCATGCGACGAGGTGCTTATAACCTTGAATGGTCCTTCCTATTTGCTCCAAAGTTTTTTGTGCCCAAATAATTTCACCCTGGAATTAAAAAGTAATACCTTATCTCTAGGGGCAAACTCCTTCTTGATCCTCTTGTCATACCATCTCTTCGTTCTCTCCTTATATATCTTGGTGTTGTGATATTCTTTTTCATGCCATTCATCAAGCTCAGAGAGTTGCATCTTTCTCTTAGTTCGGGCAACATCAAAGTCCATGTTCCATCGCTTGATGGCCCAGTGAGCCTTGAATTCAAGCTCAACAGGTAGATGATAGGTCTTCCCATAGATGAGTTGGTATGGTGACATCCCAAGTGGTGTTTTATAGGCCGTTCTATAAGCCCATAGTGTATCGGGTAGTCTATGCTTCCATGCAGTCCCCATCTCATTGACCATCTTTTGCAGAATGTTCTTGATTTGTTTATTTGGTGTTTCTGCTTGGCCACTTGTCTAAGGGTGGTATGGAGTAGGGACATTGTGACGGATCCCATGTTTTGACAAGTAGTTGTGAAAATTCTTGTCAGTGAAGTGAGTGCCTCCATCACAAATCACCATCCTTAGAACTCTGAATCTTGGAAATATTGTCTCTTCAAACATCTTCTTAGAGTTCTTAGCATTAGCAGCTATGCATGGCATCGCTTCAACCCACTTGGAGACATAATCAACTGTCACCAAGATGTATTCATAGTTCTTTGACTTTGGAAACAGACCCATGTAGTCGATACCCCAGACATCAAAAAGCTCGATCTAGAGGTTGTCGGTGAGTGGCATGGCATCCCTTCAATTGATATTACTATGCCTCTGACACGCTCCACACCTCCTGATCATGAAGTCCTTTGTATCTTCATACATGGTAGGCCAAAAATATCCACTTTGCCAGATCTTTGAATGAGTCTAGAATGCACCATAATGTCCTCGATTTGGTGATGAGTGGCGTCGCTCGATAATCTTGATGCCTTCCTCTGCTGGTACACATCTCTTGAGTAGTCCATCAGAGCAGACTCTGAAGAGGTACGGTTCATCCCATATGTGGAGACGACTTTCGTAGATGAGCTTCCTTTTTTCTCCTCTAGTGGTACATAACCTACAACCATAAAATTAACAATATTTGCGCACCAGGGGTCAGATTTCATGATCTTGAAGAGCATGTCATCCCGAAGCAAATCATTGATGGGTAGTTCCTGTGAATTCTCAAACTGCATTCTAGACAAGTGATCGGTAATAGAATTTTCTACTCCCTTTTTATCTTTTATTTCTAAGTCAAATTCTTGGAGTAACAAAATCCATCTTATAAGTCATGGTTTAGCTTCTTTCTTAGTGAGCAGATATTTCAAGGTAGCATGATCAGTATAAACAATCACCCTAGCTCCTACTAAGTAAGATCTAAACTTGTCAATAGCAAAAACAATAGCCAAGAGTTCTTTATTAGTTGTTGCATAATTAAGTTGAGGTCCTGCCAGAGTTTTGCTAGCATAAGCAATTGCATGATGCTTTTTATCTTTAGTTTGTCCCAAAATTGCCCCCACAGCATAATCACTGGCATCACACATAATTTCAAAAGGTAGCGACCAATCAGGGGGTTGAATGATTAGTGCAGAGATGAGTGCTTTCTTAAGAATGTTAAAAGATTTCAAGCATGCATCATCAAATTCAAAGGGAACATCCTTGGCTAGAAGATTTGTAAGCGGTATAGCAATGTGAGAAAAATCTTTTATAAAGCGGCGGTAAAACCCTGCATGGCCAAGAAAACTACGGATCCCTCTGATATTTATGGGAGGAGGTAATTGTTCAATTACTTCAATTTTAGCTCTATCTACCTCAATCCCTCTTTCGGACACCAAGTGTCCAAGTACTATGCCTTCTCTAACCATGAAATGACATTTTTCCCAATTAAGGACTAAGTGCTTTTCTTCACATCTTTGCAAAACCTTATCTAAATTTTTAAGACAATCATCAAAAGTTTTCCCATAAACAGAAAAATCATCCATGAAAACTTCCATGATTTCCTCAATCATATCAGAAAATATAGACATCATACATCTTTTGAAAGAAGCTAGAGCATTACATAGCCCAAAAGACATTCTACGATAAGCATAAGTTCCATATGGACATGTAAAGGTGGTTTTGCTTTGGTCATCTGGATGGATCAATATCTAGTGATAACCTGAATACCCATCAAGGAAACAGAAGAAAGAGTGATTCGCTAGTCGCTCCAACATTTCATCAATGAAGGGCAATGGAAAATGATCCATCTTTGTTGCCTTGTTAAGTTTTTGGTAATCTATGCACATCTGTCATTCAGTGATGGTTCTTTGGGGAATTAATTCATTCTTTTTTATTTTTAACAACAGTCATGCCTCCCTTTTTAGGCACAACTTGAATAGGCCTTACCCACTCACTATGCGGTACGAGATAGATGATCTCGGCATGCAAGAGTTTCAAAACTTCTTTCTTAACAATCTCTCTCATCGCATTGTTAAGCCTACGTTGGGGCTCCCTAGAAGGTATAGAATTAGGATCTGTAGGGATGCAATGGGTGCATAGAGTAGGGCTGATTCCCTTAAGGTCCTAGAGCAAGTAGCCAAAAGCAGAGCGATGCTTTTCTAAGACAGTTGTCAAGTGAAGGGATTCTTCCTAAGAGAGTTTCACTTATGATCATAAGAGAATCCTGATCATTATTGAGAAAAGCATATCTAAGACCAAAAGGCATTGGCTTAAGCTCAATGGTGGGCTTAGGTAGTTCCAGCAATTCATCTAAAGGTTTAGGCTCTATAGGATTTTCTTCTTCCTCCTCGATGAAGAACTGGGCATCATCTTCAAGGTTGGGTTCGATCAGATTATCAAGAGATGCAACCTTAACCTCTTCCATTGGGTCTTCCTCGAGAATTGGCTCACTCTCAGCATTTAGAGAATGAGTAATGGGTATAGAGAGCTTAAAGTTTTTCCCAAGGCTGATTTTCAACTTCCACGTTTGTCCTTTTTGGATAAGTCTTTTGATTGGTTGTCATATCAACAGGTCGAACTCCATGATATCAAAGATATAAAAGCTCAAATGAACCATGGTTCCTTGTACCTTGATAAGGAGGGCATAAAGTATTCCCAAACTTAGGAGAATGTGTCCTGAAAGACTTTTTAATAACTTTGCTGTTGGGGTTAATGGCATGTCTTTCAATAAATGATGAGCAAAAGATGCAGACATGATATTAACACCCACAACTAGATTATAAAGAGCATCAAAGAAGCATTGTTGATTTAGTAATGAATGGAAATAGAAGGTGAATCTAAGCAAATCACATCAGAGGAAAGCTCTGATTCTTCTACCCATTCATTGCTTATGATAGATACTAGCTCTTTCGTAGTCTTTTTAAGGAAAGCTTCCTCAGAAAGGTCTAAAGGTTCTTCATCAAATGATGATTTCCTAGACTTCTGGGGTCTCCTCATGGTATGGTAATTCAAGGTGTTTTCATATTCGTTAAAAAGTTAATCCTCAAATTCAAGCATGAAATCCAAAATTAGAGTTTTCTCCTTTTTCGGTGGTTTAGAATCTGGGATAACTGAAGCTAGTGATGGGTCTGGTAAGCATTCAGGTTCAACAATCTGGGATTCATCCTCTAGTAGCTTCTTTTCTACTTCTTCAGGGGTCTTCTCTATGATTTTAGTAAGAATGCTTCTCCTTGAATTTGCGGAAACATGCAAGAAGCGAACCTCCTAAAGCCGTATTAAGACGCTTTGAGGTTTTCCTATCAAGACCCACATAAAAGTGTTGAAGAAGAATAGGGTCTTAAATGGCAACGTCAAGGCCGGTATAAGAGTATTAAAACATTCCCAAGCCATGCCTAGAGATTTTTTTCTTCTTATTTAAAAGATAGAACCTCTAAACGAAGGTTGACTACCCTAGAGATGGGAAAGAATTGCAAGCAAAAGCTAGAACACAAGGCTTCTCAATCTCCTTGTCTACTCCCTATGGGGAGATTATACCAACGTTTAGCTTTTCCCGTTAAAGAGAAAGGAAAAAGCATCTATCTTAAGGTTTCGTCTGACATGCCTACAATGCGTAAGCATGTACAGGTTTGCTCAAACTCATTTAGGTGGGAATAAGTGTTTTCATCATCTTTGCCTGAAAAGGATAGATCCTGAACCATTTTGATTAAACACGGGCGTAGCTCATAGCTAGGTGTTAGGATGGGCTTTGCAGATTCTAGTGGTTGTAAGCGCGCGCTCATAGGTGTGGCGTATTGGTAGATAGGGGTGGATTCTAGATCCATGGTAAAAAGGAAAAGAAAAGGTAAAAGATAAAAGAATAATAATACAAGGATATCTAGGTTCGAAGTTAACTCAGCAACCATTTCCCTGGCAGTGGCGCTAGAAATGCTTGTTAGTATATATTAATGCACACAGAATAATCCGCAAGCGCACGGATATTATATCGATGTAGCACTTCACCGGGAGTACACAGTTTTATATCGAACTCGAGGAAACATGTGTGAGAATAACCAAATCTAACTTAACCCAACTTCATAATCAAGTCTAGATAATAGGAGCGTAGAGGAGATTGCTAAGGTCTTCTAGTTCTAACTTCGATAAGCTTTGTCTTCTATTGTTCAATTCTGGGCATATTACTAGAGAAAACACATGCAGAGTATGTTTCCTATAGCTACAAGGTCCTACTAGGCCTACTAATGGGAAGTGGACTACAAAGGATTCAACGAGTCTATAAGAGTCACCCCCATGAGCTACCACCGATCCAGAAAGTAGGTACATCCACGAGTAACTGAGTCTAAGCACCACGCTTACACTACGAATACTACTTTAACCCAGGAGCTACAAAGATTAAAGTACTCAAAAGAGAGTCACAAACCTAAAGAATAATATGATCAAGATGCTTACTTGAATTAGAAGTCGATTACTAGAGAAATCTTAGAAGCAAACTCAAAGAAGAACTTGATTCCGCCAGGGTACAAGCCATAGAGAGAGCACCGATAGGCCGGGACTCCTCCAAAACTCTTCCCTCTCACTCTATCTCTCTATCGCTAATACAAGACTAGATCCTATGGAGGACTAATTTTCTCTTGATTGCTAGCTCTGATCCTGGTGGAAATATGGATTAGGATTTCTGGCCCTCAGGTTCTCAGGATCTAACTTGGCATGCCCTAAAGGGGGGTGCATGCTGGTATATATAGGTCAGAACGTCAATCCTAAGCTATCAGATCAAACTGACTTGATTAAACAGCGGAGATGCAATCCTTAAGGTGGTAGAGAACCGACTTAGCAAAGTTGGGCTGGTAGGTGGACCCCATAGGTCGGCCAGCCTGCAGGTGGGGTTGGCCGGCCCCACTTGTCAGTGGCTCAGGCTCCACTTTGGTGACTCACCTTCTAGAGTCTTCCCACGCTGTTTACGTGATGAAATTCCATGATTTCATTTGACGAATAGGTCCTCCTTGATGGTTTTCTGATTAAATCCTGCTGGAAACACAGTTTCACCAAAACTCATGAAATTTGTTAGCTTAGACCCCTAGGTCTATGTTGTTGATCCATGTTAGTCATTTATGCAAGGTAGATTGATGGTTTATGATGAATGTTAACTACCGTCAACAAACTCCCGCGCACTTAGGCTTTTACTCGTCCTCGATAAAAGGATGGATTACTCAAAACATAACCTTAGGACAAGACATCAACATAAAACCATGAAACTTTGGGAGGTTGAAGAATGGAACAGCTTGAAACAGTTCACCATCTTCCTTTAGTCAAGTTAATTTGAGAAATATTTTAAGATTTTTGAAAAACAAAATATAGCTTACCTTCTCCTTTTGTAGTACTTTCAAATCACTCTGTATATGTGGTATTTTTGGATCCTCACCAAGGCACTGATGACTTTGCCTTCTTTTTGCCTACTTCTAAAAGCTTATGTGGAGTTCAAGTAGGGATAAATGTGAGAACATACTTGCATTGCATATATTGTAAAGTCAAAACAAGGATCAAGGAGAAAAAATGTCATACTCTTAGATTAAGATGTGCATGTGTGTGGATATGTATATGGTGGCTATCCTAATTCTACTATGCTCCTTGAAACATATCTCTCTTGTTTGAATCTTAGAAAATTTTTGCAAGAAAACATGGGCTATCTTATTCATTTTTTTTTTTCAGGCGGGCATCTAAGTACCCATTGTTTTAGATATCTCGGACCCTTGTCCATTTTTTTCTAATACATTTTCTTTTCTTTCTTTTTTTCTTCCTTGTATGAATAACTTTTGCATAGCCTATGCCTCTCCTTCTGCAATTGAAACTTTTCAAAAGAGACTTTTTACAAGAACTTGGAGAATTTATCCTAACAAACATATTTTTGTGTCTATTCCTAGTGTAGGAGTAGAACATTTTTGGGTTGATGGAAAATATGTTGTTTCGTACTCTTAGTGTAGGAGCAACAGATATATGTGGAGTGTAAGTGATCTTGATCTTGAGAGCATGATAAGTTTCTCAACAAGGTGTAACAGAACCGTCCAATTTATAAGAGCACAAGTACAACAGCAATCACCAAAGCGATCGAACCGTCATACTTGAGCCCATATAAACCCAATAGTCCGATGAAATCACGAAGGATCTCAAACAAACCAACGTACAAACCAAGATCGTACATGATTCACCACAACCAGTCACATGTTACAACATGTTCACAAATAGTTCTCATACATCGGAGTTTCAACGAAGTTAATACAACCGAAATTTAGAAGTAGTGGAAGCAACATAGTTTTGAAACAACATCAAGATAGTTCAAATACATAGCTAGTTTAAGATCATCTCCAACAAAAGCACATAGATGAGATGATATAGAATGACCATGCCCTTGGTCTTACTCTCCATCAACTACAGGAGTTATGCAATGCTTGCAGTAACCATGGTACATAACATCATCTGCAACAAATGGGAATAAACCCTGAGTATGAGAATGTACTCAGCTAGACTTACCTGTCATAAACCAAAATAATAAGAAACCAAGGAGTATGCAAGGCTTTAAAGGTGGAGCTAGCTTGATGATATTTTGCATAAAAAGCTTAAGTGCATAACTTGAAATATATAATATCTTAGCTTCAAGTTATCTCTATTCAATTAAGCATCTCTAAATTAGCACCTATACTAGAGCAAGCACTTGATCAAGCTAAACAAGCGTTAGTAACCATATCCGGTGTAGTAATTTGAGCAATCATCATAACCACCAAGTTTCAATTAGTGCTTCTACGTTGCCGCTGCTCAGTCAAGTTCTCACTATCCAGGAGAGGCGGTTATTCGAATAGATTCCTACCCAGCTGGGGAATTTATTCTTAACACAAACCGAGGCACACCTGTGCCAAGCTAGACTCAGGTCACCTTTGGTACAATTCAGGTACAGTCGCGGGTCCGATCAGCGCCACACCCTTAGAGATTCTACCAATCTGCCAGGAAGATCGGGACTCAAACTTGCCCTTGGACTCACGCCATTGGCTCTCCGCATATCCATACTGCCTCCATTGTGCGCACTTCCACTTATCGGGGCCTAGCCGGAATTGAATTACTCAGCTTTGTGGTCATATCATCGAATCTAGCCAGCTAAGTGCTAGGCATGCGTTCAACATGACATGAGGACGTATAGCGAATCGGTCCTTTATCAACACAGACGGGGATAGATAGGCACCCAAGACCTCCACGCCTTGTTGATTCTCTATCATGATCCCACCTAGTCTCCTTTATTCATTGACACATGGTTATTTCCGTGCTAGCAAATATAGCCAACCGTGATTAGTTATCAGCCTATGTCATGCAGGTGATAGGTAATCACCCGACTTCTACCGACTAAGCATGGCTAAGCATATATTCGATCCTAGACCTACACAGGATTCAAGATATATATCTGTACAAGGAAGATATATGCAGCAAGTGGTTCTAATCAACTTGTAGTACTTAATGCATCAACATAGAAGAATTTGAGTTGATAGTTTGAAAACATAGGAGGCTTAGAATGCTCTAGGGCTTGCCTTTCACAAAGGTTGAGGGCTGATGATCTGGGCACTTGGGCAACTGTTTACCATCGGGCTCGCCTTCTCCTAGGGCCTCCAATTGCTGCACTTCCAAGGGATCGACCTCGTACTCCAACATGGTGATTTCTTAAATCTCACCATTGCATGCACATGCAAAAAGTGAGAATCATGAATGCATAAGAAGGGTCACGGATGACATGACATGATAATGTGCATGGTTAAATGATGACTATCATATTAGGTCATTAGGATGATAACAAAGTTGAATTCTTATTTACTTAGTAGTTGCACATCTCTTCTCTAGAAATTTCAAGAATCCACACTAAGTCCATTTCTGGACCACAACACAGCAGCTACAAGTTTAGATCTTAACTAGAGTTCTACTCAACCAAATTCTATGATCTTAGACTTTCTAGAAATCTTATAAAATTGCCTAGAACTTTAATTTAATCACCAAAAGATGATTCAACCACTATCCTAGTCAAAATAGGTAAACTTCCCAGGTCTATCCAGAAATTTAGAGAGTAAGCATTTTGGGAGATCAACTTCTAACAGCTATAACTCTCAAACCATTTAGTCTATTGCCATGAAAATTTGACACAAGGAAGATAAGTAAGTTATCTACAACTTTGTTACTGACAAGATTCACAGCAAACATCACCTTACCCATGCAATTTACTTAACAACCGAAACTGTTCAAACAGTCACTAAAATTAAATTATAGAGCAATTAATATTTCACTGCATACAAGCAATCAAATTTGGGCACAACCAATGGTACCAATAGTTCATAGCCATTATACACACTCTAGAAAACATGATGGTCAAGCCTAAATAAATTATTTACATGCCTTTATTAATTTATTTGGACACTAAGGTGAAACAAGGAAAATATAACAAAAGTGCACAATAAATTCTGAGAAAATTTCAGTAGCCTACATATGACCCCAAAAGTCTACTGTACAAATTTCATGCCATTTGGATAAATATAGCCATCTCTACAAAAATGACAAGTTGCATTGGCTTATTTTAGTAAACATAGTTTAGCCTAGTGAAAAGTGTCAAACAATAGATTTTATATTTTTCTTACATTCATCCTAGAACAATAACACTATGTAAAAATTTGCATGATCATTAGTTATGTATTTTTACCCCATTTATTTTCACTAGAAACTAGCAATCATTTAAGATTAAATAGGAAGACCATATTCCAATTATGCTTACTATAGGTTTAGTATTTTTCTTAGCTATATAATGTCAACACAAGATCAGCAAAATTGGAATCACAATTTTATCACTTTCCTAGCTCAAGTTATGCATTTTACAATATTGAAAACAATTTAAAAGCACTTATCTTGCTCTATTTAATTCTCCCGGAAAAACATCCCAAATAGTAGGTTTCATATTTTTATCAAATAGTACACTTCATGATGAATCTAACAAATTTGGTTCACCCAAAATGGACATATAAAACTCTACTTATGAATTTTTAAAACATGCATTCAAATCTATGAAAACAATAAGAAATCAAAGAACACAGAGACTGACAGATGGGGCCCACTGGTCAGTGATACCGGGGCAGGGAGGTGCTTCGTCCAGCCATATATCCAGTGACGAGGGTGACACCAACATGTTCCCCTCATCAAGCCACATCGGTTGGTGGTGAAGACATGACCAAGGGTTCACCGGAGATAGCTCGCTGGCGACAATGGCGGACGACAGAGGTAGCGTGGTGGTACGCCAGCGTTCTCTGGCCATCACGTGCTCTGGTGAGGTGCGCTATGACTTTGGGGAATCCTAACGAAGCTATCTAGGGTGGGTTAGGGTTCCAATGAGGAAGTGGTGAGCTCTGCCCACGTGCTTGCTGTGGCAACGGCGATGGCACGGCGGTGCACGACCGTGTTCCGATGCCGTTAGGGCGATAGCATCTAAATGGTCACCGGTGTGAGTTCCTACGACCTACAGAGGTGACAAGATGAGAGAGAGAGAAAGAATGAAAAGGCTAGAGCTTGCATTGGCCACGACAAGCTTGGAGCTCGGCGGCGCTCCGGCGAGACCACCGATGGCGGAAACGACAATGCGCCCTTACCTAGACTTGAAGGGCTTGGCAAAGGGGGTGGAGATTGTAGCATGGAGCAAGGCAAAGCTATTGGCACGCTCGATTGGAAAATGGTGTGGCAATGGTGGCACTATGCAGTGGCGAAGCTGGTGGCGGCAATGGCGAGCTCGGTGTCACCTTTGTGGATTCGAGAGCGAGCGAGGGAGAGGAAATGGGCGAGAGAGAGCAGACGGGCATGTCGTGGCAGTGTTGAAGCCCTCCCTGACCAGACTGATGGGGCCCACACCGGTGTACAGCCGCTAGATGGTGAGCGTGGCTTGATGATGGTCGGCCACCACCGGCCCGATCTAAATCGGCATGAGCCGTTTCAGTTCGACTGAAACTGCCTCCTTCCTCACTCTCTATCTCTCAAACAAGCGTGATTCAGCGAAAACCGTAATAATCAAAGTTGTAGAGCTTCATGAGTACTCCAACTTTGCTTAAATGAGTTTGGTCTGGATCGGCCTAGTTAACAAACTATAGTGCATCAGACATGGGTACATTGAAACTGTAAATCACTCCCAGACTTAGAAAATATTCAGTGCTAGAATAGTATTTTCTTGCTACTTATGCACTATTTTAGAGCAAGTTAGGAGCTGAATTAGACCATAACCCAAAAATAAAAGTTGTTACCCTAGTTGAGTTCTACAACTTTGCTTTAGGGTGCACAGCCATGCAAAGTCTCTAGGGTATAGTTCAACTTAGGTCAAACATGTAACTTGAAAATGGTAGCTTACACTATAATCATGACTTAGAGGCCAAATTGGTCCAAGTCATGAATACCAAAGCTGTTCCAGGTGACATTCTAAACATGTTTATGGTACTCCTAGGGTCCCACAAGCATTTCACACATTAATCACATGTAAACCCTAGCCTAGGTATAAATTTAAGAGACATCACAAGTGATATAAACAATGTAGTGAAGATAGAATTTGACATGCTCATGCTCATGAATGCTCAATGATGCTTATGCTCATGAAATGCTAATGCCAAATGCATGCTTAACACTAGGGTGTTACACAAGGGTCACAAGCTTTGACCAAACTCAACACAATGACAAGTAGTATATGTAGAAGGTTTTCCTAGTCCATGTATCATGTTTGGCTCTAGTGGGATATTGCTTAACACAAAGGAGAGGTGTAGCTATTCTTTTAACTTTTTCGAAATAAAATTCTCCAATAACAAGACATCAAGAATCAAGTTCTCATTATTCTACTATATCTCATTCCACAACTTAAGTAACATGGGGTCCCTAATAAATAGTTCCCAACAGTAACATGACTTCCAGGAAAAGTATTATGTGTCTATCCTTAAGTCATGACTAAAATAATCTTTCCTTAGGTTTTAAAGTTGTTTTATCAAGTGATTTTCAATTCGGTTCGAAACGGAAAGTTAAACATGTGAAAATAGAACATATTGGGTTCAAACCTGACCAAGGATAAAGCTCGGGGCGAGGTGGCACTATGATGGGCCAGCTGGCACAAAGAGGAGGCCGGGTGGCCTGCTCCAGGAGCTATTCGAATTTCGTTGCACATGGTCCTTTGTCTATTACTTCCCGAACTTCGTAATTTTCGCGATTAAATTCCATCTTGTTGTCACGGAGTGTCTCCCCCACACTTGTTTTCTTGTATACCTTTATGCACAACATGTGGAGATAAATACATAGCCAAAAGAAATAGAGAGCAGATAATAATAATAAGACTCCATTAATATCATAAGGCACTTTATTACACAAACCAACCTAAACACAAACTCTTGACTAGCTAGCACAAACTTCAACCACTCTAACAATCTGATCTAAGCGAGTAACCTAAACATACTATCCTTAAACACTTTACCTAACCACTCGTGCCATATCAAAAACCTATCTCTCTTTTACTTCCTAGTTTTAGCGATAAAATGATTCAAAGTGTTTAAATCTTGTTGCAGGCTCTTGCGATAAACGTGTTCTTCATCGATCCTCTGTTCTAAGGTATAGACAACATCAGAGAGATCTTCAATCTCTTTCTCCAAAAGTGCAATAGTCATCCATGGATGTTTCTCATCATTTTCTGGAGCAGCTAGTGGCGCCTTCCTCTTCTTAAGGGGAACAACCTTGATTTGCTTCGGCAGAGCCTGGACTCCATTGGTGATTTTTCATGTTCTAGAAAGATCTTGAGACGGTGGCCATTTACCTTGAATAACGTACCTTCATCATTTTGAAGTGTTACCGCTCCATGCGACGAGGTGCTTATAACCTTGAATGGTCCTTCCTATTTGCTCTGAAGTTTTTTGTGCCCAAATAATTTCACCCTGGAATTAAAAAGTAATACCTTATCTCCAGAGGCAAACTCCTTCTTCTTGATCCTTTTGTCATGCCATCTCTTCGTTCTCTCCTTGTATATCTTGGTGTTGTGATATGCTTTTTCATGGCATTCATTAAGCTCAAAGAGTTGCATCTTCCTCTTAGTCATTTATGTATGGTAGATTGACGGTTTATGATGAATGTTAACTACCATCAACACTTAGTCAATCCTTTAGCTCAACCGAGCCACTACTGGAGTCGCTCGGGATAGTGGAGACAGCAGCAAGGACAAATGAAGCAAGAAGGTCTTGAGCATAGGACTTATCTTGGTTTTTGTTGTTGGAGAGCTATGCAGGCGAAGGAGGTTGGCAGGCGGGTACTGGCTTAGGAGACGACACTTTTGGACGGATGGCTCAGTGGTGGCCTTCCCTCATGGGGAAATGTCAGAACTCACCTCGATTGGGTCAACCCCTTCTTGGGGGACGAGCGCCTAGATGAAGGGGCCAGCTGAGCCATCACTGCCGCCAGGGACCTTGGCCACCTCGCCGATGCTTGGCTGGTCGAGCACCGCCACTGCCTTGGCTGCTTCCTTCACTGGTGCCCTTCCTGTATTGCGGCCGGGGCCATCAAGACCACAGGGGGCAATTAGTGCGGCTGCTTGGGTGATGCGGTCTTACTCATAGTAGTAGGCTTGCTCGAAGCTACCCTCAATGGTGATGACCCCCTTGGGGCCTAATATTTTTAGCTTTAGATAGGCATAGTTGGGGACGGCCATGAACTTGGCGAAGCATGGCCATCCCAGGAGGGCATGGTAGACACTGGGGAAGTTGACCACCTTGAAGGTGAGCTGCTCCTTATGGAAGTTGTTCAGCTGGCCGAAGGTGACGCTGAGCCGGATGCGCCCAAGGGGCACCGCTTCCTTTCCCAGGACGATCTCATAGAATGGTGCCATGCTGGGGCGCAGGCTATTCCGCGAGATGCCCATCCTGTCCAGGGTGCTCGCATAGAGTATGTTGAGGCCACTGCCCCCATCCATCAGCACCTTGGTGAGGCATGTGGTGCCCACGATTGGGCTACCCACGAGCGGGTAGTGCCTTGGGTAAGGAACACAATCGGGGTGATCCCCTTGGTTGAAGGTAATGGCCGTCTGGGACTATCGGAGCCATGTCGGGGGCAGTAAGGGTGTGAAAGGTGTTCACCTCCTGCTCGGTGATACGGCGTTACTGGTGGGATTCATACTCCTAGGAGCCCCCGAAAATCATGAGGCAGCGATTGGCCTCAAGGAACTCAGCGTCGTCCTTCGGGGCGGCGTTCGCTGGGTCGCTGGCCTTTGGGGCTAGCTTTTGGGCCTTGCCCTGCTAACCGAGGGTGCCGCGGATGCATCCCCTGATGGTGGCACAATCCTTGAGGAGGTGCTTTGCCTGCCCCCCATGGAAGGTAGGGGGCTTCGAGCGCCTTCGTGAAGTGCTCGGGGCGTGCCCACGGGGCTGAGACCTAGTGGCATGGTCGGCCGTGGCCACCATCTTCTCCCTATAGTGCTTCCATTCCTTGTTCCTCTTATCACGACGATGCTGGGATGAAGTAGGGTCGTCGCCGCTGTCCCCACCACTGAGGTGCCCAGTGGGCTTGGCCTTGCCGCTGAAGTTGACCTGGATGTCCTCCTCGCTAGTGGTGTACTAGGTGGTGACATCTAGGAGCTCCCACATCATGGGTAGGGTATCATGGCTAAGCACATGGAAGAGTGCCTCGCAAGTCATGCTGTAGATGAAGGCGTTGATCACGTCGGTGTCGGTGATGTTGGGGAGCTCATTGCACTTCTTAGAGAAGTGCTGGATGTACTCCCGAAGGGTCTCATCGGCCCTCTACCTATAGTTGCGAAGGTCCCATGATTTCCTAGGATGAGTGTACATGCCCTGGAGGTGACCAACAAAGATGGAGCGGAGGTCGCCCCAGCAGCGGATGTTGCCAGGCTCGAGCTGCTCGAGCCAAGCTCTAGTTGAGCTCAACAGAAGCAGGGAAAGGTATTGGATGGTGAACTCATCATCCGAATGCGATGCCCAAAGTGCGACATCGAGGAGCCCCTGAGCCTTGGTGGCTCGGGGCATGTCTTCTTGTGCCCGGGCTTTGGCTGGGGTCGCTGGTCGGGCAGGAGCCGAGGGCCGGGCTTAGGTTTCCCATCGATCGGGAGCCTAAGGCTCGGGCAAGCCCCTGAGCCCTGAGTAGAGGCCTTAGCGTGCTCAGGCTCGGGCATGTTCCTTAGTCTGAGGGTGCGTTTGAGCCTACCCAATGGGTATAGCCCCCGAGCCTCCAGGCTATCCTAGGGGTTATACCCATCGGGTAGGCTCACACGCACCCTCAGACTAAGGAACCATAGATCCCGAGGCTTAACATATCCATATGTTAGGATCTCATCCATAGGCACACTCCTATAATCAATTCTATATCGATGCACTGATTTGTTAGTAAACTCTCCTAAGTTTCACTCAAGTTTGACCTAGAGACAACATGTTTCACACATTGTAGGAAAATTTTTAAAAAGCTCGTATTTTTGGATGCACAAAAACTTAGGTTGTTATAGTACACCCCCTATAGGAATCTCATCCTCGAGATTTTGGGGTTTCTACTTTTGAAGGATGGCTTCATGAGTTTACCTAAGGCTGATGGCTTTTACCGGATGTTCTACATGCATTAGTGCATCGGGTTTTGCAAAGAAGCTTTTTTGGAGAAAGGTTTTGGAAGAAGGGCTTTTGGAAAGCAGTTTGCATAAAACCTTTTGAATGGAGAAAGTTATTATTTTTTATTTTTTATTTTTTGAAAGGGGGTGAAGGCAATTTTGCATGATCAAATTGGTTTTTTGAAGAAAGGTCGTTTCTCAAAAGAGCTTTTGAAACTCCCGCAAACCAAGTTCAAAATTCCTTTTGAATTCACTTTTTTGTAATCCAGGTTTTTGGGAAACAAGTTTAGATACGGGTTGAAAATATTTTCATGCACCAAAATTTTGTAAAGCAAGTTCAAATGCTATTTGAGAAAGCTATGTTCTTTAAACAAAGATTTTTGGAACAAAAGACAACTTTGGAAGTAGTTTTCATTCCAAAACTAAACCCCTTTTTTTGCAAGATAGAGAAGCAACTTGAAATGGTTTTCAATTAAATACAAAATTCCTTTTGAAGTCAGTTTTTAAATTTGGAAAACCAAAAACCTTTATCAATTAGCAAAACATTTCGAAGAAGCTTTGAAATTAGGTTTTCAAAAATCCCTCTTTTTTTGGAAAACGCTATTTGAAGAAAATTGCTTTTCTTATATTTTTCAAGGACAAAAACAAAGGGTTTAAAGCATTTTCAAGTACAAAAACAAAGATTTTTGCATAGCATTTTGAAATAGGAGCAAGGTTTTCAAAACAATTGAAATAGGCTAAGAGTTTTGATGGTGAAGAAGTTAAGGGAAGAAAACTTTTTCAAAATCCCCTTTTTAAAGTTGTTTTTTACTCTAAACAAGGGTTTATTTTGCCAAAGCTTTGGGTTTTGAAATCTCTTTGTTAAAACAAGATAGGGTATTTGAACGGAGATTTTTGAAATCCAAAACATCCTTTGTTTTAAGTAAAACTCTTTTAAAGCGGTTGCTTTTGTAGTAAGGTTTTGAAAGGCTAAACTTAGCATTACAGTAGTATGAGGGTACCACTTGGAGTGGTCACAGTCACATACCTCGATACCACCGTACGCCCGGCTATAAGCCATGTGGATGCATCACACATGGGCCCTAGGTTTCGTTGTGGCACTGTGGGTTATGATTACGACACACTACCAAATAAGTTACCGGCAACAACATGATATCCCAAGCTAAGGGGGAGGAGAGCTTTTAGAAAAGGCGAGGAGAAGCCTTTATAAACGATTTTAGAAGCCCTTTTTTTGAAAACACAGTTCTAAATCCTTTGTTTTGCAGATATCGCAAGGAAGAAGGTTACAACCTTAGGTTTTTGAAATCAACACAAGGATGTTTGAAATAGGTTGTATCCCATTTTAGTTTTTGAAACTCAAATCAAAAGTTTTGGTTTTTGGTCAAACTAGATCAAACCCCCAAAAGAGATTTTGAAAATGCTTTAAATAGGTTTTCAGTTTATAAAATCAAGACTTTTATAGAAGGTTTTGCTTTCCAAACCACTTTTGAAATGATTTTCCAGAACATTCGTGCTTTTTGGAGGGGAAGTCTTAGAATTCAACCCATTTTATAAACTTCTCCAAACAGGCTTTTTCAACAAAAGATGATTCAAAAAAGTGAGTACGCGGAGTTTGAAACCATTTTGATGAAAACATTTTGCAAATACCAAAACTTTTCAAGATGGTTAGTTTTGAACTTATGCTTGAGTAATGAGGGAGCGATTTGCAAAATATTTGAAATCCAAGGTAGATCGGACTTATGAAAGGTGTTGAAATCGATGCATGTTTTGAAAAACAAGTCTTACGAAAGTCTTTGTTTTCTAAAACAAAACACATTTTTTGAATGATTTCAAATCAAGTGATTTTTTGAAAACTCTATTTAGTTTTCGAAACAAGCGTTGCTTCCCTTTTGTCTGAACAACAAAACTAGTTTCAAAATTGTTTTGAAAGCATTTCTTATTTGAAAGGTAAATCTTTTGCAATAAAACTTGATTTTATAAAACCCTTTTGAAATCAACACTTTTGAAACTAGATTTTTGAAAACTCATTTTGGTTTTGCAAACCTTTTTGGAAAAGTTGCAGAGAAAATCTTTTTGCAAGAATTTTCTTTGACAAATCAGTTGCGAACCATTTTGAAGGCAAAGTTGATTTTTGAAAGGGTTTTGGCTCTCAGGGTGAAATCAAAGCATTTAAAACAAAATCGAGCCAAACGATCTTTGGTTTTGCAAATACTTTGTTTAAGATTGGGATGAAAAGCAAAACTTTTGTTTTTCAGAAGTGAATTTGTAACGCCTTCTGAAAGGAGACTGTTGTTTTTTCAAACTTATTTCATAAATAGCTTTTGAAATGAAATCAGGTTGGGAAAGGAACTAAAATTGCTTTCTTTTGAAATATGGAAAACCTTTCAAAAATGTTTTGAAACTATTTTTCTTTGAAATAAAATTGCTCTTGTTGAAGAAAAGACTTTTTCAACCAAAGAAGGAAGGACGATTTTGAAAATGTGGTTTAGTTGGAAGCCGAAAAACATTTTGAAATGGTTTGGTAAAGATACGACGCATCGGCTTTATTTTTTGACTCTGATAGCCGGGGTTACTTATCTAGTCTTAGGATGGCTTAGGTTAGCCGACTAAGATAACTAAGATTTGGAGCCTCACATACAGCACACAAAGTAGCTTCTGTAGCCTACACTCAGACATTCAAAAGCACAAGAAGCATAACAACATAAGACCTAGGCAATCAAACAACATTACAACTCCTATATGCATAGTGTTGACTTAAGGCAACTCCTAGGACTTCAACGTCTCATACAACTACCGAACTAGCATGGGCAGTATTAGGAATGTTCTCTATAGGTCAACTTTCCATAACATGGAGGTTAGATTAGCAGTAGAACTCAAGGCAGGGAGAGAAACAAGTGTTTGCACCTATAGTTCTACATCAAATAGGATGGTTGGCTTCTATACTAGTGTTTGGTCCTAAATGTCTCATCCTAGGTCAACTATGGCTCTGATACCAACTAAAATGATCTACGATTTCCTCGAAGGAAAATCCACATATTACATCATAATGTGACAGTCCAGGAAGACCAAGGTATCACAATAATATTATTCAGTTGATACCACAGTTCATACATTGTGTAATTACAAGTTTATAAGGTATTACAACACTTAGTAACACATTTAAGTTGCGTCAAGGTAATGGCTTCAAGCAATTCTACCATGCAACCTATCATAGTTCATTTCCATGAAAATAAAGCACTAGTAGCTATATTACTACATGTCTAATAGGATTCTACGAGGATGGGTGGGACGTGGCCCCTATTGACTAGTCAACTCCGAGATCCTCAGTGTACTTGTAGTCGTTCTCCTCATAGTACTGTTGTCGTTTGCATTCTCTTCCACCAACGGATTCTGGTTTGATCAACATCACCCTCGATGCAACTACTACGATAGAGCGATAAACACAGCAAAGGAGTAATCGATCACTAAACTAAGAAAGATCATGAATAAAGAGGTAACAAAGCATGGGAAGATCGAAAAACACCAAAAGGACAATAAAGGAAAAAAATGACTTAGCCCTCACGGAGGATGTCTGATCCTTGGGCCTGAAAGAGGCCAAAGTAGTTGTTCGCTAAGCACAAGCTTAAGTCACAGCCTAGCCAATACTTCCCGGGCCAATTATGTTGACATGTACGACTTCAAGATAATGGCCTAGACACTAGCTCAACTTAAGCAAACACCACAGAAAACATGGCTAGCTGTCACGAAGTGAGTCCGTTTCCTCAGGCTTAAAAGGGGCAAGGGAGAAAGTCAGCTAGGCATGCCCATTTCACATCCTTGGTATAGAAGGCACTCTACTGGTCGATCAGGTCGACTCTCATGGTTTCAAGAACATGACATAGACCTTAGCTTTGCTAACTAAAAGTGATAGTTTGGTCTTTGATCGGATCATCATGGCTAAGGATGGGATCGAACATAGCGGGCTAAGGGGGAAAAGGGAGAAGTTCTGGTCCCTCTCAATCCATACACCATGGTAATTGATGAGAATCGAAGAGAGGATGGAACAGGAGGAGAAAAGAGAGCAGTAGTGGTCTGCTTCTTCCAATCCTCACGTCATGTCAAAAGATGGGGCATTGGAAGGGAGTGACACACAAGGGAACATGAACGCCCAAATCCACTTGTAGGGTACCACAACCTACGTGCACTAAATGGCACCAAGACATCCCTAGGGGTCTTAGCGGTGCGGTAGTCACCGCGAGAACCTAAGGGTGCTAAGGTTCATAGTACTACAAAGCCAACTAAAACACGAGGGAACGAGTTACGCTCAGCATCACGGCCACGTCGAGACGAACCCACAACCAGAATGCTCTAGTGGAGTGCAATCCCTCGACCAGCTCGAAGGCTTGGTCTACAAACAATAAAATCACAATACACAATAACCGATAACACAACCAAAATGGAGTACACATCACCATAGCACAAGACTTAGACCGGCACAAAGGCACGGCAAACGCATAGATACAAATAGATCATGTATGAACATGTATGAGCGATAATAAAAGGAAGGTTTTTGTCGATGACGTCGAAGACAGCGTCGGCAAAGGTTGAAAGGTTCAACCTTGATGGTGGCAGGGAAGGCGAGGCTCGCTGCATAGCGTCTGGGCGAACTACGGCCAGCTGCAGCAAGCTTTGGCCGGTTGTGGCTTAGTGCAGCCACCCTTGGCTGGCTCTGGCCTACTTCTGGCTTGCCCAGCATGGTTGTGGCTGGCTAGACGTGGCTGTGGGAGGTTGGGAGATGGCTACTGCTATACGGGATGGGTCAATGAGGTTTGACAACTACTGCTCCTAGTGGGTGGCCAAGGTGGAGGTCATAGGGGTGCTGCAAGATGGAGACTTCGAGTAGGAGCCCGCCTTAGTTGAGGAGTGGAGGTGAAGCTTCCCAGCGACAGTGGAAGACAATGCCACGAAGGCTGGTCTCAAGCAGGAACGACGAATAGAAGGAAGAAAGGCAGGGGCTTTGGTTCACTATGGCTCACCATCGGTGGAGGAGGAGCTCCGATGAGGTGGTGTTGTGGACGTTGGCATGGTCAGCAACTCTAGTTCCTAGCGAGTTTGTGCTGCTAGTCCCCAGCGAAGTGGTGGTGTGGCTTTGGCATCGGTTAGCAAGGAGGGAGAGGCCGATGGTGGGGTTGAGGTGCTCTAGGTCTAGTGCGGCGAGGTAGTGGTATTAGCTCAGCGTCGGCTAGACGGCGAGGGGTGAGGTAGGGCGCGTTGTTGAAGGAGTTTGATGGTATGAACAATGACGTCGTGGCCTCGGTGGTGGTGCAATGGTGGAGGCGTAGGCCTACTTGGCGCGGATCCTCGGTGGTGAGGACTAGAGGCTTGGCCGTGGCCAAAAGATGAAAGCGAGGTACAGACAGATGAGGAGGAGGCACGATGGAGTAGGATGTCGAGGCTGAGGTAGAGGCGGTAGGCATGACGTCGCAGTGGCGAGGCACGACATAGCGTTGCGGTGGTGGTAGGGCTTGGCGCAGCCTTGGACACGGGCTTAGTGTGGCAGTAGGTGACACAGATGTCCTCGGTGGTCACAAGACAATGGTGAGAAGGGCTCAGCATGGAGGAAGAAGAGGTTGACTTGGCACGTTATGGGCTTAGCAAGATTGGCTAGTGACTCAGGGAAGAATGGCGAGGTCGTGCATGGCTAGCTGCTCACCGTACAGAGCTCGTCGGTCGATGTTCGGCTGAGGTGGGTGGCACAAAGGTGGTCAAAGTTCTTCGCAATTGGCTGGTGGCATGGCATGGTGAGGGCATGGATGCTGTGGAGCTAGAGAAGGAGCTCGTGATGGTAGCGTGATTGGTAGAGTGAGGCTGCGGCCAGCTGCTTGGCTCTAGGTGGCGCAAAGATAAAGCAGGAAGCAAGGAGAAGGCCTAGCGGCGATGGTTGAGGAATGGAAAAGAGGAGCGGCGGCTACATGATTTATATGGGAGCACGGCTAGGGTTAGGATAGCGAATGACCCTATGGACGGTAGTGATCCATATTGTGGATGAGCAGGTGGGGAGCAGGGCTATCATGAATTCTCTGCATTGGGGCGACGGTGGCGGCGGCTGTGTAGCAGGCGCTGCCTAGGGTTTGGGTGAGGTGCACATCTAGCGGGCCAGCTGGGCCATGATTGTTGGGGCATGGGCCTACACGTGGAGGGGGTGCGAGCGGACCATGGAAGAGTTGAGCTAGGCCATGTCCTGGGCTGAGCAGAGCGCAAGCAGGACGGGGTCAAGTGAAAGGTCCCTAGTTTGGTTTTGGTAATTGAGTGACAACCTTGGTGGACTAATGTGTTTAAATGTGAGATACATAGGTGATTAGTCCACAGGTACACTTGTGTGAGCAACTCATGCCATGATGGTGAAGATGGCTTGGATATGTTGCAAAGTCAACACATGTGATGAAGGAGCTCAGTGCATATGAGACATGACATTGAGTCATGTGACTAAGGTGGAGAAGTTCAAGACAAGACTTGGCTTGATGGACCGATTGCAAGCGTGAAGGGCAAGTTGGAGGCTTTGGAGTGATGGACCACGCGGCGGTGAAGCTTGAGCAAGACTTGGCACCGATAGACGAAGGCAATGGTGAAAAGCAAGTCAGGTCAAGATCGATGAACCAACAAAGTCATGTGATGATATGAAGTAGATTATATCATTTGTTGATCAAGGTTGGTGTATGTGTTGCATCGACATTGGAGGAGATAGAATGGAATGCGCAAGGCAAAGGTATAACCTATAGGGCATTTCATTTCATCGGTCATAGGTGTGTAGAGAAGTTTATGACTAGGTTTAGGATAGATGGCCATACTCTCAACAGGGGCAAACTTGTTTGCATATCGGTCATCTAGTGCCACTCGAGTGATCTAACTTTGCATCGTTGCAAGGATCGAGTGGCTAACAGGTGAACGGTGGACTATCTAGGTCGATAGGGGCAGACTATGCGCTGGCTAATTTACAAGGAACAAAGGTTCTGGATAGTTTCTAGACATGTTGTCGAGTTTGAATGGTAGACTATCCACCTATAATTCCTGGACTATCCGCGATAACTGTTTTAACTCCAAAGTCTAGTTTTAGGTGAACGGTGGACTGTCCAGGCCCTAAGGGGCGAACTATCTGGGGTGACCTTTGTAGCACCTAACGGCTAGTTTCAGCATAAGGGCAAACAGTCTGGGCCCTAGGGGTGGACTGTCCGCAATTCAAATTCTAGCACGTGTCCTAAAGGCTAGTTTGAGGTTGCGAAGAACAATGGTTCTAGACAGGTTCTGGACACGCTGTCGAGTTTGAACGGCGGACTATCCACGGTAACCGTTTGAACTCCAACGGCTAGTTTCAGGTGAACGGCAGACTATCTAGGCCCTAAGGGGTGGACTATCTAGGGTGACCATTGTAGCACCAAACGGCTAGTTTCAGCATAAGGGTAGACTATCTGGGCCCTAGGGGTGGACTGTCCACTATTCAAATTCCACCACGCGTCCTAACGGCTAGTTTGAGGCCTCTCTCTATAAATAGAGGGGGTGGCCAGCCATTTGAGGTGCTTGGCACCTTGGGGACATAGTATCAGTGTGTGAGAGTGCTTGGGAGCTCTCCAACTCACTTGTGATTAGTGCTAATCATATCCGCTAAGTGAGAGAGCGATTCTAGTGTGGTGCATGAGAGATTGCAAGTGTTGGCACTAGGAGATCGAGTTGCAAGCCGGTGGTGCTTGTTACTCTTGGAGGTTGCCACCTCCTAGATGGCTTGGTGGTGGTCTTAGTTGAAGCACGCAAAGAAGATTGTGCGGTGCTCTAGATAAGTGATTGTGAGGGGTATTGTGCTCACCCCGCGGGAGCCATGAAGAGCAACTCTAGTAGAGCGAGACACGAAGAGCGACAAGTGGTCTGGTTGGGTCAAGTGCTAGAGCTCATGGTATGCACCCATGTGGGAGAGTGTGACTTGTGGGTCACCACTAGCAAGAGGACCGACAGCAACCTTGGCAACCTTGTGGGTCTCAACAAGGACTAGAATGTTGGCAAGCACGTGAACCTCGGGATAAAAATCACTGTGTCATCATCTTCCCATTGGTTTGTGATCCCCATACACAAGCTTGTATTTACTTTCATATATATTGTGCTTGTGTAGTTGCTCTTTTAATTAATTAGCTTTGTGTAGCTTGTTAGTTACCTTGTTTCTTGTGTTGCATAGAAGTAGCTCCTTTGTATAACTAGTTTACTTTTGTAGTAGATTAGTTGCCTTGCTTAGTTTGTGTAGCTAAGTAATTTTAGCTCTCTAATTTGGCTTGTGTAGCCTTGTTATTGAGCATTGCTAGTGAGCTTAGGAGCTTTCTGCTTTTGCTTACTAGTTTGTGCAGGAGCTCCCTGGTGCTTGCAATGTACTAGTTGCATAGGTTTATGTGACCTGGCTACTAAAATTGTTTTGGTGAGATCTAGCTAGCCCGACACCTTTGTTTCCTAATTAGGATCCTTTTAAGGTGCTTGAGAACTTAGATAGAGGGGTGTAGTTTGGGCTAGACCGATAGTTTTAATTCCACATTTGTTTCGGTTAGCTGATGCGATTAATTTTAGAAAGGACTATTCACCCCCCTCTAGTATGTCATCTTGACCCTACATCAAGGCATAGGCAGGGGCCTACTGTGGCTCCGAGTTGGGCCATCGACATGGGATGGGCCAGGAGGAGGGATGGGGGTTGGTTGGGGCATGGTGGAGAAGGCACTGGGCCTAAGCCCGTGCGGTTGCACTACTAGGCCGAAGAGAGGGGAAGAGATGAGGTGGGCTAAAAGGGAGAAGGAAAGGGGGGTTTGGCCTAAGAGAAAGGAAGAGTTTTTTCCATTTTGCCAAAATGATTTGAGAGGGATTCAAAAGGGATCTGACAGGAATTTGCTATGGATTTGTGCACTCCAAACTCCAAACAAAACTCAACTCAAAACCAACTCAAGAACACATGCACACTCCTACAATCAATTCTATATGGATGCACCGATTTGTAAGTAACCTCTCCTAAGTTTGATTCAGGTTTGACCTAGAGACTACATGCTTTACACATTGCTAGAAAAATTTTAAAAAGCTGGTATTTTTGGATGCACAAAAACCTAGGTTGTTACACATGTCCTGTTGTGGTTGTCGTCATGGTCTTGTTTCCACGTCATGGCATGGCATGGTGTGACGCTATAGTGCTGGTCATGATGGCACTATTGGCATGGTGGTTGTTCGCCAACTGTCATGTGCAATGTGGGCTTGTTGTGGCCTTCGTCATCATCTCCCATACTCAAGGTGGTGTCGTGGTGTCAGTACAAGAGTAGGTACCCACTCCTGGGTCATCGGTAGCCTTTGCTGGTCGTGGTGCCGGTGGCCTTGATCCCGGACTATGGGGTCGAGGCCCTCGTTGGCTTGATTGATCTTGAAAGTCAAAGTCATGGTCGTGTGCCCCATCCCGTAGTGGGTGGGGCCGTACACCCGTCTTGTCGAGGCGTATTTTGATGGTGGGATGTTGTACCGATTGTCACGACCTGGTGGTGCTGTCTGGTCCATGCAGGGGAATGCAGGAATGGCGCCAATCCCCGAGACAGTTATCCCCTCAGTCCTAGTAGCATGAGTGGAGCGTGCCTATCTCTGTCAAGGTTGGCGTACTTGATGGAGCCTGATCCCTCCTCATCCTTCCCAAGGGTCGAGACATAGGAGGGGTCGTGTGGTGCTGTGTGGCATGTAGTGGAAGGAGAAGGAAGAGGTCATGACGGATAGCGTGGTTTGGTGTTTGGCCTAGGGCCTTTGTGGTTTAGGTGAAGCTGCGATTGTTGGGCCTCTACTATTTGGCCCAGTGTGGGCCGCCTGATCGGCTAGCCAATTGGTGTGCTGAGATACCTAGGGTATCATAACCCCGACAAAACACTAACGAGAAGGGAAAGCAAAAGGTCAGGAGGACGGGACTTATCTTTGCTTCTGTTGTTGGAGCAGCGTGCTGGTGAAGGAGGGCGGCGAGCGTGACTTGGCTCAGGGGCTGAGCTATTGGGCAGATGGCTCGACGGTGGCCTTCCCTCATGGGGAAGGGTTGGAACTCACCTTGATTGAGTTAGCCTCTTCTGGGAGGTCGAACGCCTAGATGGAGGGGCTAGCTGAGCGATCGTTGCCGCCAGTTGCGTCAGGCGCCTCGCTAGAGGTCGGTCGGCCAAGCGCCACCATCATCGTGATTCCTTCCTTCATCGGTTCCCTTCCTGCATCATGGCCAGAGCCAGTGGGACTGTAGGGGGCAGACAGTGTGGCTGCTTGGGCGACAAAGTCTTGCTCACAGTAGTAAGCTTGCTCGAAGCTTCCCTCAACGGTGATGACCCCGTTCGGGTGGGGCATCTTCAGCTTTAAGTAGGTGTAGTTGGGGATGACCATGAACTTGGCGAAGCATGGCTAGCTGAGGAGAGCATGGTAGATGCTAGGGATGTCCACCACCTCAAAGGTGAGTGACTCCTTCTGGAAGTTGTCCGGCTGGCTGAAGGTGACATTGAGTTGGATGCGCCCGAGGGGCATGGCCTCCTTCCATGGGATGATCCTGCAGAACGGCGCCTTGCTGTGGCACTGTCAAGGGTTCTACATAGAGGATGTTGAGGCTGCTACCTCCATCCATTAGCACCTTGGACTAGAATGTGGTGCCGACAATTGGGCTAACCACGAGCGGGTAGTGCCCTAGATGAGGAATGTGGTCGGGGTGATCCCCCTGGTCGAAGGTGGTGGCCGTCTATGACCACCGAAGCCGTGTTGGGGCGGTTAGGGTGTGGACGGCATTCACTTCCTGCTCGGTGATGCGGCGTCGCCGTCATGACTCATACCCCTCATTTGGTGGCATGCTGAGGCGGCCCCCGGTGGTTTCCAAAAATACCTGCGCCAAACCGACCATGGATTATTATAAGTAGGAGGGTAGAGCTCACCTTCAACACACACCTCATTTGGAGCCTCTACCTCACTACCACATCTTGTACTCTTTTTACTTTTAGTAGCATTTGGAGTAAGGCAAGAAGCTTCATTGGAGAGCTTCTACCTTGGAGGATTCTTGGTATGAATAATACAAAGAGTTCACTTATGTTCTTGCTCTCACATTATCAATATAGCTTTACTTATGAACTAGACTATAGTTCTCATGTTATAATCTTGACATATGAACAAGCCTATAGTTTGTGTGTTATGATCTTAACATATAGAACTTTATGCTTAACCATTCATATGACTTATATGATTAGAAGTAGAGCTAAGTTGGGGTGATGGTTCGTCGTTCCTTTGGGTTTGCTCATGTCCTATGCTTGTCGATCCATAGGGTCAGAGTCCCGAGGGGATATGGGTAGTTTCTTTGTACATGGGCATGGTGCTCAGGTGCACGGAAGCCTTCGGATATGACGGTGCCCCCCGGTTGAGGGGTAGACGGCAGGTGGTGATAGCCCAGTCCATCCCTTGTAATCCCCCACATTCGGGTATTGTGTAGGAGTCTTAAAGTCTCTCGCGCTTGCTGGAAGACCAGTGCTCGGAGATCTCCACATCCATCTTACACTTAGTTCTAACTCTAATCATGTAATTTGTATGATCATTATCTGTTCCTTGGACGGCTATATTAGAACATGCTTGCTCCACTTAGGACATTTATTTATTCTTTGTTTCTCTTTTATCCTTCAGGTAGGCTCAAATGTGTGTCCACTATCCTTGAAATACCGATTTTACCCCTGTCATGAACTATTGGTTCACTATGCAAGTATGTAAATCTTGTTCATATCCATGGTAGACTCTTTACACTTTGTCATCCTTTGGTAAAATATAAATAACGATACCCTAAATACTTTTGGCTGAAATGCTACAATGATAGATCCATACGCTTGCGGATATTAATTTTGTAATCATTAAGAACTATCATGGTTGGTGTTTCTTGGTGGGATCGCTAAGGTTTACCAAATCTTAGTGATAGTGCTAAGAAATGCCAACTAGTATTTCTAGTGCCACTGCCAGGGATGGATTTTATCTCCAACCTTGGTAGTGACGCTAAGAAAGGCCAACAAGCATTTTTGGCGCCATTGCCGGGGAGGGCATAGGTGAAAAGAATCTAGTAGGGCATGATCATGATCACATGCAAGTAATGGTAGCCATAGTTTATGCAGGCTAACTCTGCTTATTTTGTTCCTGTTGTGGATGAAAACAAGATAGTGTATGACCAGTTACAACCTGCCAGAAAACTACACCGATAATCCGAAGGCACTCCTAAGGAAGAGCCGATCTCGTACCGCTTCTTCTTCTGCTACTCCGCTAGCAGTTAAGCTAGTCACCCCCACACCATCCACTACTACTGCTATGGCCAAGACACTCCGCAACTTCTCCACCCCCACTATTGCCAACATGCCCATTGGGCCCGCTGTCAACACGGGCAATGGAAACTTCGAGCTGCACACCGACCTGATCACGATGGTGCAGGCAAACCAATTCTGTGGCAAGGACGCAAGTGCACACTTGCAACACTTACTAGAGTTGTGCGACACCATCATCATAAAAGACATCGCACTAGTGAGCATCAGGCTACGTCAGTTTCCCTTTTCCCTCGCGGGGAAGGCAAAACAGTGGTTTTATAAGGAGAAGGAAGTTGTCAACACGTGGGACAAATGTTTCGCGGTGTTCCTCGCGAAGTTTTTTCCCATGGGCAAAACCAATGCCTTGAGGGGGAAAATTTCAAACTTCTAGCAAACTTCAATGGAATCCATCCCCAAAGCGTGGGAGAGGTGGCAGGATTACATCCAGACATGCCTACACCACGGGATGGAGAACTGGCTCGTGCTCTAGAACTTCTACGAGGGGCTTACGCCCATGTCGAAGGGGCACGTAGATGCCGCTGCTGGAGGAGCGTTTCTCTCCCTCACCATCGATGGAGCCACAGCTCTCATCGAAAAGATTGTGGCCAATCAAAGCTCGGGGGAGGAAAGGAAACAACAAAACGGCATGCATACCGTGAAGGAGGCGGATATGCTTGCCAAAAAAATGGATTTGTTGTTCAAAAGACTGAACGAAAGGGCCACGAGAAGGAAGCCATGAAGGCCACTGTTCAGGCCATGGACTCGTAAATGACTTGTGAAGACTGTGGAGAAGTTGGCCACTCAGGGAATGATTGCCCCGAGACCCATGAGGAAGTTGCATATCTCAACAATGGGTTTCGCCAACAAAACAATAATAGGTGGAATAACCACTCCCACCCACAAGGAGGTAATTCGAACTACAATTCAAATTTCAATTCGAATCAACCTTCCTTGAAAGACTTGGTCCTAGGCCAAGCAAAAATAAATGAAAATATCACTAAAAAGCTATGTATAATGATAAAATAATTGAAAATATAAATTCTAAACTTGAAAATTTATCCTCCTCTATTAAAAACTAACTGAGCTTTAATAAAATGATAGAAACATAGTTAGCTCAGATTGCTGCCGCTATACCTGTTTCCGATTCAGAAAAGATTCCGGGGCAACCTAAAACTTCTCTTGAATCTATCAAAATGGTCTCAACG
Organism: Miscanthus lutarioriparius; assembly: GCA_904845875.1. NCBI lineage: Eukaryota > Viridiplantae > Streptophyta > Magnoliopsida > Poales > Poaceae > Miscanthus > Miscanthus lutarioriparius. Next base: position 69,050,023 of record CAJGYO010000003.1, read on the forward strand.
AGGTTTGGTAAGCCTCTATGTCGGGAAAACCACGATTATCTCTTAGATCCAACATTCATCGCCAAGAAAGAAGATCCTGGCCGCCGACAATCACATGCTCAATTGGCCCACATGTCTTCCACAACACCTTCTATGACCTTGGAGCAAGCATCAATGTCATGTCCAAGGTAATATATGATAAGATACTGGGTGGACCTTTGTCCACTTCATATATTTTTGCCTATAGATGGCAGATCAGTCTTCACGAAAGCCGGAGGGATTAGCCAAGGACATCTTGGTAAAAATTCAAGACACAAACATCCCTACGGACTTTGTCGTTCTAGACATGGGCCACAATGAGGAAGTTCTCCTCCTCCTAGGGAGACCATTTCTTAACACTACAAATGCAGCTTTACACGTGGCATCAGGGCATGTTAGCTTTCATATTCAAGGGCAAATAATAAGATGCCCATTCAATGGTTTTGACATGCATAAACATATTAAAACAAACAGTCCAAGAAACAACCTGTCACAGAACCGAGCAATTTATAAGAGTACAAGTACAATGGCAGCCCACAAACGGTCGCACTATCATACTTGAACCCATATAAACCCGGTAGTCTGTCGAGTACCACGACGGGTCTCGATAAACAATTTACAACAACCAAGATCGTACATGATTCAACATACATGCCACATATTACATAAAGTTCATAGATACATTTCTCCATCAGAATACGAATAAAAGTTATTACAAACCGAGTTTGATAGATAAAAGCGGAAGTAAATTAAGTTTGAAAGTAAAGTTTCCAACATAGTTTAGTACAGTGCCAAAATATGATCACGGTCCACAAAAGCATGTAGAAAGATTAATAAAAAGCTTGCCCAAGGCTTACTCCTCATCCACAGTGGGATAGAAGCAACTCTTGCAATAACCATGATACACAGTGCCATCTGCAACATGGGAAATAAAACCCTGAGTACGAGAAGGTACTCAGCTAGACTTACCCGTCATAAACCAGAAATAAAATGACTCCAAGGATTATGCAAGGCTGTATAAGTGGAGATAGCTTGACAACATTTTGCATAAAAGCAATTGACTTATTGTACAATTAGAATTCCTTTATCAATTATTTATAACTATCCATCTCTAGATTAGCAACTATCCTGTGCCAAACATGTGGTATATCCATTTAAAAGCATACAATAGTAACCATAGCAGGTATTGTAATTCCATATTCATTCGAACCATCATGTTCCATAACATAGTTACTACGATGTTGGGACTAGCCAAGTTTCTCACTATCCGGGAGAGACGGCGATTCGAATCGATTTCAACCAGCTGGGAATTTATTCCTAACACAAACCCAGGTCTACCAGCCACAATAGCCTTAGGTCACCTTTGGTACAACTTAGGTACACATTTCGCGGGTCCGTACCACGCCGCACAATCTGGAACACCAGATGCCAGGACGTTCAGGCCTAGCCTGCCCTTGGGCTCAGTCTGATCGTTCCCCGGAAGGAGCGCACAACAGAACGGGTCCCGGCCTGAGTTGAATTACTCGGCTTCGTGGTCGAAACGAGTTATCCGGCCAGCTAAGTGAGAGGCATGCGTTCAATCTTGTCAGAAGCGCCAACAACGGTACGGTCCTTAATCGACACAGACGGGGATAGATCCACACCCAAGACCTCCATGTCTTGTTGCTTCTCTATCGACATCCCGTCCGGTCTCCATTTACATTAACCATGGTTCTTTTCCACGATAGCAATTATAGCCAACCGTGCTCCCGTATCCACCTATATCTCGCAGGTGACAGGAAATCACCCGACTTCTACCAGTCTAAGCACGGCTAAGCATATATTCGATCCTGGACCTATACCGGTTAAAGGTGTAATAGCTGGACAAGGAATGTATATGCATCAAGTGGTTCCATTCAACTCTTATAACCTAATGCATCAATCATAAGTACTTAAGTAATCATCTGTAAAATACTGGGAGACTTAGAATGCTCCGGGGCTTGCCTCGCAGAAAGGAAGTAGGGCGGTGATCAGGACACTCCGGAAGCTCTTCAGGATTCTGCTCCACGCCTTTGGGAGCTGCGGCTTGCGGATTCTCCTGCTAGTCCCCTTCCTCTGCTTCTTTGAATTCCAGCAACGTTATCTCTTCCTCCGATCCTAGATGCATGAATATGGCATAAGTATTACGAATGCATATATGTTAACAAGTGCATCATGTTTATTGAATAGGTGCATATCTCTTCTCGATTATTTAATTAGTACTTCCACAATGCATCGACTATATCACAAAACAGCAGCTACTTGTTTTACTCATAACTAGAGTTCTACTAATCCAAATGCAGTGATCCTAGACTTTCTGGAAAGCTTATCAAATTATCTACAACTTTGTTATTAACCATTTTTACAGGAAACATCATATCTATCATCCAACTTAGCAAACTCCAGAATCTGTCCGGAAACTATTCCAATTCGCATTATAAAGTAACAATACTTCTACTTCATATAAGTATTCAAATTTTTACAACCAAAAGTCTACCAACAGTTTAAGCATACCAAATACATCCAAGAAAACATAATGGTGAAGCCCAAACTATTTATTTAAATGTCTTTATTATTTTATTTAGATATTTAGGTTAAATAATAAACATATACCAAATGTGCATCATAAATTCTCAGAAAATTACAGTGGCTTACTAGTGCTACTAATAGACTACTGTAAAAATTTCATGCCATTTTGCCAAGTAGAACATCCTATACAAAAATGACAAGGCAGCAAGGCTTGAAATAGCATAAATAGAAAACCCTAGTGAAAAGTGTCAAGCAACAGATTTCCTATTTTTCTTAGCATCCATATACTAATAGGATAACCTCCATCAAATTTCATGAATATTGGATTCCTAAATAATTTATAAAAATTCACCCAAGGATCTCCTAATTATAAAATAAAAATCTATAACTACGAATCTACACATGCACTGATCCTCAAATTTTTACCAGAGTTCATACATGACAAGAATAGCTTACCACAAAAATTTCATAATTTTTGGAGCACAGGAACTCTAGATATACAATAAACAAGTTTGCATGCATTCAAAAACACATTGCAAAACTCTATTTAAATCTCCCAAAATTTCTACTGTAAATGTTAAGAACATATTTTCCCTAAATACTACACTTCCTAAGGAACACTACATAATTTATTGCACAATTTTTGAAGCTACCAAACTGGAGATCTAGAAATTACAAAACACACACAAAATCTGAAATATTTGAACTATCCTATCTCCTACTGTCGCTGACAGTCGGGCCCCATTTGCCAGTTGGACCCACACGTCAGCGACGCGAAAACAGAGCAGCGGCGCTTGTGCAAGCTTGCGTGGCCACGGCTCGTCGACGGCGAGTTCGCCGGCGGTGAGGTCTTCACGGTACGACCTACTCGACCAGGCGCAATGTTTGCACTACTTGGCCGGCCCTATCGTCGATGCTAGTGACGACGACGGCGGCCATGGCGGCTCGGCGAGGCGAGACGACGGCGGTACGCTGGTGACTACCTCGGCGTCGTGACCTAAAGCTCGGACAAGCATCACTGGACTACAAGGAACCTATTGCGCGCGCTCTCGTGGCCTGCAGTGGTCGGGTTAGGTGGGACCACGGCGACGAAGGGTGGCGGCAGACCTTCGGGGAGGACCGCACGTGGCACGGGAGCTTACCGTGCTTCTTCGGCTAGCAATGCAGGCGCGGTGGGACTGAGGGGGCACTATGTGGCTTCTGTGGTGACAGAGGGGCGACGAGGGTGAGCTAGCGCCGGCAATGGCATCGGCGGCGCGCCTGAGCTACGGTGGCGGCTGCGGGTGAGCGAAGGAGGCAACAGAAAGTGAAATGAAAGCGTGGGGACGGAGCAGGCGACTTGAGGCGCTATGCAGGGCGCTGCGGCTCGATGTGGTTGGGCTGATCAGAGCTATGGCGACGCGCGGCCTCCATCGGCTCCACGCGGCGGCCAAGCTCTGGCGCGGTCGGCCACTGACGAACGGTGAGTTCAGACATCAGCATCCCGATGTCAGCCTGACAACGCGATTTGGAGCCGAGCAAAAACCTAATCTGTAGCTTAAAAGCGCAAACAACTTTAACAACAATTGTAGCCCGTAGTACCCTCTACAAAATCTCTTAAGAAACCTTCTTCTAATTCGCAACAACTAGGGAGAAAAATCAGTCAAAAGTTGAGCCTGTCAACTGCCATTTAAAAAGGACTTAGAAGATTTCGCTAAGTGTTGAAAACAGCTATTTGATGATATTTGTGAGCTCCAAAAGACTAACCTATGCACCTTATTACCTCATGACCCAAACATAACAGTTGTTCCCTGTTACAAATACTACAACTTTGTTTTAGTGATCACATACATGCATAGTCTCTAGCATATGATTCAAAATTGGTCAAACATGTTACATTTAAATGAAGACTTGTTCATGAACTATGACTTAATGATCTATTTAGCCCTAGCCATGAATACCAAAGTTGTTCATAATGATACTCTAAACATGTTTAGGCTAATTGCAAGGTCACCCAATCATTTACATGTATCCACTCATGATCATTTGCATATATATACAAGGAAACATGAAATGATAAGAAATGTTGCATATGTTTCAATCAAATGTTTCAAGTGTAAATGCTCATATATGAATGCTTGATGCTCATGCTCATGTTATGCAAGTCAAATTGTGCAAGGCTAACACCCGAGGTGTTACACAACCACATAAAGGGATTAAACAGGTATGGCTGATAAAAGAATCAGCATCCGTGCCTACTTCTCTAGGCATGGACGTACCTTCATCAAGCAAGAAATGAAGGGAGAAGAGTTCTGCTCATTGGACTTTAAAAGGTGAGCCCTTGCCGAAGGTAAATCGCTAGTTATCCTCTACAATTATAATTCCTATATACTAAAACTAAAAACTATGTATTAATTATGCTAAAATAAAAACAATTAGTTAATCTTTCCTATATCTACATTTGAATAAATTTTGGGTATTCTGCCATTCTCCCATACAAGTATGTTTTGGTTTGAGGTATGGTTAGTGTACGATCATACTTTCATAGGCTTCTCAAATTAAGCATGATGCTTAGGTTGATTAGCCTACCTTGATCAAATTAAATGTCTAGTTTGATCATTGAACTAAAACTACTGAGTATGAGCATGGGTAGGATAAACAAAAACCTATTAGAAACATATATAAATGTAAACAATAAAGTGAATAAAGCTACTTCGGAGTCAACACCAAGCAATCTCGGACCATAGGCCACGAGCTAGCTTGGGGGAAGGACCCGCACAGAGGTACCTTGTATCTTTTTCATTTTTTTAATTTTCGCATTTATTTCCTGCATTTATTTATTTATTAGTATTTAAAAAACAAAAAAAATTAAAAATACAAAAAATGAAATATGATAAAAATACCAAAAATATGAATTCCACTCTCATATGTGTTTTAGGAATGTTTAGTTTATGAATAGTTGCTCTATCTATAATTCATCTGTGCCAAGGCTGTAACTTAATATTCCCCAAGATTTAAGTTTGTTGGCTAAAAATGTCTCATCCTAAAAACTTGAAAACATGTGGGTTGCAAATGTATGCTCCTTTTCTAAGTTGTTGCGAGTTATGATATGGTACAAATAGAATTTGCTATGACTTTGTTCTAAGAGAAATTTGACATCCGGAGATTTCATTTTCAAAAATGATAAAATCCAAAAGTTCCTCAATGATTATGAATACCTACCAAGGCCATATGGCATGATTCAAATTCAAACCTTAGTCATATGCTACTTGTTTGAGCATTGAGCTTTGTCAAATTATTGTGACCCTTGTTGAGATTCTCATCATGCGCCCATGATCAAGACACACGTACACGCACAAATAAATTGTTGACTCTTACACTGAGAGTTACATAAAAACATGCTTTTTCCGTCCACCAAATAAAACTCCATTCATTTATCATGAGTCACTCTCTCAAAAATTTTATATGCCAAAAAAAATAGTATGGGCTATGCTAAAAAAGATAAAAATATCCATAACAAAAGACATGAGAGAAAACATGCATGCCAAAGAGCAAGAAGAAAAAAAAAAAGAAACAAAGAAATAAAGATAGCCCATACTTTCAAATAAAAGGCATTCATTCAACAGAGAGAGATTCATGATTCAAAGGAGTATAAAAAAATTAGAATTTGGAAGTTATAAAAATTCCACACACTTGCACGTCTTGATCAAAGTGTGTGACTTGCATCTCCTTGAGGTCTGGTTTTCGACTTAGCAAAAATATGTGACGCAAGTATGCCCCACTTTCATACCTACCCAAAACTCCACAAAAAGCCTTGGTGAAGTTTCATACACATTGAGCGATCGAGAGAATCATTTGAGGAACTTATATTTATTTTGCAAAACTTATAAAACCTCTGGATAGATAGTTGATCAAGGAATCAATGATTGGTGATTCTGTTATAACCATTCTATCTTGGAAAAGCTATATGCCCCACAGGAATCAAGGTAAAGGGTGGATAAAAATGCCGACTTATTTGAATTGTGGAAGAATACTTTGTTATAGGCATGGCACTTATGAAATATACTCGGCATAGTAGCAACTCCTGATCAACAACCAAGTACATAGCTATTTGCTTAGGCCGAGCAAAGGTTAAGCTTGGGAGATTTGTTAGCTGTGCTTAACAATAATATCCGACCACCATTTGCTATCCAAAATGGGAGAAATAAACAAACTTTTGACACATATACATTTACTTTTGACATAGTTCCACTTGTATTGGAAGAAATATGTTTTGCAGGTCACACATTTGAATACAAGTGGAAAACAAAGCAAAATGCGCAATCCAAAAAGCGTAATGTAGATCATACATCAAAGAACCAAGCAAAGGCCCATCCAATCAACAAATCTAGGTCGAGCACCGATGTGGTAGCCATCCAGGCCCAACCAGCAACTTACCAGAGCAAGGCGGTGGCGAGAGGGCCCACCTAGGGTGTGGCCGCACCCTAGGTGTGCCCGCACCACCACCAGCTCCGCTTGGGCCCAGCTTGCTCTAGCGGTTGCATGGCGGCATTCTGAGGCGGCCCCCGGTGGTTTCCGAAAATACCTACGCCAAACCGACCATGGATTAGTATAAGTAGGAGGGTAGAGCTCGCCTTCAACACACACCTCATTTGGAGCCTCTACCTCACTACCACATCTTGTACTCTTTTTACTTTTAGTAGCATTTGGAGTTAGGCAAGAAGCTTCATTGGAGAGCTTGTACCTTGGAGGATTCTTGGTATGAATAATACAAAGAGTTCACTTATGTTCTTGCTCTCACATCATCAATATAGCTTTACTTATGAACTAGACTATAGTTCTCATGTTATAATCTTGACATATGAACTAGCATATAGTTTGTGTGTTATGATCTTAACATGTAGAACTTTATGCTTAACCATTCATATGACTTATATGAGTAGAAGTAGAGCTAAGTTGAGGTGGTGGTTCATGGTTCCTTCGGGTTTGCCCGTGTCCTATGCTTGTCGATCCGTAGGGTCGGATTCCTAGGGGGATATGGGTAGTTTCTTTCTACATGGGCGTGGTGCTCGTGTACACGGAAGCCTTCGGATGTGACGGTGCCCCTAGTTGAGGGGTAGGCGGTAGGTGGTGACAGCACTATCCATCCCTTATAATCCCCCACATTCGGGTATTGTGTAGGAGTCTTAAAGTCTCTGGTGCTTGCTGGCATACCAGAGCTCGGAGATCTCTCCGTCCATCTTACACTTAGTACTAACTCTAATCATGTAATTTGCATGACCATTAACTATTCTTTTGACGGCTTAATTAGAACATGCCTACTCCACTTAGGGCATTCATTTATTCTGTGTTTCTCTTTTGTCCTTGAGGTTGGCCCAAGTGTGTGTCCACTATCCTTGAAATACCGATTTTACCCTTGTCATGAACTATTGCTTCACTATACAAGTATGTAAATCTTGTTCATATCCATGCTAGACTCTTTACACATTGCCCTCCTTTGGAAAAATATAAATAACGATACCATGAAGACGTCCGGGTGAAATGCTACAACGATAGATCTGTACGCTTGCAGATATTAATTCTGTAATCGTTAAGAACTATCAAGGTTGGTGTTTCTTGGTGGCATCGCTAAGGTTTACCAAATCTTAGTGATGGTGCTATGAAATGCCAACCAACATTTGTGGTGCCACTGCTAGGGATGGATTTTATCACCAATCTTGGTCGTGACACTAAGAAATGCCAACAGTTCCTCCTCCTAGGTGCCATCTACAGGTTCGCTAGCCTTTGGGGTAGGCTTCTGGGCCTTGCCCTATTGGCCAAGAGTGCTATGGATGTAACCCCTAATGGTAGCGCAGTCCTTGAGGAGGTGCTTTGCCTTTCCCCCATGGAGTGAACAGGGGGCCTCAAGCATCTTCTCAAAAGTGCTCAGGCGCGCACACCCGCCCGTGGGGTTCAGGCCTAGCTATGTGGTCAGCCACATTCACCATCTCCTCCTAGCGATGCTTCCTATCCCTAGCCCTCTTGTTGTGGCAATGCTGGGCCAAGGCAGGGTTGTTGTCATCGTCACCACCACTAAGGTGGCTGGTAGCCTTGGCCTTGCCACTGAAGTTGGCCTAGACGGCCTCTTCGCCCGTGGCGTACTTGGTGGGGACATCCAGGAGCTCCCACGTTGCGCACAGGGTCTAATGCTCGAGCATGTGGATGAGTGCCTCACAAGTCGTGCTGTAACGACACGAGTTCGTTACATCATAGGTTTCATTTTTGACCGTCGAAAGAATCAATCACCTGAATTCCTATGGAAGTCCCTGGAGCTCTAAGCATGAATGGTCCTCGAGAACCCACCGATAATGACCCATAATCACCTTTGGATAGCCATGGTCAGGCCCGCACCCAAAGCAAGGAAAGGAACCTTAAGCGGATTAGGAGATATCCTATTGACACTATCAACACCAATTCAACCCTAGAGAACACATTAAGGTATGATAACTTAGTCTCCAATACCAAGTCAACCGATGACATGATCAATTCAGCAAAGGCAGTTACATCGGTCCTCACGCGTGCTAGAGAGGATGGCACTATGTGGTGCCTCATGGCTGACGAGGTGCTCTAGCTCTAGCTAGAAGGACGTCGCCGCATTCTGGATCCCGAAAGGCAGGTCCAAGAGGTAGTACTAGAAGTGCTCGGACGGTGGGAGCACCTCACCGATGGCAATTTGGTGATGGACATTGGCTAGCATGTAGAACATATGGCGATGGTCTGACATGGTGGGGTTTGGACCTAGACCATGCTGGATCTGCTAGGTGAGGACCTTGAGATCTACTCCTAAGAGGCCCAGCAGAGAGTGCGGCATGGGGGTTCGTTGCCCACCAGCACAGCCTCCTTGAGCAGGTGGAGCTCGTCGTAGCAGTCAGTGATGTAGGCAAGGCTACCAAAGTTGAGGACCTAGCCCAGGGCAAAGGCTCCGGTCAAGATGGAGAACTCATCGGGGAAGCAGACGCTACCGTCTGGCGCAGTGCCGCTTGCTCTGACGATGAGGTGGGTGGCACTGGCCACCGTAGAGTAGGAATCACACTTGACATGCTCCCCTACCTGGTGTGCCAACTATCGATGTAACAGAACCGACCAAATCATAAGAACGTAAGTACAAAAACAATCACCGAAGCGATCAAATTCCTGTACTTAAGCTCCCATAATCTCGGTAGTCCGGAAATCACGACGGATTTCAACCAACTCTCGATATACAAACCAAGACCATAGTGATTCAACACAACACATCATTCGTTACAACATTTCATAAGTAGCATTCAGATTACATCCATCAGAGTTCAAATATAAAATATTACAAACCAAATTCAAACGTGCGGAAGCAACACAGTTTAGTACATAACTTCATAATTCTAAATACATTGTCAGACCTTAGTCATGTCCCACAAAAGCATTATTAGGTACGAGAACTAGTAGAGACCGCTCCCAATGGTCTAGTCTTCATCCCCAGCCGGGAGAAGGCAATACTTGCAGCAACCAAAGTAGAACTGGTCATCTGCAACAGGTGGGAGATAAACCCTGAGTACGAGAAGGTACTCAGCTAGACTTACCCGACAAAACCAGAAATAAAAGACACCAAGGATCATGCAAGGCTTATGAGGTGGGCTAGCTTGACACATTTGCATAAAAGAGCTTATGAATATAGTGACCAATTTAAACTTAGCATCAAGCTTATCATCATTTACCTATCCACTAGATTAGCACCTGTACTAGAGCACTCACTTATTAGCAGCAATCAATATTAACCATAGCAGGTATAATAAGGTTGTCATCATCATATCATCATTTCTGAACCATTATGTTATTTAGTGTATCTACTTTGGAGATAAGCCCGTCAAGTTCTCACTAACCGGGAGAGATGGCGACTCAAATCGAATTACAACTCAGCTGAGGGGGTGTTCCTAACTCTCACCCTGGCATACTTAGCAAGGGTAGCCGTGGGTCACCTTTGGACCAACTCAGGAACCAAATTTGCAAGTTCGATCAGCGCCAGCACTCTCAGGGATTACCCTTCTGCCAGGACGATCAGGACTTTTAAATCACCTGCCCTTGGACTCAAGCCTATGGCTCCCTTCCGAGGCGCACTTTATACTTATCGACTCCTGGCCTGAGGTGAGATACTCGGCTTCGCGGTCGGTCTTCAGACACGGCCAACTAAGAGAGAGGCATGCGTTCAACATGAACAGGAAGGCTCCAAGATTCAGTCCTTAATCGACACAGACGGAGTCACTACAAACTGGCAAGTCTCCATCCGGTCTTCATTTCAAATTAAGACTGGTTCTTTTCCACGATAGCAAATATAGCCAACCGTGCCATATGTATCTTCCTATATCTCACAGGTGACAGGAAATCACCTGACTTCTACCATGTTAAAGCTGGGCTAAGCACTACACGAGCCTGAGCTACATAGGATTCAGGGTATCAATATCTGGACAAGGATTGGATAATCAATGCAGCAAGTGTTTGCATCCAACACCTAAACTTAATGCAACAATATATGTAACAATAATACTGTAACTGCATTTCAGAAATTAGGAGACTTAATATCCTCCGGGGCTTGCCTTTCACAAAGTTGCACGGACGGTGATCCGGGCACTCAACGGCGACCTTGTCTGGCACTTCTTCTGAAGGCTGCATCTCCTGAACCTCCGGTGTCGGCTGCTGCTGCTCGCTCGGTTCCTTGAATTCTAGTAGGGTCACTCCTTCCGGTACACCTATTGCATGCCGATGCACAAGATAAATATCATGGATGCATACGGAATGACATGATGCTCATGATGAATGAATCACAGTAAGTGTTTAACAAAAACATCACTGGACACTCGTTTACCGAGTAAAATAGCTCTATTCAAATCACTTTAAGCATGTATCTAACTTAACTTAAAGAACAAGATCAACTTACCTAATTTGCATAACCTAAGATAAAGATGCTCATCTTCAGTTAAAGGCCTAACACCTAGGAACATTACCACAAACTTAGAAATAGTAAAGGCAAACATAAATTATCATTTAAAGTTTCATATGCACACAAGTAGTCCCTTAATTTAACCATAACCAGAGTTCTATAAATTCAAATGACTTGCAAGAGGACATTCTGGAAAGCTTATGAAATTCTCTACAAATCATTTGTAAACATCAAAGCATGATTCTTACGTTAACCAAACCGAATTCCAGTAAACCTAGAATCTGTCCAGAAACGACAGGGTCGCTAATTTAATTATTTAATGATGATGCAAAAGCATAATTGGACCAAACCAAGTTTACCAACATATTTTGCATACCAAAGAAACATCAGAAAGTCTAGTGCCAACTTCTAAACAATTTATTTAATGCCCTTTTCTAATTTCTTTAGTTAATTAGGTGATTAAAGCAATATAAAGTAAAACTATTCAGAAAAATCTACAAAAATTACAATAGCTATCTCATGCTTCACATAAACTACCATAAAAATTTCAAAGCCATTGGGTAAGCAGAACTTGATGTATCCAAAATAACAGGTAGCATGTCTATTTTTAGCATAATTAGGAAACCCTATTGAAAAGTGTCAAGCAACAGATTTCTAATTTTTCCTAGCATCATTCTAGCATAAGAACAGTACTCACCAATTTTTACCCTAACTGGATCTATATAAAAATTATGAAAATTCACACAAGATCCATCCATGCAATCAAGATAATTTTCTATCTCCTACAAACAGTGCCCAAAATTTATGAAAATTTAACTACAAGCTATTCATGATATGAGCAGTACACCATAAAATTTCATGCCATTTGGAGCTACCTAGTAAAAGATATAATTACCCCTATTTCTTGCATGATTAAAAGAGATAAATAGAAACTCTCATTTTCATAACAGAACATGACATGGATTATATTTTTAATAGAAACTAGACATTATCATGAACTCATCAAAATTAGAACCCCATCATTTGGATCTACCATCTAAGAGCTACATATTTTTGAATATGTACACAAATCTGTGAAATAATAAAACAAAACCAAATAAGAAAACCAATTCAACTACTGGTGGGCTGGCCCGAAGAAACGGTGGCCCACGAAGCAGGCGTAGGCGCGGCCCAGAAATGGCGTGGCCTAGCTAGGCTCCCGCCTTAGCCGCGGCGACTGACGCGCGGGACCCACGCAACGGAGAGACAGGCAGGGGAGGAGAACAGGGCAGCGGCGAAGCTCATCGCCGGTGACTCTTCCGGCGAACCTGATGGTGCTACGGTGTTCACTACATCAGTGCGCATCTAGCAATGCCCTCAATTGATGCTATTGGCGCGGCTACCGGGGTTGGCGACGAGCACGGCGGCGCGCGACCATGGCATGGCCGGCTCCGGCGAGACGACGGCGTCGCAGACCTAAAGGATGACCCTACGAGCATCAGTGGTATTCACTGGACCTAGCGCGAGAAAGAGTTAGGACGGGAAGGCCACGGTGGCGACTGGCCACGTGGAGCAACAATGCCGACGAGGTCAGCCATGGCGGTGGTGGAAGAAAACGGTGATTTCGCCCTTACCAAGGCACAATTGGATCAACGGTGGGGTGGAGGAGGTAGAGGAGATCACGGCGACGCTACTGACGGACTGGGCAACTTGTTTTCGCGGTGGCGAGCGCGCACGACGATAGCGACGCTCGGTCGGAAATGGGGAAGCCGCTGCGGCTCGGCGCTGCGCGCGGTGGAGGCGAGAGAGAAGCGAATGGGGCTGGCGAGTGCGTCGGGCAGGCACTGGCCCTCTTCTGGAGCGCGGACGCGCAACATGGAGGCTTCGGCCGGGCATGAACGCCACGCGGCGAGCGGCTCCTGTGCCGGTCGGCCATGATGTTCGCTGACGCTTTTCTGAAAATGGCGATTCAGAGATCACCGACGGTGACTGACAAAGCAAGTTTGACGGTGATTAGCTCCTAATCTGCGATGATTTAGATCATGCCATATTTAACAAAGTTGATCATCTATATGTGAACTACAACTCTTACCATTGGAGCTCGAGCTGGTTTGGCTTTGTTAGGGAGATACAAGGTGAAAAAGTTGGGTACACGAAACTGCAAAACACTTAAGGACTTATAAAATTTCTAAGTCTGAAATCAGCATGAACTTCTGACTTGTGGGCCATGTTTGAGCATGTTCTAGCCATTTTCATGAGATGATCATAAAACAACTTTTGTTCCTTGATAAATTAGCTACAACTTTGGTAAAGAGTGCACAGCCATGCAAAGTCTCTAAGTTGGTCTTTTGAATCAGTCAAATTGTGGCACTCTAAGGGTCCATTCCAGTCAAACCTCCATTCGGGGGCATTTTTGTCATTTTGATCTACATGAACAATGTCCAAACAATTACCCTAAGTGTAGTTAAGGTGTATTAGACCATGATCAACCACCTTACATAATTGTTATACCATTTCAAATGAGCACATGTGATGAAACAACAAAACAAGCAATTCACCCAATGTTGCAATGCAATGTTTCACATGTTTCATGACTTTGTTGTCATTTTATAATTGTCACATTACTACCATATTGCCATGTTTCAAAGTATGAGAATTTCATGTTACATTCACATGTTGCACTACTACCATTCTAAGCAATCAAGTATGAAACACACACAATTGAGAATGTTGCATATGCTTGTTTCAGTAACAATGACATGCTGAGATAGATGATGCACATGTTTATGAAATGAAATGCAATTAGTGGAAGCCAAACACCTAGGGTGTTACAATCACAGGGTCAAAACCATGACAAGCATTATTGTTCGTCGGGTGTTAGAGTGTGTGTCTCCGATGGCTCGGGTGGACTCAAGATCACAAGAATCACGTAATGGTTTATCCTGGTTCAGGCTATTGGGGCCCTACGTCCAGCAGCTAATGATCCTTATACTCAAGAGCACCCAAAATCTAGGGGTTACAACAGAGTGTAAGGAAGGAAAAGATAGAGAGTTGGTAGGGGGTCGCTCGGTGCTGATCCTAGGAAAGCCTCACCGCTGGTGGAGCCTTCCCCCTCGTTGGAGAGGAGGAAGATGACTGGTGTGGTGGAGGAGCTGTCGGAGCCCCTCTCTTGCTCTACTCTTAGTGTAGAGCCTAAGCTTAACGGTGAGGACTCGAATGATCTATCTAGAATCATCCAACTCTTAGGATCCAACCTCCCCTTATATATCAAGGTAGGTCGGGTATATGGTGGTTTGGGGGAGTTGAGCCTATGGTCTACATGCGTCGGAGTCCAAGAGAGTCTTACAGTAGCATCGTGTCCACCGTGGTGATGTCGTGGAGCCAAAGAAGCTCTAGGCATTGTCTGGTTGCTCTGTTCTGACACGCTAAGTGTCAAGCTATTTCGGCTTGGACCAGCCTCCACCAGGTGCACCTTTTGGAGGCTTCTTGGTGGTGAAGACGATCAGCTTGAGAGGCTGATGCGTAGGCCTAGAAGCCCCGAGCCCCTAAAGCTAGCAGAGGAGTTTGTCTTCTTGCGTCACGCCCCATGCATGACTCTGTTGGAGGAGCAGTTGATAGAGCCGCGCATATGGGGTAGCGTTGTGGAGCCCCTCAAGCCCCGGTGGCTCGAGGCACCCCTTTCGAGCCTGGGCCTCTGCTGGCATTGAAGACCAGGAGGGAGCCAAGGATTTGGTTCAGCCTTCCATCGATCGGGAGCCTAATGCTCAAGCGAGCCCTCGAGTCCCAAGTAGAGGCGGTGAGTGTGCCCGGGCTTGGCCTGATTCCTTTGTCGGAGGGTACACGCGTGCATACCTAATGGTATAGCCCCAGATCCCCTAGGCAATCCTAGAAGGGTCGGTTAGGGGTCTTTCAGTCGAGAACCCTTGATCCCGAGGCTTAACATACCCCTATGTTAGGATCTCATCAGTTAGCAACAAAAATACCCGAAGGAACAAATCTATAATGATATCCTTGAGTTCAATTTACCAAATATCATTCCTATAAGAGGTATAGTGGACAATACAAATCCAAGGGACTGCAAGGAAGTTTGGAAACATGGGTGGTTGTCTTTGGTTAGATGCTTTTCATCTACACTAAAGAAGAGTTGATTTTATTATCCCATTAGTGTACATCCTATTTCCCATGTTTTGAACTATGTTCATTGTTTCACCAGATTCTTTCAAAACTCACATAAGGCCAAGGCAAGAGATGGAAAACTATTAGAAAGGTACCATAGGCCTTGATTTACCTCCAACCAAGAAGCTTATCTTAGGACTTACCCTCTTGGATTAGGAAAGTTTCCTAAACGGGTTAGTCCAAAAGTGCAACCAAATTCTATGCAAGTAATTTTTAGTTCAATAATTAAACTAGACACCATGTCAAATTTAATGAAGGAAGGCAATTAAAAGCATCTAGGCCCCCAGTTGGGTTTTAGTGATTAATGACGACACGAGATTACTATGACTAACGTGTGTTTTGTAGAGGCAATTTAAGTTAGGTCATGGTAATGGAAATTGATTAGGCAATCATGGTTGTCATGCCCCTGTCGATGGAAATCATTTTGGTTTTCAAAGGATGGATGACAAGGTAAAGGATGGACTAGTTCTAAGTGTCGTTTGGTGTTGGAGAGACACTTAGAGTAGTTTAGGACTTTGGTTTTCCTTTGTCCATACTATTAAGGGAGTATGGACTAGTAGCTTGACCTAGGTGAGTCTAGTGGATTAGGTGTGGTGCACACTTGTCAAACCTAGCCCTAGATAGCTCAGGAATAGCCCAAAGATCAATTGGAGTCAACTTCATTCATATAGGATTTTGAGTTGGAAGTTAATGGAGGGTCAAATGACTGATCAGATGCTGGAGGGTGAGTCTGGTCAGTTCATTTGATTAACTATAGTTGTCTTGTACTGACCAGATGCTGAGTGGAGGAGCACTGAATGCTGGGGTGCCTACGTCCAGTCCACTCTAGAGAGGTTCTAGAGAGGCTTTTTCTTGACCGGACACGTTCGGTGTGTGCTGATCGGACGCTACTCAGAGTCCAGTCAATCAACTGCAATCGTCTGGTACTGACCGGACGTTGAGTGGAGGAGCACCGGACGCTGGGGTGCAACTGACCGGAGCATCCAGTCACCCTGACCGGAGCATCCGGTCAACCCGTAGAGTGATGACTCAGTCTCCAAACGTTATGTTTTGAATGAGAGGGTATAAATGCTTACTCCACTCATCGATGGAAGGTCTCTTGCCCATTTGTTCAGCTGAGAAACACCTTTGGAGTGCAAGGGAGAGAAAGAGCCTAGTGGAGTGATTGAGATTTGATAATCCAAGATTAAGGACCTCATTAGTGCATAGTGAGTAGCAAGTTGCATCCACCTTACTCATTAGCCTTGTCTTGGTCAAGTGAGAGTTTGTGCTTGTTACTCTTGGTGATCGCCATCACCCAGATGGCTCGATGGTGATTGGGAGCTTAGTGATCATCCGGCAGAGCTTCAAGATGACCCAAGTCAAGTTGTGAGCGGTTGTAGGCGATTCACCATGGAGTGTCAAAGAACCAGCCCATAGAAAGGACTTGATCCTTGCGCAGATCAAGGGGGAGCTACACCCTTGCGGGTGCTCCAACGAGGACTAGTGGGGAGTGGCGACTCTCTGATACCTCGGCAAAACATCACCATATTCCTTTCCCTCTCTTTACTTTGAGCATTTACATTTGAGCAATTCATTTCATGCCTTTACATTCCTAGAATTGCCATGCTAGAGTAAGATTGGAACCTAGGGTGCAAAACTTTTATGCAGGAAAACAATAGAAACACATTTTAGGCACAAGGGGGGAAATGGGCTAAGTGTAGGACTTAAGTATTGCTAAAATTTAGAATTAGCCCAATTCACCCCCCCTCTTGGGCATCTTGATCCTTTCAATTGGTATCGGAGCCTCGTGCTCCCTAAATTAGGCTTAACCGCCTAGAGCAAGATGTCCCACGGGGATGAACCCCCTCCTATCTTTGAGGGAGATGATTTTCCTTATTGGAAAATTTGCATGGAGGCATACTTAGAGGCTTTAGATGTTGGAGTTCTTAGAGCCGCCTCACAAGGCTTCCCAAAACCTAAGGATCCCACCAACCTTCAAGGCAATGAAGTTAACTACGAGAAGTGGAATGCAAAGGCTAGAAACACCCTTTTTAGAGGCCTTTGCATGGATGTTTTTAATCGTGTGCGGAACCACAAAGATGCCCATGCACTATGGTCGGACATTTGTGCGCTCCATGAGGGAACCAAGAGTGAGCATGAGGAACGCTACCACCTTGTGATGAAAAAGGTTAATTCATTTGAGATGCTTCCTAGAGAAAGTGCTAATGAGATGTATTCACGCTTGAATGTTCTTGTAGAGAAAGTCAATGGGCTTGGACTCACACAAATGCAATCCTCCGATGTTGTGAGAAAGATCTTGAGTGTCCTCCCCATTGACAAATATAGGCATATTATGATAGTGCTTCATCAAGGTGATCTTTCCACCGCTACACCAACTCAAATATTGGGGAAGATCAATGCACATGAGATATACATGCACATCACTCCACAAGATGGCTCTTCTTCCACCAAGAAGAAAGATTTGGCATTCAAGGCTAGATAAGAGAAGAGGGGCAAAGCAAGAGTTGATCATGATAGCTCAAGTGATAATGAGATTGATGATGCAAGTCTTGCTCTCAAGGTGAGAACTACCAAGATGCTTAAGAAGCTAAACAAGAATGGTGTCAAGTTTGATGGCAAGAAGAAGAAATTCTTCACTAGTAATAGAAGGAAGCCCATCTCCAAAATGGATTGCTATAATTATGAAGAACTTGGTCATCTAGCTCATCAATGCCCAAACCAAAGAAAGACAAGTACAAGAAGAAGTACAAGGGCAAGAAAGATGACTCAAGTGATGAAAATGATGATGAGAAGAAGAAGAACAATCCATACAAGAAGAAGGATGGCAAGAATAAGGAATTTCACAAGAAGAAGAAGAATGGCAAGGCATATATTGTTGGTGATTGGCTCATGGATATTGAATCATCAAGTGGCTCATCCAATGATGAAAGTGAGAATAAGAACAAGAAGGTGGCCGCTCTTGTGATTGATTCTTCACTATCTTCACCGACATCACCGCCGTCATCCTCTACACACCTATGCCTTATGGCCAAGGGTGAACGAAAGGTACAAAATGATGATGATAGTAGTGGTGATGATAATGCTAGCAATGATGAAAGTGGTAGTGATAGTGATGAAGAATTTGAATCACCTTCTTATGATGATCTTGTCAAGTTGCTAAACCAATACACTAAAATCATTAGAAAGACAAGAGCTAAAAATGAAAAGCTAGAACTTGAGAAGGACTCGCTCTTAGCAAAGTATGACATAGCTGAAAAAGCTAATGTTGAGCTTAGAGAAGAAAATAAAATTGTGTCATCCAAACTCAAGGAGCTCAAATCCTCTAAAAAGGAGCTTAGAGAAAAACATGATAAACTTGAGGGGATACATAATGAGCTCACCACTAGTTACAATTTGCTAAAGGAAGAGTACACCAATCTCAAGATTAATCATGACAATCTTGTTCTTTCTCATGAGTTATTATTCAATGAGCCACATGATGCTACTAACAATGTTGTTAAGATTGATATAGCTACATCATGTGATGACTTGATTGTTGAGAGCATTGAGCAAGGTTCTAGTAGCAAAGACAGGAAAGTGGTTGAGTCCGACAACTATGATGATTATGTCAAGCTCAAGAATGAGAATGAAAAGCTCAAGAAAGATCTTGAAAAGCTATCAACCACCAACACAATTGTGATAGAGAATCTTGACAATGATTATGATATAGCTCTTGAGAATGAGATGCTTAAAGAAGAGAACAAGAAACTCAAGATGGAGAAAAATCATGATGAACTTAGAGAAGAAAACAAGAAGCTCAAGTTAGAGAAAGAACGTCTCAAGACACGGTTGAGCAAGTTCACAAGAGGCCAATATCTCCAAAGTGAGCTACTCATGAACACCATGATGAAGATGGATAGAAGTGGTATTAGGTACTTGACAAATCAAGAGAAGAAAGCTCAAGCTCAACATCAACAACAATACAAGTCAAAGCCTAAGCCAAAGAGATGTTTTGAGTGTGGACAAGAAGGTCACTTTGCTCATGAGTGTCAAACTCCATCACCACAACCTTTGTCCAAACATGCTAGACCCTTTGTCTTCAATGCTCACTACATGCTTAGAAAGGATTCTAGTGGAAAAATGAAAGTCATGTTCTTAGGTCCACCCAACAAGAATAGGTCTAAGCAAATTTGGGTTGCAAAGTCACTTGTTGAGAAAGTCAAGGGCCCTCATCAAGTTTGGGTCCCTAAACAACAAGCTTGATCTCTTGTGTGTAGATGAACTATAAGACCGGTGAAAGTCATTGGGTTTTTGAAAGTGGTTGCACTCAATATATGACCGATGATCCTCATATATTTACCTCACTAGATGAAGAAGTAGATGGTCAAGAAAGGACTACATCTAGTGATAATTCAAAGGGCAAAGTACAAGGATTGGGCAAAGTTGCAATATCAAATGATCATTCAATATCAAATGTGCTATATGTTGATTCATTAAGTTTCAACTTGCTATCCATTGGTCAATTGTGTGATCTTGGCTTTCAATGTTTGTTTACCAAGAAGAAAGTGGTTATGTCAAAGAAAGATGATGATCAAGTTATATTCAAGGGTTTTAGATACAATAACCTATATCTAGTGGATTTCACCTCCAAAGATGCAAACTTGAAGACATGCTTATTCACCAAAACATCACTTGGGTGGCTATGGCATAGAAGACTTGCACATGTTGGGATAAGCTCACTCAAGAAGCTAATGAAGAATGAATTGGTGAGAGGTTTGAACGATGTAAAATTTGAGAAAGACAAGCTTTGTAGTGCATGTCAAGCCGACAAGCAAGTTGCAAACACTTATCCAACAAAAGCTTACATGTCAACAACAAGAGTGCTAGAGCTTCTTCACATGGATCTATTTGGACCAACAACTTACAAGAGTTTGGAAGAAAATCTCTATTGTCTTGTGATAGTTGAAGACTACTCTAGATATACGTGGGTGTTCTTCCTTCATAACAAGACCGAAGTGGCCACATGTTTCAAGAAGTTTGCCAAGAGAGCACAAAATGAATTTGAAGTTAACCTTGAGAAGATAAGAAGTGACAATGGAAAAAAAATTGACAACACAAACATAGAAGCATATTGTGATGAAGTAGGAATCAAGCATGAGGTCTCCACAACATACACTCCTCAACAAAATAGTGTAGTAGAGAGATAGAATCGGACACTTATCACACTTGCAAGAACAATGCTTGATGAGTACAATATACCCGAAGCTCTATGGGCGGAAGCTATCAACACCGCATGTTATGCATCCAATAGCCTATTTCTTCAAAAGTTTCTTGGCAAGACCCCTTATGAGTTGCTCAATGGGAAGAAGCCGGACGTATCATTCTTCTGGGTGTTTGGTTGCAAATGCTACATATACAAGAAGCGGCAACACCTAGGGAAGTCCCAAAGACATTGTGATATTGGTTTTCTTGTTGGTTACTCATCAAAGTCCAAAGCATATCGAGTATTTAATCATACCACCGGTTTAGTTGAAGAAATATATGATGTGGAATTCGATGAATCTAACAGCTCCCAAGGAGCACATGAGAATCTTGATGATGTAGGTGATGAACCATTGAGGGAGGTCATGAAGAACATTTCGGTTGGAGACATCAAGCCCAAAGATGATGAAGATGATGTACAAGTGATTGATCCACCTTCTTCATCAAATGCGCCACAAGATGATGATAAAAATGGGAGAGTAGAAAATAAAGATACTCATGTCTCCCATGATCAAACGGTGGCACAAGCTCAAGATGTTGATGCTCCACAACCTTCCCCTCAAGTAGTTGATAGAAGAAATTCACCTCTACTACAAGCACATCCATAAGATCTCATCATAGGAAGTCCTTCAAAGGATGTAATGACTCGCTTTCAAAAACTTGCTTCATTTATTGAACATCACTCGTTTGTTTCTTGCATTAAGCCTACAAATGTAGAAGAAGCTCTTCAAGATCCGGATTAGATAAATGTAATGCATGAAGAGTTGAACAACTTCACCCAAAATGAAGTTTGGACACTTGAAGAGCGACCACAAGATGCAAGAGTCATTGGAACAAAGTGGGTGTTCCGCAACAAACAAGATGATCAAGGCATCGTTGTTAGGAACAAGGCAAGGCTAGTTGCGAAGGAGTTCTCCCAAGTTGAAGGGTTGGATTTTGGAGAGACCTTTGCACTGGTTGCAAGACTTGAAGCCAATCACCCTAGATATCCTAATCATGTCTATAGGTTGTCCAAGGCGCTATATAGGCTTAAGCAAGCCCCAAGAGCTTGGTATGAGCATCTTCGGGATTTCCTCATTGAGAAGGGATTCACCATTGGGAAGGTCGATACCACACTATTCACCAAGAAGCTTGATGGAGAGATCTTCATTTGACAAGTATATGTTGATGATATCATATTTGGCTCATCAAATGAAGACTATTGTAAAGAGTTTGGTGAATTGATGTCAAAGGAGTTCGAGATGACTATGATTGGAGAGCTTACATTCTTTCTTGGTTTTCAAGTCAAGTAAATGAGAGAGGGGATTTTCATCTCTCAAGAAAAATATACCAAGGACCTTCTCAAGAGGTTCAAAATGGATGAATGTAAGCCAATCAAGACACCAATGCCTTCTAATGGACATCTCGACCTAGATGAGGGAGGTAAATCGGTTGATCAAATACTCTATCGTTCTATGATTGGTAGTTTATTATATTTGACCGCATCTAGGCCCAACATCATTATTAGTGTGTGTATGTGTGCTATATTTCAAGCTAATCCTAAGGAGACTCACATCGTTGCCATTAAAATAATCCTTAGGTACCTTAAACACACACCAAGCATTGGTCTTTGGTATCCCAAAAGAGCTAGATTCCAACTAGTAGGCTATTCCGATTTGGATTATGCCGGTTGCAAAATTGATAGAAAAAACACATCCGGAGGGTGCCATTTGCTTGGTAGATCACTAGTGTCTTGGTCCTCAAAGAAGCAAAATAGTGTGCCATTGTCCACCGATAAGACGGAGTACATTGCCGTGGGTGCTTGTTGTGCACAAATTCTTTATATGAAGCAAACACTTCTAGACTATGGTGTAGTTCTAGAAAAGGTACCTCTCTTGTGTGACAATGAGAGCGCGATAAAGCTTGCTAATAATCCGGTTCAACACTCTCGCACCAAGCACATAGATATCTGCCATCATTTTCTTAGAAACCATGTTGTGAAAAATGATATATCACTAGAAGGTGTAAGGACCGAGGATCAATTGGCGGATATCTTCACTAAACCGCTAGATGAGGCTACATTTTGTCAGTTGAGGAATGAGCTCAATGTGCTTGACTTTAGTAACTTAACTAAAAAAATGAGCTTGTGTTGTCCCTTGCATTGCATTGTAATATAAAACATGTTTAATTTTTTAGTAATGCACTTAGGGATTGTCTAACATGGTTAAGATAACCGTCGAAAAGCGTGTGAAGAGGCTTAACCTTGGATCAAACTTGACAAGCAACTAAACTTACTTTCAAGTATTGCATTGCATGTGCATGTGTGTTGCTTTGTCATTTCTTTTCGGTTATCTTTTAAGCACCCACTGTGTTTGTCCACAAATAGGGAGAGCATTTGAAGCTCCTATTGGTCATAAAATCCTCTTGTGTGGTCACATGATTCTCCTCGCCCCTTTTATTGCATATTTTCTTAAAAAGAATTATAGCATAAGGCAAAATACTTTGAAAATTTTGAGGGCTTGAGAGAGGTCTCTCACATCAGTCCCAATTGGTGTTTATTTGTGTCTTATTGAAGTTGGGACTTGATTGGGAAAAGGCAGCGCGAAGGACCTCTAAAGATTTGCTAAAAAATGGTGATCGGACGCTATACAGTGTTCCTCCAGCGTCCGGTGTGAAGATGGCCCTACGTCCGGTTAAACAAAGAAGAAGATGTCAGGATCGACCGGACTCTGTTGTGTGTCCGATCATGAGTCACCAGATGCGTCCGGTCGTGACTTGAGGGGTTTTAGACCTCTCTGTTGTCGATCGGACTCCGGGTGGTAGTGCCCGGTCGTTGCCACCGGTGCGTCCGGTCAGTTGAATCCGAGTGGATCTCTAATTCCTTTTCTTCTCTGTCACGCGGGGGCCACCATTCCTTTGTCTTCACCTTGTTCGTACCCAGGTCACTCACGCCGCCTGCATCGCACCGCTGCACCAACGCCACGCTCGCGCCTACGCCTCCACCATCGTGCCCGCGCCTACCTCGTGCAGTCGAGCTCTGCCACCGCGCCCACGCCATAATGTCCGCCCCACCCTTCCCACGTCATCACGCCCACGCCTGCGACTGTCTCGCCGTGCCCACGCCTGTATTGTGCCGCCGCACCACCGCACGCAATTCACTCCGAAGCCGCATGCTCGCGCACCACCGCGTTGCCATTCTCTTGCGCCGATGGTTTGCCAGCGCCGCGCCTTCTCGGCCACTGCACTGCTTCGCGGCACCAACCCTAGCCCTAGGCGTAACCTTGGCGATCCTGAGTGGTGCCCTGTGATCCTCTCCTTTGCTTGTCGATCACCAGATCATCGGATTTCATCAGGTAGCAAGCTATCAATTTCAATTTCTCTTCTACTGCTTGCTTCTTAGGGTTTCTCACCTCTAGATGAATATAGTGATTATTTATATTTCCTATCTATTCCATCATGCAACGAGTCGGTGCTCTTGTGGTTGATTTGGTAGTTGTTAGTAAACTTGGGGCCAAGCCTGCGAGTATGGATTGAGGCCAAGTCTCACTAGTGTTAGTTGGCAGTTGTTCCTTATCAGTGGTAGTAATTCTTGTTACCTTCAGAAATGGCTCGTTGCAAGAATGCAGGGGGTGGTCCCGGCGATGAGGATCCAAGGCCCTCGCCTCACCTGACTGCTCAGCAAAAAGGAAAGGTGAAAAAGACTACAAAGAAGAAGCGCAAGTTCGATGATGTTGAGGCAGAGAGAGCAGCAGCAGTGGTAGCCACCGCAGAGCAAGCCGAGAGAGGTGGATCTGAGAGTGGCATTCACATAGGCAATCAGTTGTCACCTGCTCAGAGGGCCGCTATTGAGAGGATTGAGACTAGTCTTGGTAGTCCACCTAGGACTCATGCTTGGAGGATGGCATGTCTCTTTAGAGGAGAGTCAGACTCAGGGGGTGACTGAGCAGCAGACACAGTCGGCAGAGTAGATAGAGGACGCTCAGTAGGGAGAGTAGGTTGAGGAGATAGAGCAGGCAGCATAGCCACAGCTTCGATGCTCCAGTCGCACACGCACTCAGGTATCACCGAGGCCTCAGACATAGAGGAGGGGCTCTTATCCACCTCCCAGACCATAGGGTCCGCCTCCGGTGGTTCACCTTGACCTGAGGGCAGCCACAGCCAGATAGGTGCAGCAGCTACGGTTCGTACAATTTGAAGATTGGTTTCCGCCGAGGCGGGATGAGCGTGCCTCAGAGCACTTCTACATTGTGTTGCAGGAGGACTTCTATAATGCATATCTCAATAGCGGTGTTGCTTTTAGATCTTAGTGGGTCTGGTCCTTAGAGTCTCTAGTTGTAGCTGCAGGCGAGCAGATCCATCATCACCTCTCTTATCTGCCAGGCTTGTCAGATCTCCTTGGACAGACTGGTCGGTATGTTCCATCTTGGGTCCGTGAGTTCTACTCCTCCTTATGGATTGACCCGAGACATAGGTTTATTCATTTTGCTTTCCGAGGGCATGACTATAGGATCCAGAGCTCGAGGGTCAGAAAGATACTGAGGATTCTAGAGTCACCTATTCATCTTCACAAGACTTGCTATGGACAGACAGAGCCTCCAAGACGCCCTCACGGCAGACTTATGCCACCTACAGATCTTGTCAGACCGTGCTTCATAGAGCCATTTGGCGAGGGGTCAAGCAGGACACCATGTGACCTTACACCTACAACTCGACTCCTTGATGCTATTATGAGGACTCTGCTTCCGAGGATAGGCTACCGCAGGGGCCTAACTGAATTCAGTTGTGGCTAGTTCATTACCTGGTGTCTCAGACTGTCTTTGATATTTGGGATGTGATGCTTTTAGAGATGGACGACACACTAGCAAAGGGCTTCAAAGGTCACTGTTAGCTGCCTTATGCTCATTGGATCACTTTCTTACTCCAAAAGGTAGTTTTACATAAGTCCCCAGAGACACTGGCAAAGTGGACAGGTGCTACCACTGAGTTTCCATAGTATGACATGAGCCAGATGCTACGTCACAATCGTGCGAGAACCCTTGCCAGCAGGATGAGATCATCAGGAGCATTACAGTGATAGAGGCGGAGCAGCTTGATGCACAGCAGGAGGATGAGGTCGAGAGCGACCCGAGTGACAGCTCATATGATGACTATCAGCCGATTCCACAGATGGCTCCTCGACCACACGACAAAGAGGTCAGTGGCTCTAGCTCAGCTCCACCATAGCCACTGCAGATAGACCCAGCACTCCTAGCTATACTTGAGCGGATGAGGCAGGACCAGGAACATCAGGCACAGGAGACCGCCGCTGCACTTGCTCAGGTTCAGGCTCGATAGGATGAGTTTCAGCGGTAGCAGTAGGCCATGCTGCAGCAGTAGCTTATGATTCAGTAGTAGTTACTCATCTTCATGCAGCATGTATTCAATGCTATTGGATTTGATCCTCAACAGTCTACATTTCAAATAGGCCAGCCTACCACCACCACTCATGTGACTCCAGCTGTACAGCCCAGTGGGCTTCTGAGTCAGAGACAGCCAACTTCTCAGTTTGCCTCACCTAAAGAGCAGGTCTTAGTGGTTTGCTTCACCAGTGACTGCGTAGGGTCTGCACTTTACTCCTATTGTTACGGGCTTCACTCTGTCTTAGAGTTCTTCAATGTTAGTGATGGACACCCTAGTCTCTAGGAGTCTCGGTGCTACCTTTAGTGAGCTTACAGGACAGCCTACACCTCCAGAGCTCTGAGACCCTATCACTACCATAGCTACTCCAGTTACCGAGACTACTAACATGATTCCGTCGTCTGTTGCATCATTCGAGCCACCTCAGACAGACACTCCTACACTTGAGGTTTCAGCGATAGTGACAGCAGTATATGTGGCTCCACTTCCTACAGTGACACCTCCAAAGTCATAGGCCATGCCAGTTACTGAGTAGACCTAGACTACTTTACCTTCACTTCCAGCTATAGAGAGTTCGACTGCTTAGAGTTCAGGGTTAGAGGATTATGTAGCTCAGTTCCAGATCTCTCACCGCACCTCAGCGCTCGACTCAACTGCTCTTGTCCCGCCGTTCGACCCTTAGGTTTTGGTGCTTGGCGCCAAAGGGGGAGAGGGAGCGAGTATGTTAGATCTAGGGGGAGCGTGTGAGATGGTCTTGATTCATTTCTTTTAGTCTTTTATGTGTGATACTTCATGCATTCACGTTTACTTTCATGCATTATATTATATACATGTGATGGTGAGACTTATGTGACATGTGTGCTCTCTACATTGATATATATGTCATGTCACTTGGTTATGCTCATTTGCTTTGCTTCCATGTTTTACTCTGATTCAAATGAGCTTTACTTCATGTACTCATGCTTAATTCATATCTTCTGAGTACACCATGTTGGCTTGAGTTATATAAGCATGTCTAACCCCTTTGTTCTTATTGTCAAAAGCTTATATGAACCAAGCATGTTGAAAACCTCACTCATCTCTTTTACATACTCGAGGTTGTGTTGTCATCAATCACCAAAAAGGGGGAGATTGGAAGCATCTAGGCCCCTAATTGGGTTTTGGTGATTAATGACAACACAAGATTACTATGACTAACGTATGTTTTGCAGAGGTAATTTGAGTTAGGTCATGGTAATGTAAATTGATTGGGCAATCATGGTTGTTATGCCCCTATCAATGGAAATCATTTTGGTTTTCAAAGAATGGACGACAAGGTAAAGGACGAACTAGTTCTAAGTGTCGTCTGGTGTTGGAGAGACACTTAAAGTAGTTTAGGACTTTGTTTTTCCTTTGGCCATACTATTAAGGGGAGTATGGACTAGTAGCTTGACCTAGGTGAGTCTAGTGGGTTAGGTGTGGTGGACACTTGTCAAACCTAGCACTAGGTAGCTTAGGAATAGCCCTAAGATCAATTGGAGTCAACTTCATTCACATAGGATTTTGAGTTGGAAGTGAATGGATGGTCAAATGACTCACCGGACGGTGGTCTGGTTGTGACCGGACGTTGGAGGGTGAGTCTGGTCAGTTTATTTGATCAACTACAGTCGTCTGGTACTGACCAAACGCTGAGTGGAGGAGCATCGGACGTTGGGGTGCTTACGTCCGGTCCACTCTAGAGAGGTTCTAGAGAGGGTTTTCTTGATCAGACACGCCCGGTGTGTGCTGATCGGACGCTGGCCAGAGTCCGGTCAATCAACTGCAGTCGTCTGGTACTGACCGGACACTGAGTGGAGGAGCACCGGATGTTGGGGTGCCTGCGTCCGGTCCACTCCAGAGAGGTTCTAAAGAGGTTTTTTCATGATCGAACGCGTCTAGTGGGTGCTGACCGGATGCTAGTCAGAGTCCGGTCAGAGCTTAATGGCTCTCTCTGACATAGTGGCGGGTACAACTGACCGAAGCATCCGGTCAACCCACAGAGTGATGACTCAGCCTCCAAACGTTATGTTTTGAATGAGGGGCATATAAATACTTACTCCACTTGTCCATGGAAGGTCTCTTGCCCATTCGTTCAGCTGAGAAACACCTTTGGAGTGTAAGGGAGAGCAAGAGCCTAGTGGGGTGATTGAGATTTGATAATCCAAGATTAAGGACCTCATTAGTGCATAGTGAGTAGCAAGTGTGCATCCACCTTACTTATTAGGTTTGTCTTGGTCAAGTGAGAGTTTGTGCTTGTTATTCTTGGTGATCGCCATCACCTAGATGGCTCGGTGGTGATTGGGAGCTTGGTGATCATCCGGCGGAGCTTGTGGATGACCCAAGTCAAGTTGTGAGAGGTTGTGAGCGATTCACTGCGACGGAGTGTCAAAAACTCAGCCCATAGAGAGCACTTGATCCTTGCGCAGATCAAGGGGGAGCTACACCCTTACACAAGTGCTCCAATGAGGACTAGTGGGTAGTGGCGACTCTATGATACCTCAGGAAAATATTGTCGTGTTCCTTTTCCTCTCTTTACTTTAGGCATTTACATTTGAGTAATTCATTTTATGTCTTTACATTCCTACAATTACCATGCTAGAGTAAGATTGGAACATAGGGTGCAAAACTTTTGTGCGGGAAAACAATAGAAACATATTTTAGGCACAAGGGGTGAAATGGGCTGAGTGTAGGACTTAAGTATTGCTAAAATTTAGAATTAGCCCAATTCACCCCCCCTCTTGGGCATCTTGATCCTTTCAGCTATTAAACCTAAGCATCATGCTGTTGATATTCTTAGCATCACTCTTTACTAAGTTGTCATCCCTAGCATGATGCCAGAAATATGTGGGTGGTAATTATTAATGATACCTATAAACTTAGGGAAAATTATATATGTTAAATAAAGTATCCGCAAGCGCACAGAAAATATACCATTGTAGCATTTCACCCGGGAGTATACCGAGTATCGCTATTTATATTTTATCCAAGGGGGGAGCTTTGGGATTGTTGGCATAGAGATATTGACAAATATATATACTTATGATAAAACCACTCTCATGCTATGGCAGGGGTAAGTCAAATGATAAATAAATGATAAGTGTAAGATAATAATGGTATTCCAGAGATAGAAATATAGACTCATAAAATGTAGTATGACTAAACAGTAGATTCATTAAGAGCAAAAGATTCGTAAGTCATTCCTTATTTACTAAGTCTTTTGTATACCTAAGTATATACACTCTCATCTATAGCATAACTAACTTTAGATCTATGCATAAGGAATATTACTAAGAAAGATCAAGAACAGAGCTTGTCTCCCTTCACAATCACGTTCTACTTGCTCTACAAATGGGGAGTGGACTATAAAGGACTCAATAGGAGTGTCACATCTGTGATCTACCACATGACCCAGAGTGCAGAATGCATCTGCAGGCAAACAATATCTAAGCACCATGCTTACATAATATCGACCACTTAACTCACTCGAGTACTGAGCTAAGAGCTTTGCGAACATATGCATAAATTCATCATCAATCATAACTATATCAAGCATATAACTAGAGTAAACTAAGATCATAATAAATAGCAACATAATATTGAAGTAGCATAAAATCATAAATATAGAGATACAATGGCTATACCAGTCTTCAGATGGTAGATCCAGGAATCTGAGCAATAGCCCACACTCTACTTGAACCTTGCTAGCTAGCCTATACTAGAAACTTGAAGAATTGGAGCTCTATTTTCTTCTCTCTGGAAACCCTAATTTTTGGTCTGATCTTGACTTATGGCAGCGTGCTAAGGGGGGGCAAGGGCTGATATATATATAGGCTAAAGCGTCAATCCTGAGTCCTTGGATCAAACCGACTTGAAAGAACAATGTAGATGCAATCCTTAAGGCGGTGGAGAACTAACATAGCGAGGCGGAGACCGATAGGTGGGGCCAGGGGCCGGCCGACCAGCAGGTGGGGTTGGCTAGCCCCACCTGGCATCCTCTCTAGATCTGCTTGCGTGGGTTGTCTTCTGGGATCCTCTGGAACCTTCTAGAACCTTCTAGAATTGTTTATGCGATGGATAAGCGCGATTTAATTTAACGTTTTGATCCCCCTTGATAGTTTTCTGTATAAACCCTGCTGAAAACATAGATTCACCAAAACTTATGGAAATTGTCAGTTTAAACCCCTAATTCTATGTTGGTGATCATTTTCATGCATGATTTCAAGTTATATTGACGGTTTATGATGGATAATAACTACCGGCAACACACACTTAAGTCAAAAGCCTATGGAAGTGGGACCAACACTCCCAAACCAAAGCATACAAACATAGAAAAAGGAAGCATGACAAAGTTATTCAAGATTTATTCATGTAGAGGTGGGAGCATGAATGGTGAAACATTGGATCTCTTTTTTTTGTTTTTTATTCAAAAGATGCAAACGAGGTGGATGAAATGCATTCGAATAAACATGTTGTGGTTTTGGAAGGGGAAATCAATTTAAACGATGGATATGCATGAATTTTGAGTCCTAGCCAAAGAAAGCTCTAGAGATATGATAATTCAAGTAAACATGCAGTGGTATTAAAAAAAGGATAAAAGTATAACTCCGGGTTGGCTCCCGGGAGGGTCTCACATACCACGATTGGTTCCATCATTGCTCACAATTTGAGACAGAATTGTGAGTGCTTTTGCTCCATCACATGATGATTCTGTTTTCCTTATGACGACGACCTTCTTCATTTGTGCATAGGGTTAGAATATATGCATATACATACCTGTGAGATAGCAGGGGTTGAAGTGTTGATGATGCATGAATGATTGGGCACCATGGGCTCTTCAATGATTTTTGCTCTTTTTTCTTGTGGAAAAATTCCGGAAGGTCAAAATGGGGTTGATGTCCTGTTTATTCCACACTCAACAAGACAATGGTGATCCCACAATAGCTAGTGGTAACATAGATTAGTAGACATCAAAGTTAGTATCAAAATCATTTGCCAATTGCTTCCTTGCAACAACGTTAAAAATGCTTGTTGGTATTTCTTATGCTCATGTAGAATATTCCATAAGCGCACATAATATCATTGTAGCATTTCACCCAAGAGTTTCCAGGGTATCGTATTTATTCTCAGGGAAGCAATGGTTAAAGAACATGATAGCTAACCATGATGGATCCACTAACTAATATACCAACTAAACTAGAGTGGGGGTATGTGATAGATATGATACGAGCGATGACACACACATGAGAAGTTCCAAAGATAAATGAGTAGTCTAGCAAGCGAGGAGGACAACGAGTGAGCAAAAGGTTTTCAAAGATCTATCTCTACTTGCATGGTTCTAACTTAGCAAGTCAAGCTGTATCAAGCAAGAACAATGTTCATACACAATTGCGCTTCGGGTCACTAAGCCACTTAGCTACAGAAAAGGGATGAGAAGGGTGCTAAGTCGCCTAGCACAAGAAGACCTACGTTTTAAGAACTTGCCCGCACGTGGTGGGATCAAAGGCTATATAGGTTTGTCACCCCTACTAGCTACCACAAACAAACCGTAGAGCAAGCCGCAAACACATGTAAGCATATAGTCTAGACACCACGTCTACACTATATCTCACTACTCTAATCCGACGTCCGGTGGAACTAATTAGAGCATCGGGTTAAGGGCGGTGAACCAGCGCAAAGGTAAACTATCATTTTCTCAGTATCATAAAACTATGACTATGCTAACAACGACTACAACATAACTAGTCATGTTGCAATAAAGTAAAGTACTAAGGCAAAGTAGAGAAGATAACTATATTAGATAACTCAAGTCTTACAAAGAAAGGAATATTAGAACATACTAGACCTCCTTGAAGACTAGAGCTGGAGACCCCCGACTCACTCTAACTCCTCGCTATACTAACACTACTACTAGTACTACATCTTGAGAGAGAGTGGAGTGCTTCATCCTCATGTGGTGTGTTTGGAGAGGGGAGGTCCTCTCCTCTTGATGTTGAGTGGGTATGAAGTGATTTGGTGGAAATAGACAGGCGACCCCACTTTGGTAGCCCTATGACAAGTGGGCTGCACCTCCTTGGTGGGGATAGTGTCGCCTCGCTCCACACCAAAGTTGAGCTGATTTGGACATAATCAGTCTGTTCGCTGGTTGATTTCTGGGTTGATAAGCCCGGCTGGTGCTGGTTTGTTGTGAGAGAAAAATACTGTACCATAACTGATAAGCCCTGGCTGAAACCAACAAGTGAACATGCTGAATATGTACGTCGGCTGACGTGTGAAATTTGGCCCCAAGCTTGTTTTTTCGTCCATTCTGGACCTACATTCAAATAGAGGGCATGTACATATGAAACTAAGTTATTTAATAAAATATGTTCAAAATATGCTCTCCCTTCATTCCAATGCTGTTGACAGTGATTTTGAGTATAAAAAAGTATGACATTTTCACCGTCAACAGGTGCGGGATGGGATGAGCTATGAGTGATGGGGTTTGATCTAAACAATCTAGTCCGTTAGATTTGAGTGAGTAAGAGAAAAGGAGAGGCTAGAGTTGATTTCGTCCTCTCGTTTCAAAGTTTAGTCGGTTCTGGTACAATTGTTTTATTGCATGTGGGAGAGGTCATTATTGTGGGGATTGTTGTTGAGGTTGTAGAAAATTTCATAAGCGGTGTATTTTGATACTGTAGATGATAGAGAAGAGATAGAGAGTAGAGATACATAGGAAAAGTGATTTAATAAAACTGATGGAGTGTTTTTTTTATATAAATTAAAAACTGATGGAGTAGATACAACGTGCATCTTGAGGTGGGGGCGTGCCAATCGGGATCAATATCACATGCGCAGTGCACCGTTCCACTGTTCCGTCCTGGTGCATCTCGATTGTTTTTGATAACAACTGGTACATCTCAGTGATAGAACGAAGATGTACCTATTCGTGTATGCCGTCCAGTTACATCAACAGCTCAAGGGTGAACAGTCAACCTCTTGGAGCAGATCGCTTATCCTGACATGATCTAGCCGTTCACATTCACATTGCGGGGAAACGTACAGCCATTCCCGTTCCGCGCCGCCGCCCCTCGCTTCCGCCGCACGCGGTCACGCCTCCCCTCCATCGCCACCACCTCTGCCGCTCCCGGGCCATCTCCAGCACTGGGCTGGCTCCCGCGTTCCCCACTGCGTCTATCCGCACACTAATTTCTGTGCCCAGCGCTTCTTCTGAAATTTAGAAGGGGGTGGAACCGTCAAATCAAATGGAGAGATCCTCTTACGCGTCAAGGAGCTCCAGCGAACTAGCTGCCGCAGCTTCCGGAGGGGGAAGGACGCTGAGGGTGATACCGATGCGGCATCCGTTGGGTTCTGGGTCGACGTCTTCCTCGTCGTCGCCGTGGTGGCGGGCGGCTGTGGGAAGGGCTCGGGCCATGGGGCCACTTGAATGGGTGGAGGCGGCCTTGCCGTGTGTGGCGTGGACACGGAAGTACAGATGGAAGGAGGACCTCCAGGCCGACCTCGCCGCGGGCATCACCGTTGGAGTCATGCTTGTGCCCCAGGTACAATACACCCACTTACTCCGGCCGTATGCTATTTTTTTTTGAGATACTAGGTGAGGGCCCGTGCTTTGCTACGGGCAAACAAAAATTGCATGCCATATTGATATATGTTAACTTTAGGAATCAACCATGCAAGTGCTAGTCAGACACCATACTAAGAAAGCAGGTGGCATGCACAAGTATAAACGCAATGAAGTACAACCACAATCGAACCAGCTAGCGGGACGAAACAGCATAGCGGAACTTCTCTATTTCATTGCAAAATCACAAAAAGTATTGTATTAGCAGGGAACTCAAACAGTCAAACGGTTCAGTGATGCTTGATCGTTGTTAATCAACTAGTATATTGCCCGTGCTATCGCTACGGGTCATATTAAGTCCAAAGTTAATTCTATCAAATTTGAAGTACTTAGCTAATTGTGCTTTGTCAAAGCCGTTTCTATAGCACTGAACTGAGCAATAAATTTATTCACAAATTAGACTCTTTTAAAAATCAAGAGGAAAGAAATTGGATCTCTTTAATCAACTCAAACTTCAAAACTTGGAGCTAGCCAAAAAAAGTGCTGTCCATATAATTGAGTCATCATGGAAAAGATTTCTGTACTGGCTTGCTTTCTGTACAAGTGAGTAATTGAATATCATGCACATGGCAGTCACTATTTATAGGCATACTACAGCATTCAAAATACAAACTGATAAGTGACATTGTTTTCTAGCACGATCTTGATGAACTGGGATATAGACAAAACAGTTTGTTATCTTGATGAACTGTTAAAAAAAATCAGGGCTCAATCTTTATCAATCTTTTACCAGACTTAAGCACGACACAAAATACAAAAGAAAAAAGTTAGTGTTTCTCTATGCTCAGAATATACATCACTGTTTGAACACAATGATAAATACATGGCTGGTTTGATAATTGGATAAGTCAACTTGATGACATAATTCTCACCTTTGTATCACTTGAGCTACCAAATAAAATCAGCATTTCTATCTGAACATTTTGAAACCTGGTAAACACATTGTTGGTCCAGAGCTACCCAATGAATCAAACAATAAGCATGAGTCAATTGGTGGTTCGAACCCTGTAGAGAGGAAAGGAGTTCAGTGCTGAGAAAAACACAAGAACCTTTTTTTTTGATAACTTAAAACACAAGAACCTTTAAGCTTCACCCGTGGCATAGTAGATTACCAAAGATGTCAGAGATGACGCCAATGGCAGCCTTGGACCCAGTGGAGCCGGTGAAGTAGGCCTTCAGCCCGCCGAAGTGCTATTGTGGATGGCTTCACAACTAAATGATGTTCCATACAAAGAGCTAAACTGCCTGACACCTGAAACCTAAAACCTAAAATTCATAAGTCTAGGAAACATTAACAGACTTGCATATCATTCAAGTTCATTTCACAAAGAATGTGTACTGGTTTCAGTAAATTTCAGGTTTATGTTTTTAGTGTCAGGCATTAGTAACAGCTCCGGTTGCATCTTTCAGGTTTCAGGTTGCATCTTTCATGCAGCAATAATTCACATTCTTGCAGAGGTAAAATATACCTCATTCATGTAGTGATATGGAAAAAATCTAAGAATAAAATTACCGACGTTAGTCTTTGCCTAGAAGTAAGTCAAGGATCAATCAAAGGTGACATTGTTTCACATTTTATTAGAAATAAAAAGGCGTCTTTTGTAGATGCATGTTGGATGACGCCACAGATTTTGCTTGCCACTGGTCGTTGTGGCAGGGAGTGGCGGCCTCTGTGTCCTTGCGGCAAGGTGAGCGGCATGTGTCAGCCACTGTGTTTGGGGCACGTTTGTAGCTGTTACTAACCTTAGGGATTTGAGAAGATAGATAGGTTCTCTAGTAAATGGAGATGACTATATATAAAGCCTCATAGTAGATGGGCCTTAACACCCCCTTCAAACTCAAGGTGGAAGCGGAGGATCTGAAGCATTGAGTTTGAGCAAGTGCAGTCGATGCTGCTCTCGAGTTTGTGCCTTAGTGAAGAAGTCAGCCAATTGCAGTTCTGAGGGCACATACTGGAGATCAATGGTGTGTTGCTGACAATGAGACCGAGTAAAGAAGGCATCAACACCAATATGCTTTGTAAGTTCATGCTTCACAGGATCATTGGCAATCTGAATGGCTCCAGTGTTGTCACACAGAAGAGGTGTGGCGATATCACAAGAAATCCCCAAATCAGCCAACAACCATTGAAGCCATACAATTCCTGCAGTAGTAGTGGCAAGTGCTCGAAGTTCAGCCTCTGTACTAGAACGAGATACAACAGCCTGTTTCTTGGACTTCCAGGCAATAGGAGAAGAGCCAAGAAGAATGCAGTACCCTGTTATGGAACGACGATCTGTCGGGTCACTTGCCCAAGTGGCGTCTCTACTTTTGTGCCAAAACGATTACAAAATCTTGTAAAGTTTGAGCTTTGCGAGTTGTTTTGCGATCTAATGTGTTGGTGCACCTTAATAATCGAGGAATTCAAGCTACAGGAATTCGTGGGTCCCATGTATAGGCTGTTTTTGTATATAATTAACAGAGTCTTGCTTTTAGTGTCATGTGGCTTTGAGTTAAACATTTGTTTCCAACTACATTAGTTTTTAGATGGAAATCTTGGTTTATTAAATTACCGAGCTTGCCTAAGGGCTTGTTTGGATCATCTAGGGCTATTTACTAGTTGGGACTAAAAGTTATCCCAAGTTAGGTGGGGCTGGCCAGGTAGTAGGCTAACAACTAGTTGGAGTCTTGGCTAAAAGCCCACCTATTAGCCTCCTATTTGGATGGGCTAGAGCTAAAATTAGCTGGCTAACAATTAGCCTTCATCCAAACAAGCCCTAAATGACAAGTCAACTGTGCCCATTGTTAGCAACATGAGGACTATACAATCTCTGTGGTTTGCTTGCTGCCATTCATGTTTGTTATCATGTCATTGTTTCTTGGTCATGGATGGACTTACGGTGTTTGATTAGGTGCAAGTTCCAATGGAGTGCATCCTTCACCTCTGTTCAACATGAACCCCTCAAATAGAATGATAAATTTCCAATTATCTTTCTGTTGCAGACTGCATATATTCGATAGTCTGTTTTTGTTCATAAATGCTGTCAATGAAGCAATCAAATCCTATGACAATGGAAATCACATTTGATTGAATAGATCATCTGTTCTTATTGGGTCTCATCAGTCCTTATTCGCTTGTACTGTATAAGTGGTTGCTTCATAATTTTTTGTTCACTTGACTTAATTTTCATAATAAACAATAATAAATAATATATTTACTCAAATATGTTTTTTTAGTGTACCCTCCATTCCATCTTACCTTTTCTCCAAAAATTAGAACCTCATTTTTTTCTTGTGCTGTACTGTAGGCAATGTCATATGCAAAGCTTTCTGGGCTGCACCCAATTTATGGGCTTTGTAAGTGTTTCCATCTTTAAATCTCCTCTTTATATTTTCCTCTATGTTCTCAAGTGAGCTCAATTGGTAATGCAAACCATATTTTTCCATTTCCTTGTTCTGAACAGACACAGGCTTTGTCCCATTATTTGTATATGCAATATTTGGCTCGTCACGACAACTAGCAGTAGGTCCAGTGGCACTTGTTTCTCTGCTTGTATCCAATGTTCTTGGGGGTATAGTTAATTCATCTAGTGAGCTGTACACAGAATTAGCCATATTACTGGCATTCATGGTTGGGATATTGGAGTGCTTGATGGGATTGCTAAGGTAACTTTGTTTACTCAGGAAAAATGTTTTTTAATTGTTTCTTTGGAGCATTTGAAATTTCAAGCATTGAAGTTGACCTTTATAGAGAAGAATGTTTCACCACCTGGTTTATTTGAGTATTTTTCTATTTTGGAGTGGCAAGCACAACTATGTAGTCATACCACCTGATTTATTCAAGCAATAAGCTAAAAACTGTACTGTTACAGTGAGAAGTACACCATCAATGTACCATGCAGCATAATCTTCAAAATTTAAAGATAAAATTAGTTTGCCTACAACTAAGTTTGCAGTAACCCTCACTACATTGGTTCATGCGGTTATTAAAAGTACTTGACCGTTGGGAATGACCACCCAAGGTCATTGTCTTATGTAGAGTAGTGATAGGACCAAGGATTCTATGGCGACTGCGGAGGAAGTAGGGGTATGTGATCGGTG
Source organism: Miscanthus lutarioriparius (assembly GCA_904845875.1). Taxonomy (NCBI): domain Eukaryota; kingdom Viridiplantae; phylum Streptophyta; class Magnoliopsida; order Poales; family Poaceae; genus Miscanthus; species Miscanthus lutarioriparius. The sequence goes on from CAJGYO010000003.1 coordinate 69,088,008, forward strand.
GCCGGGGCCCGGGGCTTGAACCTCGGCGGCTTGAGGGCACGAGGGAGTGAGAGGGGAGGCGCAGGGAGAAGCCCAACAACAGGATTGTTGCTTTGCTTGATTATTCTCGGGGTAGCTCACGGAATGCATAGCCATTAGGCAGCCCAATCACCCCTTAATTCTGATGGATAAGTCATGTGTGGCTGGTCTTTGTGGGGCTGTTGTTGCTCACATGGTCCTTGTGGCTGTTTTTCTGTTTTTAGGACAGCATCTTAGACTAGAGGACAGCATCTTAGAGGACAGCATCTTAGACTAGAGGACAGCATCTTAGCTAGGACAGCATATTAGCATCTTAGACTAGCATCTTAGACTAGCATCTTGGCATATGTTTGGCTGGCTAGCAGCCTATAAATATGTAACCCCAACCCCTCAGGTTGGTATGGCATTTGTGTGAGCTTGTGTGAGAAATAGACAAGAAAATTGCCCCAACTCCTAGTGTCATCCTCTCTCGATGAGAGTAAGAATTCTCCTACTACCAAGAGTGAGAATTCAGCGACTAACAAATTCTCTCCCAATCACTCTTGCTAAGCTTTTAAATTAGCACTAGCTAATGGTGTGCCCAGGATTGCCCTCAATTTAGCGCCAATCTAGTCACTTTCCGGATTTGCTGCACTTGCCATCTTTGCTCTGCGGGTGAATGTCTTGCACCACATGACATCTCTCCCCCCCTCCGCAAACAGCTCGTCCTCGAGCTGGACGTCGGGGTAGACCTCCTTTCCAAAGTAGAGCCATTGAGGAGGGTGAATGAGGGCCGGGAGATGGCGAGCATCGCGGTGCTGTCCGAGTCGAGGCAAGAGAGGGTGTCTGCCACCGTGTTCAGACGGCTGGGACGATACTCAACCGCGAAGTCGAAGCCGAAGAGCTTGTTGATCCGTTGATGCCGCTGGATCGTAGACAGGTGTTGGTCCAACAAGAACTTCAATCTGTAGTGGTTGGTGCGGATGAGGAAGCGACACCCCCATAGGTACAGCCGCCATTGTCGGATGGTTTGGACCAGGCCGATGAGCTCCCGTTCGTATGCCACCAATTTGAGACGGTGGACTGAGCTCCGGTCGTATGCCACCAATTGGATGAGCTCCCGTTCGTATGCCAAAGAGCACTTTGATCGCTTCAACCGGAGGCTATGGGCACGGAGTGTGTCAAGGACGAGGTGGACGTGCTGCAAATGCTCGGACCACGACAAACTGTAGATGAGAATGTGGTCCAAGAACGCGAGCACGAACCTGCGTAGGAAAGGCCGGAGGATGTCGTTCATGAGCTCCTAGAATGTCGCGGGTGTGTTGGAGGGGCCGAACGGCGTACCGAGGAACTCGAAGTGGCCGTGATAATAGCTGGAGCGGAGGTCTAGCTTGGTGAAGTAGTCAGCGCCATGGAGCTTGTCGACCACCGGGATTGGGAATTTGTCCTTGGACATCTGCTTGTTCAACGTGCGGTAGTTGATGTAGAACCGCCACGAGTCATCGACCTTCTTGATCAACAGCACGGGTGCTGAGAAGTGGGATTGATGGGGTGGATGATGCCCTGGTCTAGCATTGCGGCGCACTGGCGCTGCAGCTCGTCCTTCTGCAGCTTGGGGGTAGTGGTAGGGGCAAACGGCCACCGGTGTTGTACCCGGTAGTAGGTGCATGTGGTGGTTGTAGGGGTGCGCCAGTGGAAGGCCTTGCGGCTCCGCGAAGACCACCCTGTACTGCTATAAGAGGCGGTCCAGTAACGGCTGTTGTGGTGCCTCGACGATGTGCGAACGACCGGCTACTACTGCTGGACATCGTTATAGAGGAGCCCACCCCTCTTCTAAGATGCGTCGGTTGTCTTGCCAGAACGCCCGGAAGAGTTCCTCGAGTCCCACAGAATGGGCCTAGAGTTCGTAGGAAGTCGATGCCGAGGACGAGGTTGAAGACGCCCAAATCAATGCCATAGCAGCTGATGGAGAAGTCCTCGTGGTCGATGCTCAAAGTGATGTTGCGAGCCACCCCCTCACAGGCGACGCTTTCACCGTTGGCCACGGTTACCCGCATGTTGGCGCTATCCGAAGTGACCAACTGGAGGTGGCGTATAACCCCGACGTTGATGAAGTTGTGTGTGGAGCCGGAGTCAAGGAGCGTGAGGAGGTGGTGGCCATGGACGTGGACGTAGAGATCCATGGTGTCCTATGTGCGGATGCAGGCGATCGCATGGAGGGACACGACGGGCTGATTGGCGACGTCCTCGGTCGCCCGCACGGTAGCCACGTCCTCAACCGTGTCATTCTCGATGTAGTCTGAGGCCTCATGCATTGGCACGTGTGGCCGCGCACATACGGCTCATCATAGTTGTAGCAGAGCCCTTGGCAGCGGCGCTCGGCCATCTCATCCGGGGAGAGGCGGCGGAAGGCGGGGTGGGGGGGTTGTTGGCGGGCGGGAAGCGCTTGGGGAGCTAGCACGGCGGCCGTTGCCTCATGGGCGCCTATGGCTGGCGCATCAGGGGCACCTATAGTGGGGTGCGTTGGGGCAGGGCGGGGAGTGCAGAAACTAGGTGTGCGATGCGTTGTGTTGGCGCCGGTGTCATGGCCTTAGCCCAGCGCTCATACACTTCGGGCGAGGTGCATTGTTGATTGGAGGTCCCTTACTCCTGGAGTTCGACGTCCATCCGGATGTGCTCCAGTAGACCACCCATGAGCAGCTTGGCCTTCTGGGCAGGCGCCAAGTTCGGAGTATGGCAAAGCAGTGCATTGAAACGCTCGGTATATTCTTGGACCGTGGAGAGGAACGGTAGCTGGGCTAGTTCGGCCAGCTGATTGGCGCGGACCGTCGGCCCGAAGTGTAGGTTGCATAGGTCCTTGAGGCGCTCCTAGTCCAGTGCGTAGTACCACATCCAGGCGGCGCTGACGAAATGGTACGACGCGAGCCAAACGCAAGACGACGGAAGGGTGTGCTCGCCGTGAAAAAACTGTTCACACCAATTGAGCTAGTCCAGAAGGTTTTTGGAGCGTCGAAGGTGGCGAAGTCCAGCTTGTAGAAGGGGGGAGGGGGGGGAGCGGAGCTCACCGCCCCGCGCTTATGCGCGCTTGTGTGTCGGGGACACTGATGAACGGCGGCCCAAACGGAAACGTCGTTGCCGCTGTGGACGGAAACACTGCACCCTAAGAGGCACCCGGGGCGGTGAAGTTGGACGTCCCCGCAGTGAAGGGAGGGTATTCGGGATGGGGAATGGGGGAACTGTATTTGGTGGATGGGCGTTGGCAGCGTAACGTGCGACAAGGTGTGACGCCGGCCCCTGGGACAGAGAAGACCGTCGTCCCATAGCCGAGCAGCCCGTAGGGCATGTCTGGCGGCATGGTGGTGGCCAACACCGGTGGCGGGCCGACATGGCCGCCATCCGCTAGGCGAGGTCAGCCAGCGCCTTGGCAATGGGATCTGGTGGCGACATCGGTGGCACATTCGGCTACTTGCACCCTCGTCGGAACCTGGCATCTCTGATACCAGATTGATAGGATCGAGGATCCTACAGAGACTGCGGAGGAAGTAGGGGTATGTGATCGGTGGCCGGGGAATGAACCCCCGGCGGCGTGAGGGTGCGAGGGAGAGAGAGGGAAGTGCTGGGGAGAAGCCCAGCTACAGAATTGTTGCTTTGCTTGATTATTCTCAGGGTAGCTCACGTAATACATAGCCATTAGGCAGTGCAATCACCCTTAATTCTCTCCCAATCACTCTTGCTAAGCTTCTAAAATAGCACCAGCTAATGGTGCGCCCAGGATTGCCCTCAATTTAGCGCCAATATAGCCACTTTCCCGATTTGCTGCGCTTGCCATCTTTGTTCTGTGGGTGAATGTCTTGCCCCACATGACAAGTATAACTCAACCAAGACGGCCAAGAAAAGCCATGAAGGCTGGCCTCCCGTGTGGGGTACCGTAGACGGTGGGCTGGCAACTCCATTGTGATTAACGGATCCAGGCCTAGAACACTGAACATCTGGGAGGTTGCACAGAGAGTGACTTTTTTCCGTGCAAAACCAGGGATTGATCCCTGGCTCGTTGGCACCTCTACTCGGTGCCCAACCATTGCACTACAACTGCGTTTGCGTTCATGAGGCTATTGACCCAACCATTTGCAACTATAAGACAAGACTTCATGAAAAAGGCTGTAAAGAAGGCCAAGGCACAACCAGATAACATTCTGATAGCTCTACAGCTATGGAAAATACCTGGTGTCCTTATCAGGAAAATTTCAAATTATGGAACAATGGAAATTTGTGGCACATGAAGCATTTGCTGTTTTAAAAATTTGAGGGAAATGCTACAAAAAGGTGGGCGGTACTTGTACCACTCAGGCGCATTGCTGGTCCATTATTTCTGGTCATGGTTGTTGGTCCAAGGACAGACAAGGCTATGAAGCCTGGTTGAGAAGGAAGATAGGCACTACAGAAGTTAAGTCTAATTTCTTATTATGATATAATAAAGAGAGAAATTTCAAACACTCCATCCACCTCTTCCTTGCACATACTGCGCCTCTTGGCCATGATCATTCATTATGGGCCTTGGGCCATGCCATTATTATTTTTTGTCTCACTGAGTCACCAGGTCGCGGGTTCGAAGCAGCCTCTCCGCAGATTTTGCGGGGGGAAGGCTTGCCTTGGTTTTTCCCTTCCCCAGACCCCACTCATGTGGGAGCCTCCGGCACTGGGTCTGCCCTTTTTTTTTACAAAGTGGATGATTTTTACCTTGAAGTTCTGCTTTTGTACATAATGCTCTATGCACTATGTTCTTGGGAGATTTTTTGGAATAGTTTGTTTTCAAATTATACTCAGCCAAGAAATAAGGTGCTATTCTATTTTTAGTATAAAAACTTAAGAGGCATATATCCTGCTTTTGTAATTATAAGATCTAAAATGGCCCCTTTCTAGTGTTATATCTGCTGAAACCATACTTCTCCATGTGGTTCAACCTAAGTTATCCTTTTTGCAATGTGCAGCGACTTCGTCCTATGCTGTCCGACTTAACTATTTACTTAATTTGATGGGAGTAGAACAAAAATACGCCTTCTTGGTATGCTTTTCTAAGAGAGAATGTGTAACCATTTCATATGTCTTATTCTGTATGCAGGCTTGGTTGGCTTATTCGTTTCATTAGCCATTCTGTAATATCTGGGTTCACTACAGCTTCAGCCATTGTTATTGGTTTATCCCAGATAAAGTATTTCTTAGGTTACAATGTCACAAGAAGCAGCAAAATTATACCACTCATTGAGAGCATAATTGCAGGAGCTGATGAGGTGGGTTTCCTTGCGTTCGCATGATTTTATTTATTGCCTTCTTGCCAGCCTATATTCCTTTTTCCTGTTCCCTTAGTAAATATTTCACCTTTTCATTTTGCTTAATCTTGCATTGCATCGTGTGTTGTTCTCAAATGGTGGCTTGAAGGGAATTGATAAGGTATATTGACTATAGGCTGTGAGGCACTTGTATATAATTCATGCTTCATTATGGAAGACACATTTCTATTAGATACAAAGCTATGCATTTTTATGTTTTGAAGGAAAATTAAACTAGACAAAGACAAAACTGATCACTTTTCGGCTCATTGTTGCCTTTGAGTCGTAAATAAAATAAATTAGTTTAAGCTCTAGTTTCCAGCTCTTAGCAGCTTGGAACATGGAGCGGCGTTGTGTTCCCTGTTCTAGGAACTTTGTCCTCAAACGAGGAACATCGATCTAATCTTGCTTGGGTTGTGACCCGGCGAGTGCAAGTGTCTTGATCAGAGTGCAGCGGGCTAGACATCTCAGTTGGCACAAATGAGGAAGACACTAGCAACTGATTTTACTACTCCCAGCTTGGGTGGTGCTTTGGGTTTTGCTTTAGAGGAGAGTCGGCTTTGGGCTGTGTCGGGGGCTTGGGGGCTATCTTTCTTGGCTTCCCAGCCTCCCCCTCCCCCTGTAGCTCTGTAGCCTGGAGGACGTCTAGTCTTGGTCACCTCTTTGTTGTCACAGGCATGTACTTTTATTTTGGAGTGGTGTGGTGTGTGTTGTATTTGGGGTCTCTCCCCTTTTTTTTCTTCTTAATATAATGAAGCGCAGTTCTCCTGTGTTTTCGAGAAAAAAAGTTAGGGAGAAGAGGGAAGAAACTGAACGCCGAGTCGCTGTTGGCTCGCAACAGATCCGATGTCCACCGCGGGTGCATGGGCAAGCTTGCGGGTGGCATGCATAGCTGGAGCATTGTTGACTTGCCGCTTGTCGCCATGGCCGTCACTGTATGCTTCTGGTGCTGTGCGCCTGCGTGGTTTTGAGAGGGAAGAAATCGGAAGAGGAAATGACACAACTGGGAAGAAAGGAAATAGTCTCATTATCACTGGTCGCTGTTGCTGAAGTTGGGTGACAGGATGGTGGCACAACTATATGCTATGCTGCTTGCCTCTCTTGAAGTCGCTGAGTAGCCGAGCCAACCACATCGGCCACATAGTCTGCCTCATGTCACAAGAGTGCCTCCACCTTCTGCTTGAAAGACAGCTTAGCACCCTAATGCCATAGAAGAACAGATCACCGTATCTTCTCATGTGTCAACAATCATTGGTGAGGTCATTGTTGCTGACATGCCGTGCTTTCTTTATTCTCCTCTAGTGGTAGCCAATATAGAGTTCCATCCACATAGCGAGGACTATTCATTGCTACCATGTGTTCTCGTGTTGGCTTCTCCCCATGCTAAAAGTGAGGTCTGCTTGCGTGTAAGCAAGATAGCGGAGGTTGATAATCATCCTTTGGTCTTGAGTGATGTATGACTTCTCTATCATGTTCAACTTGAGTGCACTCCTTATCTAGGACGCGTTTGGCATAGTGTGTCTTGCACAGGCATAGCATAATCCTATTGCTGCTCTACTGCGAAAGGTAGAAAGAGAACAAGCCCAACTTGCTCATCTTGAACCTCACCTTCATTTTTTGCTTGTAGCAGTTTATCTCAGCCTCGGTCGATCTAGTGATGATCAAATCATCCACATATATACCCCATGTATCTTGAGTTTCCATGGACGCACTTGTGCATTGCCGGTTCATGCGTGCTTTGCTATAACCCAAGAGCTTACCGCGTTATGTACTCATGTGCAGTTTTCCTTCTAAGCCCATGACGCTTGCCACAGCCTATAAAGCGCCTTTTGCAGTTGTTTCTAGATGACGAAGCTCAGTGGCTGCGAGATGTACCTCCTGGAAATTGCTTCTGAGGAAGGCCAAATTCACATCCATGTTATGCACCGCTTAGCTTTCTTTCGAAGCTACAACTAGAAACATGTACGATATGAGCGACTGTTGCACATAGCCCTTGACGACGAGGTGAGACTTGTGCCTGATCACCTCTCCTACCTTGTTTGTCTTGAGCTTGATGACCTACTTCAGCACTGTTGATCCTCTCACGCATGGTTACTTGCCATGTTGGATCGTGCTTTGATTCATTAAAGGGACGTAGCTCACTCCTCATCATGGGCGATTTGATTGGCGCTGGCATCCTAGATGTTGCAGTATGCCATACTCGATTAGCAGCTTCTAATGCTATTGCTAGGAACGGGTGAGGTAGATGTCAGAGTGCGCCTTGTGCTCGTTGTTAATCCTGAGGAACACCACCTGTCCACATCCTTGTATCTCAATAGCAAGCCAACGAGTACAATGTGATAATCTAGCTCTCTTATAGTTTCATTAGTGTCTGTGCATCTGCTGTTCGTCAAAGTTGACGATGGTTGATGTTTGATACAAAAGTGTCATTTAGTGTGCAAACCTACACCATCAGAAGTGCAAGCTTGTCGTTGTCTTGCGCAAGGTGTGCCTGACCTCGCTTGATCACAAATCCATTGACTATTGTGACCACAATTGTGGCACTTGTTATGGTCATTGGTGCTAACAACATCCTTACCATTAGCTACTTTGTTGTTTGTGTTGCCATGTTGAAGAGCGTCTCGATGGAGCGCTCAATTTACACGAACTTGGCAGAACAACCCGTAGGTACTTAGGGACGACCTTGGCATAATCTTCCTTATCCTTGAGAGCATAGAATTGGTGGTTGATTCGGGTGAGGCACATGACAAAGTTATCTTGAGGACATGATTGGAGTCCATGTGTAGTGTCTTGATTGCAATATGGCTCTCTTTTATAGAGATGGCTTGACTTGACATCCAAGAGATCTTTAACCCGTGGAAAATCTAATCCCTATTGGTGGAACTGATTTTTCTATTGCCTTATAAAACAATCTCTAATCCACACACAACAGTAACCTATTAGCACAATCCCACAAAGAGATAAATATGGATTTTGGAATTTTTTGGTAGAAATGGCTCATCTTCAATTGTGTTTCTCAAGAAGTCCCTGTTTTGTCGAAGACACCACTAAGAAAATGCACAAGGATTTATTACATCCTGCTACCAAATGACATTGCACCTATCTCAAATTAGTAGCCACAATTGAAGCCTTAGGTGAGGCCGTGGCACAGCTTGATATTCTTGTTGTGTGAACATCTGAGCCCTGAGGCAGAATGTTTAGGTAGATAAGGCATCATCTCCCTAACTTTGTCTGGCACCCTGTGCTATAGTGTTTATGTAGGCATGACCTCCTTGTATGATAATCCTGGTCTCCGTGTATTTAAATAGGAATAGAAGGAGCTAGGTTTATAATCAGTTGAAATATAAGCTAAAATTTAAATAGCAAATTGAAGCATTTGTTTAACAAGAACACTGTTTGTGTCATTTTTGGCACATGTGTCATTACTTAATGAAAGTAAACTTCAAATTTTGTTGTGCTTAAACATAAATTTATCATGTTTCATTTTAACTGTAGTGAACTGCACTTATGTTTTACAGCCTACTGTCCTTCAAATTAGTATATTAGTTCTGATATTTAATTTAAACACTTTCATTAACTTGACAAAGCAGTTCTCCTGGCCTCCATTTGTGATGGGATCAACTTTTCTTGCGATTCTTCTAATTATGAAAAATAGAGTAAGTTTCTATTTTCTTTATTTATTAAATATATTTCAGTTAACTTGATCATTTTCCTTGTTTGTGACCATAAAACCTTGCAGGGAAAATCCAATAAAAGATTGCGTTTCCTAAGAGTTTCTGGTCCTCTTACAGCTGTTGTGCTTGGAACAATTTTTGTGAAATTTTTTCATCCACCAGCCATATCAGTGGTGAGATTTATTTACAGTTTGACTAGGAGATATAAAGAATGCATGGACTAACATACTGCAACGAAATAGCAATGATTGCTGAGTGGCACCCAGCACCTTGGGCAACCAAGGGGAAGAAATGGCAGTTTTTGCTCTTATTTACGGCTACTTTGCTGAATATCAGGGAAGAAGGCGGCGTAGGCCTGTTCTTTTGATCAAATGTCAACTACTACCCCTCCTTTCTTTTTGTGCTCACATCTTCAAACAAAAGTTCTAGTTGCTCAAGAATAACTTTATTAGAGTAATTTTACAAAATTCTATAAATATTTCATGTAGTATTTAAAAAATACACATGTAATTTCAAGTTACTACAAGTGGCCAAAAAGGTGAAGAGGAATGGACACCTCAGCTCCCACCCCCAATCCCTCATCTCCCGGTGCCACTGGCTACTCCACTCCCTGTTGCCACCACTATGATTGCACCTCCGCATAGGCTGACTCGTTCCCTTTCTAGGTTCTAGGTTCCCTTTCCCCCTTGTTTACCATTGCTCGCCCTTTCACTCTGGCGAGCCGTTCCAACATGCAGCGGTGGTGTCACTCTAGTTTTCTATCTCTCATTCTTTCTAAGGCAGCTGTTTGAACACCTCCGGTTCGTCTAGGTACTGTAACTCTCTAAGGTTGGTCTCGCCTTTATTCCCCTTGACCTTAAGGGGAGATGCTTTAATTGCTTCACCTCTCATTTGGCTTCCATTTGTCGACTCCCTACCATGCGGCTAAAGTAGGTTCTTGCTCCGTGCAAGCTAGTCATCTCCCTGTAGTGCTTTTTCTCCGGCGGAGGTGATTGCGGCTCCGACGATGGCTCATTATGCTGGGGGACTCAAGTTGTCCATAGGTCAGGGTGCCCCTCCTCTAAACCTTCCTGCTTGTTTATGGTTTAGGGTTTGGTGCGCCCTCTCCTATGACCTTCCTGCTTGTTTAGGGTTTAGGGTTTGGTATGCCCTCTCCTATGGCCTTGAGTGGCAACAATTCGCTTGGTCCTCTCCTCAAGTTAATGGTCCTCCTCGGGTTAATGGCATCCTCACCACTACTACCAAACCTCCTAGTCCCTGCTTGATGTGGGTATGATCACCTCCTAACGGTCAACTGTTATGACCGGCGTCACGTACCAGCGCAGGGGCCGAGTAAGTGGCTAGGACGGGCAGCAGCAAGGGGGCCTAGGCGCCCAGGATTTGTTATCCTTAGATATTATTCTTATTTCCTTAATTATAGGATCTATTAGATTGAGTTGCATGTAAACGTTAAGGGATATGTATATCCCTGGACCCTTTGGAAATTAATCAAGCCAGACAATTATCTTGCCCGGGCCTCAAGGGCCCCCTCCAACATGCACTTCTCCTTCCTCCTTGCCCTCTCACGCAAGCCCTAGGGCTAGCAGAGCAAGCCGCCGCCGCCGCTCCCTGATGCCGCCACGGCTCCACGCGCCGCTTGGAGATCAAGCCCCGACCTCCCATCTTCCATCCCTACGCACTACGCAGCCGGGGTAGGATCAAGGATCCTATCAATCTGGTATCGGCGATGTTAGGTTCTGATGCTACCGCGACGGTGGACGCCAAGAACACCGCGCTGCCAGTTCAACCGGTCGTGCCGCCGGCGCCGCCGCCGCCCCCCGCCCCGGAAATGGCGCAACTCCTCTCCAATATTGTCCAATAGCTCTCCAACACTTTAGCAATTCTACCATTAGGAAAGCACATGATATGTAGTATAGAAAGTAGTTCCTCTATGGGCGTAGTTCTGATATAGCCTCTCTTCCCAAGGACAGCCTACTCCTCACTCTACGCCCTGCGTGTTTCATTCTACGAATATAATCAATTCAATAATGTTATCCGGTACACCCCAAACCCTTAAGAGCAGCTTCCCACCAATTAGAGATAGGATAAGACTAAATTCAGTTTAGGAAATAGAGATTGTTTTGAAAAAAGAGAGCCACCAATTAGAGATAGGATAAGACTAAATTCAGTTTAGGAAATAGAGATTGTTTTGAAAAAAGAGAGTCCAAATCTATAAGTACTCTACATCTAGATTGCTTAGTGGTCAAGTAGTAGGGAGTTATCCGGTATCCATGCCCCCTGCCGCTCTTGTGCCAGCACAATGCGCTGTCCTTCCCATGCATACGGGTGACCATGGTCCGCCGATGCCTTTTTGGCACTCTTCCACCTACCTCATCTCCCTCTAATCTACGCAACCCACCTCTAACCAGTCTACACCCATTACGGCCATGGAGGAAGATTTTGGGTAAATGGAAGAGGAGATAGAGCTGCGTTCTTTTTTTTTTGACAATGAGATAGAGCTGCGTTCTGGTGTAGGTGCAACATACTGGTTAGATACAGTGGAATATGACAACAATGATTAAACCTGCAAATTTTATTGTGCAATGGGCTCTGTTAAATATATAGAAGTCTGTGTTTTTTAGATAGTTTAGTACTGTACATAAAAAAATAATCAATTATTATGCTTATATCAAAACAACACACAATATGATGGACAACTACGCAATTAACTCATTCTCTCTCTCTCTCTCTCTCTCTCTCTCTCTCTCTCTCTCGTGCTTAGGTTGGTGAAATACCACAGGGTCTTCCCAAGTTCTCCATTCCTCAAGGATTTGAACATCTAATGTCACTTGTGCCAACTGCAGTACTTATCACTGGTGTTGCCATTTTGGTGAGAAATTTTCTTAGTACTACTTTTCTAAGCTACCCTTACCATTAAGTATTTTACCATATCATTCCAGGAATCTGTTGGTATTGCTAAAGCTTTGGCAGCGAAGAACGGGTATGAGTTGGATTCTAACAAAGAGGCAAGCATCACTTACTAGCCTAATTAGTGTCCCTAGTACAAGCTGATAAACATTGTTGCTATACATGTAATTTTCTTTGTATCACTGCATGGTATGTGTAGAGAATTAGGGAAGCACCTCACGCCCATTAAGGGAGGGGTGACCTAATACCACCCGTAGTCACAGCGGGAGGGAAGTGGACGCATAGACTGGATTGAAAGTCACTAAACAACCATACAGGCAGTCCTTTAGTCATGATGTCCGCGAACTGATGTGCATAAGGGACATGTAGCACTCAGAACCTGCCCAAAGTAACCTTCTGACGGACGAAGTGGATGTCAATCTTAATATGCTTCGTGCGATGACGATGAACTAGATTGGTGGTCATATAGACTGCACTGATGTTGTCACAATAGACAATCGTCACCGAAGGAATTAGAGACGTGAAGCTCCTGAAGCAACTGCCGCAACCAGCAACACTAGGCAAATGCATGTGCAACAGCCCGATACTCAGCGTCTACACTGGAACGAGACATTGTAGTCTGCCGCTTGGAAGACGAGGAGACCAAGTTGTCGCTGAGGAAGATGCAAAAGCCCAAGGTAGAGCGTTGGGAGTTGGGGCAACCTGCCCAGCCGGTGTCGGAGTAGACAGTGATGGATGACCACTAGTGCCGAGTTGGAGACCTGCGTTGAGATTGCCCTTCACTTAGCGTAGGATGCGCTTAATGAGGGCAAGATGTGGCTCCCGTGGGTTGCGCATAAAGAGGCAGACTTACTGAATGGTGTAGGCGAGGCGAGGTCAGGCCGAGTTAGCGTGAGGTCCTGCAGAGCGCCAGCCAAACTCGGGTACTTCGAGGGGTCAACAACGGGATCGCCGTTAGTTGCAGACAGCTTGGACCGAGAGTCGACCGGAGTTGCTGTGGGGTGACACTCAGCCATGCCCGGCCACTGGAGTAGATCGACGGCGTGTCACTGTGACAGGAGCAAGCCATCGGAGGAGCACGTGACCGTGATGCCGAGAAAGTGACGGAGAGCGCCAAGGTCTGTCATTGCGAACTCGGAGCTGAGACCATCGGTGATGCACTGCAGTAGAGCAGGAGAGGACACCATGAGTACAATGTCATCGACGTAGAGCAGTAGGTAGGCGATGCCATCGCGATCAAGAGAGATGTGTCTGTTAGAATGGGGTTTCGAGAGGGCTATTAGGCTGGCCGCATGGGCCTAGGCGCCTAAGCTAGCCTCCACAGGTTTTATGGTAGTTGATTTTGATTTGTTATTAGGCAAAAATCTCCCTGATTGGGTATTGTTCTATAAACCCCAGGACATCCTTGCCTATATATTGTACAACCTCTGTACCTCCTATTATCAATCTACCAATTTTCCTGAGCCATATCTTCTTTCATGGTATGAGTCCGGGTTTCCACCCCGATTCACCTTCCGCTGCCCTAGCGCGCTTCTCTGGCTGCGCCCATCCCTCCCAAGCGTGCCGTTCTCTGGCTGCGCCTCTCTCGCGCCGGCATCCCGCTGTGCCACGATCTCCATGGCTGGGACTCCCCCTCTCACGCCTCGTGTGGCTGTCGCCGCCGCCGGCAAGTCAGCCGATCCCAAGGACCCCGCCTCCGTGGAGGTCGACCAATCAACCCTGGACTCCGACGCCCAGGTGAAGGCTGCGGCTGATGCCGCTTCGTGCAAGCGTGCGGTCTCCCGGAAAGCATCGCGCGATGCCGCCCTGGCACGCGCCGCTGCCGCCAAGCGAGAAGCCCAGGCCGCAGCTCTGGAGTGCTAAGCCGCTGCAACACGTGCTCGCGACGCCCTGGCTCACGCCGAACGCGCTGCCGCAGATGCGCCTAACGACGACGATGCCCCCTCCGATGAGGACGATCACATCTCCAACAACCACGACCTTCATCAAGCCCTGCTCCTGCATGAAGTGGCCGCCATGGCCAACCTTCATGCCTAGGCAGTCGCTATGCAGAACATTCGGAGTCTTGTTTCCGTCGTCCTCGACCTTAACGCCGGCAACTACAATCGGTGGCGTGATCAATTACTCCTCACTGTTGGGAAATACTCCCTTCAGGACCACGTCGTGCAGGATGCCTCGGCGCCCGGCTACCCTGACTGCACACGCATGGATTATGTCAAGTCTTGGATCCAAGGCACCATCTCCGACGATCTCGCTGAGACGATCTCGGCCCGGAACTCCACCGCTCGTGACGCCTGGCGTGTTGTTGAATTGCAGTTCTTCAGCAACCGCAAGACACGAGCCCTCTACCTCGACGCCAAATTTTGCAACTTCATTCAAGGTGATTTGTCCACCACCGATTATTGCAGGGAATTCAAGCACATGGCAGACATGCTCGGCAACTTGGGTGAGGTCGTCACCGACCGCACCCTCGTGCTCAACGTCATCCGCGGCCTAAACGAGCGGTTCAAGACCATCGGCATGCACCTCCGGCGTAGCCGCCCCTTCCCCACATTCCTGGAGGCCAAGTCTGACCTCTTGGTGGAGGAACTCACGATGGAGAACTAGGCGCCCTCTCAGCAGACTGCCCTCGTCGCCTCCACTAGCTCGTCGACATCCGCCCTGCTCCCTCTTACTTCCCAGCAGCCCGCCGCAGGCGGCTTAGGTTCCAGGGGCGCTACAACTCCTTCCTCCATGAGCTGTCGCGGCAAGCGTGGCGGCAAGCGCGACGGCTCTGGACAATAGAACGGAGGCCAGCCGCGGCTGCCGGCGCGCAATCCGTTGGGCAGCCCAAGACCGGTGGGTCCAACCCCGGGGGCACCCCGTGGCCCTCCTACAATCCGTGGGCGGGTCCATCCAGATGTGGCCGATCGTGGCCTCCTCGCTCGCCTGCCGTTAAGATGCCCCCAAAGAAGGCTGCTGGTGTCGCCGCCACCTCGTGACCGATACACGGCCGATTTCCGCCATGGATCCCACTTGGCAATGGACGGCACCTCCTCCTAGATTCTACAATCCACTTGCTAGGCTTCCCTCCTGGGACTAGCCATCCCTAGTGTCGACTTTCAGCACCATGACACTAAATCCGACCCAGAACAACAACTGGTACTTCGATTCAGCTGCTACTTCTCACATGACATCACATTCCAGCATTCTTTCACATATTACTCCCTCGCCGTATCCTACTCCTTCATCTATTGTTGTCGGTAACGGTTCCTTCCTTCCCGTTACAGCTATTTCACCATCCTTACATCTTAATAATGTTGTGGTTTCACCACAGCTTATTTAGAACCTTATTTCTGTTCGCCAGTTCACTATTGATAACAATTGCTCTATTGAGTTTGACCCGACTGGTTGTTCTGTGAAGGATCTTCTGTCTCGGAACATGATCGTTAGGTGCAATAGCTCCAGGCTGCTGTACCCTCTTCGTCTACTGGCTGCGCACTGCTTGGTCGCCGCCTCTAGGTCTTCACTTTGGCATCGCTGCCTAGGTCATCCTGGACACGAGGCCCTCTCCTACCTAGCGTCATCTGGTCTTCTTGCTTGCCGCCATGATACTAGTTCTTCACTTTGTCATGCTTGTCAGTTAGGCCGCCATGTGCGTCTTCCATTTCATATGTCAGCATCTCGAGCATACAATACTTTTGATCTTATAATACATAGTGATATGTGGACCTCGCTTGTTATCAGTGTCTCGGGCTATAAATATTATTTGGTCATACTCGATGATTGCTCCCATTATATATGGACGTTTCCCTTGAAACTTAAATCTGACGCTTTCTCCACGCTAGCTAATTTTATTGCCTATGTGTCCACCTAGTTCGGCACCATAGTCAAGGTAGTTCAGTGCGACAACGGACGGGAGCTTGACAACTCTAATTCCCGCACGTTCTTCCTCACCCATGGTGTTCACCTCCGCATGTCATGCCCCTACACCTCGTAAGGCAAAGCGCATCATTCGTTCCATCAATAATGTTCGCTGCCTTTTGTTCCAGGAATCCCTTCCACCCTCGTTCTGGGACGAAGCCTTGGAGACAACCACCTACCTCATCAACATTTTGCCCACCAAAACGCTCATATCATCCACCCCGCACTTTGCCATCTTCGGCACTGCGTCCTCTTATAATCATCTCCGTGTCTTTGATTGCAAATGTTATCCCATCCTGTCCGCTACAGCCAACCACAAACTTTCTCCTCGGTCCACCCTATTTTCCTGGGTTATTCTGCTCATCATAAAGCATACCACTGCCTTGATCTCTCTTCCAACAGATTAATCTTCTCTCGCCATGTTGTTTTTGACGAGTCGGCCTTTCCATATGCTGAGCATGGCTCTTGCCCATCACCGGCGGACTTTGATTTTTGGATGTGATTGACTATGTGCCGGCTCCCATTGGATCCACACAAAGGCTTCTCCCTGCAAGTTCCGGCGCTCTACCTCCCGCACAGACACATGCGGCTCTGCCCGATGATGTCCCAGCTGGTTCAGCAGCGCTTGATGTGCTCCCAATCGGCCCCTCGCCCTCGACTGCGCCTTTGGTCGCGCCCTCGCCCACACGCCACGTGTGGCACTTGCGCCGCCATCCACGGCGCTCAGTTCGGCTCCACAACGCGCCCGCGGTCCGGTCACGCGCGGCCATGCTGCGGCCTCCCCAGGCGTGCGCGGTCCTCCACCCGGCTTCCTGCCACTTGTGCCGGCGTCACCACTAGTGCCGCCGCTCGTCCTAGCGGCCCCGCAGCTGGTACTCGCCGACAAGTGGGTCGCCCCGGCGCGTGTCATCACGCACACCTACTCGTGCTGGGGCCGCCCGACTGCTACATCGATTGTACCGCTTGCTGGCAGCCCTCCACCGGCCATTGGCTGTCCATCTCCCGCGACGCTACTCAAAGGTGCCGTTGCTGTCCCTCCAGTGACCAACCAACACTCAATGACAACGCGCGCGAAGACCGGCTTCCGGATTCTAGCTCTCTTCCATGCGGCGCAGCTGTCCCGTCCCCAAGACCTTCCGTAGTGCACTTGCCGACCCGAGTTGGCGTGTTGCTATGAACATGCTGCTTTGCTGAAGAACCACACATGGGATCTAGTGCCGCATTCCCCTCGGGCCAATGTGATGACAGGGAAGTGGATCTTCGAGCACAAGTTCAATGCTGATGGGTCTCTCGAGCTGTAGAAGGCACGCTGGGTTCTTCGTGGATTCACCCAGTGCCCTTGTGTGGATTTCGCAGAGACGTTCAGTCCCGTGGTGAAGCCAGCTACTGTCCGCACGGTGCTCTCCCTGGCCCTTTCTCGTCGATGGTCTGTTCACCAACTTGATGTGAAAAATGCTTTTCTGCACGGCACCTTGATTGAGACAGTTTACTGCATGCAGTTGCCTGGTTTTGAGGATCCCGCTCATCTTGACTTTGTTTGTAGGCTCAACAAGTCTCTTTATGGGTTGAAGCAGGCTCCTCGTGCTTGGTACAGTCGGTTTGCTACACATTTGCTCTCTCTTGGATTTGCTGAAGCCAGGTCAGACACTTCGCTCTTTGTCTATCACCGAGAGACAGTTTATCTACTACTTTATGCTGATAACATCGTCCTTACAGCTTCCTCACCCGGTCCTCTTCGACGGATTATTTCAGCCCTCCCGGAGGAATTCTCCGTGAAGGACCTTGGTGAACTGCATCACTTCCTCGGTATGCATGTTCAGCGTTGTGGCGATGGTCTTCTAGTCTCTCCGAGGCAGTACATGATGGACATACTTGATCGCGCTGGGATGGTAGAATGCAAACCGTGTTCTACTCCGGCTAACACAAATCCCAAGGTCGCTGCTACCCATGGTGCGCCTGTGGCTAACGCATCATATTTTCACAGTCTGGCTGGTGCTTTACAGTACTTGACATTCTCTCGGCCGGATATTGCGTATGCTGTTCAGCAGATCTGTCTACACATGCATGACCCCCGTGAGCCTCATCTTGCAGCTCTCAAGCAGATTCTCCGCTACGTTTGAGGTGCTCTTCACTGGCCTTAGCTGCGACCATCTACATCAACTGATCTTGTGGTCTACACTGATACTGACTCGGTTGTCCGGATACGCGCAAGTCCACCTCAGGCTATGCTGTGTTTCTCGGTGACAATTTCATCTCTTGGTCCTCCAAGCGTCAGAAGACCGTCTCAAGATCCAGTGCTGAAGCTGAGTATCACGCAGTGGCTAATGGTGTAGCCGAGGCCGCCTGGCTGCGATAGCTTCTCCAGGAGCTCCATGCCAGCGTGGTCTACATGTCCTCCAGCTTGATACAGCATCAGCGCACAAGCACATTGGGATTGATCTTCACTTAGTCCGAGAGCGGGTTGCGATTGGTGATGTTCGTGTCCTTCATGTCCCGACATCGTCTCAAATATGCGGACATCTTTTTTTGAACATGAAATACAGCAGGGGAGGCCCCCACTGTATGATTTTATTAAAAAAACATAGCCGTACAGAAAAACCTCCAAAGGGAGGAGAAACAACCGAGGAAAAGAAAACCCAGGGGATGGGCCAGCAGAAAACTAAACTAAGGAAGCTATACAATCTAGGAAAACAGGACGCTAAACTCACTAAATCTATGAGCTCACCAAGGGTCTTCCTTCAGTCTTCACAAAGTTCAGGTCCAGTCTGAACGTGCGCAGTGGCAGACGATAAGACTGAGGGGCTATTGGGCTGGCCGCATGGGCATAGGCACCGAAGCTAGCCTCCAGGGGTTTTATGGTAGTTGATTTGTTATTAGGCAAGGATCTTCCTGATTGGGTATTGTTGGATTGGGTATTGTTCTATAAACCCCGGGACATCCTTGCCTATATATTGTACACTCTCTGTACCTCCTATTATCAATCTACCAATTTTCTTGAGCCATATCTTCTTTCAGTGTCGGACTTTGCCATGAAGAAGCCATGCTTGCAGATGTAGGTGTCAAACTATTGATGCCACGCACGAGAAGCATTCTTCACGTCGAGCTGATGAATGGGTCACTTCCTTGATGGTGCAATGCTGAGTACAACATGGATGGTGGCCGGCTTGATAACCGGACTAAAGGTCTTATCGTAGTTGATGCCGTGCTGCTGGGAGAATCCTCGAACGACCTAGTGAGCCTTGTGGCGGGCAAAGCCATCGGTGTGGAACTTGTGCTTGAATATCCACTTGCCCGTCATGATGTTGGCGCCGGGAGGCCGAGGTACGAGGCGCCATGTGCCGTTGTCGATGGTCGCTTGGTACTCGTCCGCCATGGCAGCACACCATTTGGGATCAGCTAGCGCGCTGCGGTAGTTAGCTGGTAAAGGCGAAGTCGACGTAGCAGAGAGATTTCGGTAGTTGACAGGCTGCACCCCCAGTCAACCACGCCACTTCGAAGAGGGGGTTCAAGGAGGCCGAAACTCTGCATGGGTCGCTGCTTAGGAGCACACCTAAGGCGACCCGGCCAGCAGTGGTGCCTGGCTGGGGCGTGTGATTGGACGGGCCAGTGGAGGCAGGCGGGTAGCAGAACGGAGCTGTCGGCTCTCTAGAACGGATGGCGGAGCTCTAGCAATGGAGGTGGTGCTGGGAGGCTCCCCAGCAGCCGATGAGGCACGATTGAAGGACCAGCCCCGGCCGCGTCTATTGGAGAAGACGGCTGGGGTGGGTGTGGGTGACGCTTGTACACCTTGCTGTAGCGGCGGTCGTCAGCTGTAGTAAGAGAGGCCAGGTGCGCCGGTTTCGGTGGACGACGCTGGTAGACGATGCCGAAGGGACCAGATCTGCCTGGAGTAGCAGCCGCGGCGAGACGTCCATCATGCTGAACAGCAGGGCGGGCCATGATGGCCGGGTCGTCGAGCAACGACTGGTTGACCTCCTCAGGCGAGGGAGCGACCGAAGATGAGGGCGGCTACTCGACACCTGAAGGTGGAGCGACCGGCACAACAGAAGAAGCACCCTGCAACAAAAAGTCAAGTGAAGACGCACCAGATGGTACCACAGCGACATGTTGGGAGATGATCGTACGCGTATAGATATCAAGGCACCGGTAGCCCTTAGTGGGATGAGGGATAATTGAGAAACATGCAAGGTGCTGGAGGCGCAAGTTTGTGGGGAGTCGTGGCACTAAGGTTAGGGTAACACAGACAGCCGAACATGCGGAGGTAGGAGTACTCAGGTAAAGAGCGATGAAGGAGCTGGTACGGGATTTTGGTTCTGACAGAAGAGGAGGGGCTCCGGTTAAGCACATAAGTGGCTGTAGCAAGCGCCTCGACCCAGTAAGCCCGCGGCATGGAAGCATGGATGAGGAGGGCGCAAAGCATACGCTCAGCTTTGCCATTCTCGTGAGAAGTGTAGGGGTAGGAAAGGCGAAGCAAAATGTCGCGACTGGTCAAGAAGCTAGACATGGCGTTATTAGCGAACACAGTGCCATTGTCAGTTTGAAAGCACTTGGAAACTGAACCAAAATGAGTCTGAACATAAGCAATAAAATCAACAAAATGACCATAGACTTGGATTTTTGATGCAGCGTGACCATAGACTTGGTCCAGCAAAAATGACTGCAGGCATGACCAAATAATACTTGTAACCCGAAGTGCTAAGGACATCCACACATCACAATGAACTAGAGCAAAAGCTTCTGATGTAATGGAAACTGAGCTAGCAAAAGGCAGGCGCATGTGCCTAGCTGGCAGGGTGTTGCTTTATTACACGTGATAACCGACATGTTTCTAAGGGAAGCGACGGCAGAGTTGGACGGATGACCAAGATGACGATGCCATAGGGTAGATGAGACGGCGAGGCTACAGCTAGTGGTGGTGGAGGATGAAGTGGGTATGGTGTAGAGGTCGCCACTGCTATTGCAGCGAAGAATCATGTGTCCTGTCCATGGACCCTTAACAGAAAAACCAAGGGCGTCAAATTCGACAGAACAATGATTATCACGTGTAAATTGACGAACAAAAAGAAGAATGCGCATAATTTCAGGCGCAATCGGAACATTATTGAGATGGAAGGAGGTGTTGGCTGTGGGAAGGATGGAGAGGCCCCCCGCCCCCCTACTTCATAGAGAACTCGTGCAGGAAGACGGCGCGGGGC
The DNA here is from genome assembly GCA_904845875.1 of Miscanthus lutarioriparius. Lineage (NCBI taxonomy): Eukaryota > Viridiplantae > Streptophyta > Magnoliopsida > Poales > Poaceae > Miscanthus > Miscanthus lutarioriparius. The sequence continues at coordinate 69,109,011 of CAJGYO010000003.1, forward strand.
TCCTTGTTGGATAGAAAGAGGCCCTCGATGGTGACCCAGAGCTAGCGCGCTGACTGATTGCCCTCCATGGCTAGGTCCTGGACTTCCCCAGCAGAGACTTGAAGAAAGGCACCCACTTGTGGAAGTTCGGATGTTTCAGCTCGAGGATGACATGGACATGGGAGTGGACAGTGACCGTCGCATAGGGGGCAACAACGATCAGCCTAGCAGGGATCGGGAGAGAAGGCCCAATCGAACAGAGGGGTGAGGTGAGCTCAGAGCAGACGTGCGTGCGGGAAGCAGAGTCACGCGCGGGGGCGGACAGCGCACGGGCACGTGGTGGCGCGCGGGGAAGCGGAGTTACGCGTCGGAGAGGGAGGGTAATGCGTGCAAGCGTGCAAGCCGGTCCCACGTCGGAGAGGGAGTTGCTCAGAGCAGACCGGCTGATGCGTGCAAGCGGAGGGGAGGAGAGCGTGTGCAGGGGCAGCACGAGGTGGGTGGTTGCGTGACCGTGGAACCGGCGGCGCGGGGAGAAGCTGGGGCAGAGGCTGGAAGGGAACCCAGTCGTCTGATACCATATAGAGAATTAGGGAAACACCTCACACTTGTTAAGGGAGAGGTGACTTTCATATATATAGTCAAGATACAACTTAGAGTACAAGTAAAGTACATACATATCTCTAATAGTCTGTAACTGAACAATGAAATTTTCATGCACAGTTTTTGTGTTGTGGGATGAAGCTCTTTCTTCAGGGGTAGTCAATGTATCGTCTGGAAGATTTTAACTTTGTAGGTTGCAATAATTAATATGCCAAGAACGAATGAATAAAATGTTAGCTTTTCTATGCATCTTCTTGTTCACTTCACAACACACACTTGTCCTAATTAGTAACTACAGAGAATTTTGGCCTATATAATTTGATTCAGTAATTCAGTAATAAATTGGTTTAAAGAAATATATGGAATCATATGTACTTTTGCATTCAGAATTGCATGTTTTGTCTCCTAATATAGTTGTTCAAATTAACAGTTCCGTTCATGTTTGCTTTGTTATAGTTATTTGGTCTGGGCATAGCAAATATCTGTGGTTCATTCTTCTCTTCATATCCTGCCACAGGTAAAATATTTAACACTATATAATGAGAAATAACCGAGTCCTTTATTCTTCTTTTCCATAGTCTTAGGTGCTAGATCAAAATTTTACGAGTCTAAAATGCTGGTTCATGCAGGCTCCTTTTCTAGGTCAGCAGTGAATAATGAAAGTGGGGCAAAAACTGGGTTATCTGGAATCATAATGGGCATAATCATTGGTAGTGCTCTCTTATTTATGACCCCATTATTTACTGATATACCTCAGGTAACACTAATATATGTCGTTGTGACACCTTTTCCTTAAGATTAAGCTTTGGTATTGTATTTTATGTATCCATTTCGAAACCCTTTATTTCATCTACTTGGGCCACGTCATCTCCGCCGACGGCGTCGCCATGGACGCAGGCAAGGTCCAGCGGTGCTGGAGTGGCCTGTGCCCATGACAGTCCGTGTCCTTCGGGGATTCCTGGGATTGGTGGGCTACTACCGCAAGTTTGTGTAGGACTATGGCTTGATCGCCGCACCCCTGAGCCCTGACCACCCTGTCGTGAAAGTAGAGTGGTTTAGGTGATCAGACGTGGCCAACAGCCTTCATCGCGCTCAAGATGGCACTCACCACCGCTTCCGTCCTGGCACTGCCTTCTTGCGGCAAGCCATTCATTGTGGAGTGTGATGCCTCCTTATCGGGCTTCGGTGCAGTGCTTCTCCAAGACAAAGGGCCGATAGCTTTCTTCAGTCGACCGGCCGTGCCGCATCACGCCTCCTTGGCGGCCTATGAGCTCATCGGCCTTGTCCACGCCATCCGCCACTGGAGGCCTTTGATAGACCTCTGTAACTCTTGTGTTTATCTAGAGTAGTTGGTGGCTGTGTCAGCACCCTTATCATCTATCTTATCCTAATTAGCATCTACTTTAGTAGTTTGAATATACTGTAGCTTTCTTAAGTTGCAAGCTTTCTATCCTATATGTACTCAGAAAAATCCTGCCATGGTTTGTGGCTAAGCAATAGAGAATCTGCCCCAAACCCGTGTTTAGTTCCAACAAAAGCCTTACCTCTAGGTCCGCCGCTTCCTGGTATGCACGGATCGTTTTAGCCTCAAGTTCCTCCTCGACAATTCCACAACACCATTGGGTGGGGAAGCTGTTGGGCTTCGATTTCTCGGTGGAGTACAAACCGGGCAGCACCAACATCGTCGCCGACTCGCTCTCCCGTCACGATGTTGACTCAGTCTCGGCTTTCCTCCTGGCCACCACATAGTTCACCCTCTGCGCCAAGCCAACAACACCGATCCCGCGCTCTTGGCACTGCGGGAGGACATCCAGGCGGGCCGTCCTCCATGCTCTTTCAAGACCTGGTGTTCGACATCCACAACGACGGCCACGAGGGCATCCAGCGGACCCTGCACCTGCTTCGCCGCAACTTCCATGCCCCTAACCTTCGCTTAGTGGTGTAGGATTTCATCCATGGCTGCCTCACCTGCCAACAGTACAAGACTGAGCACCTCCTCCCAGACAGCGTGCTCCTGCCCCTGCCCTTGTCATCTGTGGTTTGGGCTGACGTGGCGCTGGATTTCATCGAGGGGCCACCCGTACACTGACAAGATCGTCGCAAAGGCGTTCTTCGCCGAGATCGTGCGCCTACACGGCATCCCAGAGTCACTTGTCTCCGACTGCGACCCAGTGTTCACTTCGGCGTTCTGGAAGGAGCTCCTCACACTCTCTGGCGCCAAGCTGCAGATGACAACCGCCTTCCACCCTCAAGCTGATGGCTAGGCCGAAGTAGCGAACAAGGTGATCACTATGTATTTGCGTTGGTATTGGCCGCGCCAGTGGCTTCCGTGGGCTGAATACACCTACAACACAGCGTTTCAAACATCCCTCTAGGACACCGTTCAAGCTGGTGTATGGCCACAACCCATCCACGATCCGCTCCTAGGTCGCGGCCGTGGCCAAGACAATGGCGGAACGTGACGTGTCTACAAGTCCTATGACTGTCGCCACCGGCCGGTGTCCTTAAATGTCGGTGATTGGGTATGGCTGCGTGTGCGCCACCGCACGCCTCTCTTACTGCCGTCCGCGACGTTGGGCAAGTTGCGCCCTCGTTACTATGGGCCTTATCAAGTCTCCGAGGTCATCAATGTGGTAGCAGTTCGCCTGAACGTGGCACCAGGCGCCCGCATCCATGATGTCTTCCACGCCGGCCTCCTCAAGCGCTTCAACGCTCAGTCCCTAGTTTCTCCTCCACCACTACCTCCTATGCATCACGGTGTGGCGGTTCTAGTTCCGGAGGCGGCTGTCAAAGCCAAGTGCTGATCTAGTGCCGTAGCAAACCACCCTCTGTGGCCACCTGGGAAGACGTCAACTCCTTTGTCCAACGCTATCCACAGTTCTAGCTCAAGGGGCATTTGCTTTCGAGTCGGGGGGGGGGTGTCATGTGGGGCGAGACTCACTCACAAAGCAAAGAAGGCAAGCGCATCAAGCCAGGAAAGTGGCTAGAATGGTGCTAATTTGGGGGCAATCCTGGGTGCCCCATTAGCTGGTGCTAATTTAGAAGCTTAGCAAGAATGATTGGGAAAGAATTAAGAGTGATTGGGGCTGCCTAATGGCTTTGTAAACCGAGAGACCCAGGGAATAATCAAGCAATGACTTGCTCTCCTTTCTCTGTCTCTCTTCTCCAACAACATAGGGAGCTGAGGGGTAAAACCTCGCTCCCACTATAGCCGCGACTACACTCTGCGCACCCAAGGCTCGCCGTCGCCGGCACCCCCACTACCCCCTTACCGGCGTCATAACAGTCGCATTGCCCTTATTCCTGCTCTCCTTCTCATTTGTACATGGTATCAGATAGGTTCAGAGCCAATGTTTTCAGATCGTATTATCGAGGCTAGTCGTATGACCACCGATCATACGACTAATCGCGATTAGTCGTCGATAAGGGTCGATTAGTCGATCCTAATCGGTCTAATCGGCTAGTCGGACATTTAGTCGTCCTTGTGCCTAGATGGCCTGATCGACCATGTATATACTATATATATGATGTAAATATATGTAAACATGGCCATAATAAATAGGTAAATGTTAGAAGCAAGCAACCAAGCACAGTTTGGCATGTAATCATGTTTGCAATGAATCATTATCATGGTGATTTGGCCACTTACCTGTAACTGCTGCTTGCTGATTTGGCCACTTACATGTATCATGGTGGCTCATCTTGATGCTTGAGGCCTCCCGTGTCCGTCTTCCAGGCGTCGAGGAAGGAGCCTCAGAGGCGGGCGGATCTACTGGGTCCCGGCAGGGGAGGAGACAGGAGCGAGCGGAGGTGGAGGCGCGGGCAGAGCTGCGGACGCCGGCGAGAGGCGCGGACGGAGCTGCGGACACCGGACAGAAGCGCAGGTGGAGCTGCGGACGCCGGCGAGAGGCGCGGGTACCGAGCTGCGGATGCCCGACAGAGGCGCGGACGGAGCTGCGGACACCGGCGAGGGGCGCGGACAGAGCTGTGGACTCCGGTGAGGGAGATCCAGAGGCAGGCCGCCGCCGGCTGCGAGAGAGAGCAGCGGCTGCGAGAGAGAGAAGCGGGAGCTGGAAATGCGGCTGCAATTCCCACTAGGTCACTCACTCACTCCTCTTCTTCTTACCCTAATGGGCCAGCAGCCAGGTGGGCCGAATTCTTTAGTTGGGCCAAATTCTCCCTCCCCCGAACTAGTCGTGCGGCTAGTCTGATCGGACGACTAATCGTGATTAGTCACAACTTATCGGACGATAAGTTTTCTAATCGGTCTAAACTAATCGAGGGCCCTTATCGAGCACCTGGTTACGATAAGGACGATTAATCGCGATTAGTCGTCCGATCTGAAAACATTGTTCAGAGCTTGAACCTTGCTATATTCTGTTGCCCACCTCCCTGTTGCAGCCATGTCGGCGACTAGTGGCACCTCTAGCCCATCCTCCACCACTTCGGCCTACAGTTGCGTGTCTGCCATGGTCCAGATTGGTGCCACCGCTGCTTCTCTCCGTTCCCAGATGCCGGTGATGCTGGATTGCCACTTGCAACTTCACCAAGTGGGACATCTTCTGCGCCCTTCTTGGTCACCATTGCGCTCTTCACCACATCGACGGCTCTGCTCCTGCCCAGCCAACTGAACTGTCTTGGGTCCAGGACGACTATGCCATCCACACCATCATGTACAACTCCATCGCCAGCAGTGTCCTTGATCTGGACCAGACTGCGCGACATCTGTACATCGCTGCCAAAGGGCTTTTGCAACAAGGAGAACCATGCCATTGTAATCAACAAGTTTCATGGGCTGCAGCAAGGCGATCTCTCCATCACCGCCTGCTGGAAGGAGCAGAAGTGTATTGCTGACGCTCTCCGCAACACCAATTACCACATTTTGGTTCTCAACGTACTTTGCTGTCTGAACAAGACGATGGCCTCCGTGGCCACCGCCATCGCAATGTCGACCATCCTCCCCAACTTCGCCTCCACTGGCAACATCCTGCTGTGTGAGAAGATGCGCCTCGCCACCTCCACCAAGGCCGAAGCTGACTTCGCGCTGCTCTCCACTACCAAAAGATCGTTGCCACCTTGCAGTGGGACCGCCTGTCATGGTGGCTCCTCCAACAAGAAGCAGTGGAAGAGGAAAGGCAACGACGGTTCTGGTCAGGGCGGCCAGCGAGGCTATGGTCGACCCCAACCACCAGAGCACATGAGTCTGCTTTGACTCAGGCGGTTAGACAGTGTTAGTTCCCAGTGGTTGGAGCTCTGCCCAGTGGTCTAGTCGTCTTTCCACTGGCCCTGGACCCCTTGGTCCTAGACCACTGCTGCTCCTCTCTACCAGTCACAACCGCTGACTCCCATTGGTGCTCAGCCTTCGTGGGACAGCGCCAGCTTCGTAGCTGCCATGAACAACCTACAAGTCGGCAACAATAGCTGGTGGTTGACTCCAGCGCCTACCTACATATGACAGCCGATGATGCCAGCACCCCTCTTCGTCTCCTTTCTCGTACTTGGTGACTGTGGGGATGGGGAATGGCTCTAGTATTCCAATTTCACCGAGTGGTCATGTACCTCAAGCAACACCCACTGGCTCTACATTTCATCTCCACAATGTTCTTCATGTCCCTTATATTATTCGTAATCTCTTATCAGTTCGTCAATTCACTAGAGATAACTCCTGCTCTATGGAATTTGCACACGAGGGCCGTCGTCTTTCACTACTATAGCGGGTAGTGTAGAAGTTAAGTCCTGCTCCCAGTTATCACTTAGTTATCTGTGCTTAATTATGTTTCTGCTATTAAGGCCTTGGGCAGCACAAGTGACTATGCAAGTACCAGCAAGCGGTTAAATTTGTTTTAGTTAATGCTCTAATGAGCCATCAATGTAATCAATGTGCTACTTATCTCCTATATATGAAAGAGCGATCGCTTTGGGTGTGTTATCCTGGTGAGTAAAACACCCTGTACCTCCAACAATTGGTTTGAGCCTAGGTTAGACACCTCTCTCTCATCTTCTACTCAGAGCCCCCTTCCTCGCTTTCTCATCCATGGCCTCGACATCTTCTCGAAGGCCGAAGAAGGTCGCTAAGGCGTCGGCCGATGCGGAGGACTCCTCTGGCCGGGACATGCGCTTGAAAGTCGTAGAGGAGGAGGCATTGTGAAGCGGTCCAGCAGCTTGGCGGCAGCGCAAGGCGGCCGCAGAGTTGTGGTGCCGAGGAGGAGATTGCAAGCAGAAGGAAGAAGAGGAGCTGGAGTATGAAGAAGGAGAGGAGGAGGTCAAGAGCCCGGTAGGAGGTCTCCATCTCCGCTTGATCCATGGCGTGGGCTGATGTGGAGGCGTCGCCGGAGTCGCTTTGTGTATGCAGTGGTCGTACATGAGGACTCGCAAGCAGCGGCAACGAATCGCCGATCTTGTCCAAAACGAACTACCACGAATGGAGCCAAGAGATGAAAGCTGCGAATGCAGAGCCCGCGATCTGTGGGGCCTTGATTGAAGGAGAGCGGGTCTCGTTCATGACGACCGGCGGGCTATGGAGGCGATTGTCGCAGCGGTTCCCAAGGAGATGGGGATTCCGCTCATCGACAAGCGGACGGGCGCGAAGGCGTGGGGGACGCCATAGTCTGCCGCGTGACGGCGACGGGGGATAGGTCGCCGTGCCATGACGCCAGCAAGAACGCATCCGCCGCGATCGGGAGAACATCGATGTCAAGTCGAGGAGAGGCGTCGAAGATTTTGCCTTCCGCCTCTCAACTCTGATCGGCGACTTGTCCTTCATGGTGATCGGGACATCGGCGAGAGGCGTGTGGTGGAGAAATATCTCGCGTCTGATCTTGCCGTCGAAGTATGCGCAGATTGTGGTTGCTATTGAGCAGTTTCTGGACTTTGACATGCTCACGCTTGAGGAAGCCACTGGGAGGCTCAAGGCTGTTGATGACCGTGAAGAGCAAGCGCCTACCGAGCCAATCACCGTCGGCGGCAAGCTCATGTATCTCTTCGAGGAGCAATGGGCGCACGCCGAAGAAGGAGAAGAAGAAGGCGGCGGGGATGATTCTGCTGGCTCTAGTTCAAAGAATCGTGGCGCGGCCAAGGCGGGCGGTGGTGGCAGCGGTCATGTGTATTTGAGAGAAAAGGCCGTGGCGGCGGCCGCGATGGTGGACGCTGTGGGCGATACCGCCACAATTGTGGCGGGAGGGCCATCGGGCAAGAGATCGCCCTCATCCGGCGAGAGACAGAGATGGTGACCGTGATGGTGGCGGTGACCGCATGGCGGCGACGCGCAGAGGAGGCCGTGGCGGCGGCGGTGGCAGTGGCAATCAAAACCCGCTGTGGCCGGTGGTGGAAGTAGGCGGCGGTGACGCGGCCACAATGGCCGTGTGCGATAGATGCGAGAATCGCGAGGATGATGGGGCTCTGTTTACGGCGCATGGGCTCGTTGATCTTGATAAGTGCTTGCCAAGCATACACCTATCTTTGCTCAAGAGGTGAATCTGGAAGAACCAAAAGCCCGCGACCTTCCTTGGTGCCAATGGCGATGAAAAAAGGCAGATGTGTGGTACCTTGATTCAGAGCTACACACCATATGACCGACGGCGCGAGCTCTTTTTCGACTTGAACACGGACGTGCGAGGCACGCGGTCCGATTTGGAGATGCGCCCAAGGTTGACATCAAAGGCATCGGTTCGATTGCTTTCGAAGGAAGCTGGTGAGCATAGGGTCTGTAGGTGTGTGTACTATATACCGACCTCGAAGAATTCCATTATCGATCTGGGTCACGACAGCGAGACTGGCTCCAAGGTGGAGATATATCACGACGTGTTACGATTCGGGAACACACCGCCGTTTGATTGCCAAGGTGAAGAGAGGGCTAACAGATTGTACACACTCCAACTTCATCATGCAGCCCACCACTTTGTCTTAAAGCATGCGAGAGGAGATGTAAGCGTGCAAATGGCATGAGAGGATGGGGCATTTGAATTTTGATGCACTCCGCAGACTTGGGAAGGAGGAAAATGGCGCGGTGTCCCGGTTATTGACCATGTGGAGCGTGTGTGTGACACTGTGTCACCACCAAAATGAGAAGGCGCCTGTTCCTACCGCAGAAACGATCATCGCGTGCCAAACAGCCCCTTGAGTGGTGCACGGCGATCTTTTGCGACCCGGTGACACGCGCACCGGAGGGAATCGATATTTCCTGCCGCTCGTCGATGACGCTTAGCCGTTTCATGTGGGCGGCGCCATACCAAGCAAGGATGCGCAAAGAAGCCATCAAGCGCATCAAACCGAAAGCGCAGAGGCGGAGAGTGGTCGAAAAATCGTGGTGCCGCACCGATAATGGAGGAGAATTCACGATTCTTGATTTCGCTACCTCATGCTTGGTAACAAGGCATTAAGAGGCACTTGTGCTCCCCACTCACCTCGGTGAGAATGGGGTAGTTGAGCGGCGCAATCGACCAAGTAGTGGCCATGGCAAGGGCCTTTGCTTAAGCGAGGGCCTGCCATTTCGGTTTTGGGGGAGGTGTGATGACGGCGGTCCACATCTTGAACCGATCACCGACACGCGGCGTTGAAGGGATCACCCCATATGAGGGCTGGCATGGACGTTCACCAACTCGGGACACATGAAAGTGTTTGGGTGTGTGGCATACACAAGGAAGCTCGGTCATTGCAAGAACTTGATGACCGCATGGGCGAGGCCGGCGTGTTTATTGGTTATGCAGAAGGAGCTAAGGCATATAGGGTGTTTGAGCCTGTGAGCGGGCGTGTCAGGATCAGCCGTGATGTTGTATTTGATGAAGAACATGGCTGGGATTGGTCCTCGCCGGAATCTGGGCCATCAGCTGTGAACAGCAGTGAATTCACAGTTGAGTATGTCTGGTCAGAGGAGGCGAGCGAACCAGCGCCGCCGTCGTCGCCTCTGCTCCCGGATTCACCAAGAACACCCGCACCAAACAGCCCAATTGGAGTTGAAGGAGGCGAGAGGCTCGCATCAACTCATCCTCAAGCTAATTACGCTCCGGTGACCTTTGGAAGTGTCACCACCGCCACCAAGTCTCGGGATTGAGCATGCCACGCCTCGGAGGATGATGATGATCGATCGGATGCTTATCACGAGGATGAACCACTTCGCTCTGAAGCGCTGAGCAATATCATTGGTGAGCCACCACCGCCACTGCAACTTCGCTTTTCGCAGAGCTGCATCTAACGCACTCTGGCGAACCAACTTCGCATACTGAAGCCAAGAGAGATCCAGCGTGGTGCGCAGCAATGAAAGAAGAGCTGCGATCAGGAGAGAGAAACAAGACCTGGGAGCTTGTGAAGCCTCCTGCTGGTCACCGTCCAATCACCCTGAAGTGGGTGTTCAAATTGAAGAAGGACGAACACGGTAATGTTATCAAACACAAAGCCAGACTTGTCGCTCGTGGCTTTGTCCAGCAAGAAGGCGTGGATTATGATGATGCTTTACCGCCGCACGCATGGAATCCGTTCGAGTCTTGTTGGCTCTGGCGGCACCTGGAGGGTTGGTCTGCATTCATCGGATGGACGTCAAGTCCGCATTTACGAATGGAGACCTCAATGAGGAGGTATATGTGCATCACCCTTTGGCTTTGTTGTTCTTTGGACAAGAAGACAAGGTGTATCGCTTGCGCATAAAGCTCTGTATGGCCTCACGGCAAGCACCAAGAGCATGGAATGCAAAGCTTGATTCAACATTGAAGAAGAAAGGTTTGGACAAAGCAACCATGAAGTCGCAATCTATAGGCGAGGTTCGGAAACTCTCTGTTGCTTGTCGGTGTGTATGTGGATGATTTGATCATCACAGGGCCAAAGAGCGAGGATGTTGAAAGCTTCAAGGCTGAAATGAAAGCAACATTTGAGATGAGTGACCTCGGGCTCTTAAGCTTCTATCTGGGCATTGAAGTGCAGTGAGAGAGCACCGATGGCATCACCCCTTAGACAGACTCACTATGCCAAAAGGATTTGGAATTGGGTGGTATGGTGGATCGCAACCCAGTGATCACTCCTATGGAGGAAAGGCTAAGATTGAGCAAGAAGAGTACACCAAGGAAGTTGATCCAACACTGAGTGCAGTGGTGGTTGGAAGCTGCGATATTTGGTTCATACTCGACCGACTTGGCATTTGCAATCGGGTTTGTGAGTAGATTTCTGGAGAGGCCCACCATAGAGCATCGTGACGGTGAAGCGTATCCTTCCGGTATGTGGCGGGCGATCCGAGTATGGCCTGCACTTCACCAAGGCATCCGGTGAAGCCGATTCATTAGCTATTGTGACTCGAGACTGGCTGGAGATATTGACTCAAGCAAGAGCACTACTGAGTTGTCTATTCTTCCTAGGCAACAAAACAGTGATTGGCGAGTCCATTAAACAAAGAGTGGTTGCCTTATCTAGCTGTGAAGCGAGTATGTTGCCATGACTACTCTTTGCAACACAAGCCTGTGTGGCTATCCGAGGTTACTTGCTGAATTGTTGGGAAAGAAAGTGGAAGTAGTAGAGTCATGAGTGGATAACAAATCAGCAATAGCACTTGCAAAGAACCACATCTTTCATGACGGGAAGCAAGCATATCGAGAATCAAACAACACTTCATCATCGAGATTGTGTTGAAGAAGGCAACATCAAGGCTGAGTTAAATCGCCACAAATGATCAAATGGCGAGACATTCGACTAAGGCCTTAGGCAAGGCCAAGTTTGAAGACATGAGAAGCAAGATTGGGATCATGAAGATCAAGGATGGGGAAGCAGGTCTTAGGGGGAGAACTCAGTAGAAGTTAAGTCCTGCTCCCGATTATCACTTAGTTATCTGTGCTTAATTATGTTTACGCTATTATTAAGGCCTTGGGCAGCACAAGTGATCGTGCAAGTACCCAGCAGTTAGCTGTTTAGTTAATGCTCTAATGAGCCATCAATGTAATCAATGTGCTACTTATCTCCTATATATGAAAGAGCAGTCGCCTGGGTGTGTTATCCCTGGCTGAGTAAAAACACCCTGTACCTCCAACAGGGAGATCCCTACACCTTTGCCCACCATCCATGGCCTTGTAAGATAATCTGCTGCATTCTCCATTTGTTTTGCTGCAGCAAGGAGTTGGCAATAGGTCATTCCTGCTGTCCTCTTATCTACTGTACTAGTATGGCAATAGGCCAACCATGTAGTGGCTTACATCAGCCATGTAGAGTACTTGGGGTTGAGATCAGCCGAGTACTAGTGTACCTTATGTAGTTGGTAATTCTCTACCACTACTTGCAACAGAGAAGGTAGTTCAGTTGCTGCACTTGTGTGTGCTGTGTTCTGTGTTCAACACCTTCTTCTACCTCTAGCCAAGGTGTGTGTGTGTGTGTGGGTGATAGGACTAGGAATCTGGCTGTTTTATTGATGAACTAGAGGAGAATTACAGTGGCTAAACCTAACAATGGCAGCAGCGATAGAGCTGGTTCGCCCTCCCAGGGAGGCTCCAAACAAGATGATTCTATTTCTGCTTGACTCCCCTAATCAGCTGGCCCTTAGTTATATCCGCTAATGCCCGGCTGAACACTAACAAACTGCTAACCCATCTCCTATTTTCACTCTCCAGATCCTAACTTATAGGAACAGATAACTATGGCCTAAAATTAGCCACTAGAGGCTGGCTCCTTCTTCCTGCTGTACTGCTTCCCAATGAAAGCGTCCACAACACATCCACCCTCCTTTCGAAACAGCTCAAGCACCTGGAAGGGATCGTAGTAGCGGGGCGCGAGCTTGGCATTCTGTCCGGTCTTGATGGCTGTCGCAGCGCGCGGGTGAAGGCGGAGCCACACCCAGTCGCCCACAGTAAAAGACACATCCCGGTGTGCATCGTCATGGCTCTGCTTCATGCTCTGGGCTTGGAGGAGCTGTTCCCGGACAGCAGCTAGGGACCCATCCCTGTCCGTCAGCTGCCTGTCCAGTGCAGCCACCCGCGTGAGGCTTGGCTGATAAGAAGCCCCGGTGGGCGGTGGCCAGCCATACACTAGTTCGAATGGTGTCGCCTTCCATGCTATTTGGAAGGACGAGTTGTAGCAAAACTCGGTCCATGGCAGCCATTGCAGCCAGCTCCGCGGTCGATCGCCGGCGAGGCAGCGAAGGTAGACGCCGAGAATACGGTTGGTGACCTCTGACTGACTGTCAGTTTGGGGGTGGAAGGCGGAGCTGAGGCGCAGCGTGATGTCGGACAAGCAAAAGAGCTCGGTCCAGAAAGCGCTGGTGAAGACCGGGTCCCTGTGCTCTGGTGGAGGACAGCACCGAAGCCCGAGCCCGAGGCATTGCAGTCGATGAGAAATGGCGCCGTGAAGTCAGGAAGTTGCAGCATCGGCTCGGAGGTCAGTGCTGACTTGAGCGCGTCGAAGGCGGCAGCAGCGGCGTCGGTCCAGTATAATGCATCTGACTTCAAGTGGGCCATCAGCGGAGCTGCGATGACGCTGTAGTTGTGGATGAAATAGCGGTAGTAGCCCGTGAGGCCGAGGAAGCCGCGCAGCGCGCGGAGGGTCCGCGGCGTCGGCCAGCTTTGCACCGCTTTAGTCTTGGTTGGGTCCATGGCCACCCCTGCCTCGGAGATGAACGAGAGAGTGCGCTATAGCGGAAGGGGAGGGGCGCCATGGACTGTGTCTTTGCCGCTGTGGGAGCATCCAGAGTGGTGGTCGGACTGTAGCCTGTTGACGGCCACATTGAGGCGACTGTAGTTGCCCTTGATCATCGTCACCTCATTCTTGGAGGTGAGATTGGCGAGGATGGCTTCCAGGGTGGACTTGATGTCGTCACCCATGGCAGGCGAGAGGATCGAAAGGTCTTTGATACCAAGATGATAGGACTAGGAATCTGGCTGTTTTATTGATAAACTAGAGAATTACAGTGGCTAAACCTAACAATGGCAGCAGCGATAGAGCTAGTTCGCCCTCCTGGGAGGCTCTGAACAAGATGACTATTTCTGCTTAACTCCCCTAATCAGCGGGCCCTTAGTTATATCCCCTAATGGCCGGCTGAACACTAACAAACTGCTACCCATCTCCTATTTTCACTCTCCAGATCCAAACTTATAGGAACAGATACCTAAACAGATAACTATGGCTTAAAATTAGGCACTAGAGGCTGGCGCCTTCTTCGTCTTCCTGCTGTACTGCTTCCCAATGAAAGCGTCCACAACAGTGGGTGATTCAGGTGCTACTCACTGAAAGCATAAGTCTTGTACTTATCTACCTAGTATACTTATCTAGAGTAGTTGGTGGCTGTGTCAGCCCTTATCTTTATCTTATCTTGCTTTAGCATCTGCTTTAGCATCACTAGAATATGTTGTAATCCTTTCTTAAGGACCAAGCAAACTACCTTATACGTATCCTCAACCTGCCATAGTTGTGGTAAGGCTGATGAATGGAAAATCTATCAAACCTCTGATTTGTCTCCAACAAATGGTATCAAAGCCTAGTTATCTTTCGTGTGTCCCATCCCAATCTAGTGCCATGGCCAGCCACTCCTGCTCCGACTCTTCCTACTCCGTTTGGAGCTCCACCTCTGCAGGGCGACGTCGGCGACAGCAGCGTGTCGGAGCGCGAGCGCGAGCATGCAGCAGCGCGTGCGGCGCGGGACGCGGAGGACGCTCAGGCGGCGGACGCCCGAGCAGCGCGTCTGGAGGAGGCAGAGTAGAGGGAGAGGGAGGCAGTGGCGTTGTAGGTTGCAGCTGTTAGGGTGGAGCGCCTCGCGGCAGCAAAGCTGGTAGATGAGCGCGCGGCGGAGACGGCCCGCTAGGCCACGGCTCAGGCTGCGACGGCCGCCACAGCTGCACTTCGCTCGGAGGCGGATGCAGGCGCGCGGGGCGCGGAACGAGCGGGCGGCTTCGACGGACGCGGTCCGACGGCTCGCTACGCGGAGGCGGTGGCGGATGCGGATGCGGGAGCGCGGGCCGTGTGTACGGACGCAGACGGACGCAATGTGGGAAGACTTGACCACCGCGTGCGGGATCATCGGATCGAGCGCGACCTGGAGGCCCAGCGGGACCGGGAGCGCGCGGCGCACGAGCGGGCCCTGCCCAACTTCGAGCTGGACCAGGGCGAACACGGCAGACGCGACCTGGACGACGGCGAGCAGGGCGGACGGGACGCTGGCGCGCGGAGCCCTCACATGTGGCACTCCTCCCTCGCGAACAAGGAGACCATCAAGGACGATTGGGACACCATCGCCGCGGCACGTATCGGCAGCAACCGCGCACGCAGATCCACGCTACAGAAGCTGCGTCAGGAGTGGGAGGACCTGGCTTTCAAGCCAGGTGAGGACGTCGATGACTTCGCTCTCCGCCTCAACACCTCGATCAGCCGCGAGCCCACGTCTTCCTCTCCCCAAGCACCTCAACTTCGAGGCCCTGAAGCAGCTCGGCAACAAGGAGATGGTGCAGGGCATGCCGTGAGTCGAGCACGTGGAGTAGTTCTGCGACACCTGTGTCCTCACCAAGCAGCGGCGGCTTCCCTTCCCCCGCCAGGCGAGCTTCCGCGCCCTAGGAGAAGCTAGAGCTCGTGCACAACGACCTCTGCAGCCCCGTGACACCGGCCACACCTAGAGGCCGGCGCTTCTTCCTGCTCCTCGTCAACGACGTGTCCCGCTACATGTGGGTCGTCCTGCTCGACACCAAGGCGGCAGCTGTGGATGCCATCAAGGTGCTGCGGAGGAGTGCGGCCGCAAGTTTCGGGTGCTATGCACCGACAACGGCGGCTGAGTTCGCGGCGTACTGCGCCGACGACGGGATCCAGCACCACTTCTCCATGCCGTACACCCCGCAACAGAACGACGTCGTTGAGCGCCGCAATCAGATGATGGTGGCCACTGCCCGTGCCCTCCTCAAGCAGAGAGGGATGCCTGCAATCTATAAGGGTGAGGCGGTTATGACCGACGTCCACCTGCTCAACCGCTCGCCCACCAAGGCCCTCGACGGCAAGACACCATACGAGGCCTGGCACGGGCGCAAGCCAGTGGTGAGCCACCTCCGCGTCTTCGGTTGTCTCGCCTTCGCCAAGGAGGTCAACTACGTCGGCAAGCTCGACGAGCGGAGCACGCCAGGGGTTTTCATCGGCTACGCGGAGGGTGTCAAGGCCTATTGCATCGTCGACCCTGTGACACAGCGCGTCCGCATCTCCCGTGACGTCGTGTTCGACGAAGGGCGAGGCTCGACCTGGGACAAGGCGGTGGACGACGGATCAACTTCGACTCTCAAAGACTTCGTCGCCGACTACGTCCACTTCGAGGGAGCGGGGGGAGCTAGCAGCTCCTTCACCGAGCTCGTCCACCTCAGCACCCGGCTCGCCATCAGCTCCGGCAAGTCCTCCACCGCCTACACCAGCGAGTCCTCCACTAGCTGCACCACCGGCTACGCCCCGCTCTCCTGCACTGGCGCCCACACCACCGAGATCAGCACCAGCAGCTTTGCTCCGTGACGGGTAGTGCATGGTGGAGTTCGCCACTCCGCTATCCAACGACGAGGACCGCGTCGATGCCTACCACGATGACGAGCCTCTGCGCTACCATACCATGGACAACATCTTCGACGATCAACCTGTCCCTGGACTGGCAACGCACGACCTCGAGGGGGAGCTGCACCTGGCGCACGAAGACGGCCAGCCCTACTCCTTTGCTGAGGCGGAGGGAGACGCAGCATGACATGCCGCGATGTAGTAGGAGATGAACGCGGTCGAGCGAAACCGGACGTGGGAGCTGGCGGATCTTTCTGCCGGCCACCGCGCCATCACCCTTAAGTGGCTCTATAAGCTCAAGAAGGATGAGGCCGGGGCGGTGATCAAGCACAAGGCGCGTCTGGTGGCGCGCGGGTTCGTTCAGCAGGAGGGAGTCGACTTCGACGACGCTTTCATGCCCGTTGCGCGGATGGAGTCCGTCCGTCTCCTCGCACTTGTGGCCCAGGAGGGTTGGCGTGTGCACCACATGGACGTCAAGTCCACCTTCCTCAACGGTGACCTAAAGGAGGAGGTTTACGTCCACCAAGCCGCTGGGATTTGTCAGCCCTGGCAAGGAGAACAAGGTTCTCCGCCTGCGCAAGGCCCTCTACGGCTTGCGGTAGGATCCACGAGCTTGCAACGCCAAGATCGACTCCACCCTCAAGCAAATGGGGTTCCAGCAGAGTCCTCACGAGGCTGCTGTCTATTGGCGAGGCATGGGAGGCAATGCCGTGTTGGTAGGCATCTACGTCGACGACTTGGTGACCAAGGAGGTCGAGGTGGAGGCGTTCAAGGAGGAGATGAAGGCAACCTTCTAGATGACCGACTTAGGCCTTCTCTCCTTCTACCTGGGGATCGAGGTCCACCAGGACAGCTCCTGCATCTCCCTTCGCCAGACCGCCTACGCCAAGCACATCGTCGAGCTGGGCGGACTCACCGGCTGCAACCCAGCCCACACTCCCATGGAGGAGAGGCTGAGGCTGAGCCGCGACAGCACGGCAAAGGAGGTTGACGCCACGTGGTGCGTCGCATCGCGGGCAGACATGGCGTTCGCCGTTGGCTATGTCAGTCGGTTCATGCAGCGACCAACGACGGAGCATGAGTAGGCTGTTAAGAGGATCCTCCGCTACATTGCGGGCACCTCCTACTACGGCTTGCACTACCCGAGGTGTCCTGGCACAGGGCACTTCATCGGGTACAGCGACAGCGACCTTGCCAGCGACATCGACACAAGCAAAAGCACCAGCAGGATGTTGTTCTTCCTCCGCAAGTGTCTGATCGGCTGGCAGTCGGTCATGCAGCAAGTGGTGGCTCTGTCCAGTTGCAAGGCGGAGTACATCGCTGCCACAACCGCTTTGACTCAAGCTCTCTGGTTGGCTCGGCTGTTGGGCGATCTCCTGGGCAGAGACGCAAAAGCAGTGGAGCTCAGGGTGGACATCAAGTCCGCCTTGGCCTTGGCGAAGAACCCCATCTTCCATGAGCGCAGCAAGCATATCCGCATCAAGTACCACTTCATCAGGAGCTGCTTGGATGAGGGGAGCATCAAGGCCGGCTACATCAACACCCAGGACTAGCTCGCCGACCTTCTCACCATGTCCCTTGGGCGGGTCAAGTTCCAGGAGCTTCACGCCAGAATTGGGATGGCTCAAATTCCCCAGAAAGCGCCGCACAAGACTTCGGGGGAGAATGAAAGCATAATTCTTGTGCTTATCTACCTAGGATAGTTATCTAGAGTAGTTGGTGGCTGTGTCAGCCCTTATCTTTATCTTATCTTACTTTAGCATCTCTAGAATATGTTGTAATCCTTTCTTAAGGACCAAGCAAGATAAGATAAAATCTAGCCCAAACCTGTGATTTGTCTCCAACACTCACCTGTGCAGGCTGGCTGGTTTCGAACAGGCTTCCGCTTTCCTGTCCGCCCGTCCGCTGCAAAGCCTGCTGATGTTTGGCACCGTTGGCTCGGTCATCCTGGTCGTGATGCCTCCACAACACTTCAAAAATCCTATGCCATCCCCCTAATATTTCAAGATAGATAACTGCATTACTTAGGCAGACAACATGACTTTAAAGGATTAGGGTATTGTTCTCCCTTTGTAGGGATGACTTGAAATGCCCTAGAGACAATATCTAAATTTAAGGAAACTTGCTTCAGTTAGGTGGAAAGATATCTTTAAGGATATAAATGCAACGAACAAGGTATCTAGCAATTCATATCTGTAGTTTTGTTCTAGGGGCATAAAGGTGGGTTCTTATACCACATGAATAGATATTTTGTTTCTATAGTACCACAACAGCACTCACTGCACAGCTGTGGTGTAAATGTTCATAATTTTTAGTATGTTCAACTTCTGCATTTAGAGTTTACTATGATAAATAAATTATGTAATCCAAAGTACACATATATGCTGATTTGATCTCAGCTTTTTTCCCCAGTGTGCATTGGCTGCAATTGTGATTTCTGCTGTTACTGGCTTGGTAAGAGCATTTTCACATCTTACTTATTGCATACTGTGATTGAATCAGATAGTCTTGGTGCCTACTGGCACTATCGTACCTTTTGCAAAGAATAAATTTATCATTTCACTATTTGTTGTGACTTTATGGTTGTTATGTAAAATGTTACCTTAGTAAAATTATAAATGCCTTAGTTTGTTTTGTATCTCTTCTCATAGTATTTAATCCTTGTGTTGTGATTTAAACAATTTTACATTTAAATTCTCATGGAAATCAGTGTTCTATATTCAGGTAGATTATGAAGAGGCCATCTTCTTGTGGTCTATTGATAAGAAGGATTTCTTTTTATGGGCAATCACATTTATCACAACATTGGTTTTTGGCATTGAGATTGGCGTCCTTGTTGGGGTAAATTGAAAGTCCTCTATTTTTCAGCTTATCATAGATTTATCATTGACATGAAAGAAACATCCCTTTTTAACTCTGATGTTTTCCTTTTTAGGTTGCATTCTCATTGGCCTTTGTGATCCATGAGTCAGCAAATCCGCATATAGGTATGAGAGTTGGTTCCAGTCAGCTAAATAGTGCCATACTTCCAGGATCATGAATCATTAGTGTACAAAGACAGGAAGATAGGGAGAACACCCACACCCATTGTGTGTGTGTTTTGAGAGAGAGAGAGAGGGGGGGTTGCTTCCATATATGTATGTCAAGTCTACCTTATGTTGCAAGAATACAACACACCTTGGGTTAGTGACTATACATCTCTCATAATTAGGTTCAGGATTTCTTATATTTGCAACCCTTTCAAAGGATGGTTAAGGGTTGCATTTATTCAATCTGCAAATTAGGTACTGGGACTACCTAAAAAATTTCAGTATATATAATAAAGAAATAGTGCACAAGCCATGGAAGAGTTCAGTGCGACAACGGCCGCGAGTTCGATAACTTCAGTGCCTGCACTTTCTTCCTATCCCATGGCATTCACCTTCGAATGTCGTGTCCCTACACTCCGCCCAAAACGGTAGAGCTGAATGCATTATTCGCACTACTAACAATGTCATTCGCTCTCTGTTGTTTCAGGCCAGCATACCCCCCACCTTTTGGGCTGCAGCCCTCTGCGTCGCCACCCATCTTCTCAACATCCTTCCCACCAAAACACTCAATTTCTCGACACCTCACTTTGCTCTCTTCGGGTTGCATCCCTCGTACGAGCATCTTTGGGTTTTTGGTTGCAAGTGTTATTCTAACCTTTCCACCACAGCCCCCCACAAACTCGCCCCTTGCTCCTCCTCGTGTGTCTTCCTCGGCTATTCACCTCATCACAAAGGCTATCTTTGCCCTGATCGTCACACCAATTGGGTCATCATCTCGCTCCATGTGGTCTTTGAGGAGTCCCTCTTTTCCCATCTCCGAGGACCCGTCTCCGCCCACACGAGCCGCATTTGATTTTTTGGAAGATAATTCTAACCCAGCGCCAGCTCCCCTCGTGCTGTCACCTTCTTTTCTCCATACAGGACGTTCAGGCGCTATCTCTGCATCGCCACATGCGGCTGGTGTCCCTGCAGATGCGCCCCCGACGCCCTCTGGCGTCATGGTCCGAGGCCTGGTAGCTGATGCCGCCGGCCTTGGCCCAGCTCGTTTTGCCGTGGTTCCCGCCACATGCTGCGCCCTCTGGCTCATGGTCGCCCCATGAGACACCACAAAGCTGATGGTTCTCTTGAGCGCTACAAGGCTCGCTAGGTTCTTCGGGGTTTCACCCAGCGATCCAGTATTGATTTTTCAAAGACATTCAGTCCTATCTCTCTAGCTCTCTCACGTTCCTGGCCTATCCATCATCTTGATGTCAACAATGCATTCCTCCCACGGTACTTTGTCCGAGACAGTCTATTGTGCTCAGCCCTCTAGATTTGAGCACTCCACTCATCCTGACTGTGTGTGTCGCCTCAGCCGTTCTTTATATGGACTGAAGCAGGCACCCCGCGCATGGTACAGCAGGTTTGCCCTCCCACCTTCTGCAGCTCGGTTTTGTTGAAGCCAAGTCAGACACGTCCCTCTTTGTCTACCACTGTGGAGCAGACACTGCCTATCTCCTACTTTATGTCAACGACATTATGCTGACGGCATCATCTGCTGAAGGGAAGGAGTTCTCCATGAAGGATTTAGGCACTCATCATCATTTTCTGGGTATGCACGTCCAGCACACAGGATTGAGATCCTTGACCGTGCAAGCATGGCTGACTGCAAGCCCTGCTCTATGCCAGCTGATGCGAATCCTAAGCTCCCTGCGGACAGCGCACCAGTGTCTGATCCTACAGACTTTCGCAGCCTCGCAGGTGGTCTTCAGTATCTCACTTTCACCAGCTTGATATCTCCTATGCAGTTCAGCAAGTCTGTCTTCATATGCATGACCCACGGGAGCCTCATCTTGCCGCTCTCAAGTGGATTCTACGCTACATCCGTGGCACGATGCCTATGGGCTTGTTTGTATGCCCCTGTTCTCAGTCCGACTTGGTCATTTGCTCCGATGCTGATTGGGCGGGATGCCCTGACACCTGTCGCTCAACAGAGGGTATGCAGTGTTTCTCAGTGAAAATCTGGTCCCGTGGTCGTCCCAGCGCTAGAATACAGTGTCTCGCTCCAGTGCCGAGGCTAAGTATCGAGCGGTCGCCAACGCCATTGTTGAAGTCAGTTGGCTACACCAACTCTTGTCTGAGCTGCACCATCCTCTGTGCAAAACAACTCTGGTGTACTGCGACAACATCAACACACTCTACATGTCCTCCAACGCCGTCCAGCATCAGCGCACTAAAACATGTGGAGATCAATCTATACTTTGTTCGGGAGCGTGTTGCACTTGGTGATGTTCATGTCCTTCACGTCCCTACGACGGCTCAGTTCGCCGACATCTTCACCAAGGGGCTGCCTCCATCAGTCTTTACGGAGTTCCGGTCTAGTCTCAACATCCGTTCCACCGACAATGCGCGTGCGGGGGGCGTTAGAGTATGTTGTGTACATGTGTGTGCATGGGTTGTGAGGCAGGCGTGTACAGCCAGCCTGCCCAGTCAGTATGATTAGTGTGCATGGGTTTAAAGCCAGGCGTGTACAGCCGGCAATCAATATGGTTAGTCTGTTAAGAGTGAGGTGATCCTTGATTGGTGGTGTTTCTATAAACCACTGGTTCTGGTCTCCTCAGCCTATATGTGTAATACGGCTCTCCTCTAATCAATTGAACAATCTCTTTCAGTTGTTATAATTGTATAAGGGCCCATCTACTATTCGCCCATATTGCCCATGTGGCTCTCTCTCTCTATCCAACTCCACTATTGGAGTGCTTGGACTTCTCTAATTTGTATGTTAGTAACAACTAAATGGGTATATTATGAAAATACTTCATGGTGTATCTCATGATACTAATTTTGTGTCATAGATATTTGTGTTATTTTCTAAGTTTAGTCAAACTTACAAAAGTTTGACTTAAGACAACTTTTTATTTCTGTAACTGTGTTGAAGATTATCAACTCTTTGGTTGGGGCTGATCTGTGCTTGTACAGCTGTCTTGGGCCGTTTACCTGGCACTACTGTGTACAGGAATACATTACAGTACCCTGAAACTTATACGTATAATGGGATAGTAGTGGTTCGAATTGATGCACCCATCTACTTTGCCAACATTAGCTACATCAAAGACAGGTAAATTTGTTGGTCTGTTTTCATCATTTGTGTAAACACAGGAATACATTTTCATCATTTACAAGGTAATGTAAGTTCATCTGGTAATCATAATTTGTCAGGTTGCGTGAGTATGAGCTCAATCTTCCAAGTTCAAATAAGGGACTCGATGTTGGAAGGGTGTATTTTGTTATCCTCGAGATGTCCCGTAAGACTTTCATTTTCTAATTGCACTTTTTAAGCTTGTGAATCATTGCTTTCTGCATCAGATTGTTCCCCTCGGTTGTGGTCATTTCAGAAAGAAACTTATGAGCTTCTCAAGGGCTTTCAGTATCACTTGTTAAAATGATAAAATATTTGGTCATGCAGCTGTTACATATATTGATTCGAGTGCTGTTCAAGCTCTTAAAGATTTGCACCAAGAATACGAAGCACGCCATATTCAGGTTGATCCCATAGGCACATTTGAAATTGGTGCACCGAGAAACTAGTAACAAATGTGTTCAGAAGCTGTATTTTCTTTACTGATTGCAGATTGCCATAGCTAACCCAAACCAGCAAGTGCACCTTTTGTTGTCAAGATCGGGCATCATTGACTTGATAGGTGCTGGGTGGTGCTTTGTGCGAGTGCATGATGCTGTGCAAGTATGCCTGCAGCATGTGCAGAATTCATCTTCAAATGCGTTGAAGCTGGCTGTTCAGGCATCAGGTGAGTTGTCCGATTCTGTTTCAACTCCTAAACCAGAGCAGCGGCATCAAAAGTACTATGGCTTCTTCAAGAACCTATGGAAGGCACAGGACTACGCGGATGCTGGTGGTGAGGTGCAGCCGCTGCTCCGGCAAAATCTTGTGTAATACAGAATACTTACTGGGATGGACTCACACTCCCTCACTGTCTTGGACATATATGTGTTTATTTATGTTGTTAACTTGTTATTGTGATGAAGAAAAGAAAGTGAAGTGTGCCATTGTTACTGTGCTGTTATTTTTCATTTTTGATAACATATAAACTCCTACCTAGAAGGGAAGGAGAAGAGATTCTCGTTTGTTCGTACAAGGATTTTTATCAAACTCTTAGCTTTGATAGGACTATATACTTTGAGAACTCCATGTTGTAATCGTCAATATTTAGTCTTCTTAGCTTTAATGTATTCTACTTTTAAATTATGAGAGACAGAGAAAAAGATTCTAACTACTGGTGACATGTTTCACAACATATTATTAGCACGACAAGCTCTATGTTAACATTGTTGTTGAAGCCGTTTAATGTCAGCACCCATACACGTCCACAACAGTGACTTTACCGATGCTGACATGCCTGACATTGTCAGTGGAATGGATTTGCTCACGTCTATGATAATGTTGAATATCGTACTAGTATCTCCTAACCAATGTGCTACGTGACATATGGCGTAGATCAAACTGCCATCGTCTATGAGATATAAAAGAACTGCGTCTCGCAATTTAGGCTATTGTTTATTAAAACTAGAACATCAGGCGCCCTGCCGTGGCTACTCTACCACAGCCTTAAATTTCAACAGGCTCAATAAGAAGTTATTTCATCTGCAGTGCCAGATAAGCCGAACATAACCATTATCACTTGAAAGCAATCTATTGATCATGCCTCATGAAACCCGGATATAACGCTACAGCTGTCAATTATTGAATCATTGTTTCAATCTCTTGTGTAGGTGATACCCAAAAAAGACAAATTTTGTCAAGAAATTATGCTAGTCTACTCATTTTATACAAAGTAATAACATTCTAGAGCCATCTACATCATTTGGTGAAAAATAATCCTACATACATTTTGCCTGCATAAAATGGTTGGCCAAACAAGTCAAAAAGCTTTTCCTCAGCTTCTCCTATATTTTTTGCTATTTGCATAATATTCCAATAACTGCACATGCACCCACTACTGTACAAAATTTAACCGAGGCGGGTAAAAAGCCTTAACCGAGGCGGACAAACAAATCGTGGCCTTAACCGAGGCGGTTGGCAACTGCCTCGGTTAATCAATTAACCAAGGCGGGCGGTGACGAGATCCTAACATATGGGTATGTTAAGCCTCGAGACCAATGGTTCCCGACCGAAGAGACCCCTCGACCGACCCCTCCAGGATCGCTTGGGGGCACGGGGACTATACTCATCGGGTATGCTCGTGCGCACCCTCCGACTAAGTAACCTGACCAAGCTTGAGCATGTCGCAGCCCCCGGGTAGGGCTCGGGGGCTCGCCCCAGCCCCAGGCCCTCGATAGACGACATGCCCGAGCTCGGCCCTTGGCTCCTGCCCGGCCTACGACGCCAACCAAGGCCCGGACGCGCGAAGACAAGCCCCAAGCTATCGAGGCTCGGGGGCTCCCAGACGCCACCCTTAGGGCGTGGCCTTGCCGGCCACTCCCGCGACAAGGTCACACACGGGGCGTGACACAAGAAGACAAGGTTCCCTCAGCCTCCATGGGCTTGGCGGCCCCCGGGCCCATGCGTCAGCCCTTGGAGCCGACCTCCTTCGCCACCAAGAAGACTCCAGAAGGTCCACCTGGGGGAGGCCGGTCCAAGCCGACATAGCCTGACACGTAGAGTGTTAGAATAGAGCAACCGGACGACACCCAAAGCTTCTTCAGCTCCACGACACCGCCACGGTCCATAGAGCGCCGCTGTAAGACCCTCCTGGACTCCGATGCATGTAGATCGTAGACACCTCCCCCCAAACCGCCATGTACCCGACCTATCTCAGTATATAAAGAATAAGGTCGGACTTTAGGGGAAGAACGATCCGAGACAGATCATTCCACTCCTCATTCCATCCGCTCCTGCTCAGCACCGAGAGTAGAGCAACCCAAAGAGGGGCACCGAGAGCTCCTCCGCCGCACCCGTCGTCTTCCTCCTCTCCAACGAGGGGAAGGCTCCACCGACAGCGAGGCATCCTTAGGATTAGCACCGAGCTAACCCCCTACCAAGTCTCTCTCTACACTCTGTTGTACCCCTCTTGATTTTAGGTGCTCTTGAGTATAAGGATCATCAGCTGCTGGACGTAAGCATTGATCGCCCCAAACTAGGATAAATCGTTGCGTCCCCTCTGTGATTCTTGTGTTGTTGAGTCCACCCAAGCCATCGGAGACACGTACTCTAACACCGACTCGAACAACAATGCTTGCCGTGGTTTCGACACTACGACAGCGGGCACGCCAGGTAGGGGGCAGCGTCAAGTGCGATTCAGGCTCTACGGTGGTCGGAGCCACCCGCCTCGTCGCTAGAGCAAGCGGCATCGCCCCAGACGGCAGTGTCCACTTCCCTGGCGAGTTCTTCATCACAACCGGTGCCTTCGCTCCGGGCCTGATCCTCAACTTTGGGAGCCTAGCCTACGTCACCGACTGCTACGATGAGTTTTGTCCACCCAATGGGAGTCGCGTCGGTGGGCGGCGGATCCACGGTGCCGCCCCTCCACCGGGTCCTCCGGGAGTGGGGCTCCCGGTCTGAGCTCGGCAGGTCCATCATGGTTCAAGCTTGCGTCCAGCCTTCATGAGCCGGTACTAGAAGCCCCGCACGGTGGTCGACGCCCCCCTCCTGGGTAGACATCACGTGTGCGAGCGGTGCGCCCCCGACATCTCCTTGCACGCAAGCGCCACGTGAGGGAGGAGCGATTTGACGAAGGGGCTGACATGTGAACCCGGCAAACAGCTAAGTCCTCATGCCTCAGAACCCTTCACTGTTCATTCCTCGCTTCCTAGTTTGTTGCCGTGAGGGAGACGTGCTCGCCCCGCTCAGAATTAACTCACTTCCGAGCCATGGACCTTCTCACCTTAGCCTCGTGGTCGAAGAGTGGAACCACCCTGTCCTTTCTCCTGAGACCACCGAGTGGGATAGGCCAACGCCCTAATGCCGAATGAGTATGACCCAAGCTAAGGAGCTAATGGCCGATGCCCTCAGGCTCGTGGGAGGAAACAGGTGTCGGGGATGCTCCCCACTGAGATGAATGGGGGACGAAGAGAAAATGACAACCAAAGCGTGAAATTCAGCACACGGGCGCGCCCCTGACGCACCATTGTTCAAGGGGTGAGCCCCCAAAACTACAACATAAAACTTTATGACTGAATTCTTACACAGATCATGGAGAAACTGGTGGAACGGTAGGCCCTTCCACCTCGTCCGAAAAGTCATCAACCAGCAACAGCGCATCATCCATGATGTTTGTGGTGGCGACAACCAGGGGCGCAACGGCGTCCTCCACCCTCTCCAGGGCCTTGTCAGAGGTGTCTTCAGGGACTCCCAGCGCCACGGCGTTCAAGTCGACTTGGGGGAGCTAGAGCTTCGCCAGGGTAAGGGTTGTCATAGCCCCTTGACAAACTGCACACCTCACGACCCAGGGAATGTATGCCGCAAGGGAACACACTCGCTAGGCATGGTCGAGAGGGCCCCAGGGGCCGGCAGAGGGAGCAAGGTGCTACACTCCTCTTGTGCACCGATGGCGATCACCTGCAACTCCGCCCGCGCTGCGGTAAGCTCCTGGCCGCGCTCGGCCAGAGCGGTTTGCCCTGCCTCGTACACCTCCACCTCTGCCTGCAGCCCACGCCACAGGCGGTCGCACTCTGCACGTGCCTTCTTTGCCTCCTCCAGGATGAGGACCTTGCCACGCTCATCCGTGAGCTCTGCCCGCTGCCCTGCATCGTTCAAAAGGGAAGGATCGAGTTCATGGTGAGTGAGAGCGGGAGGCTCCACCCCGGAAGTAAGAGAAAGAAGGAAGAGGAAGGACACACCTGTGATGAGAGGGGCATCGTGGAGCTCAGAATGGGCGGCATCCCTTATGGTCTCCAGCAGACTCAGGGAAGCCCTTAGTTCCACGACCATCTCCTTGGCCGCTCGGTGAGTTGCCTCCACCTCTACACCCTTCCTCCGAAATGCTTCGGCCCGTACTTCCATGGTGCGCCTGGTCTCACACTCTGCCACAAGCTCGATCCCCAGCCACACGGCATCGCTGTGCACCCTATCACGCTCATTGATGAGCGTCTCCGTCAGCATCGCCACTCGGGCATGCGGCGGAGGTTGAGGGAGAAGGGTGAGCAAGGGTCTATCGCCCCCACTGGAGGAGCCAAAGGACGCCAGCGAAGCAAGCCTCTCTCACTCCCGAACAAGATCTAATTTCTTTTGGGAGAGCTAGAGAGTCGCCTGCAATGGCAGTGAGAAGGGTTCAGACAATCTGTCGCATCACTGGCAATTTGTCAAATTATTTCACCAACCCATACCTCGCAGCAGTCGTACACCCCTTGTTGGAGGCCGAAGAACTCCTCCACCTAGCTCATCATGCTGGAGAGGGAGTCATAGAAGAAGGTCTCTATCTCATCAATGGCCCCCCGCTTCTCCATTTGCCCCAGCCATGCGTCCACCTCGGGACCGTCGTTCAGCACGCGTGGCCTCTCAACTGGCTGTGCAAAGGGGGCTGGCATGGCTTTAGAAGAGGAGCTGGCCTCCTCACTCTGTAACGCCGTGGGAGGCTCCAGGGCAGCAACCCTTGCCTGATCTCGCTTTGGTTGGGCGAGGGGGTCCACGGGGAGGGGCACCACCACGGCTGGGCTAGGTCCCCTGGGCGCGCTGGGGCCTCGACGACGACCCCGTCTCTAGCAGCGCCCTAGCACAAGGCCATCCCCCTAGAGGAAGCAGCAGCAGTGCCCTTGCCTATCTAGGGCACCAGCAAGGGGCGGTGGCGCACCTTCAGCATGGGTGGCCAAAGGGGCACCTTTGCCTTACCTGAGGTCCCCGCAGAAGGGGATTCCCTATAGCAAGCCGCATCACAGTTAGACAACGGGCGCACAAACCTCAAATGGCGACTGTGAAATCAACCAAGGATCCTTACCTAACGCTCGAAGAGAGCCTCAGCGCAGAGCGCCTCTTCTGCCGGGCCATCCTCGCCCTGGGAGAGCTCGAGCAGGGGCGTCCCCACCTAGGGACAAACTCAGCGACACACCCCTCGGCGGCAGGGAAGGATTGCTAGACCTGCTTCTGCTTCCTGGCCCTCGAGCTAGGGGAACAGAGACCTCTCCCAGGAATGGGAGATCATCGTCCCTCGGCTCGAATACCGAGAACTAGGGCCGCCCACCATCGACCGCCGGCTCCCCTGACATGGAGCCAAGCACCATCCACGCCACCCCCGTCACGGACTCCTCTAGAGAGGTGGCTGTCCGCCACCATGGATTGATCCCCCAGGCCAATGTACTCCTGTTGGCATTTCTTAGCGCAATCACCAAGTGTGGCGGTTTTAAGTCCATCCTTGGTAACGACGCCAGAAATGCCTGTTGGTATTTCCTAGCACCATCACTAAGATTGAGTTAACCTTAGCAACGCCGCCAAGAAACACCAACTACGATAGTTCTTAACGATTACAGAAAATATCCGCAAGCGCACGGATCTATCATTGTAGCATTTTACCTGGAAGTATTCAGGGTATCGTTATTTATATTTTCCCAAAGGAGGGCAAGGTGTAAAGAGTCTAGCATGAGCATGAACAAGATTACATACTTGCATAGTGGACCATAATTCATGATAGGGGTAAAAACGGTATTTCAAGGATAATGGACACACATCTGGGTGAACCTCAAGGATAAAAGGAAAATAAAGAATAAAAGAATGTTCCTACATAGAGCCGACATGTTCAAATATAGCCATGCAAAGAACAGTTAATGATCATACAAGTTATATGACTAGAGTTAGAACTAAGTGTGAGATGAACGGGGAGATCTTCGGGAATAGGTCTGCCAGCGCATGGGAGACTTTAAGACTCCTACACTATACCCGAACGTGGGAGATTACAAGAGACGGACAGGGTTGTCATCACATGTTGCCTACACCTCAATCGGGGGGCACCATCATATCCGAAGGTTCTCGTGCACCCGAGCACCACGCCCGTGTACAAGGAAACTACCCATATCCCCCAGGACCCCGACCCTACGGATCGACAAGCAAGAATATGGGCAAACCCGAAGGAACGACAAACCGTCACCTCAACCCTAGCTCTACTTCTACCCATACAAGTCATATGAATGATTATGCATAAAGTTGAACATGTTAAGATCATAACACACAAACTATATGCTAGTTCATATATCATGATTATTACAAGACAATTATACTCTAATTCATATGCAGTACTATATAAATGATATGAGAGCAAGACTTTGGAAGAACTCTTCATAGTATTCATACCAAGATTTCCCTCTTCTTCGAAGGAGCCAAGCCCTCCATGATAGCTTTGCTCGCTCACAATACTACTACTAAAAGCTAAAAGACTACAAGAGTTGGGTAGTGAGGTGTGTAGCTCCAAATGATGTGTGTGTTGAAGGAGAGCTCCACCCCTTCTTTTATAGTGGAGTGTGGTCGGTTTGGCACCAACAAAATAGGAAATCGGCCAAAACCGCTATGCATGGAGGCATGCAACCGCTGGAGGAGCGTGTGCCCGAGAGGTGGCGGCAGGGGTGCGGACGTACCTAGGGTGCGCCCGCACCCTGGTGGGCCCACCTTGCGACCGCCTTTGTGTGATCAGTTCCTGGGTGGGCCTAGACCCTTCCCCCGGTGGTGCTCGGCCCAGGTTGTTGTGTGAAGGTGGGCTTCTTAATTTCTCTTGTTGCACATTTATGCTTTTACGCTTTCTATTTTGTGCCTTTTGCTTGGTTTTCCACTTGTATTCGAATGTGTGTCCTGCAAAACATGTTTTCTCCAATATAAGTGGAACTATGTCAATAGTAAAGGTATATGTGTCAAAAGATTGTTTCTTTCTCCTATTTTGGACTTTATTTGGCGGTCAGATTTGTTTGTTAGTGACCGCCAATAAATCCTAGAAGCTTAACCTTTGCTCGTCCCGAGCAAATAGCTAAGTACTTGGTTATTGATCAGAAGTTGCTACTATGCCGAATATAATTCACAAGTGAAAAGCATAAAACAAAGTATTCTTTCACAATTTAAATAAGTAGGCATTTTTATCCACCCTTTACCTTGATCCCTGTGGGGCGTATAGCTTTTCCAAGTTCTTGTGCGGTTGCAAGATAGAATGGTTATAACAGAATCACCAATTATTCATTCCTTGATTAACCATCTATCCAGAGGTTTTATAAGTTTTGCAAAATAAATGTAAGTTCCTCAAATGATTCTCTCAATCGCTCAATGTGTATGAAACCTCACCAAGGCATTTGGTATTTTGCCTTGTTTTTCATATCCTACCACTAAGGCTTTTGAGTGGAGTTTTGGGTAGGTATGAAAGTGGGGCATACTTGCATCACATATTTTGCTAAGTCAAAAACCGGACCTCAAGGTGATGCAAGTCATACACTTTGATCAAGACGTGCAAGTGTGTGGAATTTTTATAAAGTCCTAATTCTAAATATTTTTGGTACTCCTTCAATCATGACTCTCTCTTTTGGATGAATGCCTTTTTATTTGAAAGTATGGGCTATCTTTTATTTATTTATTTCTTTTTCTTTTCTTCATGCTCTTTGGCATGCATTTTTTTCTCTCATGCCTTTTGGCATGGACATTTTTCTTTTCTTCTTTTTTTAGCATAGCCCATACTATTATTTTTTGGCATATGAAATTTTTTTAGAGAGAGACATGATAAATGAATGGAGTAATTATTTGGTGGATGAAAAAAGCATGTTTTTATGTAGCTCCTAGTGTAAGAGTTTGATGTTTATTTGTGGGTGTACGTGTGTCTTGATCATGGGTGCACGACGAGAATCTCAACATGGGTCACAACAATGTGACAAAGCTCAATGCTCAAACAAGTAGCATATGACTAAGGTTTTAAATTTGAATCATGTCATATAGCCTTGGTAGGTATTCATAAGCATTGAGGTACTTTGGATTTTAGCATCTTTTAAAGTGAAAACTTCGGATGTCAAGTTTCTCATAGAATAAAGTCATAGCATATTCTACTTGTACCATATCATAACTTGCAGCAACTTAGAAAAGGAGCATGCATTTGCAATCCCAAAAGTTTTTAAGTTTTTAGGATGAGACATTTTTAGTCAACAAACTAAAATCTTGGGGAATACTAAGTTACAACCTAGGCACAGATGAATTATTGACAAAGCAACTATTCATCATTTCAATATAGAAGAAACTAAACATTCTTTAAACACATATGAGAGTGGAATTCATATTTTTGGTATTTTTATCATATTTTTTTAAATGCTAATAAATAAATAAATGTAGAAAATAAATGCGAAAATGAAAAAGATACAAGGTACCTCTGCGGTCCTCCCCTAAGCTAGCTCAAGGCCTACGGTCTGAGATGGCTTGCTTGGTGATGACTCCATGGTATATTATTTATTTTAATTTTTATTTTGTTTAACTCACCCATGTCTATACTCAGCAATTTTTTGGTATAGTGATCAAATATGTTTAATTTGTTCAAGGTAGACTAATCAACCTAAGCACCATGCTTAATTTGAAAAGTCTATGAAAGTATGATCGATCACTAACCATACTTCAAACCAAAACATACTTGCATGGAACAAGGTGAGTTTTATTCTAGATATATGAAGGGTGAACTAATTGTTTTTATTTTTAGCATAATTTAAAGCATAATCTAAAGTTTCATTATATAGGAATTCTAAGCAAATTATAAAAGGATAACTTCCGATTTACCTTCGGCAAGGGCTCACCATTTAAAGTCCAATGAGCAGGACTCTTCTCCCTTCATTTCTTGCTTGAGGATGGTACATCCGTGCCCGGAGGAGTAG
The DNA here is from genome assembly GCA_904845875.1 of Miscanthus lutarioriparius. NCBI lineage: Eukaryota > Viridiplantae > Streptophyta > Magnoliopsida > Poales > Poaceae > Miscanthus > Miscanthus lutarioriparius. The sequence goes on from CAJGYO010000003.1 coordinate 69,140,897, forward strand.
ACATAGATGATTGCACCTTCTTCGGTCTCCTCACCATTTTGTTTGAGTTGGGTGGTGTGGAGGTGGACTTCGGAACTTCTTTTTGTTTCCACACATTTTTGTCCTTTTTGGGTGGTGTGGGAACAACCTTTGGAGTTTCTTCTTTTTGTTTTAGGTTGTTCTTTTTCTACTTCGGCCTCTTTTTAATTTCTTTATTTTTCTTGATGAGGTTGTCCATTAGTTGAGGTTGTATCTCAACCTCTTTTTATGCCATGTGGATTCAGCCTGTACTTAATTCTAATCATGGAGCATTGCTCCTGCCTGGGCTGAAAGTCAAACTTTTCCTCTTTGCCGTTGATGTTGAAGTGGATTTCTCCAGCTCCAACATCAATTTGTGCTCCTACGGTGCTGAGGAATAGCCACCCAAGAATGAGGGGCGATTCCTTCATTGTTTCCATGTCCAGCACCATAAAGTCGAATGGGACAAAGTAACCCCGGATTTTCACTAGAATATCTTCAACAATCCTGGCCGGATAGCGGACTATGGAATTGGCCAGCTGGAGCATCATCGGTGTAGGAGTGAGGTGGGTGAAGTTCAACTTGTCAAAGATGGTCTTGGGCATAACGCTCACGCTTGCCCCAAGATCGCACAAGGCATGATCGAACAACTGGGTGCCAATGGAGCATGTGATGGTAGGGCACCAAGGGTCCTTCTTCTTTCCAAGTAGACGGTTGAGTATAGCAGCGCTACACTCTTCCTTCAGCTTGACGACCTCTGTGGATGGCAAGGATCTTTTGTTGTTGATGATGTCCTTGATATATTTTGCATAAGAAGGTACATGTAAGGCGTCTATTAAAGGAACGCTCACATGTATCTATCTATCATCGCTACAAATCAAGCAAATTGCTCATCTACGGCCTGCTTCCTTTTTCTTGTGGGAAACGGCAAGTAGCTTGTATCAACAAAGTCTTGTGGTGCCATTTCCTCATCTTCTTCTTGATCTTTTTTGTGTTTTTGTTGATGGTGAAGGTCCTTCCTCCTGTTGCCCTTGTGCTTTTCCTACTTTATTGTTAGGATTTTGGTGGATCACAAGTGGACTTACCACCCCTCGTGGTCACCGCATTGACTTTTTCAAAGGAATTCTCTAGTTGCCTCGGGATCTTCCCTTCATTATTAACAGGAATGACAGCTGCAATTTGAGCTAACTTTGATTCTATAATTTTGTTAAAGCTCAATTGATTTTTAACAAAGGAAGATAAACCTTCTGTTTTAAAGTTAATATTTTCTAGCATTTTGTCATTATAACTTAGCTTTTTACTAAGATTTTCATTTATTTTTGCTTGACCTAGAACTAGGTCTTTCAAGGAAGGTTGATTCGAATTATAATTTGAGTTAAAGTTCGAATTACTTCCTTGCGGGCGAGACTGATTGTTCCACCCATTATTGTTACCTTGTCGGAACCCGTTGTTGATGTATGTTGCGTCTTCATGGGTTTCGGGGCAGTTATTCCCTGAGTGTCCGACTTCACCATAGACTTCGCAAGTGATTTGCGAGTCCGTGGTCTGAACGGTGGCCTTCATAGCTTCCTTCTCATGGGCCCTTCACGATATGCATGCCTTTTTGTTGCTTGTGCTCCTCTCCCCTGCTCTAATTGGCCACCATTTTCTTGATGAGAGCCGTAGCTCCATCGATGGTTAGGGAAAGGAACGCTCCTCCAGCAGCGGCATTCACATGCCCCTTTGACATGGGCGTAAGCCCCTCATAGAAGTTCTAGAGCATGAGCTACTTTCCATTCCGTGGTGCAGGCAGGCTTGGATATAATCCTGTAGCCTCTCCCATGCCTCCGGGATGGATTCCATTGAAGTATGCTGGAAGGTTGAAATTTTCCCCTCAGGGCATTGGTTTTGCCCATGGGGAAAAACTTTGCGAGGACCGCCACAGAACATTTATCCCATGTGCTGACAGCTTCCTTCTCCTTGTAGAACTATTGTTTCGCCTTCCCCACAAGGGAGAAGGGAAACAGACAGAGCCTTATGCTAGCTAGTGTGACATCTTTGATGACAATGGTGTCAAACAGCTCTAGGAAGTGGTGCAAGTGTGCACTTGCATCCTCGCTTGGCAAACCACATAATTGGTTCGCTTGCACCATCATGATCAGGCCAATGCGTAGCTCGAAGTTTTCGATACCCGTGTTGACAGCGGGCCCAACGGGCATGTTGGCAACAACGGGGGTAGAGTAGTCATGGAGTGACTTGGCCGTAGCGGTGGTAGCGGATGGTATGGGGTGATTGGTTCACTTACCGATGGAGTAGCAGAGGAAGAAGCGGTACGTGACCTGTTCTTCCTTAGGAGCGCTTCCAGATTATCGATGTAGTTTTTCGGCAGGACGAAACCACTCATACACTATCCTATTTTCATCCACAACAGGAAGAAAACAAGCAGAATTAGCCTGCATAAACTATGGCTACCAATACATGCATGTGCTCTTGATCATGTCCTACTAGATTCTTTTCACCTATGCCCTCCTCGGCAATGGCGCCAAAAATGCTTGTTGACATTTCTTAGCGCAATCATCAAGTGTGGAGGTTTTAAGTCCATCCCTGGCAACAGCACCAAAAATGCCTGTTGGTATTTCTTAGCACAATCACTAAGATTGAGTTAACCTTGGCGACGCTACCAAGAAACACCAACTACGATAGTTCTTAACGATTACAGAAAATATCCGCAAGCGCACGGATCTATCGTTGTAGCATTTCACCCAGAAATATTCAGGGTATCGTTATTTATATTTTCCCAAAGGAGGCTAAGGTGTAAAGAGTCTAGCATGAGCATGAACAAGATTACATACTCCCTCTTTCCCATTGAAAGTGTCGTTTTGACTTTTAGACTTCTTGTTTGACCGTTCATCTTATTTAAAGTTTTTGAATAAATATTATTTATTTTGTTATGACTTATTTTTATCATTAAAGATACTTTAATAATGATTTATTTATTTTATTATTTGCATAAAATTTTTGAATAAGACGAACAGTCAAACAAAGAGTCTAAAAGTAAAAAATGACACTTTTAATGGGACGGAGGGAGTACTTTCATAATGGACCATAATTCATGATAGGGGTAAAAATGGTATTTCAAGGATAGTGGACACACATCTAGGTCAACCTCAAGGATAAAAGGAAAACAAGTGTGAGATGATAGAGTTAGAACTAAGTGTGAGATGAATGGGGAGATCTCTAGGAACTGGTCTACCAGCGCACAGGAGACTTTAAGACTCCTACACAGTACCCGAATGTGAGGGATTACAAGGGACGTACAGGGCTATCACCACCTATCGCCTACCCCTCAATCGGGGGGCACTGTCATATCTGAAGGTTCCCCACCCGAGCACCACGCCCGTGTACAAGGAAACTACCCATATCCCCTTGGGACTCCGACCCTATAGATCGACAAGCAAGAATATGGGCAAACCCGAAGGAACGACAAACCATCACCTCAACCCTAGCTCTACTTCTACCCATACAAGTCATATGAATGATTAAGCATAAAGCTAAACATGTTAAGATCATAACACACAAACTATATGCTAGTTCATATATCATGATTATAACAGGACAATTATACTCTAGGTCATATGCACTACTATATAAATGATATGAGAGCAAGACTTTGGAAGAACTCTTCATAGTATTCATACCAAGATTTCCCTCTTCTTCCAAGGAGCCAAGCCCTCCTTGATAGCTTTACTAGTTCACAATACTACTACTAAAAGCTTAAAGACTACAAGAGTTGGGTAGTGAGGTGCGTAGCTCCAAATGATGTGTGTGTTGAAGGAGAGCTCCACCCCTTCTTTTATAGTGGAGTGTGGTCGGTTTGGCACCAACAAAATAGGAAACCAGCCAAAACCTCCTATGAATGGAGGCATGCAACCGCCGGAGGACGTGGGCCCGAGAAGCGACTACGAGGGTTTGCGCTCGCACCCTAGTGGGCCCGCTTTGCGACCGCCTTTGCATGGTCGGTTCCTAGGTTGTTGCGTGATGATGGGCTTCCCCATCTCTCGTTGTGCATTTCTACTTTACGCTTTCTGTTTTGGGCCTTTTGCTTGGTTTTGCACTTGTATTCGAATGTGTCCTGCAAAATATGTTTTCTCCAATACAAGTGGAACTATGTCAATAGTAAAGGTATATTTGTCAAAAGATTGTTTATTTCTCCTGTTTTGGACTTTATTTGGCGGTCGGATTCCATTGTTAGTGACCGCCAACAACTCCCACATCGGGGTCGGCCTCGCCTTTCAGCGGGAGGGTGCGTCAAAACAAAAACACTCGGAGCACTGTTTGGCCGGTCAGCTTGGCGTCCTTTAGGGGGGTGATCTAGTCTAGTAGCCCATCGGCGACCCCGAGGGCGGGCCCCTCTGGTACGCTCTTCCTGGACAGTGGCATCATCGGCCCCAGGGGGTCGAGGGAGTGGGCTAGGAGAGATTTGGAGGGGTTAGAGAGATAGAACCACTTCCGGTGCCACTCCTTCTCCAAGGTGGGGAAGGAGAGCTCTAGGTACCACAACTTCAGATTGTTGTGCAGCTGGATGGCAGTGGGGCCAATCCGCTGCACGGGCCCGTCGCTGTCCTCGTTCAGGCTCAACCGGAAGATCCTTCACCATAAGTCAAAATGTGGCTCAATCCCCAAGTAGCACTCATAGAGGGTGACGAACACCGCGAGGTGCGCCACCTCGTGCAGTGGTAGATGATGAAGCCGCAACCCAAAGTGGTGAAGGAACCTCTACACAAACGAATGTGCAGGGACACTGAATCTAGCGAGATGGAAGAGGACGAAGGAGGCAACCTGAGATTCCCCTGGCGTGGGCTCCGCTGCCCCTAGGTCCGGTATCCCACCCGGTGGGAGGAAGGATCAACCATGCCCAGGCCACCTCTAGCATCTCACCTTCAGCCTTTGAGGTATCCCACTCCGCCATTGTGAAATGACCAGGACCAGGTACAGGTGAGCTCGGAGGCATAAAGAAAGGAGGCGATAGGGAGGCTAGAACGGAAGGTATGACCATTTCACCCCGTCCTACCCCTTCTATAACCTGAGCATGCAGGAGTGAACTTGAGCCAGCCCAAGCACGCCGCCCACTCCCTGCACGCCCCCTCATGGGGCTTGAGGGGATACGACTCCCGTTGGGCCCACCAGCCACTATCAACGGCCCAGATCTACGCGCACCAAGTGCCGTAGCTTCCCCTTCGCCAGATCCGCTCCACATGGCCCGACGTCCCATCTCCTAGACAAAGTGGGACGGCATGGGAGTACACACCATAACTTCTCCACTAGGCACAGTGGCCTAGGCGCCATCAAACCACCTGCTCAAAAGCATCAGTGGAAGGGACGTGCCGAGAAGCCACCATGCCTTCTGACAAAAAGGCCCCATGATGGCCTTCGGGGCTACGCCGACTCCCCAGGCAGAGCGATTCGACCCCCTGATTGACGGGCGCTTGGGCGGCGCACCCCCAAAACCAACCAACTCCCAGGTGTTGGGTCAGGAGCCGCTAAGCGGTGGACCCAATGAGGATCCCTCGCTCAAGCTCGGTGCACTCCCCGTGCCTCGACCTATGGCCACAGAAGGCCAGCCGAAGAAGGCTAGCCTGAGAGGATCGGGGCCTACTACCGAAGCACCCAGAAGGGCATGGCACACCGGGTGATCAGGTGGCCCAGAGCCAGAGCCTAGACGCTCTTGATCATTCGACCCATGGTAGCCTCTGACCAAAAGGAAGGGTGTCCCAGGGACCAGAGTTGGTTACAACCAGACGAGTTCACTAAACCCTCGCTTGGGCCACAGACCTATACGACATGGGGCTGAAGAAGGGGCCACCATCTCTACCACTCGGGCTCGATAGCCGAGCGCCCCCGTCACACTAGGGAAAAGGGCCCCACAAAGGGCATCGCACTCTTGCCAGCGGAAGCCATCCCCGCCATGGCTAGCGCAGTCACTAGAAAATTGAATTCAACCCTTCGTCACCATTAAGAACTAGGCCAAGTGAGGCCACAAAGGGCTCAGGGGCTCCTAACAAGATCCTAACATATGGGTATGTTAAGCCTCAGGATCATTGGTTCTCGACCAAAGAGACCCCCCGACCGACCTCTCCAGGATCGCCCGGGGGCTCAGGGGTTATACCCATCGGGTATGCTCAAGCACACCCTCCGATGAAGTAACCTGACCAAGCCTGGGCATGCCGCAGCCCCTAGGCAGGGCTCGGGGTCACGCTCAAGCCTCAGGCCCCCGATTGATGACGCGCCCAAGCTCAGCCCTTGGCCTCCTGCCCGGCCTATGACGCCAGCCAAGGCCCGAGCACAAGAAGACAAGCCCCAAGCCATCGAGGCTCGGGGGCTCCTAGATGCCACCCTTTGGGCGTGGCCTTGCCAGCCGCTCCTGCAACAAGGTCACGCACGGGACGTGACACAAGAAGACAAGTTTCCCTCGACCTCCAAGGGATTGGCGGCCCTTAGGCCCACGTGTCAGCACCTGCCAACCTCCTTCGCCACCATGAAGACTCTAGAAGGTCCACCTAGGGGAGGCTGGTCCAAGTCGACACATCCTGACACGTAGAGTGTCAGAACAGAGCAGCCGGATGAGGCCCAAGGCTTCTTTGGCTCCACAGCACCACCATGGTCCACAGAGCGCCGCTGTAAGACCTTCGTAGACTTTGATGCATGTAGACTATAGACACGTCCCCCCAAACCGCCATATACCTGACCTATCTCAGTATATAAGGGATAAGGTCAGACTTTAGGGGGGGATGATCTAAGATAGATCATTCCATTCCTCATTCCATTCGCTCCTGCTTGGCACTAAGAGGAGAGCAACCCAGAGGAGGGGCACTAAGACCTCCTCCGCCGCACCCATCGTCTTCCTCCTCTCTAACGAGGGGAAAGCTCCACAGATGTCGAGGCATCCTTTGGATTAGCACCGAGCTAACCCCCTACCAAATCTCTCTCTACACTATGTTGTAACCCTCCGATTTTGGGTGCTCTTGAGTACAAGGATCATCAGCTGCTGGATGTAGGGCATCGATCAGCCCAAACCAGGATAAACCGTTGTGTGCCCTCTGTGATTCTTGTGTTCTTGAGTCCACCCAAGCCACCGGAGACACGTACTCTGACACCGACTCGAACAACAATGCTTGTCGCGGACCCCGCAACAGGTGGCTTTACCCAACTATTGCCTTAACTAGCCCACCTCGGTTAAGATTTTAACTGAGGCGGTTGTCTAAAGCTGCACGCCTCGGTTGCCATTAACGGAGGTGGCTGTTATTAATTTCCTGCCTCCGTTATTGACTTCCAGATTAAAAAAATGTTGTTTCAAATTTGAATTTGAATTTCGCTAATGAAAACATAGATATAGCAGAAAATAGAGGACAAACATATATTACATTTATTCTCATTCGATGTACCAACATTAGGTTATTACATTAGAGATGTGTTCATCATTGTTTCACAAGCACACATCACACATTCATACATGAGCAACTAAGGTCACCTAATTAAAGATGTCTGGCAACTTGTAACCATGTAGGCCCATGGCTCTCTAGTCTTTTAACTTCTCGTACTTCTTCTCTGTTGCCAACTCGCTCTCCATGTTGAAGAACATTTCCCCAACCTGCATGTCGGAGTCCATGATAAACTTACATATGTCCACTATTGTTTGAGTGATGCTCTTGTAGTTGATCTTTTCTCTCTCCCACCACCTCTGTGCTTTCTTGAGCTGGCGCCAGCTGTTGCTGAATCTGCTGCACGCTCTGAGGTACTTGCAAGTGTAGTATCCACATATTAGCATTCCAGGAGGTTGTTTGGTGCACTGCACAATACATAATACACAAACATTAGAACATATAGAGAGCATGCATGATAAAGTAGCACGTACGACTTTTGATATGTACCAGGAATTTTTGCCTTAGTTTTTAGTTTTGTGCCATTCTTCATCTTCTTCTCAGATCTTCGAACATAGCACTAGGGGTCTTGCACATACTTCTTGTAAGCACTGTACGAAAACCACTAGTGTCAATGACAAATTTAACATGTATGTTAAGTGTATAAAAGAATAAGCATCGTCACTTACTATCTCAAAACACTTTCGAAATGCTTGTACCCTTCTTTGTTCGATCCTTCCTCCAAAGAGTCGAATATACAGGCCCTTCCATCCTAAGGATAGACTATGAATACAATCTAGTGGCCCATGATGCCCTCGCTATACCATTATTTAAACAATACAGATTTAAGATCTTCAAATATGAAAAGTACTAATCCTAGTAGCACATGTATCCTTTTGACTTACCTAAACTCGTGGGCGGCAAGGATACACCCATTTCCCTTGACCTTGTTCATGGCATTGTAGATATACATTCCCACGTTATACTTCAATTCATCGCGCAGTTCTATCCGAGCTTGTGGTAGGTCTTTCGGGTCCAAGTTTACCAGCCTATTATGCGTGTCCGGTACATTGTAACCCATGATGACCCTCATGGTAAGATGCATTGGAGAGAGGAAAATAATGTCTTTGCCCATTTCCTTGCTTACATAGGACTGCATCCTGCAAGGACAAGTCATCATAGCATTATTAGTTTCATCCTAGATAATTAAAGTACCTACGACCATGAAAAGGTGTAAAAGTCGTAATTAACTTACAGGGCAAATAACGTCACCATACCGACATTGAGGTCCTTGCGCTGTAGCACCCTATGCATGTCGTGGAAATCTATGATGACTTGAGCATTGTAGGGCAAGTGGAAGTACTCCCCCGAGAGCTTGACAACGAAAGTTTTCATGCCGAGTTTTGCCGCCTCCATGTACCAGAGATGGAACCTTTGTACCTCCTACAGCTCCTCCTATACAAGCTGGCCCAAGGGAACCATGAACTTACCATGCTCGTAGCTATCAGGGCAGTCCAAAGAAAGAGGCCAGATTGACACCGGTGTTTGCGGCCTGTACTTGAGACCAGGAGGAGTAAAAAAGGTTGCTTGCATCTCTAGATGCACTATCTGTTCACTATTCTTGCTAGTAGCATACCTTTCAAAGTAAGTTGAGCATTCATACTCTTTGGCTATGTTATGTGCTGCCCAACTCATCTTGGTGTGGTTCTAGGGTATGGCCTCCTCTTCATCTGTAGGCTTCCTCGGTGGGGGAAGAGATTGGCTTGTGCCCTCCTTCGAACTGCCTACATGCGGTGTCACGTCTCCCTATGCTACCCCTATACCTCCCTATAGATTGCTATTGTTGGGAGGTGGACTGCATGGAGGAGTGCTACTTGGGCCACTAGCATTGTCATTGTCATCGCCGCTGTTGTTGTCGTCATCACCTGGGTCACCCGGGGGAGATGGCGACGACTGTGTGCACTGTGACGCCGGTGTCAGCATGTCCAAGACAATGTCGCTCTTATTCCATAGCACTTGCATGCCGAGAATACCTTGCATGTACCTGAACCCCTCTGTAGTGGGAATGTCGATTTCATCGTCGTCTTAATCATAGTTGGTCCACGTCACGTCCACCCTGGCATAGTCGGGCGGGATCGGCTTGCCGTCGTACATGGCGCCACTTTCAGGCGGCAGTGCCACTCCCATGGCCACATCCTTCTTCCTACGCGCCCTACCAAAGGGCACCTAGAGCATGTAGGTTGTTGGTTCCACGATGTTGTCGACTGGGTACCTGGGGAGTCATCCGGTCGACGGCACCATTTGCCCTTGTATGGTGGCTAGACCCTCTAGCAACAGCACGCCAGCCTAGCGAAACATCTGCGACCTTAGCTCTACCATCCTAGGGTCTGTGCTCATGAAAGCATCTTGTATGGACCCCATGATCATGTCCTTCACTGCCTCATCGTGGCCTTTCTAGACAAGCCGTTGCTTGTATGCCTGCCTCGTGTGGTATGAGCTCATGTCAGATTGCCAGGACTCCATGGTCTTCCAGCTATGCCTCGAGAAAATGCCACATACATAGCCATGGTGCTCGGGGTTTCCTAGTGCCTCGGTCTGTGGCTCATTGTACTTGGTCTTGCCCTCCTTTAGCTTTTTTTGTCCTACGGGCATAGAGGTAGTGATGTGACCTCTCATCGATGCCCTATAACGGATTCGGCTGCCTGGCCTCAGCTGCCTCCCTTTCTTCCCACCACCACTGCTCCTTCTTAGCAGCGTACCCTATCATGCCTAGGTGGTGGTGGAGCTGGTTCCTCTTTGTGAGCTCAGAGAACTTCTCGCCCTTTCCCTTTGCTTCTTTGGTTTGATGTTTCATGACGAACTCTTCCCAGATGTCATGCGTGATGAAGCTGTAATCTTCAAAGGGTGTCTTCCATTTCTCCATGTACTCCTTATTGAGCATGGACCCAAAGTTGCGAAGTGCTTTGCCTACAACATATAGTGTATGCCCCTTGCACTTGTCTGAGTCATAGCCGTCTGCTGGATACATGAACTGCCTCTTCACCTCTCCCTACAAATTACCCTTGATGTCATTGGGGACTTTCCTCCAATCATCATACTTGATAGGCACTTTCTCCCTGACTATACAAGAACACTAGTTGCTGAAGGTGCCAATGATGGTAGTTGGCTCCAAGGGCTGTCCATTTGGCCCTATCTTGTGTACCACATGCACTTTCTTGCGTATCTGGTGCCTCTCGTGTTGGCCCCTCTTCAAATCTGACTTCTTGTTATTGGTCATTGCAGTTGATGAAGTGCCTAGGGAGAGACCGGGTGCTTCCTCCGCCCCTTCTACATCGTCGGGGTACTCCAAATGAAGAGGCACCAGTGGTACTTGTCGAGGACAAGAACTCGCATTAGTTATATACTTGCATGAGGCCCTCAAACATTGTGTCAATTAACATGCACTGCTTCAAGTAAGTACCTCACGCCTTCGTACCTCGTGCCTTTTTGGCTCGTCAATTTGAGGCTCATTCTGGTCGTCGAAGTACTTATTCATTGTAGCTGCCCGGTACCTATGCTTTTTGATGAGAAATCGCCTATGCCTCATGCACATCATCTTCATGGATGCATTAAGGTAAGTATAGCAGGTACCGTCAATGCAAACTACGCAACCGGACTTACCTTTGATCTACCCCGACAGTGAAAAAAGACCAGGGTAATCGGTGATGGTGACAAAGATGATGGCTTTTAGAGTGAACTCCTTTAGGGACGCATCCATCATCTTGACCCCTTCTTCCCATAGTATCTTCATGTCCTCCACGAACGGCTCCAGGAACACATCTATATCATTACTTGGCTGCTTTGGTCCATAAATAATCATGGTTAGTAAAAGATACCTGCACCTTTGACATAGCAAGGGAGATAGGTTGTAGATGGTGGGGATGAACAGCCAAGTGCTGTGCGAGCTGCTGAGGTCACCGAATGGATTCATCCTGTCGATACTCAGCACAAACTTGATGTTCCTTGCCTCATCGCCAAACTCTGAGAACTTATCGTTGAAACACTTCGACTGCTTGGCATTGGTGGGGTGTCACAGCTTGCCATCGCCTTTTGTGCGCTCATTAGATGCATGACAGGACATCAGCTTGGCATCCTCGGGGTTCCCGAATATAGCACGTAGGCGATCGATCATGGGTAGTGTAACGACCCGAAAACCATTACAATGTAGGCAGTCATTTCTGACCAACCAAGTGTGCATGTCATAATCGCAATTAGAATCTGACTTGTGCCTAGGCCAACACAAAACCGAGCACTACTGGTTTTGGTGGATCGTCCGACATCACCACCGGACCGTCCGTCAAGACACATCATAGGCTTAGAATAGTGTTGGCCAACCCGTGCACTGATGGAGTGTCCACCATCATGGTGGAGTGTCCGTCGAAATCCATGCACAAATAGTCAGTCTGTCAGGCATGCCATCGGTCCGTCCGACACATTCGGCGGACTGTCCGATAAAACGTAGCGACACCTATCCCATGCATGTGTTGTGTTGGCAACACCACACCGCCTCTTGGCCCACATGTCACCACCTCACCCACACCAACACACCAGCCCTCCCTTTCTCTCCCTCCCCATTTCTCATTCACATGAGCCAGGAAACAAGAGAAGGAAAGAAAGGAGAGATGGAGAAGAGGAAAGAGGGGGATGCCCCCTGCTGTTGGTGGATGCCGACGATGAGTTGCTGCAGCTCCACCATGCCCACGATGTCGCCAGACTTGGAGGAGATGGAGCCCCAAGCACCTTCTTCTTCCTCACATTCATGGAGGATGCCCTAAGCCGATCTATAACCTCAAGCTCTCCAGGCATGAGCTGCTGCAGTTGGAGACCCTCCTTGACATGGTGAGCACATCCCCGAAGTCCCCAACCATTTCCCCCAACCACCCATGAACATACCCATGAGCTTCACATTCATCCATGGCCACCACCACCATGGATGGGGTCGAGCTCATCACAACCCATTCATGTCACATCTAGCACTTAGAGAACCTTCCCTACATCAATAGAAAGCCATAGGAACAAACCGCACTCGATTCAGAGTCTGGATGCCCTGAGAATCGATCCCAACATGTTTGCACAGCTATTGTTCGTCGTTTATCGGATGGTCCGTCATTTTGGAGGGGTGTGCATTGAATTATAGCCAAAACCCAAGAGCAGCCTAGGATTATCATAAGGTTTATCGGACGGTTTATCGGAAGGTTCCGTTGTTAGTTCGGAGTGTCCTATAATCTCTGCACATGCTTACACCCTACACTTGTAAAATCCTTAGATGGTGCATTTGACCTCCAAAAATGGTGAAACGAGTTTGGTTGTGCTCCATAGAATATCCTCTATCATCTAGACATAACTTTGGCACCAAAGGGCATATCTCATTTTTGACCACTGAAAGAGGCTAAGCCCTTATAATTTACCGGAGGCTCCACCACACGCACCGAAGTGTCTGATAAGTTATAAATCACCGACAGAGGAGTTTCTTGAGAGCACAGACTTCATACTAGAGACTCCGATCTTAGTTCAGAGAGTCCGATGTTCCCAGTATGTCCTTTTCCCACTAAGTCCCAGAACCACCGGACTGTCCGACATTCACGTTGGACTACCCGATGACACAAACCGACAACCCTCTCAATGTATACCTGAACACTCCCTCTTGCATGTTTAATATAATGTCATGCATACATAAGTATCTCATACATGGACATATATATAGGCACATGATATCAGAGAGACGCCAAGTGATGTTCCAAGCTATGGGAACCTCGCTGTTCCAACAGGCAGGCACCCCACTACTATCAACCCTATTTTGGATACTTATTGAGTTTCATTATGAGTTATGCATTACATGTAGTCTTGGGAAATGGTCTTATTTACATTGCACCTAGAGTCACTTCTTAATCTGTTAGAAGCCCTTCACCTAAATGATGGGAATGGGGATGCGTAAATGCTTATTGGTAAGTTGCTTGGGCAATGGTAGAAGTCGAGCATGAGAAGGGAACTCATAATCGCGCATGTAGGATGCTACACCTGGATAATTAACAACTAAAACCAATGAGCGTACAACTTGATCTACCTTACTAATGTGGCTAAGGACTAATATTACTTAATGTTTAATCCTGAAAATAACCTTGATGATTATCACTCATGCGAGGGGTAGGTCACCGTGAGTGCGGGATCTCAGACGACATAGCTCGTGGAGTAGTAAGGACCGTGTATTGGGATACGCAAGTCCGAGTAACCACCCATATAGACCACATGTCGCGGATGGGGTGGACAAGCCAAGTAACTAATTACAACATGTCTATCCATGAAACTGGCAAGGGGGATGACGCCAGGAAGATGGTGTACGTAATGAACCGGGGACCCATTACAATACTGAAGCCTTACTCGAGGATCTGGGAAGATGGTGGAAACCTAACCCGGGCATCTAGTCGAACCTTTCATGTGACATTCGGGCCAGATTAGGGAAAGGTTGGAAGGTGTGAGGCAACCCTTACTCTCGTGCATGAGGTATGGTGGTTAGTCCCATCCTTCCATGTGGGTATAGTTGTACACCTCTGTAGAGTCTTGAAAGCCTGAAGTCCCTCGGGATAGAATCATTCGGTTGTTCCTACTTTCTATACCCATGGTAGCATTGTTGATGGATGATGGACTATGAGCATCTTGGTTGCAATGATAAATGCTTTAATTCTAAAGTTGAGCATAGCATGTCATACCCTTAATGAACATCATTGCTTTCCGCACTTATACAAATGCCTGAAAATCACCATATGCATCTACCAAATACTATATGTTGGAATTAAGTCCTGCGAGTATGCAATGTATTCACAGTGCTGCCATTAAGTTGGTGGCAAAGTGGGTGAATGGCAGGAGTCATCCAAGCTATGGTAGTGACGCCCATGGGCAACTCGACTACCTATTACTAGTGAGAGTGTATATCGTAGTTGTAGTTGGTAAGATAGTAGTTGGTCCTCACTACGTATGATTGTATTGAATCAATGTGTATAATTAACTTGTTAAATTCAATAGGACTTGTAATATATGTTTCCACTGAATTATTATGTGCTCCGATGATGGGATGTAATCTTGAGTTGTGGAGGCTATTGTGGTATGATACTCAACTTGATCCTGAAGAGGAGTTGCCAAGGAGCGCTCCTGGGGAGTCACCGATGTTGGTTTGCTTAAATTGGGTCAGTCAAGTGGATGACACTCGATTTAGGTGAATTGACACGGTGGGTCCCTACAACCAGGTATCGGAGCATATGGTTGTTTGTCATACACTTTAGCCACGTGTTCAATGAACTACTTAACATGGGAATACATGAGCATCAGAAACTTAACTAAAAAATGGGGTCCTAGGTAGTTAGCTAGTTGGGTGAACAACTAAAATATGGAATATTTCACCTAATTTCTTATTGGAATTATGACTTAGCTAATAGTCTCACTCTCTCCATGTGCTTAATTAATCTTGTTAAGTGATTCTCCAACCTGTCTTGTCTATCACCGGGAATGGAATGGATCAAATTGGAGCAAAGATTAGGTATAGTTAGCTAGGTTTGAGAGTTGAAGTTAGTTAGATCCAAGTGAGAATGGGAGCTAACTAGGAAATGTTTATAGCCCTATGTTTTATAAACTTCAGATTCATGTTGTATGACTTGGGATTGCATATGGGTGTTAGTAATCTGGGATTTCAGCAAGCACTTTAAATGTTCATTGCCATGGTTTAGTATATAAGCTCTTACTTGCGTTGGTTCGCATATGTTCATGTCTTGCTACCCTTATGGTACTTCTTAAACATGCTTAATTTTACATATCATAACAAGTTTAAAAATTGTGAAATCGTGATAACATGCTCTACACCATGGATATGCCTTGTTTTACTTGTTACACATAAACCATGACTTGTTGCCTTGTTGTACTTATTTACATGCTTATCCTCAATCATTATACAATGCCATGCTTAAAACTTGTGCTATAATGGCATGCTTCATATCATGAACACATAACTTACCATACTTGTTAGAAGTAAATCATGTTTTGCTTTCGTACCCTGAGAACATATGTTGCTAGTACCATGTACAGGAAGTGAGTACGTTGGCAACAACGTATGAAACATTGTCCATGCGGCGTCAATCACATGGGTGCCACTTGTGCTTGCTTATAAGGTGCAAGTGGTACTATATGGATTTCAATTTCTACAATTTATTCTTATGCCAGCTTGCTGAAATTTTGGGGAACACATGTCCGTATGCAATCGGTGTTTACACTTAGGTGATGTTTCATCATTTACCAAGTTTTGCCATGAATCCTTTTGTGAAAAGTAGCTGAGTGAGGATAATGTGTTGCTAGAACCGTGGTAGTTATGCATAATAATAATAATGTTGATAACAAAATGTGTGTCAACCTTCCTACCCCTGCTACATTCCTTGATTATGAGCTACCTGCACCTTGCCTTGCTACCTAAAGTATTTGATCTTCCATTCTTGTTCAAAGTCTTTGTACATGCTCATTACCGTATCACCTCCTTGCTGTATCTCCAATTCCATGGAGTTTGAGTTGATCCCTTGTTGCCTATATATGCATCTCATTGCATTCATCTAGCTTGTGAATCACATGTTGCATCCCCCTAAGCCTTGTTACCTAGAAACTGTTAGGTGTTGTCTGTTTATTGTGCAATTTTTGTTATGTTGATAATATCGTCATGAAAATGATGTTTTTTGTAGATGGGGTAAATATAAAAGTTGTAGATAACTTCCTTATCTAGCTTGTCCAAAAATTTCATGATTTTATAACAACATGTCTGAGAGTTCTAGATGTTACAATTATCCTATCAGGTTTTGTCTATGTTCTGGACAGTGCTGCAATGTTATGTCTTTTTGTCCATGATAACTGTAGGATCACCTCTTGGTGATAACTAAAAGGTTGTAGTATTTTTATCATGCTTTCTAAAAATGTTAATGAACATGATTTTCAGTGAACTAGAACTCCTGCTACATGTTTTTGACGTTCATATTAAAATTCTGTCATGTCTATGCAGATCTGAAACATTGTAATGTTTGACCTTGATAACTTTTGAATTAGCTCTAGACAATAATAATAAAGTTGTAGACAACTTCATATGCTTTCCAAAAAGTCTGAGAACACCTCGTTTGCATATTTAGAACTCCAGTTATGGTTAAGTTAAGTACAAGCTATGCTGCAGTCCAGAAAATGCATATGCTTATAATTTAACCTTGTTAATTAGAACTTGCTTATATGCTTGGAGATGTTGTCTCATGAATTTAATGATGTTAACTTGATACACCTGAGATATCTTGTAATCTTGTTATTCATGTTAATCAAAATAATTACCTCATATAATGATCATGTTGGTATGATGTTTTAAAAATTGTTTCTTGTGCATCTAGATTGTAAAGTTTTGATTATGCTTGTTATGGTTGATGCATGTGCATAAATCTAAAGAACCAGCATACATGTTGATCTTCCTACCTTGCTGCCCGAACCTATCCAATGAGGCCCTTTATGCTATTGCATGAGTCTCATTTCCTTCAAGTGGCTTTACTAATCCCTCTATGTAGATGACTGTCTTTTGGGCTTCTCAAGTTCATCTTGTGCTAGTTGGGATTACCTTTGTTGGTGTGCTCTATCATGGTATTGTGATCGCTGACCTTGGTGCCGCGATAGAACCTATAGTTCCCTATGTGTGCTAGCCGCATAGTGGTGCTACTAGGTGCGCGCACGCGTCGAGCAATATGTTATCATGATCCATCATGGACCCACACTAGTGAGCTAATCTAACTTGCATAGCTATTCCAAAAATTCTTTGATGACCAACATATCTCCTTGTATGTTTTGGTGACACCCCTGTTTTCCTTTTGAAACCGTGTTGCATTGCTCTCCTCAATAAGATGTTTATAAATGGTGTGCCTTATAATGGTATGAACATCTCTCCTCTGAGGATGCATGGGAACCAAGGCTCCACGTGGATCGCGGCCACGTGAGTAGCTTATGGATGCCCCCAAGTATCAAAGGTAGAGTTGTCATGCCCGTTGTAACACTTCATCGATGGACCTTCTAATTGAAGGTGATGCCCCTCCCAAATATTCTCCTTGCTGCGATAGGTGGCTCCGGTGAATCCTTCATTGATGTCTACATCCAAGTTTTCTTTCTTGCATGTATGATATAAAATTGCGTGCTACTCTCTTTACCAATTTGTGCACAATGCACTCTCCTATGAGAGACACCCTTGTCCAATCACTCTCAAAGTCACCTTGTCAACTTTGGAATTCTTGATCAAAGTGTCTTACCTCAAATTCCTTGATGTCTTTCCTCACCTCGGCCTCTTTCGAATCTCGAGGACGAGATTTCTCTAGGAGGGAATGGTTGTAACGACCCAAAAACCATTACAATGTAGGCAATCATTTTTGACCATCCTAGTGTGCATGTCATAATCGCAATTAGAATCTGACTTGTGCCTAGGCCAACCCAAAACCAAGCACTACCGGTTTTGGTGGATCATTCGACATCACCACCGGACCATCCGTTAAGACATCTCATAGACTTAGGATGGCCAACCCGTGCACTGACGGAGTGTCCGCCGTCACGGCTGAGTGTCGGTGAAAATCCATGCACAAACAGTCAGTCTGTCAGGCATGCCACCGGTCCGTCCAACACATTCGGCGGACTATCCGACAAAACGTAGTGACACCTGTCCCATGCATGTGTTGTGTTGGCAACACCACACTGCCTCCAGGCCCACATGTCACCACCTCACCCACACCAACACACCAGCCCTCCTTCTCTCTCCCTCCCCATTTCTCATTCATGTGAGCTAGGAAACAAGAGAAGGAAAAAAAGGAGAGAAGGAGAAGAGGAAAGAGGGGGACGCCTCCTGCTGCTGGTGCATGCCGGCGACGAGCTACTGTAGCTCCCCCATGCCCTGGACATCGCCAGAGTTGGAGGAGATGGAGCCCCAAGCACCTTCTTCTTCCACACATTCATGGAGGATGCCCTAAGCTGATCTTTGACCTCAAGCTCTCTAGGCGTGAGCTGCTGTAGTTGGAGACCCTTCTTGACATGGTGAGCACATCCCCGAAGTCCCCAACCATTTCCCCCAACCTTCCATGGCCATACCCATGAGCTTCACCTTCATCCATGGCCACCACCACCATGGATGGGGTCGAGCTCATCACAACCCATGCATGTCACATCTAGCACTTAGAGAACCTTTCCCACATCACTAGAAAGCCATAGGAACAAAGCGCACTCGATTCGGAGTCCGGATGCCCCGGGAATTGATCCCAACATGTTTGCATAGCTGCTGTTCATCATTTATCGGATGGTCCATCATTTTGGCGGAGTGTCCATTGAATTATAGCCAAAACCCGAGAGCAGCCTGGGATTATCGGAAGGTTTATCAGACGGTTTATTGGAAGGTTCCGTTGTTAGTTCGGAGTGTCCTATAATCTCTGCACATGCGCACATCCTACACTTGTAAAATCCTTAGAAGGTGCATTTGACCTCCAAAAATGGTGAAAAGAGTTTTGTTGTGCTCCATAGAATATCCTCTATCATCTAGACATAACTTTGGCACCAAAGGGTATATCTCATTTTTGACCACCGGAACAGGCTAAGCCCGTATAATGTACTGGACGTTCTGCCACACACACCGGAGTGTCTGATAAGTTATAAATCACCGACAGAGGAGTTTTCTAAGAACACAGACTTCATATCGGAGAGTCCGATCTTAGTTCAGAGAGTCCAATGTTCCTAGTATGTCCTTTTCCCACTAAGTCCCAGAACCATCGGACTATCCGACATTCATGGCGGACTACCCAATGACACAAACCGACAACCCTTCAATGTATACCTAAACACTCCCTCTTGCATGTTTAATATAATGTCATGCATACATAAGTATCTCATACATGGACATATATATAGGCACGTGATATTGGATAGACGCCAAGTGATGTTCCAAGCTATGGGAACCTCGCTCTTCCAACAGGTAGGCACCCCAGTACTATCAACCCTATTTTGGATACTTATTGAGTTTCATTATGAGTTATGCATTACATGTAGTCTTGAGTAGTGGTCTAATTTACATTACACCTAGAGTCACTTCTTAATCTGTTAGAAGCCCTTCATCTAAAAAAATGGGAATGGGAACGCGTAAATGCTTATTGCTTAGTTGCTTGGGCAACGGTAGAAGTCGAGCATGAGAAGGGAAGTCATACTCGCGCTGTAGGATGCTACACCTGGATAATTAACTACTAAAACCAATGAGCGTACAACTTGATCTACCTTACTAATCTGGCTAAGGACTAATATTACTTAATGTTTAATCCTGATAATAACCTTGATGATTATCGCTCATGTGAGTGGTAGGTCACCGTGAATGCGGGATCTCAGATGACATAGCTCATGGAGCAGTAGGGACCGTGTATTGGGATACGCAAGTCCAATTAAGCACCCATACAGTCCACATGTCGCGGATGGGGTCAACAAGCCAAATAACTAATTATGACATGTCTATCTGTTAAACTAGCAAGGGGGATGGCGCGAGGAAGATGGTGTATGTAACAAACCGGGGACCCGATATAGAATAGAAGCCTGACCCGAGGAACTGGGAAGATGGTGGAAACCTGACCCGGGCATCCAGTTGAAACTTTCATGTGACATTCAGGCCGAATTAGGGAAAGGTTGGAAGGCATGAGGCAACCCTTACCCTCGTGCACGAGGTATGGTGGTTAGTCCCATCCTTCCATGTGGGTATAGTTGTACACCTCTGCAGAGTCTTGAAAGCCTGAAGTCCCTCAAGAAAGAATCATTCGGTTGTTCCTACTTTCTATACCCATGGTAGCATTGTTGACGGATGATGGACTATGAGCATCTTGGTTGCAATGATAAATGCTTTAATTCTAAAGTTGAGCATAGCATGTCATACCCTTAATGAACATCATTTCTTTCCGCACTTATACAAATGCCTGATAATCACCCTATGCATCCACAAAATACTATATGTTGGAATTAAGTCCTGCGAGTACGCAATGTACTCACGGTGCTGTCGTTAAGTTGTTTTGCAGGCAAAGGACATTGGTGGCCATCTCACTCCATCGTTGGTTGCAAAGTGGGTGAATGGTAAGAGCCATCCAAGTTATGCTAGTGACGCCCATGGGCAAGGCGAGTACCTATTACTAGTGAGAGTGTATATCATAGTTGTAGTTGGTAAGATAGTAGTTGGTCCTCACTACGTATGATTGTATTGAATCAATGTCTTCTTTAATGTTGTATAATTAACTTGTTAAATTCAATAAGACTTGTAATATATGTTTTCGTTGAATTATTA
The DNA here is from genome assembly GCA_904845875.1 of Miscanthus lutarioriparius. Taxonomy (NCBI): domain Eukaryota; kingdom Viridiplantae; phylum Streptophyta; class Magnoliopsida; order Poales; family Poaceae; genus Miscanthus; species Miscanthus lutarioriparius. The sequence goes on from CAJGYO010000003.1 coordinate 69,161,669, forward strand.
TGTGCTCTGATGATGGGATGTAATCTTGAGTTGTGGAGGCTATTGTGGTTTGATACTCAACCTGATCCTGAAGAGGAGTTGCCAAGGAGCGCTCCTAGTGAGTCACCGATGTTGGTTTGCTTAAATTGGGTCAATCAAGTGGATGACACTCGATTTAGGCGAATTGATGTAGTGGGTCCCTATAGGCAGGTACCACATCGATAGGGCCGGACATTTCCTCTGCATGTAACCCTCTTCTTCTGCATCCTCAGGAGGCGGGATCTGCATCTTCGCGGTACTCTTCTTGGCTGTCTTCTTCTTCTTCTTCGGCCCTCTCGAGGATCTTTTGTCATCCGTGTCCATGTGACAATCGGCATTCCTCTTGTACCAACTCGTGCCACAGTGCGGACATCTCTGCAAGTTCTCATACTTGCCCCAATATAAGATATAGTGGTTAGGGCATCCATGGAACTTTTTAAGCTTCATCGCCACTGGCCGGATTAGCTTCTTCGCCCGATAGGTATTGGTGAGCACCTTGTTACCCTCTGGGTATGTGTCAGCAAGGATACATAATAGGTCATTGAAGCTAGTGTTGGACCAGCCATGGCGAGCCTTTAGCATCAGCATCTAGAGGTTAAAACGCAGTGTCATCCACTACTTCGGACAATCCTTATAGAAGGGATCAATTGCCGCCTACTTCATCTCTCTGAAATTCTCTAGCCACCTCGGGCTCCCAGATAGAACGTCATCATGGTCCATATGGTTGGCAAGTCCCTCAAAAAGCTCCACATCCTCGGGCTCCATCACACCAGCTAGCTCATCTCCATCCCCATCGCCACCGCCATTGTCGGCCATGTCTTGGATCAGATCATCCATCGTGATGTAATCACGATCTGCATTGACGCCAGTAGCAGTGTCATGCCCACCATCTGCTGCTGCTGAGGGTTGTTGTTTTGCACTCACCGCTACCGTCGTTGTCGACGAGTTTCCTCCAGATGCACCGACACTCGGATCCTCTGCTTCGTCGTGAAACTTCTAGATGGTGTAATCTTTGATGAAACCAAACCAGATCAATTGAGATTGCACCTTGTTATCTCCGTGGGCAAGGTTGCTCTTGCAACTATTACATGGACATATGGTGTGTTCTCGCTTTAGCCTCAGACGATGCCTTTTCACTGCAGCAATAAACTGTCTCACATGATCTAGGTATGAAGGATCGAGCCTCGATGTCTTGTACATCCATTCCCTATCTATGACCATGAAACCTTGCACACACAAAGAGTGAAAATGGCGCATATAAGCAGAGCGTTATGGAAAAAAGTTGCTGGGTAGCTCTAGATCTGATTTCTCTCTCCTCCATATAAATCTAGATCTAGATCTTGAGAAAAAGCACCCAAATCATGGAAAAGAGAGAAGAATGAGGGTTGGAGAGCGAGAATCAACCTTTTGCGGTGCCCGCCTTCAACAAATTCAAGGGCAAAACCTCTCCTCTTGATGATGCTTGGAACCCGGGAGAGCAAAAAGTCTCCATGACCTGGTATTATTAGGATAGTCACAACAAGATGCCTAGTCATCAGAAAGTTTCCCAAGTACCCTCGGGTAGGCTCGAGGATGAGCTCTATTTTAAGGAGGGCAGGTTTTGTAATGACCCGAGTTCTTTACAACATAGGTAGTCATTTTTGACCATCCTAGTGAGCAATCGTTCGAGCTCCTGTATAGATCCTTGATGCCTTGAGCTAGATCAATCGTTAAGAATCTACCAAAAAAGGAACCCACAATTATCTCTAGATAGCCACGGTCAGGCTCCTACTTGGAGCTATGAAGAGAAACCCAATTGGACCAGTAAGTATCCTATTGACTTCATCAACACCAACTCAACCTCAATGGTTACCATAAGATTTGACAACTCGGTCCTCAATATAGAACCACCCAATAGTTGAGATAATCCAGCAAAGACAACAACCCACCGAACAGCCCGCCAGAACCATTGGACCATACGATAGGGCACAGTGCAGCAGCAGAAAGTGGGAAGTGATTTGTTTGCCATTTAAGTGGGTGGAACCCACATGTCAACATGAAGTAGGATAGATATCTCTCAGATGAAGCCACCCTCTCTCACTCACCCTCCCATTTGCAACACTCACTCTCTCTCTACTCACCCAAGAGCAAGCAAGAACCCTAAAAGCTAGAGAGGGGAGAGATTGGAGAAAGGATTGAAGAAGGAGAGAAAGAAGGGAAGCATCAGCAGTAGCCCATGGACACCCTTACCCCCTCAACCCCTTCATGGTGAGTTCAAGAGGAACCATCCTCATTTCTTCGACTTCTCACCCACGAATTTGATCCATAGTCTTTGATGCAAGGATTGGAAGTTTCATGGTGGTGGTGGTTCCATCATATGTAGGTAAGTTCAAGAAGTTCTTACCCAGCTCAATCACCCAACAACCCCATGGATTGTCCATTGATCCATCTTTTTGGAATGTTTGCAAGAAAGAGTTTATATGAAATCAAGCCATGAATGGATGGGAACTAGAAGTGATGAAGGTTATGATCTTCAACTTTTTCGCTACGGAAGCTCTCAATCTCAGAGCTAATACTTTTACCTCAATCTTATGGTTCAGCCTCATATTCTTGTATCTCTAAGTTTGATCCTAAACCTATAACCACACTTAGTAAAACAAGCTTTCAACCTACCTATCTTGAGCCTAGTAAGCCACCTAAACTATCCTAGAGATATCTTGCACATGCATAGATCACAGCTGAGCACATCTAAGTTTGAAATCCAATGTCACCCAAGAACATAGGTTTTGTCGATAGTTTGATGGAGTGTCCATCCCATTGACGGACCTTCTGATAACTCCAGAAAACCACCCATCAGAGCCATATCTTCTATCGACATGAACCAGTGGAGAGTCCGCGACCTCACGCGGACTGTCCGCTAGTTTATAAAGATCAAAACCCCACAACCCGAGAGCACCTAGTTCTTAGTGGAGCATCCGCGACCTCTCATAGAGTGTCTGCCGATTTATAGACCTAGCAACCCAGAAAACCTGAAACCTCCTAGTTCCTTGTTGGTATTTATTAACGCGCACAGATAAATCTACAAGCGCATGGATACCGCTATATCTTTCACCCAAAAGTATTCCAAGTATTGTATCCATAGGGAAATGTGTGGGACTAACGACAGTCTAACTTAGCAACAAGGTTAGGATAAACAGGAGCGTAGAGAAGATAACTAAGGTTTTTTGTTCTGATTTTGGTAAGCTATGTCTTCTACTATTCAACTAGGGACATTACTAGGGGAGGACACTAGCAGAGGATGCTTTCCTTCGCAACTGGGTCCTACTTGGTCTACAAACGGGAGGTGGACTACATAGGATTTAATGAGGCTATAAGAGTCACCCTCACGAGCTACCACCAATCCGGAATATAGGATGCATCCACGATTAACCTAAGTCTAAGCACCAGCTTACACTTATGATTAATACTTTACTCCTTTTAGAACAGGAATAAAGCACTCAAAAGAGTCGTGAACCTGAAGAACAATATAAACAAGATGCTTACTTGAATTAGAAGTTGATTACCAGAGAAGTCTCAGAAGCAAGCTCAAATAGAACTTGGATCCATCAAGGTACAAGTCGTAGAGAGAGCACCGACAGGCTGACACCTCCTCCAAACTCTTCCCTCACTCTCCATCTCACTATTTCTATTTATAAGACTAGATCCTATGGAGGACTAATCTTGTCTTGATAGCTAGCTCGATCCTGAAGATATGAATTGGGGTTTCAGAGGACTAATCTTGTCTTGATAGCTGGCTCGATCCTGAAGATATGAATTGGGGTTTCAGGGCTGGCTCTATCGGAGGGGTATAGGGTCATATATATATAGGGGGTAGCATCAATTCTAGACCCTCGGATCAAACCGACTATAAAGGATGGCGTAGATGCAATCTAGGAGGCGGTGGAGAACATACATTTGAAGCAGAGACTGACAGGAGGGGCCCATAGGCCGACTGGCCTTTAGGTGGGGCTGACCGGCCCCACATGGTAGACCCTTAGGGTCTCCTTCGGTGGGTTGCCTTCCAGAGTGTTCTAGAGTCTTCCCATGTCGATTTCATCGTGGATAAACATGATTTGTTTTGACAAATAGATCCTCCTTGACAGTTTTCTGGATAAACCCTGCTGAAAACATAGATTCGCCAAAACTCATGGAATTTGTTAGTTTAAACCCCTATACCTATGTTTGGTGATGGAATTAAGCATATATGCAGGTTATGTTGATGGTTTATAATTGGTGCTAGTGACCGTCAACAAGGTCCCCCAAGCTTACCCTTTGCCAGTCCCTGAGCAAAGCTAAACTTAGCAATGAATCAGGGGTTGCTACTATGCATTCACGCCTCAAAAGTACATATATGTTCAATCAAGAATTCTCCTCTAAATTAGAGTAAATTGATCTAACTTTTCAAACTTACTCATATTACCTTCAATCATGGGGCTTCTTAGCCTTCACTTGGGTCTTCAGTAATTGAAAGACAAAACGATCAAGTCAAGCACTATTTCTCAAGTTCTTTGTTCCACCATTGTTTCAGAGTTTTTTTATAAGTTTTTAAAATAAAACTCAGAGACTCCATTGTATGACACTCTCAAGTCTCTCAGTATATGTGGTATTTGTGGATCCTCACCAAGGCAATAATGATGTTATTCCTTTTTCTATTCCTACTACTAAAGCTTATGTGGAGTCCATAGGTAGGGAGAAAGCTAGAGCATACTTGCAATGCATATATTGTAAAGTCAAACAATGGATCCAAAGAGAGTTGAGTCATACAATCAAATAAAGATGTGCATGTGTGTGGATATATGATGGATATATATGGTGGCTAACCTAATTCTACTTTGCTCCTTGAAAACTTTTCTCTTTTTTGAAACTTGGAAATATTTGCTAAAGAACAGGGGCTATCTTATTCATCTCCTTTTTCTCTTTTTTTAGGCGGTCATCTAAGTTCCCATTGTTTTCAATATCTCAGACACTTTTGTGTCCATTTTTTTCAATTCTTTTTTTCTTTTCCTTTTTTATGAATAACTTTTGCATAGCCCATGCCTCTTTCTTGCAACAAAACTTTTAAGAGATAACAATAAGAACTTGGAGCATTTATTTGGTGGATGAAAAACCTATGAAGCATATTTTTGTGTTCATTCCCAGTGTAGGAGTAAAACATTTTGGGTGGATCTAGATGAAGGCATGTTTTTGCGCTTACCCCCTAGTGTAGGATTGTGCATATTTGGGTGGTGTGTACGTGATCTTGATTTTAAGAGCATGACAAACCTCTCATAAGAGTCAACAAAGCTTGACAAAACTCAATGCAAAAGCAAGCAGCATATATGTGGAAGTTTTCCTAGCCTAAATAACATGTATAGCTCTGGTGGGAATTCAAGCTTTGTTATATAGGAACTCATCATGTAGCATTTTTTTTGTTTTTTTTCAAAAAGTAAATCTCTAGAACTTTAGTGTCACTAGGAACAAGATAAATAGCAGCTCAAACCTTCTCATATCATATCCGTCAATTACCTAGACTTAGATCAAGCATATGCTACCCACGAGTTTTAAGTTCAGAGTAAATCCTTATATCAAAATAGTCATATCCAAAACTCAGAAGAATTCAAGGCTGAAAACTAGGTACTTGAAAGGAATTACAACAAAGAAACTATTCCTCATTTCCATTCAAGAGATTATTCTGAGTCCTCTTTATTTTATTCAGCTCTTAAAAATAAATTAAAGCAAACTAGACACACCTTTTTATTTTGTTTTCAATTTTACTAGATCACACATTATTGCTATAAATACATAGATAAATTTTTATTTTGTTTTTCATTCATCGTTTTTTACTATTAAAAAGAAACTGAAAACTAAAATGAAGGGAAAGAATACTTACCTAGATACATGGGAGTACTTCTCCCCCAAGCTAGCTCTTTCAGTGAGGGTTTGGTGTCTTATGTTCTTGGAACTGGACTTCTCTTTGGGAAGTTCACTGATCAAGTGCCTTCGTTTGTTTCAAAGATGAAGATTCTTGCGGTGACGCCTCTAATGGTGATGTCACCTTCTTCCGCCAAACCCATCTTGGTTTTGAGTTCAAATTTTTTGTTTGACAGGTTCAAAACTTTCACTTGTAGAAATCGGGGGATCGATTAACTTCCCCACACTTTGATTGATGTGTGTCCTGTTCATAAGACAAGGTAGAGATCAAGTGCATGGGCTCTGTTGGTGGGAAAACACCAAGAAAACCAAAACTTTATTTATTCATCTCTATCCTTAGGCACATTGAACAAGATGAAGTTGATGTTATGTGCTTCATTCATTTATAACATGGGTGATAAGATCAGAAGCTTGAGCATGAATGTAGCATTTAAATACACTTGGCAAAAAGGATTAAATTACTTAACCTATGGAAGGATTGTCTATCTTTACATAATGTATCGAATTTTACATGATTATGACTATCATCTTCCAGAGATAGTATGTGCACTTTTTAGTTTATTTGGTTAAGACTATGAGATTAAGAAAGTGGTGCTAGGAACAAGCTTAAAGAACTAAATATGTTGAGTTAATCAGGTTGGATCAAGTAATGGAGTTGTAACTCAAACATGTTTATTCCTTGTTTATGTACCTATCAGAATCAAGGAGAAACTCTTTTAAATAATGACCATTTACCTTAGGATATTACCTTCGTCATTGAAGCATGATGACACCACATGGTGAATGGTAGATGACTCATGATGGCCCTTCCCTTTTTGCTTGAAGTTTTCCTTGTTCGGCTAGCCTCACAGTTATGAGCTTCTTGTTGCCTAGATTACACCCTTCCTTTCTCATCCTTTTGTCATGCCATCTTTCTACTCTTCGATCTCACCACTTTGCTAGACCTTCTGCCTCACCCTTTGTTTTATGCCTCAATGATTTGTTTTCACAAATGATCTCCTATTGGTGAGGGCTTATGAGGTCCATTGATCAAGACCTCTCCTTGCATTTAGCTTTTCTTTGCATCATCTGATGAGATGAGGATGTGACAAGTTGCATGTTCTTCTCTCGTCAACCTCTCTTTGATTTTTGTTGATTATTGGTTGACGAGATGCTATTCATTGGAGCAGTAGACTTGAGTTCCTCCATCCATGATGAATGAGCTGTGTCTTCTTTTCACAAAGTTATTGGAGTTCATCATGTGCCTTGCTTCATCTTCGATTTGAATTTATCTCATGACTTACCTAAATTGAATTGAGAGTTTCCTACAGGGGTTAGTCCAAAAAAAATATCCAGTATCTACTACAGCATACTATCGGCTCAAAAATCAATCTAGACACCACGTCTAATTTGATTTAGGAAGGCATTTTAACCTAAGCACCAAGCCTAATTTAAAAGCCTTTGGAAGTAAAATCAACACACCTTTTGGTTCAATAATCAAACAAGACATCTCGTCTAATTTAATTCAGGAAAACAATTTAAACTAAGCATCATACCTAATTTAAAAGGTGTATGAAAATACTTCAAATCCTACGCATATACTATAGCAAACAAAGGTAGCATGAAAGCATTTTAGATATTTACTCAAATGGAGATGAAAGAGCATGATTGTTACTTAGCAAATTGAGCATGGCTTAAAGGTAGAGACAACCAAAATAATTTAGCAACACGGCAAGAGATGTTTTTAGAGAAGTCCATCCCCCAGCTTGAATTTTGCAGAAAAATCAAGTTTGGATGGATGTAATTAAATGTTGCTTGATAAATGATTGGACATACCTTGCGTTATCATCCTTTATTCTTTTTGCTTCAAACCTGGAATGGTTAGTGGAAAAAATACTTGAAGGAATATTTTCACAATTACATTATGCTCAGTTCACAAGGGCATTACAGCAAAAGGTAAGAGCTCATGTTATCTCCCGAAGGTGCTTGTTTTAGGACAGAAGCTCATCCTTGGGAAACCTTCGAATTGCTTTTCTAAGTTGGTGAAGTGGTTTCCCCTCCAACATCAACCTTTGTGTACCTAACTCAAGATTCACACAACGAGACCTATAGTATTTATGATAAACATATGCATCTACAACCACCCTTTCAAAGTCATTATGAACAGAGAGTATGAGGGGGTTGAAAATCTCATGTATGGCAATGTTGGAGAGACCAATTGTTTTAGGAGATTTCTCATATGAGCACGGGTTTGATGAGGTGTTAATGAAATAGCTTCCATGCTCATTGATGTCATCTTCCTTTTCGGACTCCAAGGTTGTTTCTTTGTGGATGTCTATAGGCGGAAACATTGTCTTCATCATTCCATGCCTATGACATTCATTGGTCATTTTATTGTCTAAGATTTCCCTTAGATTGGTGACTCTCAGGTTGATCTTGTCCAAGGCCTCGTCCATCCATTCAATGGCAACGACACATACGTTCTTAATATCCTCCAGCCATTGTTGTTGCTCATCTTGGCCTTCCTTGTGGCCTTCATGACTCCCATGCTTTGGGTGTCTTGGTGGATTTCTTGGATCGTCATGAATTTTAGGAGAAAGAGCATAAGAGGAATCATCGAGGTCAAGGATGGGTTTAGAGATGGGTTCAAAACTTATATCGGTTGTGGACATAGATGGGGAGAAGATAGGATTGGCTTCTACATGGTTTGGCTCTCCTACTATGGCATCACTTGTCATTCCATCCTTGGGGTTTTCCCAATGTCCCACATGGGAATAAGGACCCTTTCTAAGAGACCCCTTCTTGAGAGGATTTGAATTATATTCACTCAAAGGTCTCTTATGTAGTAGAAAGTTTAAGCTTTTCCCAAAATTAGCATAAAAAAGATCACCCTCACAAGAAATTTCAAAAATGTTGAATTTCTTCTTCCCTTGGAGGATTTTGGGGTATTGATGGTTTAGGATTGACAGTTAAATCTTGGGATTAGAGTGGTTGTGATTTGGCTATGAAAACTTCTTCTTCTTGTTCGGGAGATGATTCCTTCTCTTCCTCAGGGAGTTCATTATGAATGCTAGTGCACGGAGTATTTCCACTAATTCTATCAAGCATAGATTTTGCTTCACTAATAGACAAATGAAGGAAAGCTCCTCTAGAGGCTTGATCAAGGGTTTGCACAGAATCATCGCTAAGACCCATATAAAAATGTTGAAGGAGCAACAAGTTTGAAATAGCAAGGTCTGGGCCAGTGGTAATAAGATCATTAATACGTTCCCATGATGTGGCAAGAGATTCTTCTTCTAGTTGTCTAAAAGATAGAACCTCTTTTCGAAGGCTGAGTACTTTAGAGATGGGAAAGAAACGTAAACAAAATTTAGAGTATAACGTTTCCCAATCTCCTTGCATACTTCCTACGGTTTGACTATACCATTGTTTAGCTCTTCCCATTAAAGACAATGGAAACAACTTCCATCTTAAGTTTTTGTCAGACATGCCCATGATACGTAGGCATGCGTAGGTATGTTCAAACTCTCATAGGTATGAGTATGGGTTTTCATTGCCTTCTCCCAAGAAGGATTGTTCCCGAATCAATTTTATAAAATACGGGCGTAGCTCATAGCCAGGTGCTAGGATAGGCTCTAAAGATTTTGGTGGTTGTATGTGTGCGCTCGTAGGTTTAGCATATTGATATATAGGTGTGTTATCCATGCTAAAAGAAAAACAAAAGAAAGAATAAAAGATAAAAGGTTAAGCTAGGTTTGTAGTTCATTCAGCAACCGTTTCCTCGACAACGACGCTAGAAAGCTTGTTGGTATTTATTAACGCACACAGATAAATCCACAAGCGTACGGATACCGCTGTAGCTTTCACCCGGAAGTATTCCAAGTATCGTATCCATAGGGAAATGCGTGAGACTAACTATGGTCTAACTTAACTAAGGGTAGCAACAAGGTTAGGATAAATAGGAGCGTAGTGAGGATAACTAAGATATTCTTGTTCTAATTTTAGTAAGCTATATCTTCTACTATTCAACTAGGGACATTACTAGGGGAAGACACTAATAGAGGATGCTTTCCTTCGCAACCGGGTCCTACTTGGCCTACGAACGAGAGGTGGACTACAAATGATTCAACGAGGCTATAAGAGTCACCCTCACGAGCTACCACCGATCCAGATTATAGGGTGCATCCATGATTAACCTAAGTCTAAGCACCATGCTTACACTTACGATTAATACTTTACTCCCTCTAGAACATGAATAAAGCACTCAAAAGAGTCGTGAACCTAAAGAACAATATAAACAAGATGCTTATTTGAATCAGAAGTTGATTACCAGAGAAGTCTCAGAAGCAAGCTCAAATAGAACTTGGATCCACCAAGGTACAAGCCATAGAGAGAGTACCGATAGGCCGACACCTCCTCCAAACTCTTCCCTCACTCTCCATCTCACTATTTCTATTTATAAGACTAGATCCTATGGAGGACTAATCTTCTCTTGATAGCTAGCTCGATCCTGAAGATATGAATTAGGGTTTCAGGGCTGGCTCTGCCGGAGGGGGTACATGGCCGTATATATAGGGGTAGTGTCAATTCTAGACCCTCAGATCAAACTAACTTAAAAGGATGGTGTAGATGCATTCTAGGATGCGTTGGAGAACCGACATTCAAAGCGGAGACTGACAGGGGGGCTCATAGGCTGGCCGGCCTATAGGTGGGGCTGATCGACCCCATATGGCAGCCCCTCTGGGTCTCCTTCGGTGGGTTGCCTTACGGAGTGTTCTAGAGTCTTCTCACGTCGGTTTTGTTGTGGATAAAGGTGATTTGCTTTCACGAATATGTCCTCCTTGGCAGTTTTTTGTATAAACCCTGCTGAAAACATAGATCTACCAAAACTCATGAAATTTGTTAGTTTAAACCCCTATATCTATGTTTGGTGATGGAATTAAGCATATATGTAGGTTATGTTGATGGTTTATAATTTGTGCTAGTGACCATCAACATTCCTACCGGAGTGTCTGTCACCTCCGATGGAGCTTCCGTCAACCCATGCAGAGTCAAACCAGAGCCAAGTCTCCTCGAAAGCCAAACCAGATGGAGCGTCCGCCATCTACATCGGAGTGTCTGTCAAGTTAATAGTAAGAGTGTTAGTGGTCTAGATAGCTTACCCAAGAGGTCAATAATACTAGGTCAAGCTTAGTTTCAAATAGCGCAATAGTAGAGCCCTAGGTAGAAGCCTCTATCCTAAGTTCTAAGTCGAGTCTTGTTCCTAAGCCTCCATCAGTTATCTTCAGCCTTGATCTTCACCTTCTTTCAGGAGCCGAGTAGCAAGAGGACACGTGTGAGTTGTCGTCTACAACTTTGAATTCGTTCAAGCGACAAAACCAAGCAGACACCCCACTATTATAAGCTCTATTTTGGATACTTATTATGTCTTATTATGGACCGTACATTAGGATCTTGAGTCCTAATAACCACCGTACAGATCACATGTTGCATATGGGGGTGGCAAGCCTAGTAACAACTCGTGATCGGTTTATCCATGACACTGGCAAGAAGGTGGTGCCGATTAGATGGTGGTAGTATTAACCGGGCACTAGTCGAACCTTTCATGGGATACTTGGGCTGGTTTAGGGAAAGGTTGGAAGACGTGAGGCAACCCATATCTTGTGCACAAGGTATGGTTGTTAGTCCTGTTCTTTCGTGTGGATATAAGTTGTACACCTCTGCAGAGTTTTGAAAGCCTGACATCTCTTGGGATGAACCCTCTATGGTTGTTCTTACTTTCTATACCCATGGTAGAATAATGATGGAACATGATGATGGGATGGCTTACATATGTTGTATAAACTTTTGATACCTTACCTTGTGGCAGATGATATCTTAATAATGAATCATAAGCATGTCATTATAAGAAACGCCATATGCTTTTCCACAAATATACAAATGCCTGATGTTACCCTTGCATCCACCAAATATTTATGTGTTGGAATTAAGTCCTACGAGTATGAAATGTACTCATGGTGCTGCCGTTAAGTTATTTTGTAGGTGTCGTTGCCTTGGTGGATGTGAGGTAGTGCTCTATTCTCCTCTGCATAGTAGACCTTGGATTGGGCGAATCCAAGGTGAGCTATGAGTTAACTCTGATAAGAACTCGAGTGAAATGTCGAAGAGATGAACCTAGTGTGACAAACTAAAATTGTGTATACCTTGTGAACTATGTAATTTCCTACAATTATAATGACCTTGATAAATGGGCATGATGTTGGGTGTTATATGCGTTGGTTTGTCACATGGGGTGTTTTGTGTCACTCAACCATTACAAAGATCCTAAAGTGTCATGGCAGGCCACGATAGGACGGGTATTGGAGCGGTGGTTGACTTACACAAGCAATCTATTTGTGAAACCTCATATAACCTCAATGTTGTGCACTGAGTAGTTTTAAACCGGATAACTTCTATGCTTTAGTGTTAACCCTCTGAATTAAAGTAATCCTTACCTCACTAGTTAACCTTGCCTCTTGTTCTTAACATGCAAAACTATGTTCAAACTTAAAGAAGTGTTTTATATCATGGGATCGAGAAGGAATAGTAGGAGCACCCAAGTGAGAACCAAAGTTCATACCTAGTTCGCCCTAAGTAGTAGGCATGTTATGCTATGAGAGTCAAAGAGAATGGTTCAAATCCTCTTATCTACTCTCCCTAAAATTTTAGGAGCCCCTTGTCCTTCCCAATCCTAGAGGTGCCCTTAAGCCTCAAAACGCCAACCCCTTTGACATCCTAGAGTAACCCCTTATCTCTTATCTTCTTATGGAGAAATTTCTCAGCAGAGTCTCCATTGAACCCTGGGCTCATCTCCTGTGTCATAGCAAACATAGAGACAAGATGCAAACAAGAGTAACATCAACAACACATCATGGACAAGTCATTAATGACCATCACTTCAAGTGTATCAAGCTAGTTCAGACACCACATAGTGCAATACATAACCATGCACCACAAGTACAACAGCCAAAAAGTTCACGCATGGGATCAAAGTCACAAATCTGAGTTAGGTCCCTATCAGAGAGGACCCTAAGCCTGAGTACAAAACCAAACATGATAGGTGGAACCATGAAGCCGTCAGTGCTCACAAGGCCTGGAGTTGCAAAAGAATGAAAGCCCTAGCGACCCCTGTAGACCAAACCTTCCAAGTGAAGAAGATCCTACAAAAAGAGAGGATGGATGATGAGGAAAGAGAAGAAAAACAGTAAATTGGGAACCCGAAGATGGGACCAAAAACTAAAGACACAAGTGTGTGATATGTGGCAAAGAAGATAAGACACGAAAAGAGAATGTTAGACATACCTCGAGAGTTCAGTTTCGGCATCCTATCAGTCTATGGTGAAGGTGGCCTCTCCAAGAAAGCTTCGTCATGTCGGAACGACAGGAAGGCCTAGTGCTAGACATCGCATATTCCGTAGAAGTCCTCAATAGTGCGAAGCACCAGACCATGATGTACAGTTGTAATGCCAATGGAGCTAGCACGTCTCACTTGCACTCTAGCATTTGGTTCACCATCAAGTCCACCAAGTTCAGCTCATCACCAGACATCACAATGTAGATGACTTCTAAAGAAGGCCAACCAATGGCACCATCCTCAACCACCACAGAAGGCACGATGGTATGCCTCAAGATCTCATGGAGCACCTTGGGTATCCTTCTCATACCACCCTTTTGACCAAACATGGATTCCTCCTGATAGTGAAGCTCGGGCATTTCACTCACCAACAGCATGGGGAGGCTAACAACCAACCTGCCCTTCTTCATCTTGTGGTAGTTTAGCCCCACCGTAGTAGCGAGATCTTGGAAAGTGGCCTCGAATCCCTTTCAAGAGGGCAGGCAGGATCCAGCCCATGACCTCTTAATCACCTCATCCGAGCATGTCAGCCACACAAGCCGATCGCATTGAAGCACAAGAAGCAAACATCATGAAAGACAAAGCGACGCGCATAAGTTGCTCTTCAAATTAAAGTAACAAACTAGCCTTTCATTAAGATTGGAATGACCCTAGATACAATCTATGGCTCAAAGAAGGTAGCAAGGATGATGTCTCCCGCATGCATGGCTGCCACGATGGTCTGCATGGTGGTGGTAAAGTCACCAGTGAGCTCCTCGTTCTCCTCCTCATTGGTGCCAACTAGAAAGCCAGGTTCAAGCAGGCAGGGATCGTGGTTGGAACGAAGCTGCTCCGCGGCTAGGGCTAAGGCAGCCCCATGGTGCACCCGGCTAAGGGCCACCATCCTAACCCAAGCTGGCATGGCCCATAGATGGTCCTCAAGTAGGACACCTATTGGGGGCATGCGTCGCCTATGGGCAACCTATGTGGCTCGATCGTCGTCCCGGTTTCTCACAGAAGCGAGATAACGGGAGTTGGGCTATGGCGCAGTCAGCATTTCTCTATAATAAAAGGTGAGAGGGCTAGCCATGTGTGAAGATAAGGATGTGTCGAGCCCCTTTCTCATAGCAGCGAAGTAAGGGCGGCACTTGCCGTCCCATTCTTAGACTTCCCTTTTGCTATAGCCAAAGGGTGGACTCCACAGCCGGGACTTGGCCGTACCTAGTTCTTTTCCTTTCACACTAGCGATAGGCTCACTGACAATCTCGGTTATTCACTCTAGCAAATAGCTATTAATCATTTGGTTGATCGTTTATGTAGGTTTCACCAAAGGAGGGCGCGTCAGTCGATCTTGGCTATTCGCTTAGGCGAATAGCTGTTAACGGTTTGGTTGATAGTTTCTGTAGGTTTCACAAAGGACGAGCCAACCGCCTTCGCATGGTCGATTGCTTTTGTCACCAGGGCCCCCCTGGTCGGTTGAACAAGCAACATAAGGTCAGAGCCCATCGGCCCTCTTTGGGCCAGCGCTATCCGAGGCAGGTGGGTACTCCAAATGGCAAACTAGCCTAAAGCTGTGTTGAATATTCCCCAAATTTGTAGTAGTTGAGAGGGCATTTACGTCCTATGAAAAGCCTATGAGCATGTATAAATAGCCCCCATTGAGGGAATGTAAAGAAGAGGAACAAGTTTAATGAAATCGTTCATCTTGTTTCGCTCAAGTCTCATTTTACCCACTTCTCGTGCTTGATTTCGCTTGAGCGGCAACCGGTGTTCGAAGGCCTTGGCCTAGAACAACATTGGAGCCCACCATGGTTGTTGCTCGAGCTTGTCATGCCACCTAAGAAGTCGAAGATATTGACAGATAAAGCAGGACCATCCGTGACTGTAGCCATTGCTACAGAAGTAGAAGCAGCCACGTGAAATGATGCAGCTACGGAACCACCAGCGCCTCAACCGTAGATGGATAATACAGTAGCGCTAGGAAGGCAACATCGAACAAGTCAAGATGGACCAAAATGGTGATGTGGTGGAAGAAGATGAAGATGGCGAAATCACTGAGCAAGCAAGAAACCTAAAGATGCTGAATTAGTGTCAGCAAGACATCCTCAGACTCTAGAACGAGAAGGAGCAGCTGCTCAGGCAGGCTGCTGCTCGTAACAGAGCCAAACAGACATAGAGGGCAATCAGGGAAGCAGAAATCTAGAGGGATAGATTGGTGAGAGAGATTCAAGGACTGCAGGGAGTAGGTGTAGGAGGTGTCATTCGCGCTAGCGGAAACATTATAATACCAGGTGATAACCTTCTAGAAGAAGACAAAAGTGCATATGACCCCACTTCACCTCTATCGAAAGAACTTTAGCTGTATCTATGGCTAGCTAGCTACGAGCCTCGCTTCCCAGTCTTCGATGGAAAGACAAACCCGAGGAAGTTCCTTGTGAGTTATGAAACCATGGTAACGTTAGCCGGGGGAGATGCTCAAATCCTCGCAAAGTCACTCATCATGGCGGTTGAAGACATCGCACATGATTGGTGTACCTCGTTGAAGCCCTTAGCTATCAAGTCCTGGGGCCAAGTCAGAGCAGAGCTAGTGTTCAGTTTCTAAGGATATCACCCAGGAATGAAAACGAGAGATTTGCTAAACTGCATTCAGTGAGACGATGAATCCCTATCTAAGTTTTTGTAAAGATTCATTTATACCCAAGCTCAGGTGCCAAATGTGCCAGAGGAGATGGTTATAGCAGCAACCATGGAAGGGTTGACCATAGGCCAGTGTGCAGCTCATTTCGCTAGGAATTATCCCACCTCTGTAAGGGAGCTGTTCGAGGTGATGAGACAATACACAAGATTAGATGGCGACTTGAAGAAGCGAAAAGTGATAAGGAATTCATGGAGACAAGCAGCCAAGGCCCCTAGGCCACCACCAACACCAAGCCAGCAAAATATGAGACCATTCCTTGCAATCAACAATCTGCAAGAGCAGCCAGAGCACAACCCAGTGGAACAAGGTCTCCAAGGGCCACCGCCTAACTAGCAGTACAAAAGTTTTGATCAGTCTCCCCACGACGGGCGAGGAGGATGAATTCCCCATGGCGAACGTGAAGGCAGAGGAAGAGGACGAGCCCAAAGAATACCCTATTACGCCATTTGTGGCAAAAACATAGGACATTTTACAAAAGACTGCAAATACAACAAAATGGCCAGAGAACTTAAAGGAGAAGGACGAGGCTGCAAAAAAGAAGTGAAACATCTAACCATGTGTTCCACAACACAGCTCATGAAATAGTAATCAATCTGGGTTACAGCAGCAAGTATTTGTCGGTAGGCAGCAGCGCTTTCCAGCACCCTAGCTTTTCGCACGGATACAACTAGCATCCATACATCTAGCAGCAGCAACTGTTCCCAGTATACCAGCATTTCGCTTAGCCCCAGGGCAGTCGGCCATTGCATCCTCACTAGTTCAGCAAGAGCAGCAACATTCAAGCCAGCCTCTGCGTACAAAGCAAGAAAATACTCAAGAACACCAAACTGTAAACAATATACTACCATCGCATGGCCATATATTCGCAATCACTGATAGATCAAACTAGGAGCATGAAAACAAGAGAGCTAGAAGAGAATTTGAAAGAAGAGTGCACACCGTCTCGCCAAGGGTACCACTTAATAGGCCAGCTTGGTCCATGGTGCCCATTACCTTTGACAAAAATGACTTTCAAGTGTGGGATTTTCCACACATAGATGCCTTTGTAGCAATAGCGAATGTAGCTGTAGCAGAACCATCCAATTTATAAGAGCACAAGTACAATAGTAGCCCACAAGTGGTGGCACTGTCATAATTGAGCCCATATAAACCCGGTAGTCCATCGAGTACCACAAAGGGTCTCGATTAACCATCAACATACAACCAAGATCGTACATGATTCAACATACATGTCACACGTTACATAAAGTTCATAATTAAAATTCCATATATCAAAGTACGATTAAAAGTTATTACAAACCAAGTTCAGGTAAAATAGTAGCGAAAGTAACTAAAGTTTGAAATCCACATCTCCATCGTTGTTCAAATACGGTGTCGGCTCATGATCACAATCCCACAAAAGCATAAGAGAGGGATTAACAAGAGATGCCTTGCCTAGGGCCCTATTCCTTGTCCACAGTAGGACAGAAGCAGTTCTTACAGTAGCCATGATACATCGTATCATCTGCAATAATGGAAAATAAATCCTGAGTACAAGAAGGTACTCAGCTAGACTTACTCGTCATTAACCAAAAATAAAGTGACTCCAAGGATCATGCAAGGCTTTATAAGTGGAGCTAGTTTGACAACATTTTGCATAAAAAGCCACTAATTCAACTATACCTTTTATAATTCGGTTATCAAGTTAATTATTACTATTCATCTCTAGATTAGCAACTAACCTATGCCAAACATGTGGTATATTGTTAATGACAGCACAATAATAACCATACGCATTTAATATTTCATTCTTAGAACCATTCCACTTGCCATTAACACTACGATAGAAGGAAGCTCAGTCAAGTTTCTCACTATCCGAGAGAGACGGAGATTTGAATCGATTTCAACCAGCTGGAAATTTATTCCTAACACAAACCCAGACGGACTAGATCAACGGTCACCTTAGGTCACATTTGGTACAACTCAGGTCCACATTTCATGGGTCCAATCAGCGCCGCACAATCAGGGACGGCCATCTACCAGGACATTCAGGCCTGGCCTACCCTTAGGCTCATGTATGTCTCCCCACACATCCTTACTACCATCTAGAGTGCACACTCTTATAGAATAGGGCCCGGCCTAAGTTGAGCTACTCGGCTTTGTGGTCAAAACAAGTTATCCGGCCAGCTAAGTGAGAGGCATGCGTTCAAAATGACCGAAGACCAACAACGGTACGGTCCTTAATCGACGCAGACGGAATCACATGAGTCAACCTATAACATAGACTCCGTCCGGCCTCGATTTACAACATCTATGGTTCTTTTACACGATAGCAAATATAGCCAACCATGGTTCAGTGCCCACTTATATCTCACAGGTGATAGGAAATCACCCGACTTCTACCGGTCTAAGCATAGCTAAGTATATATTTGATCTTGGACCAACTTAGGGTTAAAGGTATATATCTGGACAAGGTAGTTCTATGCATCAAGTGTTTCCAACCAACTCTTATAACCTAATGCATCAAACATAAAAGACTCAAGTGATATTTTGTAAACATAGGAGACTTAGAATGCTCCGGGGCATGCCTTTGATAAAAGAAGTTGGCCTGTGGTCTGGGCACTCAGGTAAGTCTTCAAGAGTTTGCTCCTCTCCTTCTAGAGTTATGGCCTGAGGTGTCTCCTGTTGTTCCTCCGGCTCTTCTTCAAACTCCAACAGAGTTATCCCTTCGGACGATCCTATATG
Source organism: Miscanthus lutarioriparius (assembly GCA_904845875.1). Classification (NCBI taxonomy): domain Eukaryota; kingdom Viridiplantae; phylum Streptophyta; class Magnoliopsida; order Poales; family Poaceae; genus Miscanthus; species Miscanthus lutarioriparius. The sequence continues at coordinate 69,180,388 of CAJGYO010000003.1, forward strand.
CATGAGCACGAAATAAGATATCATGGATGCATATATAATGACAAGTAGCATAGGAAATAGTGTGATGAAATGCATCCTCCTCAGTGTTCTCAACAGCATTGCCTTAAGGTGATAACAAGTTACATTTTTTTACTGAGTAGGTGCATATCTCTTCCCTAGTAACTTAAACAAACACTTACGTAAATCATTTTCTGGACTACAAGACATAAGCCACTTGTTTTGACCATAACTGGAGTTATACACATCAAAATAATATTTTTGTGGACATTCTAGAATGCTTACAAAAATTCCTACAACTTTATTTTAATCATATTAATGTGATTCAACAGTTATCTAGGTCAAACAATTCAATCTTTTAGATCTATCCAGAGAGCAAGCATTTCTGATAGTAGATTTCTAACAACCATAATTCTTAAACCATCATACCTATGACTATGAAAATTTAATACCAAGTAGATAAGTAAGTTATCTACAACTTTGTTATTAACAAGTTTTACAGAAAATATCATTATCATTATGAAATCATCACCACAATAGAAACTATACATGTAGTCATCTAGTTGAATTATAAAGCAATAATTAACTAGTTGCCTATAAACAAATACTTCTAAGCCTCACTAGTAGTATCAACAGATTATATGCATCACACACACCACAGAAAACATTATGGTTAAGCCTAACTAATTTATTTATATTCATTTATTAATTTCCTTAGATAATAAGGTGATTTACAGAGTAAATATTTCCATTGCTCAATAAATTCTGAAAAAATTACAGTAGGCTACACATGACCCAAATAGTTTACTGTACAAATTTATTATCATTTGGATAAGTATAGCTAACTCTATAAAAATGACAAGTTACATATGCTTATTTTAGCAAAAATAGTTTAGCATAGTGAAAAGTGTCAAAGCAATAGATTTAATATTTTTCTTACTTTCCTCCTAGCATGAGAATACTATGTAAAAAAAATTATGATCATATGTTATGTATTTTTACCCCATTTATTTTCACTAGAAACTAGCAATTAATTAAGATTAAATAGGAAGACCATATTTCAAGTATGCTTACTATATGTTTAATATTTTTCCTATCTAGAGCATGTCAACACAAGACTAGAAAAATTAGAATCACAATTTTATCACCTTCCTAGCTCAAGTTATGCAATTTACAAGATAGAAACTATTTTAAAAGCACTTATCTTGCTTAATTTAATTCTCCTAGAAAAATACCCTAAACAGTAGATTTCATATTTTTATCAAATAGTACACTTTAAGATGAATCCAACAAAATTTGGTTCACCCCATTTGGATACTCCTAGCTCAAGATATAATTTTTGCAAGTTTGCTACAAAATCTGTGAAAACAAATAAAGAAAATCAAATTCACTCGAGGTCTGCTGCTAGGTACACCCGGTCCATACACCCCGCTGTGACTGACGCGTGGGCCCTGGAAGTCAACAGACCCCACACGTCAGTGACACCGAGGCAGGGCATCGACTTTGACCGGCGAGAACTCGCCGACGGCGAGGTCATCGGCGACGAGGTCACCACCAACGTGTCCCCCTTCTCGTTCCGCCCCTAGTGAGCTAAGTGGGTGAACCCCTAACAGTGATTGGCTATGGCGGCAGCGCTAATGGCAGACAACAGCGGTACTGTGGTGGCGCACTAGTCGTTTCCAGCCACGACAAGCTCTGAAGAGCACGGCTACGGCTTCCTGGTGGTGTAGCGGAGATCTAGGGTTAAGTTGGGGCTTTGGTGGAGTGGCGGCGAGCTTGGCCACATGCGTGGTGGCAAGGAGGCATGAGCACAACGACAGCACAGCAACGTTCTGCTCCGATGAGGCCAGCATCAGCCTTAGACTCTTGCCTTGAGTTAGACCTAGCTCTAACCTAACCCTAATGAGAGGAACGCGTGAGCGAGATGGCTCGGTGGAGCACGGCCACGCCGAGCGCAAGCTCGACGATGCTCTAGCGATGGCGCGGCGACGACAAACTCTAACTGTGGCCTCACCAGAGCTCGGATGATGGCATAGGAGGTTTGAGGAGGTGGAGGAGATGATGGTGGAGCTGTGGGCGAGATGTAGTGGACGATGGTGTGGTGGTGGCAGCGAGCGAGCGTGGCGGAGCTTGGTGGCAATGGCGATGATGCTCGGTTTTGCTCTGGCGCGGCGAGAGCGGGAGCGAGAGCGAGGTAGAGAGAGAGAGCAGCGGCGTCATGCGGTTTTGCTGCCCAGCCCAGCCTAACACGTGGGCTCGACGCTGGCGACGGCCTCCACTCGGCGGCCGCGGCCTGATGTTGGTCAGCCACGACGCGCGTGCGTGGTGCCGGTTCAGACACCACTGAACCCGACTGACGAAGCAAGTTCAAGTGATCAGTCCTCCTAATCCGTGGCACTTTAGTAAAAATTTCCTTAATAAACAATGTAGAGCTACGTGAAAGCTACAAGATTGATTAAAAGAGTTTTGTCTAATTTGCAATGGTTTTCAAACTACAAAGCTCTAAAGTGAGCTACTTTAAAACTAAAATCAGCATTCTACACAGAAAAATTTTAAGTCACAAAACAACATTTTGTTGGAATTTGTGAGCTCTATTTGACCATGTTAAACACTGAATTAGCTCATGACCCTTAAATAAAGTTTGTTACCCATGATGTGAACTAAAACTTTTATTTAGGTCACACAGCCATGCAAACAATCTAAGCTACTATTCAACTTTGGTCAAACTAGCATCATGAAAATGGCATTACAAAGTAAACCAACACTTAGAAGCAAAATTGGCTTAAGTCATGAATATAAACATTGTTCCAAATATCATTCTAGATGTGTCTAAGGTATTTTGGTGACCTCACAACCATCTCATGCATTGGTCACATATGATTACAAGCATAAATATATATATATATAATCAACATTTCATGTGACAATGTATAAGAATGAGATGAAATTTTATATGCTCATGTTCATGAATGCTTGGATGATGCTTGTGCTCATGAAATGCATGTGACAAATGCAATGCTTAACACTAGGGTGTTACAGTAGCTAGGTTCACTATACACAACATCCTCATTGACAATGTAAGCTCTGTTGACATCTTATTCATCAAGCCTTTCGAGCAGATGAACCTTGACAAGCGAATGTTGGAACCAGCTAGGAACTCATTGTTTGGTTTTGGCAGAAAAAAGATAGATGTGTTGAGGAAAAAGGCAATCCCGGTCTCCTTCACAAAAGGCGAGAAGGTCCGCACAGAAACCATAACTTTCAACATAGTCAACATGGATTATCCATACACCGCAATCTTTGGGAGGGCAGTTCTGAGCAAATTTGAAATTGTGATAAAGCAAAGCTACTTGTGCATGAAGATGCCATCCCCTTTTGGCATCATCGCAGTACACGGAGATCAAGCTGCATCTAGGTGAATAGAGGACAAACCGATCCCAGGTTATAGCCTTATAAATGAAGTTTCCAAGAAACCACCTAGCGAAGAAGAAGACAGTGAAAACAAAGTTGAACCAAGGGCAGAAGCAGTTGAAGACACTCAGAAAGCCCCACTTTTAAAACTAGTGCTAGAAAAATGCGTGCATGTGGGCTCTGATCTGGTAGAGGATGAAAAAGATAGGTTGTTAGCTTTTCTCCATGAGAATCAAGACGTATTCGCCTAGTTGGCAAAAGACCTACAAGGTGTTAGTCGTGATCTCACGCAACACAACTTGAATGTAGCAAAAGGGGCGAAACAAAGGAAGCAAAAGCTGAGGAAGATGTCTGTAGAGAGAGTGGAAGCAGTGAAAGCAGAAGTGTAGAGGTTACTCGATGCCGGCGTCATCAGGCCTGTTTAGTACCCAGAATGGTTGGCCAACATTGTAATGGCCAGAAAGAAAAACAAGAAATGACGAATGTGTGTTGATTTCACTGACCTAAACAAGTGTTGCCCAAAAGATCCATATCTGCTCCCAAGAATTGACAAGTTAGTTGATATCACCGCTGGATGTGAAGTGATGAGTTTACTAGACTGTTTTTCTGGGTATCACCAAATCTGGATGAACCTAGATGACGAAGAGAAAATGAGTTTCATTACCCCAAGGGGAACCTATTGTTACCGGTGAATGCCTGAGGAACTCCAGAATGCAGGACCCACCTTTTCCAGAATGGCAGATGGGGTCTTTGACAAGGAGAAAGGCAAAAATCTAGTAGCATATGTCGACGACATCATGGTCAAGAGCGACAGGAAGGAGACCCATATTCAGGACCTTCAAGAAACATTCGAAAACCTAAAAAAGGCCGGCCTCAAGCTAAACCTGGACAAGTGCATATTTGGCATCTAGAAAGGCAAACTGCTTGGTTGTCTAGTATCAGCAAGAGGCATCAAAGCAAACCCTAAAAAGATAGCAGTGATAGTAAACATGAAACTGCCAACAAGCAAGAAACAGGTACAAAAGCTTATGGGAAGACTAGTAGCATTGAACAGATTCATCTTGAGATCAGGCAAAAAGAGCCTACCCTTTTTAAGAACCCTTCAACGCTCAGATCATTTTGAATGGGGGCATGAGCAGCAGCAAGCTTTTAACGAACTCAAAACATACTTAACCAAGTTGACAATATTGTCCAAACCATCGCCATCTACAACATTGCTGTTATATCTAGCAGCATCGCCAACAACTGTCAGTGCAATGCTGGTCGAAGAAAAGGAACATGAAAACAAGATGAAGCAGTTCCCGATATACTTCGTATCAGAGGTCCTATCAAGAGCAAAGCTCAACTATTCCAAACTAGAAAAAATAGCATACACTATGGTCATGGCATCAAGAAAGCTAAAACATTATTTCCAAGCTCATCACATCAAAGTCCTTTTAGTGCAACCACTGGAAGCGCTATTTCACAACAGCGAAGCCATCGTTAGAATTGGAAAATGGGCCACCGAGTTAAACGAATTCGTAGTGGATTTCAAACACAGGTTCACTATCAAGTCTTATGCACTCTTAGATTTCATCACATATTGGTCCCCAGTAGCTTTTGACACAACAACACAATTTGAAGAGCCAATTTGGATTGTGCATTGCGACAGAGCATGGGGAACGAATGGTGCAGGAATAGCAGCGATATTAATGCCGCCAAATGGCCCAAAACTTCGCTATGCAGCAAGACTCGAATTCCTCACAACCAACAATATAGCTGAATATGACGTAGTGCTCCTGGGGTTGCGAAAGCTCAGAGTTTTAGAAGTCAGGAGGTGTATAGTCAGGTTAGATTCTCTAGTAATAGTGGGACACGTCGAAAAAGAGTTCACCACGAAAGAACCCAAGTTGATTAAATACTTGGTAGTGGTAAGAAGAATGGGAAAACATTTCACTTGTTTCACTTTTCGCCACATTCCAAGAATCGAGAATGTTGAAGTCGATGAGCTAGCGAAAGCAGCTTTGTAGAAACCTTTGATGCCAGCAGATGTTTTTTATCAGGAGCTGACAATCAAAGCAATAAGAGAAGAAGAGGAATGGCCCAGCACTCTACACGTTATCGCAAGCAAGGATTGGAGATCACCCATATTCACCTATCTTAATGGAACCTATGAGCCGCAGAGCAAACATGAGATAGATAGAATGAATTCTAGGACAAAGCAATACTCCATCATAGCTGGAGAGTTGTACAAGAGCGGAGTAGTCGCACTGATGTTGAAGTGCATAAGCAAAGAGCAAGGAATCAAATTGCTAAGCAAAATGCACACTAGAATGTGCGGAGCCCATAAGGGACCGCATGAAATTGCTCATAGAGCGATGAGGCAAGGATTCTATTGGTCAACAGTAGCAGAAGACGCAAAAGAGCTGGTCTGTAGTTGCGAAAACTGCTAGATGTTCACTAAAAAGCAGAGATCCACAGCTAACCCAACCACATCAATCATCCCAACATGGCCTTTGCAGAGATGGGGAGTCGATATCATGGGGCCATTACCAACTGCGCCTGGCAACTTGCGTTTCGTAGTAGTAGCTCTAGAGTATTTCACCAAGTGGATTGAGGCCAAGGCATTGGTGAAAATCACCTCCGCCACATTAATCAGCTTGGTGTGGCAAAGGATCATTTGTCATTTTGGGGTCCCGTCCTACATCACAGTCGACAACGAGAAACAATTCGATTACACGGAGTTCAAAAATTTTTGTAGCGAGTTGGGGATCAAACTAGCATTCGCCTCGGTGAACCACCTAGAGAGCAATGGAGCAGTCGAAAGGGCAAATGGCTTAATTTTCAATGTAGTATCAAAGGCACTATTCTATCTCCCCAAAGGGAAATGGGCCTAGGAATTGATCACTTCCGTCTGGGGTCACAACATCTTGCACACCAGGACAACTGGGTTCACCCCTTTTCGCCTATTATACGGTGAAGAAGAAATCACGCCAAAGGAGCTCAAGCTAGGATCTTTCTGCACTCAAATTGCAGCAACCACCCTAATATAGCGATATGTGGAACTCGAGGCAGCAGAAAATGCCAGATTGCATGCAGCGACAAACCTCGATAGATATCACCAAGAAATGAAGACCTAGAGAGACAAGAAAATTCTGCAAAAAAAAACATCAATCCAGGTGACATGGTGCTCATTCGTGACCCTAACAAGCAGGCAAAGCTACAGTCCCAGTGGTACGGGCCATTCATGGTGGCAAACATGGTTAAGCCAGGAGTTTACTAGCTACTCAACAAGGAAGGAGTCGAAACGAGCCACACGTGGAACGCGGATAACTTGCGTCGCTTTTACCCATAGCCATTTTGCCCCCAGAGGGTTGTAATTTTTATCTTTCTTCTTCATCAATTCTATAAACATTAAAAATAGGATCCACACTCTTTTTCCTCATAGGGGAAGCCTTTGTAAAAAGGTGTGATGTTTTTGAATGAGGCGATCCTATGTAACCCCTTTATTTTAAGTTCAACTTTTCCCCACGCAAGATCCAAAAAGTAAGACATCGAAACAAAACCTGACCTCGGCAGGTCATGGATATCGACGATGGCGAACACCAGAGCAGGTTGCGTCGCTTTTCACTTGTGCGAAACATCACGAGCAAAAACTCAGCAACCCAAAAACTAGCCTAGAGGCTACAAAAACCTTTCGCATCATCAAAAAGGAGTGAGCAAAAAGGAAAAGGCTGATAAGCCATAACAATGTTTTGTTACACCAAAAAGGAGTGTGAACGAACGGAGAAAGCAAGAAAAGCTTAAAAACGATTCGCACCGCCAAAAAGGAGCGTGTGACGAACACAAAAGGCTTAAGAGCCACAATACGCGTGGCACCGAGGTTTAAAAATATAAGGGTGAAAAGACCCACCCGCAACATCATAAAGAGCGGAAGTACTACCAGGAAGTACATCTGCGAGTACGAGCATGTACCGCAAAAGAAAATTAGAGTTAGGAAAGACACCTAACAACTAGCAGTGATTGCTGCCACCAACCACAACAACCAATATTGATGACTCCTGAACCCCTCGAACCCTATAAATAAGACACCAGGGCTCCCCCAGGAACCATATCAAGTATTGGTCCAGAGCATAAGCATTAAATTAGCCACCTAGGTCACTAAGACTAGGAGAGATACCGTGTGAGGATTCCTCCCATAGGAGAGAAAGCATTAAATGAGTGGGCTTGAGAGAGTGTCAGGGTTTTCGGCATTAGCCGAAGTAGCAAAGCCTTGTGTGTGGGATAGAAGGTTGTACAAGCATAAGGCCACTAGTAGCGAGAGTCAGATTGTGAGAAAGAACTTAAAGATAAGGGCGCATACTGTCCAAAAGGAGCATGCGCCTTGTATTCGCCCAGCACGGAACTAAAAGATTAGGCAACAGGATGTGGCCATGGCACAACGACAAGCAAGCACGGAGGGATGTTGCAAGAAAAAATATAACATCCCCTCATCTGGTGAAACCACAAAGCAAGGCCATGTACCTGAACAAGATGGGATTCTTGCTACATCTCTATGATGGGAAGCACGACATAACAACACTGCACATCAATTTAGCTAATTCGCCCAGCAATAGTGCCGATTCACTCTAGCAAATTAACCAAACAAACTAGATGTTCTAAGCCAAGAAGTAGAAGGAAAGATACTGATTGTACATATCTACCAATACACCTAGCCTTGAATACAATGTAAAACATCCAAGACATGAAAGCGGAATGCAATAAATCGAAATACGAAGACAAAATATATCCCCTCGCCCTAAAAGCTTGGGGGACGGTGTTTTTCTCTTCGCCTAAACAATATGCCGAGGGGCTAGCAAAGAAGCCACCTCAAGCGCTTTCATTTTCGCATATCCCCTCACCCTAAAAGGTTGGGGGGATGGCATTCTTCTCTTCGCCCAAACAATACGCCGAGGGGCTAGCAGAGAAGTCACCTCGAGCACCTTTGTTTTCACATATCCCCTCGCCCTAAAAGGTTGGGGGATGGCGTTCTTCTCTTCGCCCAAACAATACGCCAAGGGGCTAGCAGAGAAGTCACCTCGAGCGCCTTTGTTTTCGCATATCCCCTCACCCTAAAAGGTTGGGGGGATGGCATTTTTCTCTTTGCCCAAACAATATGCCATGGCGCTAGCAGAGAAGCCACCTCGAGTGCCTTTGTTTTCGCATACCCCAGCGGTCATCGTTGGTGCCGTTGGACAAGGCGACGCTCGATGCACGTCTGGCAGAGTGGAATGGTCGGACCACGATGCCAGGCCCCTGGAGACAAATGGCACGGGTCGCCTGTAATCGATGACAACAATGGGCATGGCATCCTCATCGACAACCATGGTGCCATCAGCAACGACCACTGTGGCACCACCAGCATCGACAACTGCTACGCCATCAACATCGACAACCGTTGTGCCAGGTATAGCACTAGTGTTGTGCTCTATTGATGCCGTATGCTGGATGTTGCTGTCGGTGGGTTTGTCGAAGGCTATGGGAAGTGGTGACAGTCATGTGGATGGATGTCACAACAAAGTGGTCGGTGAAAGAAGTTGTGCACTACTAACTTTTTCACTTAAGTACGGGAATGTGTTGTGGCAGTTCCAAACACTAGATGGAGGATGATTAGTAACTACTGCATCAATGCGGTTAAATTGAGGTTGGGCCACATCCGTCGCATCGCCATGGGCATGGCAACCATCAATGTTCGCCCTTTCTAATAAGTGGACGTGGGTGTATAGCTGTTGAGATTTTTGGGGCCTAAGACAGTCCGACCCTACAAAATATAGATGCTCCAAATCACTGCGAGTCATTGAACAACGAAATACAGTGCTGGCAACTATTAGGGGCTATCAACTAGTCCATAGAAACCCAACTATCAGGGGCTAACTAGTTCTAGTCTATAGAACCAAACAATTAGTTCACTTTTTTTAGCCATGGCTAACTAGTCATAGTCCATCCAAACAGGGCCAAAGATAGTCCGATACTAGGAAATCTTGATAGGCCGGATAATAGTTCTAATGAAACAACAAAATACAGATCGTGTTAACTCTTGCACTGAGTTCACCGCAACCATCCGCCGTTCATCTTGCGCACCTCCACCTTGAGCTTAGCTTCATCGTACTCCTACTCCTCCTCCCATTCCTTGTCCTCGTCATTGCTGCAGGTGGCCTCATGGATCACGCTGAAGAAGCAGATGTCGGCGTTGACGTTGAGGTGGTTGCTTGCGCTGAACTCGTCCCACCCGTACTTGAACGACATGTGCACTTTGTTGTTCATGTAGGTCCTCTCCAAGGCCACAAACTAGGACTACCCAGCCATCTGTAGCTCGATGGCTTGCCACTGCTAGTAGCCGTGCGCTACCTTGAAGTCCACTAGCATGTTCTTCGCCTCGCACAAAAAAAAGATTAATGAGAAAGATGACACTAGTAACTTGCGACATCGGTACATTCTGCGTCTAGCATGAATGCTCACCAGATACTTCGCTTTGAGGTGGTACTTCTTCAGGATCACTGCAAAACTCCTCGGCTCTGCAATGGGCAGGGAGAGCTGACTATCTCTAGCCTTGAAGTCATGCGGGTACTGCTTGCGGTTGGTGGTAAGGTCGAAGACCTTGATGTTAATCTGTGACCGACCATCATACCGTAATACAAGAGAGAACCTGTCTTGGAGGTCGACGGCGTAGGTGAAGTTCTTCCATCCCCGACGGAGGTACAAGTGACCGTCGTCGGGGAACACCTCCACCTTCCACTGGGCCAGGCTCTGCTCATCGTCCAGACAAAGCTCGAGTTTCCGACAACCTCTAATGGACCGGGCCATTGCAGCTAGTAGTTTTTGCATGCACAATGATCAACATAGCCAGATAGAGGGATAAGTTCATTTCCAAAGGCAAAACCCAACAGATCGGATTCAGCACACAGAAAATGGGCACTTACCAATGTTTCTGCATACAATCCTGGAAGAAGAATCTTCATGCACTCCAGGCCAGTCTGGCTCGGTCCTGCCATGTCTTCTTGCAGCCCCGCCGTGCCAACTAGGGTACTTGACAATCTTGAGGAATCTTTGCTGGTATGTCTCTGTTCTCATTCTCCTCTCATGGGGTCTTTCTTTTTCTATGTTTCTGGTGTTGTCACAAATGCAAGGAGTGCACACAGTGTTGGGGCATCAATGGAGGAGCTAATATGTAGTAAAAACCAGCACCAAGACTGACGCCGTCTCATCGGTGTAAATAGAGGAGACGTGCTCTGTTTTCTTCAGTGTACGCTTAGGAACATCAATACTCTAGCATCTCTAGTCGAACATGACTTCTACGGTATGACTGGTTGAGGTTCCCGAGGGAGTGCGACAGCACCCGAGGGGTGAAAAGACCTATCACCACCGCACCAGGCTTTCAAGTCTCAACCATGTCATGGTGGTCAATTCACTCCTGTCTAGCTTTCATCCTGCATTCACTTCGCTCTCGGCAACCACGCAAGGTTTCTTTGAGAGGAGCAAGTCTTAGCAACCAAAAAGTCCTGCCACCATATATTTGAACATGCCGGATAGTATTCATGTCATATGCATTTGTGCAAACATTTTCGTTCACAAAGGAACATTTACCATTTTCTCGGTTAACACGTGATAGTCCAAGCATTGTAAATCTAACTAGGCCGGACACATCTCACTCTTGCCAACCACGCAATGGTTCCTTTGTGCCTTGGTTTGGTGAACGAAACATGTATCAGTAGTGGTAGTAGTCATGAGTCACTCTGATCATGCTCAAAATGAGTGGCTCTAATCCGTCGTGAACCCAACTCATCTTATTTGCATGTGTCTGATAAAAATTGTTGAACTTGCAATAGCCATGCAACAAGGAGTTCATTTGAACAAGTCTTGGCTTGATCTAATTCACAATAGAGGAGGCATAGAGTTGAATTTTTATTGCACATGCTAGAAAGTCCGCCGCTGTCCATTTGGTCTTTCATCGGATAGTAAGTGTACCCATCTCTAGCTAGCTGCTGCATGTCTCTGCAAAACCAACCAAGAGAAATTGCTTACGAAAGCAACTCCTCTTCACTCTTGAGTCTACCCCTCGACTATTGTGACTACTTTGATAGGAGTGAAAAGACATCACAACCGCACCAGGCTTTCAAGTCTCAACCATGTAATGGTGGTCAAAATCTCTTAAATTTTCACTCCTATCTAGCTTTCATCCTGCATTCACTTCGCTCTCGGCAATCGCATAAGGTTTCTTTGATTGGAGCAATCCTAGCCTAATGTAGAACAAATGAGCCATAGGTGTTGAAAATTCTACGGCACATGCAAGAAAGTCCTGCCACCATATATTTGAACGCATCGGATAGTATACGTGTCCATGTCATACATTATGAAAAATGAGTGAGTGTAGTCGATCACAAAGTATGAAATTTTACTACGCATGCTAGAAAGTCCACCGGCCGCACAATTGATGTCGTCGGGCCAAGACTCACGTTGTTTCATCAGCGCAAATGGAGGAGACGTGCTCTATTTTTGCAGCCATCGGTGTAATGCGGTTGCGATTCATGAGGGAGCGCGACGGCACCCACCTCCGAGAAAGATAAATCTTCACGGAGTATCTTGCCTTAGAAGCCTTAGCGTCCCTGTGTATAAATAAATCTTTATGGAGTATCTTGCCTTGAAGCCCGAGCATCCCTGTGTATACATAAAGCCTAGCCTCGCTCCAATTCATATTGTTTACCGTTCCACCTTCCATTACGCAAAAGCCCTCTCCTCGCCACCCACCTCCACCACCCTGTAGGTTGCCATGAAGGCCGTCGGTGGTCCGGCTGTAGTCCTCGCTTCCTCCAGTGGTTCGGTGGAAGCGAGGCCGATGGCTCACCCCGGGTTGGTGTTGGCGGAGGTGGCGGCAATGTCCAGTCCCCGTAGATGGGCATTCCCGTTGTGAGACTCACACCACCTCCTAGGCTACTGCTCTCCCTATCGCCCTTGGCAATGACGCTGACACCACCGACACCGGTGGTTCGCTTGCCACAGACGACCCCAGTGCGGTCCCGCTCACCATCGTTGGGTCTGCTCGCCGTCGTAGGATCCGCTCCCCGTGTGGGTGGGTCACCTGCACCGTCATGGTCCCCCTCACCATCTGCCAAGGCCAAGACCAATGATGAGGCTGAGGCCAAGGACAACAATGAGGCCGACATCCTAGCCGAGGATGAGGCCGTGGCCGACATCTTGGCTGAGGCCAAGTCCAACGACTCTCTGGGCTACGTCATGATAGACTTGGAGGATGATCGTCTGCATGGCTACGCAACGCCTATTCTCCCGGGCCCAAATCTATTGTTGCGTGTCAGCCCATATGGTGGTCTGGTGTGCCCCGTCTGCCCCAACCATAAGGCCTGTGGTTGGAGCAAGGCCAACACTAGGGTGCATGTGTTGGTGAGGGCACACGCCCCCCTAGACGGCACCTACACCAACGATAATAACGTTGCTCGCCATCGCGCCATGGCAAGGAACCAAGGCTGGATGGCCTGAAGGGATCGTCTGGCCGCACCGGTTCGCAGTGGCGGAGAGGTTTGCTGGCTTGAACCAAGGCCAGTTTACCATGCAGGCGTTGGATTTTGTTCATACCTATTAGTACCCTTATTGCATGACTTGCATAGAGGTGTGGGATGCCACTCCTCATTAGTTGTATGAAGTCATGTCAACATATGTAGTTAGGACTAGTTTGTTGCTAGGTGCCATTAGAATTAGTATGAAGTCATGTTAATCGTCTGTAGTTGGAAATAGTATGTCTAGGTAGTAGTTGTATGACATTGAGTGTAACACCCTAGGTGTTTGTTACTAGTTAAGCTCAACCATGACATGTTAAGTGGTGATGGAGATGTTAGGTCAAACATATGAAAATGAGCCACCACTTAAACTTGGACCATGCACCATTGCTTACATGTTGCGCTTTCCAAAAAGTATGCTTGAGTAATGTTGGATGTACTTATTTCATGTGTCTCACATCAATATCCTTCTATATTGATCCATGGAAAAGTTTCATGAAGTTTGGAATCAAGAAGTCACATGAAATGATAAGTTATATTTTTGTTGGAATTGCACTGTTAAGTGAATGGAAACATTGGTCATTAAACGAACCTTGCAACCTTGCCCAAATGACTCTAGAGGAACTCTACAACAAAAGTTATGAAAGGTTCATGTTGAGCAGATATCAAGAAAATGCCCCAATCGGTCTAAAACTCTAATTTAAGCTTTATCGTGATGTCAGTTTGACCTATGTTGACCAATCACTTAGATTGCTTGCATGGGGTTGTACCTTAAATAAAAGTTGAAGTTTGAATGGAGTACAACAAACTTTATTTTTGTACCAAGTCATAATTCAACTCCTAAGTGGCTCAATTTGTAGCCTCAAGTTTGAATGCATTGCTGTTTTGGGCCCAATAGAATTTTCTAAGTCCTTGATCGATAACAGCGAGTTGACATGTTTGGGAATTTTTATCTTCTAGATTTACTTGACAACACAATTGGATTCCTTAATATGAGTTGAAGTACACTTTGTGAAGGAAACAACAGAACAAGTGTCACCAGATTTGGAACTCGTTTGGACCTTCAAAATCAATTCCCAAAACTGCAAGTTTTATCATATTCGTGGACCTTGACTAAATGTAGTTTTCAGTTTCATGTACACTACTTTGGAAATTTATATCTCTCAAACCTAGCAGAATCTGACCTGCATCCTTTAAGCAAAGTTGTAGTATAGTTTGAGTAGAACAACTTTTGTTTAAGTACCAAGACCTAGTTCGACCTATAGCACATCCAAACGGTGGACAAGATTTTGAATCCAATGATGTTTTTCAGGGTTCGAAAATCGGTTGTCTAGGATGCCTGAATTTCACGATTTCAGTTTTCGCATACCTATCTTTGGTGAATTTTAGTTTGCAAACCATTTCAAATTTGGGCAAACTTCTTTAACAGAAGTTGGAGTACTCATGTAGCTCTACACAACGATATAATTGATTCAACAAATCGTCGACCGGTTTAGGTGATATGATGGGAGGAAATTCTAGTTTCAGTTGAAGGTTTGAGGTGGTATTAGATTTTGAATAGGCAGGAACGACAGCTATGGCCGACCGGCCACAGGGTTTCGACGCTGCGTGGCCTCGCGCTCGCTCGCATGCTTGCCACAGCGCCCCGCTCGCTCGTCTTGGTCACCCGAGCACCCTCCCTTCTCGCTCACTCCCTCATTTCCTTGGCCCTCGCTCTCTCGCTTCCCTCTGCCTCTCGCTCGCCATGGACGGGGAAGGGCAGAGCTCGGGCTGCCGCTGCTGCGCTCTCCCTCTGTCCCAACTAAGCGCAGCACCACATCCCTCAGCTCACGCCGCACCTCCACTGGCCCTCGTATCGTCAACTCCGCCACTGTAGTTCACTACCGCTAGCACAGCCGTTTCGGCAGCCGCAGGCGCGCGTGGCCGGGCCACCTTGGGCCGTCCTCGGCTCAACTGAGCAGCCCCACGGGTGAGCGTGGTTCCTGGGATGCTCCCCGGCTCTTCCCCACCACCGCCGGTGACCTCCCTGTTCAAATCCACATCAAGGACATCGCGCTTAAATTAGAGAAAAGAGAAGGGCCGTTTTGCAAATCTGTGACTCATGTGAATAGTGCTCATAAGGACTGGTTCGCTAGGATCTGTATTAGTAAGAAATATAGGGTCCTTGGTGCAAGATTTGTTTTTCTTTTATGACCGAAACTTTGAAAATATGTAGTAATTAGTAGAAAAATCGTAAAATAGTAAATGAAGACTTTTTATAATCCTTGTAAAATTATATATGCAGTAGATCTATAATATGGCATGCTTTAGTTTAAAGTTTCTCCTGTAAAAATAGATTTATGCAGGTTAGGGTTTGAATGCTAGTCTTACTTGTCTTTTTCATAACTGCAGTAGTAGTACTCAATTAAATGTAAATTTTTTATGGCATGTTACTTATGTGATGATTAATGTCTGGTAAAAATGTTAGGATTTTAGGATTTGGAGTTTAGGAGCTATAAACCTAACAAATGCTCTGTGTTGCTTTGCTCCTATTCTGAACAGACTTCAAAGATTGCATTATTCAGCTCAGTTAAGTTTTGAATCATACTGTGATAACAGTAAATGAATTGTATTACTTTTCTTAAGATTTTCAAAAAGCTAAAGATCATAATTTTTGGTTAAGTACATGTCCAGTTATAGTTGTCCAAAGTCCTGTGGCTGCTTCTGTCCAAACCCAGACAGGGTTGCCTTGTTGGTAATGTGTGGTTGTGTTAATACTAGAATTAGCTCTAGGAGTTTATAACAAAGTTGTTTACAATTTTCTAAGCTTTCTAAAAAGTCTAGAACCATATTTATTGGACATATGAAACTCTAGTTATAGCTGTTTAAAGTTGCATACTAGATTCTGTCCAAGTTTTGGACAGAGATGCATTTATTGGATTAATTGACCTTGTTAACTGTAGAATCTTCTTAAGATGAAAATAAGAAAGTTGTAGGTGACTTTATAATCTTTTCAAAAAGTTTTGATTCATGTTTTTTGGAGATGTAGAACTTCAATTATGCTTCTCTGAAGTTCCTATCGGTTTTCTGCTATAATTGTACCACTGCTGTTTGGGCTGCAGGTGCAGTTTTGCTTGTGCAATTATTTTTGTGGTGTAAATGATGTTTTATATGGTTGTAGTGAATACCAAAGT
Source organism: Miscanthus lutarioriparius (assembly GCA_904845875.1). Lineage (NCBI taxonomy): Eukaryota > Viridiplantae > Streptophyta > Magnoliopsida > Poales > Poaceae > Miscanthus > Miscanthus lutarioriparius. The sequence goes on from CAJGYO010000003.1 coordinate 69,196,496, forward strand.
TGTAGAAAATTTCATAATCTTGCTTGTGTTCAAATTGCAAGACCATAGGCCTGATAGTTTATGAGTTACATGACTTTTAAGTCTTCTGTTAGGTTTTGATTGTATTCTGAGCAGATCTGAAAGATGCTAGTGTTTGATCCAGTTAGGATTTGAATCACCCCTAGATGATAATAGAATAGTTGTATTTCTTTTGTTGAGCTTTCCGAAATGTCTATGAATACCCTTTTTGGTAATCTAGATCTCTGGATACAACTGTCTAAAGTTACATGGCAGAATCTGTCCAAGTCTGGACAGAGGTGCTCAATTGTGCTTGATTGACCTTGTTAATTGTGGAATCACCTTGTGATGATAATAAACATATTTTAGATAATTTAATAAGCTTTCTTTAAGGTTAAGTTTCATGCTTGTTTGATGTCTGTAACTCCAGTTATGCATTTTTGAAACTACTACTACTTTTCTATCCTAGTTCTACGTAGGTCTGAAACATTGGCATGTTTGACCTGGTTAGCTTTGGAATGAGCTTTTGGTGTTAATAACAATGTTGTAGGAAATTTTATTAGCTTTCTAGAAAGTCTAGGATCACCATTATTGGATGCTTATATCTCCTGTCATGATTGAAACAAGTGCCTGCTGTGCTGCTGTCCAGATTTGGTGCATATAATAAATTGGTTACCTTCGCTTGCTTTTAGTTTGGCTACACTTGTAGTTAGTTCTTGATTGGTACATGCTTGGTGTAACTGAACTTAAGTAAACTAATATTCCATGCTTGATGTACTTGCTATCTCTATGTTTGGCTTGATGTGAATAGCTTGCTCTCTAAGTACTGATGTCATGTGGTGTAGCCTTGTGCTTGTCTTGAATGTTTTTATGTGATGCATCTTTTATTACCATTCCCCGCATTCATGCACTTGCATCGTGCATCTCAATTAGGTATGCTAGATGAACCACGTGCCGGATGGAATGTTGGAGCCGAACCCGAGGAAGGTGCATGGTGAACCTATCCCGAAGATGGAAGGACTCAGCGAGTGTCATCTAACAAACACTGACTTAGTGTGGGATCCCAGGTAAGCCCCGGAGCATTCTAAGTCTCCCATGTTTTTACAAATATCTTGAGTATCTTTTATTGTTGATGATGCATTAAGTATAGGAATTGGTTGGAACCAATTGTTGCATTATATCCTTACCTTGTCCAGATAAAATCCTGTGAATCCTAATTAAGTGTAGGATTGAATGATGCTTAGCTATGCTTAGACTGGTAGAAGTTGGGTGATTTTCTGTCACCTGCAAGATGTAGGATGAGCTCTGGTCACGATTGGCTATATTTGCTATCATAGAAAAGAACCATGTGTTAATAATGAAAAGAGACCGGGCGGAGTCTTGTGTAGGGTTGGACATAGTGACTCCGTCTGTGTCGTTTAAGGACCGATATGCTGTACGTCCTCATGTCATGTTGAACACAGCCTAACACTTAGCTGGCCGGATAAGTCATTCTAACCACGAAGCCTAGTAGCTCGACTCAGGCCAGGAACCAAGGGGTTATAGTGCGCATTCTGGAGGTAGTAAGGATGTGCTTGGGGACATTGGCGTGAGTCTAAGGGGTCAGGTGCTTAAAATTCTTGCACTTCCTTGTAGAGTGTCGCCCTTGAGAATGCGGCGCTATCCAGACCCGTGACTCCTAAGTTGTACCAAAGGTGACTTGATTGCGACCTCGATGGGGGAAGCAAGGTTTGTGTTAGGAATACCCCTCTAGCTGGATAGGAATCGATTCGAGTCGCCGTCTCTCCCAGATAGTGAGAACTTGACTGAGCAGCGGCAACGTAGATTCACTAAATTTAAAGATCTAGTTAAGTGATGATGATGATGATAATGAGCCATGAAATACCTGATATGGTTATTATTGTTTGCAACTTAATCAAGTGATTGATTAGTATAGGTGCTAATATAGATGGTAGGTAATGGCTAAAAGTCACTGCTAGTATAGGTGAATAATGCTAATGATTACTTAAGCAGTTATGCAAAAAGGTTGTCAGCTCAGCTCCACCAAATAAAGCCTTGCATAATCCTTGGTGTCACTTTATTTTTGGTTTACGACGGGTAAGTCTAGCTGAGTACATTCTCGTACTTAGGGTTTATTCCCTTTTGTTGCAGATGACGTGTTATATAACGGCTACTGCAAGTATTGCCTGCACCCGACGGGTGATGAGGGCTAGATCGTGGGCACGATCTCTGTTATCTTATCTTACTGCTTTTGCTGGAATGTGATCAAGTAGGACTGGCTATGTATTGAAATGCGTGTGCGTGTTAAATTACTGCTTCCGCTACTTTCAAACATGGTTTGTAATAAATGTGACTCCGATGTGATGTAATCTATTTGCGAACTATTGTAACATGTGATGTGCGAATGTTGAATCATGTACGATCTTGGCTTATTGTTGGTTGGTTTGAAATCCTTCGCGATTTCCATGGACTACCGGAGTTATATGGGCTCAAGTGTGAGAATTTGATCGTCTCGGTGATTGTTTTTGTACTTGTGCTCTTATAATTTGGACGATTCCGTTACATTGAGTAGTGGGATGGCACTGCTCTCCTCTTATTATTATTATAGATGAAGGCATGGTTATGTAGGCTGAACTCATATCGTTGTTGCAATCCACATATATATGAAGTCTAGTTTGCCATTATCTTTCTATCTAGTAGCACTGATATCCTCTTATTATGCATGTAATGTGCACATTTGTGCAAATATTTTGGTTCACAAAGTATCATTTACCATTATCTTTGTGCACACATGATGGTTCGAGCATTGTAAACCTAAACGGGTTGGACATATCTCAATCCAACCATGCAAGGGTTGCTTTGTGCCTTGGTTTGGTGAAGCAAACACGTATAAGTAGTGGTAATAGTAGTCATGAGTGGCTTTGATCTATGTTGAACCCAACTCATCACTTCGCTCTCGGTAACCGCGTAAGGTTTCTTTGAGAGGAGCAAGCCTGGCCTAAATGCAAAACAGAGTAGCCATAGGTGTTGAAATTCTACTGCGCACGTTTCTGTGGTGAACCCTACCTGTAACACCCCATGTGTTTTCACCAGTTAAGCAGTGGGTTTGAGCTCCAACATGGCAAGTTCAGTGGTAATCAAGAGCTCTAGTTCATAATTTTGAAGTGATGATGAAGGTGTTGAGGTCCAATCTATGAAATTGAGTCCCAACTTGAACTTGGACAACACGCCTTTGCTTACATGTGGACCCTTGTTAAGATTATGCAAGAGTAATGTTCAACATGCTTATTTCATGTACATTACATCAACATGCATCCATCTTGACCAGTGGAAAAGTTTCATGAAGTTCAGAACCAAAAAGTCACATGAAATGATAAGTTACATTTTTGCTTAAACTGCTTCATCAGGTGAATGGGAACATGGGATGTCGACCAAACCATGCTACCTTGCCCAACTGACTCTAATTGAACTCTACAACAAAAGTCATGAATGGTTCATGTTGAGAAAATGCTAAGAAAATGCCTCAATCAGTCTAAAACTCTAATTTAAGGTTTATCATGATGCTGCTTTGACCAAGGTCCAATAATAGTGTGGAAACAAGTTATGACGTTTGACCTTAAATAAAAGTTGAAGCATTAGTCGAGTACAACAATCTTTATTTTTGGACGAAGCCCTGATTCAACTCCTAAGTGGCTCGAACAGTGGCCTCAAGTTTGAATGCAGTGCTATTTTGGCCTCTCAGAAAATTTGGCCAAGTCTAGAATTTCAGTGGCAATGATAATTGGCATCTCGTGTTCTCGGATTTTTGTTAAGCAACTCAAGTTGAGCCAAATATAAAAGTTGGAGTTTACATCTTGGATAATGACATACAAAAAGTTGGATAAAATTTGACCACGTTTTGACCAAGTAATTCAAGCTCAAGCAGAGCAAGGCTTAACCTTCGTTAAGTCGTTCACACTGTGAACTTGGAGCTTAATTAGCCACTAATGGAGAGCTATAATGGCTAGGCACCCTTAATGAGCTTTGTAGATCATTAGGTGGGCTGCAACTTTGCTTTTGGGCCTAAGGTCCAAATCGGCCCGTAGCCAGCCCAATTCGGCTCCCACCTTGCCCACATCGTTGTCCGCCACCTGTTCGTTGAAATGGATGCGTGGCCACAATGCAGGACAGTAGCACCTCACCATGCCGACACGCATCCCACCTCCTCTGCCGGCGCTGCCACTTCGATTTGGATGCGTCCCTGCTCCCTCTTAGTCTCTCCCTCACTCTCTCTCCACTCCCTCCGTGCTCTCCCTCGCCCTCGGTGATGCGCGCGAGTGCGCAAAGCGCGCGGACGTCATGGCCACCGGCCAAGCTCCACAGCCACCATCCTCGCTCATTCTCTGAGCCACCTCCATTCCTCCCGTGCACCGCGGTGCCTTCGCCATCGTGCGCCGCAACCGGCGCATCGCTCCTCTTTGCCGGGAGCAGCCAACTGCTGCTGCCCTCGTGTCGCCGCCAGGGCGCTATGCCGCTGCGGCCCTTCGCTCGCATGGCTAGGCCGCCTCAGTCGGTAGCAGCCCAAGTTGGACAGCTCTACGGCCGCGCACGGGCCCCTAGATGGGCACACGTCCCCGCCATGACCACCGCCGGCGACCCGTCGCCTGAACCGGCGAGCTCCCACGCCTCCTCTGCTTCAAATCGCTCGAAGGACGTCGTGCTCAAATAGGAAGAAAGGGAAGGGCATAACTATGAACCCTAGACTCAGTTGAATAGTACCTATATGGACCTTTTCGTTGGAATTCATTTTTGTGGAAGTTCAGGGGCCTCGGTGCAAATGTGTTTTTCTTTATTGCAATTATTAGGCTAAAACTTTGGAAAATCATAATAAATCGTAGCAAAATTGTAAAATAGCAAATGAGGACTTTTTGGCATTCTTGTGAGTAGATCTATGCAGTAGAGTTATAATATGATATGTGTTAGTAGAAAGTTTCTGATGTTTTTATTTATTCTTATAAAGTGCTTTTAGAAATCCTTTTAAGTTTGTCAGATGCATATCTCGAGGTAGGAATGTCTTAAAATGTGATTCTAGTTTTGTGAGTCTTGTTTTGGCATGTGCTGGCTAAGAAAAATATTAAACATGTTGCTTGACCACTTTTTTTATGATGTTTTGATTTAATCATGATTAATGGTTAATTCAAGCTTGCTTTGCTTGCTATCGTCATATCTACTATTATACTACTCCAAATGCCAAAAATTTATGCTAGTATACTTATGGCATGTGTGAGCTCTGGTTAAAATTCCATATTTTTTGGTGCATTTATCGCTGAGTTATGAATTTAACTTGATTAATGCTTGATAAATGGTTTTAAATGGTTTATAAATAATTTATATATGCAAAAATGTGAAATGTGGTTCCTTTGCTCTTCCATGGTGATATTGTGACCTGAGAAACCATAATATGGCTATGTGTTTATAGAAAATGATGATCTTTAGATTTATCTTGCTTTTACATGTTTTCTTGCAATAGCAATTTGTCTTTTTCATAGTAATTAAATTATAAAACCTGAGCATGTGAAATTCATGACGTAGACATGTTTTGATAACATATACCACTCATAAAAATCTTAGCCCCAAACTAGTTGTTATGATATATCACTAAAATTATATATATGTTTATTAGGAGAGAGGATTAATAAAAGCATAATTATAGATAAAGCTTGTAATTGTATTTGGTGATGCTTTGAGTGATTGGTGTTCAATAAAGTGTTGCTAAGTATGTTAGTGGTGATTGAAGTTCTTGAATAGCTCATGTGTGTATGCTCTTTGTTAGCAAAACAAGTGAAACATTAAATTGTTACATTCTGAAATGGCTGCATGTGCATTTTCTGTTGTTATGATAACTTTGTGGATCAAATGATGTTTTCTGTAAATATGATGAATACAAAAGTTGTAGATAATTTCCTTATCTTACTTGTCCTAAGATTTCATGAATTTTAGGCCTGATGGTTTAGGAGTTATAGATTTTAGAAATTTTCTGTTAGGTTTTTGCATGTCCTTGAGACATATCTGAATGATTGTATTGTTTGGCTCAGTTAACATGGAATCATGTATTGGTGATAATAGGATAGTTGTAGTGATTTTCCTAAGATTTATAAAATGTCTAAGATCACTACTTTTGGTGGTCTAGAACTCCAGTTATATCTGTTCAAAGTGGAATGGCATATTGTGTCCAAACCTGGACAGATATGCCTTCTTGGTGTTGTTTAACCTTGTTCGCTATAGAATCATCTTAAGACGATAATAATAAAGCTATAGATAACTTAATAATATTTCTATAAAGTTAATGATCATGCTTATTGGATGAATATAACTTGAGATATGCATTTTTAAAGTTACTATCAGTTTTCTGTCCTTAGTTGTATAAGCTCTGCTTCATGATGTATTTTGACCTTGTTATTTGTTGAATCAGCTTTTGGTGTTAATAACAAAGTTTTAGATAATTTCTTTAGATTTCCAGAAAATCAAGGATCACCCTTGTTGGAGGCTTATAACTCTAGTTATGGTTAAATTGAATGGCTGCTATGTTGCTGTCCAGATTTTGTGCATATACTTAAAGTTGATTGCTTATGCTTGATCTTGATTGTGTGATGGCTAGGATTAGCTGGTGCTAGATGATTGCTTAAAGTAGCTTAACTTGAGTGCCTCATTGATGAATTCTTGGTGTTATTTTTCTTCTACCTTACCATGATGGGTTTGTGCAATAATTAGTTAAACGACTTGCGTTCTAAGTGCTTATGTCTTGAGGTGTAATCTTAGGATTGTCTTGAATGATGTTATATGATACATCTCATGCTACCATTCCTCACATTCATGCACTTGCATCTTGCATCTCATCTAGGTAAGCTAGATGCACCACGTGAAGGATGTGATGTTGGAGCCAAACTCGAAGATGGAGTTTGGTGAATCGATCCAGAAGACGGAAGGACTAAGCAAGTACCAAGATGGGAGATGCTCACCAAGCAAGTGTCATCTAACAAACATTGACCTAGTATTGGATTCTAGGCAAGCCCCGGAGTATTCTAAGTCTCCCATGTTTTATAAAATATCACTTGAGTCCTTTATGTTTGATGCATTAGGTTATAAGGGTTGAATTAGAAACACTTGATGCATAGAACTACCTTGTCCAGATAAATATACCTTTAACCCTATGTAGGTCCAGGATCGAATATATGCTTAGCCATGCTTAGACCGGTAGAAGTTGGGTGATTTTCTGTCACCTGCGAGATATCGATGGATACCGGAGGACGGTTGTCTATATTTGTTATCGTGGAAAAGAATCATGGGGTAGTGTAACTAGAGGTCGGACGGAGTCTATGCGTAGGTTGGCTCATGTAATTCCGTCTATGCCGATAAAGGACCGTACCGTTGTTGGAACTTCTGTTGAGATTGAACGCATGCCTCTCACTTAGCTAGCCGCATAACTCGTTCTGACCGCGAAGCCCATTAGCTCAACTCAGGCCAGGCCCCATTCTATAAAAGTGCGCACTCTAGATGGTAGTAAGGATGTGTGGGGAGCCAGACATGAGCCCAAAGGTTGGCCGGGTGAAAGGTCGAGATGGTGACTAGAGAGGGGGTGAATAGTCCTTTTAAAACTTAATCGTGTCGGCTAACCGAAACAAGTGCGGAATTAAAACTATCGGTCTAGCCAAGACTACACCCCTCTATCTATGTTCTTTAGCACCTTTCAAATATACTAATTAAGCAATTAAGGTGTTGGACTAGCTAGAGTTCACCTAAGCAATTCTAGGAGCAAGGTCACTCAAACCTATGCCACTAGTACTTTAAGCGACAAGGGAGCTCCTACACATGCTAGTAAGCAAAAGCACAAAGCCACCTAAGCTCACTAGCAATGCTCAATAACAAGGCAACCAATGCCAAATTTGAGAGCACAAATACTTAGCTACACAAACTAAGCGATGTGACTAACAAGGTTACTCAAACCAAATTAGCCATGCAAGGGAGCTACTTCTATGCTACACAACCAAGAAGGTAACTAATATGCTACACAAGCAAACTAATTATAAGAGCAACTACACAAGCTTCATATATATGAAAGTAAATGCAAGCTTGTGTAATGGGGAAACAAACCAATGGGAAGAACAAGGTTGACACGATGATTTTTATCCCGAGGTTCACGTGTTTGCCAACACGCTAGTCCCCGTTGTGTCGACCGCTCACTTGGTGGTTCGGCGGCTAATTGGCATCACCCGCCAAGCCCGCACGTCAGGCACCGCAAGAAACTACCCCGAAAGTGAGGGTAGCTCAATGACATGCTCAACTAGAGTTGCTCTTCTCCCCGGGGCGAGCACAATGCCCCTCACAAAGCTCTTCTCCGGGGCACCGCGCAAGCTTCTTACGGGCTTTGATGAAGACCACCACCAAGCCATCTAGGAGGTGGCAACCTCCAAGAGTAACAAGCACCACCGGCTTGCAACTCGATCACCAGTGCCACTCAATGCAACCTCACGATGCAATCGCACTAGAATCGCTCACTCACACAATCGGATGATCACTATCAAGTATGTGTGAGATGGAGGGCTCCCAAGCACTACCACACAAGCCACCAAGGCTCTAGTGTGCTCCGCTGCTGGCCCAAGGCCAACCATGGCTTCTATTTATAACCCCATGAACAAATAGAGCCGTTACCCCTTCACTGGGCAAAAGTCGGGACGACCGGATGCTCCGGTCCGATCGACCAGATCGCTGGACCTCAGCATCCGGTCACGCGATACTCGCCACGTGTCCCCTCCTTCAAACGCTGTTCATCCGATCTCAATGGTCATCAGACGACCGAACGCAGTAGCTTCAACTGACCGGACGCTGAGCCTCAAGCGTCCGATCATTTCCAGTAAGGTTCTAGAAATGACATTTCACGACCGGACGTGTTCGGTCGATCACGATCGGACGCAGCACTAGCGTCCGGTCACTCTCCAACTTCTGCTCTGCCTGTGTCACCATACGTCAGCACTGACCGGACGTAGGACCCCAGCATCCGGTCACTACATGACCAGCGTCCGGTCGAAGACCAAAATGCGCGCCCTCTGCTGCCACTGACCGGACGCGCCGGTCCAACCGACACCAGCATCCGGTCACTTATAGTGACCTCCGTCTTTTCTATATAGGGCGCCGGTGGCACCGTAGGACTGTCCGCACTCTACGGACGGACACTCCAGCGGTGAAGTTTCTCCTTTCGCCTCCATTTCTTCACCGAGTTGATCCCCATCAACTCTAGCTTCATCTCCTTTGTAAATGTGCCAACCCCGCCAAGTGTACACCACCATGTGTATGTGTGTTAGCATTTTCACAATCATTTTCCAAAGGATTAGCCACTCAACTTGCCACGCCACTCGATCCTAGCGATGATGCAAAGTTAGATCACTCGAGTGGCACTAGATGACCGATATGCAAACAAGTTTGCCCCTATAGATAGTACGGCCATCTATCCTAAACCCGGTCATAAACTTCTCTACACACCTATGACCGGTGAAATAAAATGCCCTAGGTTATACCTTTTCTTGCGCATTCCATTCCATCTCCTCCAATGTCGATGCAACACATGCACCAACATGATCAACAATAATATGATCCACTTCATATCATCATGTGATCATATTGGTTCATCGATCTTGACTTCACTTGCTCTTCACCATTGCCATCGTCCATCGGCGCCAAGTCTTGCTCAAGCTTCACCGCCACACGGTCCATCACTCTAAAGCCTTCGACTTGCCCTTCACGCTTGCAACCAGTCCATCAAGCCAAGTCTTGTCTTGATCTTCTCCACCTTGATCTCATGACTCAATGTCATGTCTCATGTGCAATGAGCTCCTTCATCATCACATGTGTGAGCTTTGCAACATCTCCAAGCCATTTTCACCTTCATGGCATATGTTGCTCACACACATGTACCTGTGGACTAATTACCTGTGTATCTCACATAAACACAATTAGTCCACCTAGGTTGTCACTCAATTACCAAAACCACACAAGGACCTTTCAATCTCCCCCTTTTTGGTAATTGATGACAACTCTATAAAGATATGGAAATTAAGCTCTTTTGGATTCATGTTGCTTGCCCAAGCAATTTTACCATATGCAAATGATTTTGGACAAGTACCACAAACCCGAAATGGTAGTATTAGCTCCCCCTACATATGTGCTAGAGTGTTTGATTTGAAGCTCGCACATATGCATAGATTAAAATTGTGGGAGAGTAATTACTACTAAATGATGCTAAGGTGTATAGAATAAACCTTTGAAGCGTGTACCAATCGGAGTTGCACCTTTAAGTTCATCCTTAGCACCATGGTTAGCTAGATAACACTTGGAAATAAAATCACTAGATACCTTGTGAGATCAACATTAAAGGCAAGGTACTAGCATTACTTGAAAAACATACCAAGTGTCTAGCTATCATCCTATGCATGCTAGTTATCAAATCATCATTCAAATTCTACAACTAGCATACACCACACAAGCATGCATATTAAGTTTTAGGACTTAGGCAATGCAAGCAAGCACATGAATATGCACATATCAAATGTAATCAATCAAAGTTCATGAGCTTGCTCCCCCTACTTGTGTGCTTCTCTTGTCCAAGAATTTTGATCCATCTCTTTTCTTCAATGTTGCTCCCTCTTTGTCCATGTCCATGTCTACCTCTACTTAAGCTTTCATAACTTATCTCTCTCCCCCTTGTACAATATCAATCTCAAAGCTTTTCATATCTTTGTACAATCTCTCCCCCTTTGTCATCAATTTCCATAAAAGGTGTGCTTCTCATTGATGCAAAGGTATGAATTTGGAGTAGATGGTTGAGGCTTAAATCTTGCATTTTTTATGGACAAAACTTGATTGTTGGAATGACACCACTTGTAGATTCCACTTGTAACTTGTACCACTTGTATGTTGTGTAGGGCTTCTTGAGATACCACACATAGGATTTTTGATCTTGAGATCAATTTGTGGGACACCTTCCTCTATGTGATAGCATGGGTCATCCATTTGATACACTTGAGCTCTTGTAGGTGAGGGATGCATTTTTCATTTGATGATCACTTAAAGTTGGGGATCACTTGTGGAACCATCATCTTGCATGATTGATACCATTTATAGATGTGATACCACTTGTAAGAATCTTCTAGTTTGGAACCACTTGTTGTATTTTTTGATAAAAACATTTCTTGAACATTTACTATCTCCATGAGTACCACTTATAGGATATCACTTGTGGGTTGATCTAAACGTCACTTGTGAATTCTTGAAGAAATACTTGAGTCTAGATACCACTTGAAATAAACAAACTAGATATCCATTTGCATTGTTGTCTTGTGCTTGTACTCTTATCACTATCATGAGCTTCTATGAATGACTTGAACTAAATTGATTTGCCTAAGCTTTCAAGTCCGGTTTGAACCAATGACAAGCTTCTTCACACCTCTTGCAAGGGTTATCTTGCCAATGTTGTACTTGTTACTTGTTTAGCAATCCAAATTAAATCAAGTACTTGGGTTTACTAGCTCATGAACAAATTCATATACTAACCACTAGATCAATTAATCATTCAAGCAATAGTGGTAGGCTATGATTTTAAACGTTTCATTTGTTATGCATGATCCTATGAAGCATGTACTATATGCACTAACCGCACACTAGTAAGGGATGAAATGATCATGCACATTACAATGATACCTTTGCTATGTTGGAGTAGAGGATAGTCACATAGATTTCAATTCATTACTCCAATAGCAATGTGAAGTCCAATTATAAGCTTGGTGAAAACCAATAGACACCATTTGAATTCCATTCTTCACCCATATGAAATGAATACCACTTATGATCAAGTGCACTTTCTTGTTGTGGTTGACTTGCTTCATCTTTTGATCAATGCTTGCATGAGAGAACCATTTGGAATAACACTTGAAATATCATGATTAGCTCTCTTTTTGGGTGTTGCTTGCTTTTCTTGATCAACCCTTTTGATTTGCTTCAACTAAGCATCTCAAATGTCCCTTGGATCACCACTTCCATGTTAGCCTTCCAAGTACCACACTTGGTTCACCTACTCATAGGCGGCAAGCCCCTACACTAGGGAGAAGTGACCTCTCTCCAAGAAACATTCTAGATACTCACTTGAAATGACTTGATTGATTGATCCAAGTGATGGACTTAACTTGATGAGTAATCTCGATTCCTTCTTTAAGTCCTTTTCTTTCTACTTGTTGAAGTCCTTTTCTTTCTACCAAACTATTTCCAATAGTCACAAGAACTTAAACTTCAACTTCATCTTGAGTTTGATCTTGATCTTCCAATTTGAGTACCAAAAGTGTGCAAAGTACACTCCACAATCAAATGGCCTTGTACTCTTTACTTGTCATGCTTCTAGATCATCTCAAAACCAAACTTAGGTACCTCAAACACTTATAGGCATGTTTCCAACTTGAGGACCTTTCAATCAAAGTGACTCTAGATCAATCCAATGTTTGTCACTTTTCTGGCAGATTCTGTATCCTTTAAAGAAACAAGCATATCTCCCAAAGTACAAATCCAAATGCCACGAAATTTGGTGGAGATGTGCATAACTAAGTTATCTAGTAGCTATAAAAATTTGAGCCTCATTTGACCTCTATATTGCTACCAGATTTCAATTCTTCCACCACTGCTACATGCTGAAAACTGTTGCACTATAGCTGACAAGATCCACTCTAAAACTGAAGCATCTCTTATCCAATTCTCATGAAATTTGCACAGCATCTTATATCATAAGTCTAGAGTATGTACATAAATTTTTATGCCAATCCAATAAGTTTTGATCACTCAAATATGGCTAATATCACAGCTCACTCATATTTTCAATATAGGACAGATTTCAATCACTTGAGCTATACTTTATTAAGTATGAATCAAACTTGAAACTAACTTATTTGAATACTTCCATAAGACATATATCCATTCAAACCACTTACTAAAAGTCATCTCATGAATTTATCGAACACAAATCAATCCAAACTTGATTACTAATCAATTTATCCATTCAAACATCTCATAGCAAGCAACATTGCATATTTATCCAATTCAATCAACTCATATGCACCCAAATGAAATGATCAACAAGAGATATACCTTGGTTAGCTCATGATCATTCAACTTGCAAGCTTTAACTTAATTATTTGCAAACCATCAAATATATCCAATGAATTACCAACAACTTGAATATGATACTTGTATGTTGATAGCACTTGGACTTCACTCAATTTGTCATGGCATTGGGATAGTGATCATCACTTAGCAATACTTGGCTCAACTATATGATCAACAAGATGAATATCATTTGAACCAAGCCTCCAATGCCGATGGTACCTTCAAACAATCATCCATATTTTGATGGTACCCAAACAAGTTTGGGTCCTCTCAAGTTAGAAGCAACATACTTAGGCATAGCCTTAGTATGAATAGCAGGATATTTTGCAATTGCAACCAATGAGGTACCATTGCCATCCTTTCTAAGCACATTATTATCATCAATTGAAATAGGCTTAGAAATATTACCTAGGGGACATGAATGTGCCATGTGTCCCCTTTCCCGGCATGAGTAGCACATTCTCTTTGATTGAGTCTTCTCTTCCTTGCTCATGTGATGCTTCTCATTGTCTTGCCTCTCATGGATTGCTTGAGCCTTCTTCTCAAGCTTGGTAGGATACTTAGAGGCAAAGTGTCCCGTACTTCCACACTTGAAGCACTTGATGTGAGCATAGACTTTCTTCTCATCTTCATTCTTGCTCATCATCTTGGCATCTTGAGTTTGCATTGGATGCCTTGCCTTTCCACCCCTTCTTGTTTTCTTCTTCTTTATCATCAAGTCACCACCATCTTCATGGTTGATCTTGATTTGCTCTTGGGGTGGCTTCTCTTGCTCAACTTGTGGCTTTGGTTGAGGCTTCACTAGTTGCTTCACCAATTGCTTGGTTGGGCACATTGAGGTAAGATGACCCCAAGTGCGGCACTTGAAGCACTTCACATTCTTGAGCCTCTCTTCTTCTTTTATCTTCTTGAGCTTCTCAATGTTAGGGCAACCATTTGCAAGGTGTCCCGCTTCATGGCACTTGAAGCACATGAAATGAGAGAGCTTCTCTTGTTCTTGCTTCTTCATCTCTCTTTCATATCTTCTCTTGCCCCATCTTTTGCCCTTGATCTTGCTCTTGTTGAAGCCAATGCCACTTATGTCATTGCAGCTTTCTTGATGATTGACTTTGCTAGTCTTGAAGCCGACTCCACTCTTGTCACCAAAGTTTCTTTGGGTCTTCAACATATGCTCAAAGGTGACTTGAGAGTTGTAGCACCTCTCTAACTTGTTGCTCAATTTCTTCACTTGTTCATTGAGCTCATTGTTCTCCTTCAAAAGGTTAGTCTCACAAGACATAGAAGTAGAACAAGCATCTATATGTGAAGAGCATGGCATATCTAATAAATCATCACAAGAGGTGGATACATGCTTCTTGCCTACATCACAAGGGTTAGCAACAATTTGTGATTTATCATTTGATCCATGTGATGAGCTCTCATTATTTTTAAGTTTCTTTGTAAACATTTTAATGAGAGAAGCATGTTGTTCTAATAATTCATCATGAAATGCAAGAAGTGTCTCATGATTTAATTTTAGCTCATCATGTGAAGATTTAAAAGCATCAAGTAATTTCTTATGTTCTTCACAAGAGTTCTTTAGAAATGAGTTTTCATTTTCTAATTTCAATGTTTTAGCTTTCTCATTTTCTAAAGACATGGTCATACTAGCAAGTCTACTAACAAGCTCATCATATGAATCAACATGATCAACCACATTATCATTTGATACCTTGGTGTCACCTTGTGACATGAAACAATGTGGTGTAGTTGGAGAGCTTGTAGTAGCAACATCATCATAGCTTGAGCATGAACCAACATCACCATCAAGTGTGCATGGGGTAGCACCATCACTTGCAACACTTGTGGCATCATCATCAACCTTGTCAAGTGAACTTGTAGTGGATCGATCATCATCATCATCACTTGACCATGAGGCTGAGCAATCTTTCACAATTGCCAAATTGTGATCATGCTCGACACACTCATGCACCTCCTTCTTAGGCTCATCCTCCTTGAATTTGCCATCATCCCATGTGGAGGAATCACTGAAGGTTTCCTTGATGGACTCCCATATCTCACGAGCGGTTCCCTTGATGTTTACTTGTTTCATCAAATCAAAGCTCAAAGCATCCATTAGATAACAACAAGCATGCGCATCAAATTCATAGAGAACTCTTTGAGCTTTGGTGAGATTTCTATGATCCAAGACATGAGTGAGACCGCTAGTGACAACCCACCAAAATTTAGGTCCCTTTGCACGAAAATGATCAAGCATGTGATTTTTCCAAAGTGCAAAGTTTGTGCCATCAAAAATGTGTGTCTCACAAACATCTAGCCCATTTGACGATATCCTCTCGGGTCGGTGAAGACCACAAATGAGAGACCGGTCTCTGATACCACTTGAAAGGTCGATATGGTGACTAGAGGGGGGTGAATAGTCCTTTTTAAAACTTAATCACGTCGGCTAACCGAAACAAGTGTGGAATTAAAACTATCGGTCTAGCCAAGACTACACCCCTCTATCTATATTCTTTAGCACCTTTCAAATATACTAATTAAGCAATTAAGGTGCCGGGCTAGCTAGAGCTCACCTAAGCAATTCCAGGAGCAAGGTCACTCAAACCTATGTCACTAGTACTTTAAGCGACAAGGGAGCTCCTACACATGCTAGTAAGCAAAAGCACAAAGCCACCTTAGCTCACTAGCAATGCTCAATAACAAGGCAACCAATGCCAAATTTGAGAGCACAAATACTTAGCTACACAAACTAAGCAATGTGACTAACAAGGTTACTCAAACCAAATTAGCCATGCAAGGGAGCTACTTCTATGCTACACAAGCAAGAAGGTAACTAATATGCTACACAAGCAAACTAATTATAAGAGCAACTACACAAGCTTAATATATATGAAAGTAAATGCAAGCTTGTGTAATGGGAAAGCAAACCAACGGGAAGAACAAGGTTGACACGATGATTTTTCTCCCGAGGTTCACGTGTTTGCCAACATGCTAGTCCCCGTTGTGTCGACCGCTCACTTGGTGGTTCGGCGGCTAATTGGCATCACCCGCCAAGCCCGCACGTCGGGCACCGCAAGAACCTACCTCGAAAGTGAGGGTAGCTCAATGACACGCTCAACTAGAGTTGCTCTTCGTGGCTCCCGTGGGGTGAGCACAATGCCCCTCACAAAGCTCTTCTCCGGAGCACCGCACAAGCTTCTTACGGGCTTCGACGGAGACCACTACCAAGCCGTCTAGGTGGTGGCAATCTCCAAGAGTAACAAGCACCACTGGCTTGCAACTCGATCACCTAGTGCCACTCAATGCAACCTCACGATGCAATCGCACTAGAATCGCTCACTCACACAATCGGATGATCACTATCAAGTATGTGTGAGATGGAGGGCTCGCAAGCACTACCACACAAGCCACCAAGGCTCTAGTGTGCTCCGCTGCTGGCCCAAGGCCGACCATGGCTTCTATTTATAACCCCATGAACAAATAGAGCCGTTACCCCTTCACTGGGCAAAAGTCAGGACGACCGGACGCTCTGGTCCGATCGACCGGACGCTGGACCTCAGCGTCCGGTCACGCGATACTCGCCACGTGTCCCCTCCTTCAAACGCTGTTCATCTGATCTCAATGGTCATCTGACGACCAAACGCAGCAGCTTCAACTGATCGGACACTGAGCCTCAAGCGTCCGATCATTTCTAGTAAGGTTCCAGAAATGACATTTCACAACCGGACACGTCCGGTCGATCACGATCGAACGTAGCACTAGCGTCCGGTTACTCTCCAGCTTCTGCTCTGCCTGTGTCACCATACGTCAGCACTGACCGGACACAGGACCCCAGCGTCCGGTCACTACATGACCAGCGTCCGGTCGAAGACCAAAACACGCGCCCTCTGCTGCCACTGACCGGAAGCGCCGGTCCAACCGAGACCAGCGTCCGGTCACTTACAGTGACCTCCGTCTTTTCTATCTAGGGCGCCGGTGGCATCGTCAGACTGTCCGCACTCTACGGACAGACACTCCACCAGTGAAGTTTCTCCTTTCACCTCCATTTCTTCACCGAGTTCATCCCCATCAACTCCAACTTCATCTCCTTTGTAAATGTGCCAACCCCACCAAGTGTACACCACCATGTGTATGTGTGTTAGCATTTTCACAATCATTTTCCAAAGGATTAGCCACTCAACTTGCCACGCCACTCGATCCTAGCGATGATGCAAAGTTAGATCACTCGAGTGGCACTAGATGACCGATATGCAAACAAGTTTGCCCCTCTAGATAGTACGGCCATCTATCCTAAACCCGGTCATAAACTTCTCTACACACATATGACCGGTGAAAGGAAATGCCCTAGGTTATACCTTTGCCTTGCGCATTCCATTCCATCTCCTCCAATGTCGATGCAACACATGCACCAACACGATCAACAATAATATGATCCACTTCATATCATCACATGATCATATTGGTTCATCGATCTTGACTTCACTTGCTCTTCATCGTTGCCATCGTCCATCGGCGCCAAGTCTTGCTCAAGCTTCACCGCCACGCAGTCCATCACTCCAAAGCCTTCGACTTGCCCTTCACGCTTGCAACCGGTCCATCAAGCCAAGTCTTGTCTTGATCTTCTCCACCTTGATCTCATGACTCAATGTCATGTCTCATGTGCAATGAGCTCCTTCATCATCACATGTGTGAGCTTTGCAACATCTCCAAGCCATTTTCACCTTCATGGCATATGTTGCTCACACACATGTACCTATGGACTAATTACCTGTGTATCTCACATAAACACAATTAGTCCACCTAGGTTGTCACTCAATTACCAAAACCACACAAGGACCTTTCACCGGGCCTGAACATCCTGGTAGCTGGTTGTCCCTGATTGTGCGGCGCTGGGTGAACCCGTGAAATGTGGACCTGAGTTGTACCAAAGGTGACCTAAGGTTACCGTTGATCTGGTCTGTCTGGGTTTGTGTTAGGAATAAATTCCTAGCTGGTTGAAATCGATTTGAATCGCCGTCTCTCCCGGACAGTAAGAAACTTGGCTAGCTCCAACATTGTAGTAATTGTATTATGAAATGATGGTTATGATGAACATGGAATTATTATACCGGCTATGGTTACTATTATTATTCTACTAAATGATATACCACATGTTTGGCACAGGTTAGTTGCTAATCTAGAGTTGAATAGCTATAATTAACTTGATGACCGAATTATAAAATGTATAGCTGAATTAGTGGCCTTTTATGCAAAATGTTGTCAATCTAGCTCCATTTATAATGCCTTTCATGATCCTTGGTGTCACTTTATTTCTGGTTTATGACGGATAAGTCTAGTTGAGTACATTCGAGTTCTCAGGGTTTATCCCACCATGTTGCAGGTGAAATTCTCAGCCTGAGGAAGATGGTGGCTCACCATCGGTGGGCTCAGTGACTCTATATCTATTTCTCATCTATATGCTTTTATCAGAGGAGGTCACTTATGCTAGCAATGAATTTGGAATTTATATTAATGTAATCATTTGAAAGCTATATTGTTTTCCTTTAACCAGTTTTGAAATTCAAACTTGTATTATTATTTGTGAACCCATTTATAATATTATTTCCCTGCTGCAACTCTGTGTATGTGATATGTATTTGCTTAATCATGCGATCTTGGTTATGATGTTGATTTACCGAGGTCCTTCGTGACACTCGACGGACTACCGGGTTTATATAAGTGAAAGTATGCACGCGTCAACATGTTAAACGGGGACAGCCATACTTGACCTTGTAGAAATTGGGCAATTCTATCATAGCTAGCGTCAGAGCAAGATTAAGCATAATACTGTCATGTACGTAGTTTTAAAAACAAAGTTTTTGTTTTAAAAAGCCTATTTTGACCTAAACTTTAGCTATAGGCAAATTTTTCAAAACTAATTTGCAAAATTATGCTAGCGACAACCTTTAGTTAAGCCCAATTAAGGACCTTTAGGTGGCAATAAGTAAACTAATACAAACTATGGGGGATTTACTTTATTGCAACTTTTATTTCGTCGTCCATACGGTGTGCTATTGTATGGATGCCATTCGCTTGAATGGTAATGTATGGATCAATATACCTCTACGCCTAGGTAAGTTGGTGAGTGGCATGACCACAAGATGGGAGCGTGCGGTCAAAGGAGAGAGGTAGTTTTGATACTTAAGTATATATATCTCATATATATATGGAAGTATTTAATTGTGGGTTTGCTTTGGTATGGCTATATATGCATATTCTATATGTATGTATAGAAGTATTTACTGATGGGTAGCTTTGATACGGAAGTATATGTATAGTGGGTATATATATGGAAGTATTTAGCTTACAACTTAGAGACCAGATTTTCATTTCCGCATATATATAATTGTGGGGTTGGGCTAAAATGAAATCCTTCTACAGGTAAGCTAACCACGAATGCGTAGATTGAAGGTAGCTGACAACTAGCTATATATCGAGAGAGTATGTGTTATGCCACTGACATAGAATGTGATTGCCACCTTAGGCTGGCAATTTTGTGAGGACAAATAGGACGAGCATACATCATGATTGTTGCTTGTGCATAAACATGCTCTTCTCACCCTTGTTCTATTAATGGATAACTATTGTAACCATATGGTCATGTTGTGCATGACCGAAAACTAAATTGCTAAATGTAAGTAAAACTTGTTTTAAACAGATATCCACCTACTCAATAAAAAGGAAATAAAAGATAACAGTACCTTACCACCATGTTCGCATGCTTATGTGTAGTGGTGTTGCTATAGGTGATTGCTTGTTATGTGTGACCTTTGTGCTTGCTATTAGTTGCTTAAGCTAATTTGATTGAGTTTCTCAAATGCTTGCTTAAGATAATGATGTATGTGTGGATGCTCGTTATCTAGGTAGTGCCATAGCTATCACCCCTTTTGTCCACGGTGAGCATACAAGTGTTGAAGGGCCTAATCCTAGAACCGCACTCAAGTTACGTTAATCTCATGGTTGTCTCCTAGTAGATTCCCTTTGCTTAGGAGCTTGAGCCTGTATGTGTGATTGTTAGCCCTTGAATGTTTGTGTATCCATGCCTTGCTTGACTCGTGAGCCCAAACTTAGTCCCCTTGAATGCTTGCATGTGTCGTGGATGTCTTGCTCCTATGTGTGAAGACCTTACCCAAAAATCTCTGTTGGACATCACTGCCCTTTTATCTTATAGATGATCTGGTGCAATGCTAACCTCTCGCTGCCTGAACCTCAGAGTCTTTTCCTTACAAATCATTTCGTTGCTTTATCAACTGAATCTTGTCTTGATCTCATGTTGCTGCCCCACAAGACCAAATCTCTTATTAATCTTTATCTGGTAATAACCTCGGTGGACACAAGGTGTGCGTGGAAATTTAAGCAAGAGTCTCATGCTCAGTTGTCTTCGTAGCTAATTTATGTTCTCTTGTGCCATGTCTTTACCATGGACCATGCTTGTTGACTCCTAACCTTGTGACTACCTTTGCTTGCTATCCCTCCTTCTTATGGTGCTTGCTTCTATGCAACCAAATTTGTGCCACTTGAGAATTCTTGTAGGTTGTATGTTCAGTAATGGTGCCATGATTAGCAATCTATGGTGCCACGACGAAACCGAGAGCCCCTATGGGTGCACACACAAGGCTGTGCTGCTCGGCATGCGCTGGTATCGAGGTTTCTAGTCACGGTCAATTGTAGAACTATATCGATGTGTTATTTTCATGTGAGCTCTTCCTTGGTTATCTCTCCATAACTTGTCAGAAGATCTGTATGTCGGACCAGATGCAATGACTTTCTTCTGAAGTCATCCAAAGGATAACCTTTGAAGAATAGGTCACCGACATAAACATTAACCGACTACAAGGGATGGTAGACAAGTGACTCTAATTGACTATCCCTACAACGACATCGGTCATCTAGTGAGCAACTTATGTCACCCCCGTTGGATCAGAAAGTTACACAGCACTTAAATTTGGACAAGTTATCAATCAGATGATAAATGGACTGGGATATTATGTCCTATAATAGGTCACCTCATGCTTATGATCTTTCTATCCAAGTCTTGACCTTATGTGCAAGATGATCAACCAACCTCTTCGGTGTGACCCTTTTCTGCTGACCGTGATATTGACTGTCTGAATACGCACCAACTTCGATTGTTGCTGTCAAGCAGGAAGTTTTGGAGCTTTTAAATGTTGAGAGATGACTAATTAGTTACCAATAGGAAAGATAAGTACAACTAGGTAATAAGTCTTTGGTAACTACGAAGGCTATGTCTCACAGAACAATGCTAAGCAAGGAAAGAGCAAAGCCAGTCAGCAAAGCAAGTACTACTTTCTTCTCCAAACCCAGTGTCGTCAAGTCAATTTCATCTTGGACAATCACACATATAGTGCAGGATGTTGTATCAGCGAAATAAAGAGTTAGAGAAAACCCATCCCTAGTTTTAGTCAACATCATTATGTATATGGTGCTATCAATGGATTTGTTTAGGACTATTGGATAAAGCACAGAAGGGTAGTTAGAAATAGTCCCTTATCTTGTAGGACTATCACTCCACGTGAAGATGTATTGGTGTCTAACTCAATGGTTGAGGTTGTTTCTTAAGAGGATTGTAAGGACAAACCCTAGTCTCTCTTCTTAGTGAGAAAGCTACTGCTGCTTCTATAAGAAAAGTTAAAGAGTGTAGAACACACTCCCCAATGTGTGAAGCAAAGGAAAAGAATAGCGGAAAATCTATCTAGGTTTCATGGCACTCAATCGGTTATCTTTAACCCGGTGATTAGAGGATTAAACATGGTTGGATTGTCACAAAACTTGACGAGCTCATTCCTCGCTTAGGATACCTCAATGTCTTAAGTAGGTTTGAGTATTGGATGAGTAAAGCATCGGATTTGAGAGATGTTTTGACCATTTGGGTCATGGCAATTTCAGAACAGAGCAGCTTTGGTAGATGATTTGTTTGGATAGTCAAACGGTGTCCATTTGAGCTAAATTTTGGTTAGTAGTTAGAGGACTCATGGGTTTGTATGACTACCCAAAAATTATGCACAATGGAGCTGTAGTTTGTGAGATATGAACTAAAAACCGAGGTATACAGAATCTATGATTTCTCTGTTGATTGCTATCATCCCTCATATTAGAAGGTTGTGTTTGTCAATGATGTCAAGATTAGCAACATGGTCAATATTTTTCCGATTAGGTAATTCTCTAGATGCCCTAGAGAAGACTCCTTGCACCCCTTTGTGCCTTGCTTTTGCCCTCTCATATCAGCAATGTTGAGCGAGCAAGGTGTTCTTCAAGTCAATTTGTGTCATTGTGAGTCAAAAACAATTTGAAAGGTGACAAACAACAGATTCTAGATTATTATTTTGAATTGTTGATTGATATTAGAAAGAAGCCTCAATGACAAAAGTAGTCCAACAAGGCTAGTTTTGCTATAGTGCAAGTCAACCCAACTTACTATGCCACTGCACCATGAAGACAAATTGTGTTCAACCTGCTTGGTAGCGTACTATTTTTTTCCAATTTGTGTATACTTGCAACTTTTGTTGTCCTCCAGACCTCGCTATCATCCTTCTTCAGCAAGGATTTCCAAGGTGGACTTGTCCTTTGGTACCCTCCATGCGTTTTTACCTAAGAGGTCGCATCAGATTCAACCCAGATAACTGTGTCGCTTGGATATGAGGATTCCCTCAAATAATGATCATAGAAAACACTGAGTCAACAAAGTTAGCTATCACATTCACCGCTCACTCAACGGACTCAGATAATAAAGTGTTATCATTAGAGAAATAGAACTACACACATGGAACATTATGTAGTTTTCCATCGGTTGCCATCTGAGTGATTGAACAGTTACGATTGGCATAGATATTGTCTATTGGTTACTCGGTTTCTCACAGCCTCAGAGGATGCTTACCCCATCTATGATCTCATCCCTTATGAAAAGTTGTACTCAAGCTACCTTGGTAGAGGACTGCATTTTGAACTTTGTGAACGAACATGGAACCATTGTAATGAGTAGCTTTCAGAAGCCTGTAGTCTAGTGCAAAGTTCACATGGTCCATGCTATATTCACTAGGGAAATAGATATTATGGGTAGTTAGTTTATGCTCCATAGTACTCTCCGTATCTCAAGAACGAAGTGTTGTGCTGTCTTGGATTCCGCCCAAGGTAACACTGCTTCATGGAAGTCAATGAAAGAAATTGTTCAGACAAAATTTACTATGAAGAACAAGTATCAAAGAGTGTCTTGACCAAATTAGCCTCTCTGATGCTCAGAGCTAAGTAACCTAATGCTATCACTGATGTTGGAACATGGATGACATGCTTCTCTTCCCTTAAAAGTCTTTCGCACCGAATCTCGTGGCGAGATTCCCATAAGGGGGAGGGCTGTAACACACTAGGTGTTTTTCACCAGTTAAGCAGTGGGTTTGAGCTCCAACATGGCAATCTCAGTGGTAATCAAGAGCTCTAGTTCGTAATTTTGAAGTGATGATGAAGGTTTGAGGTCCAATCTATGATATTGAGTCCCAACTTGAACTTGGACAACACACCTTTGCTTACATGTGGACCCTTGTTAAGATTATGTAAGAGTAATGTTAAACATGCTTATTTCATGTACATTACATCAACATGCATCCATCTTGACTAGTGGAAAAGTTTCATGAAGTTTGGAACCAAAAAATCACATGAAATGATAAGTTACATTTTTGCTTAAATTGCTTCATCAGGTGAATGGGAACATGGGATGTCGAACAAACCTTTCTACCTTGCCCAACTGACTCTAATTGAACTTTACAACAAAAGTCATGAAGGGTTTGTGTTGAGCAAATGCCAAGAAAATGCCTCAATCGGTCTAAAACTCCAATTTAAGGTTTATCGTGATGCTGCTTTGACCAAGGTCAAATAATAGTGTGGAAACAAGTTATGAAGTTTGACCTTAAATAAAAGTTGAAGATTCAGTGGAGTAAAACAAACTTTATTTTTGGACCAAGCCCTGATTCAACTCCTAAGTGGCTCGAACAGTGGCCTCAAGTTTGAATACAGTGCTATTTTGGCCTCTCAGAAAATTTGGCTAAGTCTGGAATTTCAGTGGCAATGATGATTGGCATCTCGTGTTCTCGGATTTTTGTTAAGCAACTCAAGTTGAGCAAAATATAAAAGTTGGAGTTTACATCTTGGAGAAGGACATACAAAAAGTTGAATCAAATTTGACCACGTTTGGACCAAGTAATTCGAGCTCAAGCAGAGCAAGGCTTAACCTTCGTTAAGTCATTGACACTGTCAACTTGGAGCTTAATTAGCTGCTAATGGAGAGCTCTAATGGCCAGGCATCCTTAATGAGTTTTGTACATCATTAGGTGGTCATTTATAATCATAAATCAGTACCTATGTTGTTGTTTATTCCCATTTTTGGTGCAATGTTGATGGTCAATATAGGCATTTAGTGACCATCAACAAGTAGTAGTCTAGTAGTGGAAGTAGAGCAAGAGCGGAGCTTCTCTCGGAGTCCAGAATAGTCTTCTAGGTCTGGTATAGCTCCTTTGTAATTCTTTCATTTAGCATTTTCTTTATTTAGTACTTTATATTCAGTACTTTATTTAGTAATTATTGCTTTGCTTAGTTCAAGTCCTTGTTCATTATTGTTCATCATTAGTGAGCTTAGGTGCTTACTCTTGACATTAGTATCATAGGTTATCTCTTAATTAGTAGTCTTTCATTAGTACCGGTTCCACCGTCTGGTTAGGGTGCTTTGATCTCATTTCATCAGAGCTTGGATCGAAGTAATAACTTTATAGATTAAGCGAGGTGCTTAGGCTATAAATTACCTATGGATACGGCTAGGCTTCCGGATAGATTGTGGTAGTTGGCAAGTGGTGACAGCCTTGTCCATCCTATGTATTCCACCACGTTAGGTCTAGTTATAAAATCGTAGGCTCGTGGCAGACCTTGTCTATTTAACTCTCCTAGTTGGTAGGAGGGCTATGCCCCGAAGTACTAGCGCATTTCTCCTAGTCATTAGTGTATGCTTTGTTACTGAAAGATGTATCGCTCGCTCTCCCACTAGCTATCTCTTGTGTAGCTTGTTTATTTAGTTTGTTTAGGTAGTTCACACATAACCCACCATTATCATTCACCTACCTAGGATACACTTAGGCTTTTCTTTAGCAATCCTAACATTAAATATAAATTTTGCCTTCCGCCTTCCTGTGGGAAAATATAAATTCGACACTCGTTACTCACCAAGCGAAGTGCTATGCGATAGTTCTGTGTGCTTGCAGAATTCCTCCACTAGTCGTTAACAAGTAACAACAAGCATTTCTAGCGCCGTTGCCAGGGAAGGCAACTGGCCTCGAACTTATATTTTTGTTTGCTTTGCTAACTAGGCATTTAGTTATCCTAAGTAGTTTATCCTTTCATGATTTTCTACACCCTCAGCTGCTAATGTAGACACCGGACCTAATGTTATCAATGGGGACACTAACTTTGAGCTTAAGCCAGCGTTAATTACAACGGTTCAAGCTAGTCCGATTTGTGGGAAAGCCCACGAGGATGCAAATGCTCACCTCCAACACTTTTTGGAGATTTGTAGCACATTTACCATTAAGGGAGTGACCCAAGAGGCTATACATCTTCGCCTTTTCCCCTTCTCTTTGTTAGGAAAGGCTAAGCAATGGTTTTACTCTAACTGCAACACTATAGATACATGGGGCAAGTGTTTCAATGCTTTCCTAGTCAAATTCTTCCCTACGGGAAAGACCAATGCTCTTCGCAATAAGATCTCTAGTTTCCAACAACTAGCAGATGAGTTGATTCTCAAGGCTTGGGAACAAATGCAAGAGTATGTTTCTGCATGCCCACATCATGGCATGGAAGTCTAGCTTTTGATCCAAAACTTCTACCATGGGTTAGTTCCGTTAGATAGGAGCCATTTAGATGTTGCTGCTGGTGGAGCATTCTTCTCGCTAAGTGTTGCAGATGCAAAGATGCTGATCGAGAAGATGGTCTCCAACTAAGGATGCAGCGACAATCGACTCCAACCCCATAAATGAGGTATGCATTCAATTAAAGAAGTTGACATGCTTGTAGCTAAGATGGATCTACTCGTGAAATGAGTATAACATTGTGAGAAGATGAGTGCCCAAGAGACACTCAAAGCCATGGATTCCCACATGACTTGCGAAGTCTGTGGAGATGTTGGACATTCGGGAAATTCTTGTCTCGAGACCCGGGAAGGTCTCAACTTCATCAACACTAACAATAGGTTTTGTCCACAACAACATCAAGGATGGAATCAGCGCTCCAACAATCAAGGAGGTAACAATTATTACTCTTCTTAACATGTGAATAATCAAGGTAATAATAGTTATGTTTTCCTTAAAGATCCTATTTATAGCAATGGTAGAATGACTGATGGCATTAATAAAAAGTTGCATGCTCATGACAAGATGTTGGAAAATATAAATGCTAAATTGAATGAGTTTTCATCTGCCTTAAAGAATCAACTTAGTTTCAATAAGATGATAGAAACCCAATTAGCTCAAATAGTTGCAGCTATCCCATCCTATGAAAAAGATAGAATTCCTAGCAAACCTAAAGGAACCATTGAGATAGCCAACCTTGTTACGGCAAGGTATGGTTATGCTTTAAGTTCTTGGGGCTCCTACTTAGTAGATTCCCCTTTTACCATTAAGAAAGGTGATCCTAGAACCCCCATGATTACCTGCTCCATTGGAATCCATACCTTCCATAATGCTCTTTGTGATCTAGGATCTTGTGTTAACATCATGTCTAAGGAAACTTATGATAGATTGTTCTACACTACCTTAGCTCCAACCTCAATTTACCTACAGCTAGCTGATCAATCTATCTGTTATCTCGAGGGAGTAGCCACTGATTTATTAGTCAAGGTTAGGAGTGCTTATGTTCCAACAAATTTTATGATCTTAGACATGGGCAACGACAAGGATACACCTTTAATCTTTGGTCGTACTTTCCTTCATACTGCAAATGCTTGCATATATGTGGCTTCCGGGCAAATCCAATTCCACTTTGCTGGAAGAAAGAAAATATTTGCTTTTGCTTCTAGACAACCCCTCTTTGATTAGAAATAGGAAAAGAAGAAGCATCCAATGAAGAGAATCAAGATGAAGAAACCAAAGCCAATTGAAGAACCAGAGAAGCCTGTCAAGAAGAAGAAGAATAGAAGGAGGTGGCGTAAAAAGAAAGATCCATCCTCAAATTCGTCATCCCCTGATCCTGACAAGGCCTCCGAGGTGGAACAAGAGGAAACATCCCCGCTCAAGGAAGAATAACCTTGAGTCCATAAAAAGGTAAGTCTTCTATCCCTCACATATTTACCGCATTTCAGTAGTTGCATCTCATATTTCAATTTCTAATAAATTTGCTTTGCATTGCATGATTAGTTAGTTGCATTTAGCTACTCTATGTTAATAAATAAAGTTCTGTAGTAGCTATTCATGATAGGATAGGGTTTGCATTTAAATAAAGTAAACTATAAAAAACATATATAATAAATAAATAATAACATTTAGTAATAATGAATAAGTTATCTAGTAGTAATAGGTTTGGTCATTTAGTCATTTATGCATTCTAGTAGTAGTTAGTCAAAAAAGAAAGAATCAAAGAGCCGCCAGAAGACATTCCAACCTATGCAAAAGGCAAGCTTGGGGGAGACATCTCTCCCCACTTAGGTATGAAAAATCTTAAACCCTCTCTTTACATTCATGTTTGTTTTACAAGTCAATATCCATGATCATAGAATGAAGAGAGGAGTGCCTTGAAATTTATCTTAAAAGAAACTCTCCTCTAATAAATGATGATAAAGTTATTTAGAGATGATGAATAGTTGCTCTATGATACTTTGCAAAAGCTTGTCATACAACCTAATACTTCTTAAGTTTTGAGCATGATAACTTAGAGTTCATCTTAAGTTGAATGCTTTTGTGGGGTGCAAATGCTAGAACCAAGTCTAAGTTCTTGTGAGATATGTTGTAGCCAAGATTAGAGTAAATCTTTGAACCTATTTGAGGAATGGTAAAAACATCCTGGAGTTTTGTTTTGCAAAATGCTAAAACTCTCTTGCTAGAAGTTCTTCAATGGTGATAAATTCCTACCAGAGCCAAATACACATTCATATATGATAAAGCCACTATAAAGCTGCTTGTTTGTTTTGAGCTTTTTCAAACCTTGTTGATCTAAGTAGAGAAACTTGTCATGCTTTTTGATCAAGAGCACGTACACCCATATAATTATGCTATTCCTACACTAGGAATACGCAACCACATATGCTTTCTATTCATTATTGCTCTAGTAGAATCAGAGTTACCTCTCTAGCTATCTTTCATCAAAAAGAGAGGCATGGGCTATGAAAAAATAGAGAGAATAAAGAGGAAAAAGCTCTAGTGTCAAAAAAAGAGAAGAGAGAAAAAGAAAGTAGCCATGCCCTCTCAAAAAGAAGATAGAGAAGGGAAACTTCTCAAAGGAGTACCATTTCCACCCAATATACCACACACATGCACATCTTGATCAATTGGTATGATTTGTTGCTCCTTGTGATCCAAGTGTTGGACTTAGCAATATATTCAATTCAAGTAGGCTATGCTTTTATCCTGTACCTTAAGCTCCACATAAGCTTTAGGATAGATATTAAGGCTAAGACCCATGACCTTGGTAAGGTTTCAAACACCATTGAGTGACTTGAGTGTACCATCTGAGGAACTTAGGCAAGTTTTCTTTTCAAAATCTATTGAAAACCTCCAGGAAGTTTGAGCTAAACCAAAGTAGGGAAAAAGTATATGTCTAGCTACACATTCTTGCAATTACTTGTGTCAAGGTGAAAGCTATAAGTCCCACATTGCTAAGACTGATGATGGAATTCTAAATGCTAACATGTTCAATTCAAGAGATAGTATTTCTTTGTATATAAGTTTTTGCAGGGCGTTACATAGTAGCAACTCCTGACCCGACACCTATTCCATGCTAAACCTGAATCTTTGCTTAGGATGAGCAAAGGGGTAGCTTGAGGGAGCTTGTTGACGTTCACTAACACCTGTTTTGACCATCAACATTCCACCCAAAAGCATGATAAAGTGAGGTAAATCATCATCACAAGTGTTGAATTTTGTTTATAATTCACCTAGTTCCAATTGTACTTGTAGAATTATTTGTATGCAAGAATTATATCAAAATTTGTGGAAACTGGTGACAAAAATGAACAAAGGGAGCAAGTGGACGTGGTAGGGGGGCTAGGGGCCCACATGCCATGCCGACTAGCCCCACAAAGGCACCGCTTGGGGTGCCAAGTGGCCCTACCACATCACTGATCCGTGGGAGCTGCTCCACAAGCCTCCTCAAGCGTCCATTTGATGTCGGTTTGAACTAAAGGTCAGGATGGAGTGGCCTTGGATCCATGGGTCCACCGTCTTACACATGGAGGCCACCAACCGACCTTGGAACTGACCTCCTGCCTAAAATTTGACATGTGTTGCTCTTACAACCGCCTTTGGTAGCCAACCAGCACTGTAGATGCAAAGGTGGTGCATCCTAGGGCCGGCCGGTGCCCCTATGCCGCCGCCCGGCACCCTGGGGTGGCCACTGACCTCCTGGCTACCTACAAGTACCCCCTGCATCTCTACACTATAAATAGAGGTAATGGAGCTCGGTGGAGAAGTGCCCCATTCATTTTCAAGTTCTCCAAGCTCTCTAGCTTAGGTTAGCTTTAGAGTAGTAGCCTAGTAGTGGAAGTAGAGCAAGAGCAGAGCTTCTCTCGGAGTCCAGAAGAGTCTTCTAGGTCTGGTATATCTCCTCTGTAATTCTTTCATTTAGCATTTACTTTATTCAATACTTTATTTAGTAATTATTGTTTTGCTTAGTTCAAGTCCTTGTTCCTTATTGTTCATCATTAGTGAGCTTTGGTGCTTGCTCTTGGCATTAGTATCATATGTTATCTCTTAATTAGTAGTCTTTCGTTAGTACCGGTTCCACCATCTGGTTAGGGTGCTTTGATCTCATTTCATCGGAGCTCGGATCGAAGTAGTAACTTTATAGATTAAGTGAGGTGCTTAGGCTACAAACTACCTATGGATACGGCTAGACCTTTGGATAGATTGTGGTAGTTGGCAAGTGGTGACAGCCTTGTCCATCCTCTGTAGTCCACCACGTTAGGTCTAGTTATTAAATCATAGGGCACGTGACAGACCTTGTCTATTTAACTCTCCTAGTTGGTAGGCGAGCTATGCGCTGAAGTACTAGCACATTTCTCCTAGTCACGTTTATCCTTTGTTACTGAAAGATATATTGCTCACTCTCCCACCTAGCTATCTCTAGTGTAGCTTGTTGATTTAGTTTGTTTAGGTAGTTCACACATAACCCACCATTATCGTTCACCTACCTAGGATACACTTAGGCTTTTCTTTAGCAATCCTAACATTAAATATAAATTTAGCCTTCCGCCTTCATGTGGGAATATATAAATTCAACACTCGATACTCACCGTGCGAAGTGCTACGCGATAGTTCTGTGTGCTTGCGGAATTCCTCCACTAGTCATTAAGAAGTATTAATAGCAAGACGACCAATGCCCTAGGGGCAGCTACCAACTCCCGTACGATGCCCCTAGGAGATCAAGAGGTGATGACAAAGGCCACGGCGAGACCACATCGTACAGTATGGATGGTAACCACTGTGCCTATAGTGCTTCCACAATCAACATAGTAGCACCATGCCACCCCATGCCATGACGTGGGCACAAGACCATGATGACAACCATGCCCGAACATGCGCTACACCAAGGAAAGATGGCGTTCCTTCCAAGCCAAGTTAGCTAGGTACCCTCCCTCAGGCCCATGGCCCCTCGATCGGGAGAACCTCCTTCTTTGTATGTGACTTGGCCCCGTACTTTATATAAGGGCAGCCAAGGCACCCATCCAAGGCATTGGACTCTCGAAACCTTCATTCAGGCAGTCCATCTTCTAGCTCTAGCTCCACTCTCCTACCTCTTCCACCATTCTTGCACCCCCATTGTAAGAACTTTAGAGCATTCAAGCGAGGAACATGCAATCGATCTTCTCTGAGACTGGACGTAGGGCTCCATCTTGAACCGGCATAATTCCTTGTGTCTTTTGGATGCTACCATTGTCTTCCTAGAGCAGCGTGACAATCATATAAATTTACTAGTTGGTCTACAAAACACCGACAAGTACCATCGGGTGTGCCTAAAGCGATTTCAGAGCCTATGGTACATTCGGCGCAAACTATACACCTATCTTGTGTCAAGATTAATACTATCTCTAAACAGACCAAAACGAGCTTCCACTTGACCAACCTTACCAAGAAGTACCAATGGGTGTGCCTGAAAATATTTCTATGCCCGTGGTACATTCGACGCAAACCGTTCACCTATTTAGCGCTAAGATTAACACTATCTCCAAATGGACCAAAACGAGCTTCCACTTGACCCATGTCACCTAGTAGTACCATTGAGTGTGCCCAAAATGATTTCCATGCCCGTGGTACATTTAGGGCAAACCGTGCACTGATCTTGTGCCAAGATTAACATTGTCTCCAAATGGACTAAAACGAGCTTCCACTTGATACATGTCACCTAGGACTACCATCTAGTGTGCCCAAAATGATTTCCATGCCCACGGTACATTTGGCGAAAACCGTGCACATATCTTGCACCGAGATTAACATTATCTCCAAATGGACTGAAATGAGCTTCCACTTGACCCACGTCACCTAGGAGTATCATCGGGTGCGTCCAAAATGATTTCTGTGCCTATGGTACATTCAACGCAAACCGTGGACCTATCTTACGCCTAGATTAACACTATCTCTAAATGGACTGAAACGAGCTTCCACTTGACCCATGTCTCCTAGGTGTACTAACGGGTGTGCCCAAAAAGATTTCCTTGCCCGTGGTACATTCGGCGCAAATCATGCACCTATCTTACGCTGAGATTAACACTATCTCCAAACAGACTGAAAGGAGATTCCACTTGACCCACGTCACCTAGGAGTACCATCGGGTGTGCCCAAAATGACTTCCATGCCCGTGGTACATTCGACACAAACCGTGCACCTATCTTGCGCCGAGATTAACACTATCCCAAATGGAGCAAAAAAGGTTCCACTTGACCCACGTCACCCAGGAGTACCATCGGGTGCGTCCAAAATGATTTCCTTCCCTATGGTACGTTCGGCGCAAACAGTGCACCGATCTTGCGCCGAGACTAACACTATGTCTAAATGGACCAAAATAGGATTATGCTTGACATACATTACCTAGGAGTACAATCGGGTCTGCCAAAGCGATTTCCATGCCTGTGGTACATTTACTGCATACCGTGCACCAACCTTGCGTTGAGATTAACACTATCTCTAAATGGATCGAAGCGAGCTTCCACTTGACCCACGTCACCTAGGAGTACGATCGAGTGTGCCCAAAATGATTTCCATGCCCGTGGTACATTTGGCGCAAACCATGCACCTATCTTGCACCGTGATTAACACTATCTCAAAATAGACCGAAACAAGGTTCTACTTGACTGACGTCACCTAGGAGTTCCATCAGGTGCGTCCAAAATGATTTCTGAGCCTATGGTATGTTCAGCGCAAACCGTGCACCTATCTTGCTCCTAGGTTAACACTATCTCCAAACGGACCGAAACAAGGTTCCACTTGACACACGTCACCTAGGTGTACCATCGGGTGTGCCCAAAATGATTTCCATGCTCATGGTACATTCGGCGCAAACCATGCACCTATCTTGCGTTGAGATTTACACTCTTCAAACGGACCAAAACGAGGTTCCACTTGACCCACGTCACCTAGGAGTACCATCGGGCGCGTCCAAAATGATTTTCGAGCCTATGGTATGTTCGGCGCAAACCGTGCACCCAATCTTCCGCCAAGATTAACACTATGTCCAAACAGACCGAAACAAACTTTCACTTGACCCATGTACTAGGTGTACCATCGAGTGTGCCGAAAAAGATTTCCATGCCCATGGTACATTCAGGGCAAACCGTGCACCTATCTTGCGCCTATAACATCCTAGATGTTAAAAAGCAATTAAAAACTTGATCATGAGCATCATCAAGCATAATCACTAAGTGTCATGTCATTTGTGCATTTTAAGTTTCAATTGTTGCATATATGGTGTTTCTTTTGTTAGATGAAATGTTATTAATATTAGTGATTAAGAAACTTTGTGAATTTAAATATGTGAAATTGCTTAAACAATTAAAATTTTGCTAAAATGAATTTTATAGTACTAAGTATGTATTTTCATATAGAATGAAAGCTTGATAATGTTTCTAAATCAAATATGTCTAAATTTGAGTTCAAAGATTGAATTCAAGGCTGACTTTCAAACTTAGCAAATTTCTTCCCATCCCTGGATATCAGTTTTAAGTTCAAACTTTGGTGATTTATTAAATAAATTTTCATGAATAAAATTTGCCCAAACTTTGTTCATTTGCTTGGTCCTATGTTTGAGCTATAATAATGTGTAATTAGTTTATAGGTTTGATAGATGGTTGATCAATAATTAATTACCCAAAATTGTTTGATCAAAACTATTTTCAAAACCCTAACTGAACCTAGACTTGATGTTTCGATGTACCCAAGTTCTTAAACCTAGATCTCTTGATCCATCGAGTTTTTGAGTTTGAGCCTATGAACAAAGTTGGAGACCTTGTGTAGATGAACAAGTGCTAGTAAGGAAGTTTTTTGAGTTGCCATTTGGAATCAACAGAACAAGAGCGAAGAAGAAGAGGCTTCAGTCGATGAACAGTAACCGGTAGGAGGCAGTGTGCTTGCTCATCTTCAGTGACCGCCCGCCGCCCCTGTTTTGCCGCCTCATCGAGCACGGGCACCTAGCAGCTTGCGTGTCACGCTTGAGCAAGTGTTGGCAACGCTGGAGAACTATCATCGCCTTCTTTTATGCGACGCCGGCGACCACCTCTCCATTCTCCTCTCTCTATTCTGCTGCCAGCAGGCTCCGCTCACCGACGTAATTGGCTGCCACCGATGCATCCCAGCCCATGTACTCGAGCCCTTGCCTTCGTCTCAGTCTTACAAACTGCCTGAGTATGCTTGCTCCACCGTTGTAATTGCCCACATGCACCGCTCTTGTCGCGGTGGCTCGCCATGGCCTCCGAGCTCCACCCCACCATGGTCAGGCCACTCCAAAGCTCCTCTTGCCACCCTGTCTCTTGTTTTTGCTTTTCCTTAATGCTATGATGCTCACCGACCTCCTTATTTTGGCAGACTCGTACCAGAGCCGACGGAACTCAAGTTCACCGCCAGTCCATGCCGCCGCATCCGTCCTCAATGACGGCGGCCACCTCTGCACCACCTCCATCTCAACCGAGTAACACTGTGAGGTCTGGGTGAGCTCCTGATCATGTATGTCGCCTCCATTTAATCACTACCGGTGCCTCGCAGTTGGTGCGTAGCTTGTCGTGCCACTGTGGCCACCATGGCCAACGATGAGCTCGCCGTGAACTCTGACACATTCAACCACCACCGTAGATCCGTTCGCAAAGTCACCGCGATCATGTATGCGTCAACCCCATCACCAGAGATCTCGTCGGCGATGAGAACCCATCGGTCAACAGCCGGGAACCCACGCTCACGCGTGGGGATCCTATGTAGTTGACTCAGGGCCTGCTAGTCAGTGGTTGTGGCTAGCTGGGTCTCGGTGTAAAAAGTTTTGTTGCATGGTTCTTTTTCAGAAATGATTAAATGATGTTGATTCTTGTTTAGTTCATAACTAATTCTAGGAATGTGATAAAAATGTGAAACTTTTTGTGTAGACTTATCATGATGTGCTCTACATAGGAAGAATATGTGTTGGCCATGATAACTAATTTTTTCAATGCTTTAAAATTCCATCTTTTAATAGAAAAATGCTCCTTGTGTAATTATTGTAGACAAAAATATTAATCCTTTAATCATGAAACATTTTGTGTAAATGTCATGTGCTAATATCTGCCTTCACAAAAAGTTTGGTACAGTTTTGATAATTCTAACTTGGTCAATTAATTTAAGTGTGTTTAAATACCTTTTCTTTATTTAATAAATACCAAAATGATTTATATAAATCCTTAAATGAATTGGTGTGTTTTATACTTTGTGTGAAGACCATGGAACATCCCACCCCCTGCTGTTCCTTGGCATCTTAATTATTTCCTTGATATGTTTATAATCAACTTGCCTTTATAATAAATAAAAATGACTTAATTAAGTATTTAGTTTTATAAGTTCCTTATCATGTTTATGAGTTAGGAAAGATGTTAATCACTTGCTGGTACATGTTAAGTTATGCCTTTCATGATAAACAACTAATTAACTTGTAGTTAAATAACTAAAATGCTCTTATAATGATAAACCTAGTTTCTTGGTGAAGGAAAGTTGTACTCAACTTTCTTAACTTTATTTAATTTCTGTTATGCACTTGAATGTCTCTCATCATGCATCATGTCATGCATCCCATCTTGTTAAACAAGCATCATTTAATACATGTAGTGCATATGAGAGTGAGAAGGTTCGTGATGATCAAGTTTTAGAGAAGGTCCATCCACCCGTGGTGTTGGTGCCTAATCTAACTCCTTCGATCCACCATGGAATCTAACCTTCTCTACAACGCAGGCAAGCCCTGGAGCATAAAACCTTCTTGAGTATTTACAAATCTTTATTACACTTTAAGTCTTGTGAGATGTGCATTAAGTAATTAGGAGTTGGTCGAATATCGTTGCAGCATGATTACCTTGAATTTAGGTATTCCTAGTTGTTACCCCAATAGTATGTGTAGGTCGATGCCTCTAATGCTTAGTAATGCTTAGACTTCGATAAAAGTCAAACGACGGTTTCATTGTTCGAGAGAAACAGGTTTACCTTGCTCTTCTTGACTCTGGTTATGGGTTGTGAAATACCATGGTTATGACAATGTTAAATCGAGATCGGGTGGATAGCTTTCATTGAGAATGGAGTCTCAATGTAGTGCTCCACCTGTGTCGATTGAGGACCATACCATTGTGGACCTATAGTGGTCGAGACTTTGTAGTACTGGCCACATACTCTAGTAAGCCTAATACCTTGGCTATTGCATTATGAGAAAGGACAATCGTGCACTGGGAGTGGAGAGATGGCGAGAGCAGCGTGTACCCACCCTACTGAAACATCAGGGATGACGTAAGGCGGTGGAGTCTGTGCTCTCAGGTGGTGCCAACCTGTTCTCATATTGGAGGATCTGAGTGAAGGTTGATATATGTAGGTCTAGGACCTGCGTATGTCATGTGGTATGGAAACCCTAGCTGGGCCTAATCGGTTCAAATCGTTGTGCTCCTCGGTTATAGAGACTCGATCCCCTAATCTTCATTGTAGTTAATAAATGGAAACATGGTTACCGATGAATAAGAGATGAGAAGAAATGAAATGTTTAATCAAGTGTTTGAGCTAGATCAGGTGCAAACTGGATACTACTAATGACTGAATACCCAGCTAAAACATTGAAAGTAAGGATCCACTTGTAGTAAGCTTTTATGCAAAAGTTCTCTTGCTTCAGACTTCCCTTTAAGCCTGCATGTCCTTGGAGTCTTTTCTTTTAGTCGGGTAAGACTTGTTGAGTACTCTCAAGTACTTAGGGTTTGTTAACTCCTGTTGCAAGTCCTGACTCATGCTACTAATCGAGGTCATGTTAGTGGGCTCAACATGATCTGGTTGTCCCTTCTACCTTAGGTGCTTTACCTGAGTGGCATATGTAGTTCTACTCACCTTTTGAATTTAAGTTAAGTTTTGACTTGAACATGTTTTGTAATCTAAACACTATAAGTCTTCCGCACCCCGATGTAAGATATTTTTTTGTACCAAATGTTGTAATGTTGTGGTAACTCCATGTTGATCCTATATGAGTTATCAAAAGTAGATGATTCGAGGTCCCCTGAGAACACCCGATAGACTACCGAGATTATCTAGCTCTCGTGTGTAGCAGTCAGAGGTCTTTAGGACAATCATAGGTGCACATGGGCCATATAATTTGGGTGGTTCTACCACAGCTGGTATCAGAGCTCATACATGGATCTGCTATGACATTACTTTTGAAAACTTCAAAACAATTTTACAATTTAAAAAGTTTTTGAAGGTAACAAATTAAAAATGTCTTTAATTATGCTTGCTGCCAAGGGTTCATGAAGACTTTCTGGTGACTCAAATAGAAGACACCCAAAGGATTTCAACTCTTCTTTAGCTTGTCAAGTTAAGAGTTGGATTACTCTAACAATGCCCTGCAAAGTGTCTTTTCAACATCCCTGTTGGCGGTCCTTAACTCACACTTTATACCGCCAACACTTGTATAAAAATCACTGAAAACAACACCAAACCTAGAAATAGGACTTACAACTCACCAGTTCCACTAGTTTTGGTGAATTATCTTTTTGCAGGATGACCTACATGAAAAACATGGAAATATAACAAAAATACGCAATCACGCAAAGTGCATTCCATCCTACACAGAGCAAAGGAACCAAGAGAAGGCCCACCCAACCAAAGAAACTAGGCCAAGCACCTACGTGACTAAATTAAGAAGTCAACAGAAGGTCACCCATGAAAGATGGGGCCCAAAGGCCTCAGTAGGGGTGCGGCCACACCCCTAGTGAGCCCACCTGACGGGAACACCACCACTGAGGCATTATCTAGAAGCCCAAGGGGGAGCGCAGACCGAGGGTCACCGCATTTGGCCCCAATGGGGTGCGTCTGAACCCCTAGTGGCTCCATTTAGGCCCAAACTTCATGGGCTGCCTCACACCGCCTCTCTTTGGTCGGTTTAGGTGGGGTTGGCGGTAAATTTAATGCTGAGGAGGTGGTTTGGTCCATCCATATGGGAATGGGCAATATTACAAAGACCCCCTCCTCTCCACCTATAAAAGGAGGCTCCCTGTCAACACGAAAATGTTGACACACAGCAAGCCGAAAGGATCTGCTTGACGAAGCAAGGCTAGAGATCCGCTTGGCTTCAACGCAGGACCAGCCGACCCTGCGAATTACTCCCGAGGCGTGCTAGTCAATTTGACCTGCAATTAACAAGGAGAGAAAGTTTATCAGTAATTTAAGGTGGAACATGCCGGTTTTTACCCAGACAGTTCCAAGTGTGTCGCTTCAGGAGCAGCCAGTGTTAGCCCACTAAATCATGAAGATACCCGACCACTCACTAATGTTGCCGAGCACGCGCTAGTGATGCTGACCATGAACCATCATTATTTTACCTCTAGTCATAGTGTGTGGTCGGACAACGTTAGTCGTGGTTGACAACGCTGGTGAGTGCTCAGTGATCCAGTGGGCTAACAGCCAGATAGGAAAATTGATCAAATAACCAATACGAGAAGAAAATCGACTGTTAAGAACTGTAACATTCGCCGGTTGTGATTGATTTTACAATGACAATTACGATGTACCCAATTTTAATGATTCGTTCCCTTGAGCTATTAACAAGTATGTGTCAAAGATACATCACTGGCTAAATTAGATTCGATCAATACGTAATGTAGAGCCAATGAATTTAGTAAAAAAAGGGATATGCCACGCACACAATCGACTGTTTGATACAGACAGACCCATGAACCGTCTAGACCTAATCCATTACCATCAATAGTGAGGTTCAATCGGATCGAAGCAGCTATGATGATAACAACAAACTAAATCCAAAGAGTTCATAGAATCGACCATACTTCAACAAGTTCATGAGAGCGTGTCATATCTATGAAAGCACAGACGAACCGGCTAAAAGAGCCGATTCGGGTAGAAAAAGGATCATAGCATGTGAACAATCGACTATTCAACATGAGCAGACCTATCAACTCCTCAAATCCAACCTATCATCTTTAACAGTGGGGTTCGACCGGATCGATGGCAGCCATAATAAAGATAACATATTCAATCCTTAAAGAAAACAGATCTACTCATATTTAACAGGATCATGAAAACACACTATGAACGTTAAAATGCAGGCAATCGGCTATTTAGCCAATGCAGGCATAGCAAATAGCCAGGGTCATGCCTAGTCAAAAGCAAACCTACCAGCTAGCATCCTCCGATCTAGAGTACTAATAGTGGGGGTCGACCAGATCGATATAGCCATGATAGTAAGCTATAGACCAGATTCAACTAGCTAGTAAACCTCCTCAAGATCAGACATGCCCTAACCGCGTACTATGCATGATCAAGATCGAAGTAGAACAACCGATAAAACATAACCCATCGCTTAAAGTATGGACCATTGCAGTGTAACAAGATAAACGAGGGGTTAAAAGGATGTGAGGCCGATCTAGATCGATCTCGATCGAGGCAGGTTGATGTTGCTGAAAAACTAATGACGATAAGAACATCAGCAAGATCGGTAACTTAATGAATCTACCCGAAGGACGCCACCCTTAGATAGAGCCGATAACTTGACCTTAATCTAATTCAAGCAGTGGAGGTCAAACTTAACCGATGCAGCCATACAAACAAAAGTACAAACCATGACGGTACTTACAGACAAGTCGGAGGTCGGCCGGACCGATGTAGCCCTACTTGTTGAAGAACTCACCGGAATCTACTCTACCCCTACTCCTAAGGGTTGGCACGGAGCCGAAAAAAAGTAACTTGTATTGATTGATTGGATGTCTTTTTTGCAATGGTCGGGGTCCAATATTTATACCCGAAGCCTAGGCATGAATCCTACTCAAGTACGACTCATTACAATCTTTGGTATAAAGAAAATATTCCTAACTTAAGATAACTTGGACCCTAATCTTTTCCTTTTTCTAGAGTCCAACATATACTTCCCTACGTCAACCGTAGCTCATTGTCGTTATCTGCTGATGTCATTCGAAGAGAGCCGATTCCAGTGCCGCATTTGAATCAGCTGATATCGATTCTTATGCAATTGATTCCTTCATTGACACACTCTTGGAGGCTTCAAGTTCCCATGTTCTTCTTCCCAAATTTTGGTGTAAACACTCCCCTCTCCTCATTTCAACAACACCTCAAGGCAAAGAGCCCTATCCGTCCCTTGAAATCCCCCATGTTCGGGTTCAATGTAGAGTCATAGGCCGGTATCGCTTGGCAGACTAGGTGTACGTCGGTGCCCGAACTAAGCAAGTAAAAGCATAGTTTATCTATCCTTAGAACCTAAAACCATAGGAATCCATCTCAACCTCTTCCAACTCTACCCTTGTGTTGTCCTTGGACAAACTAGCTAGATGAAGTAACTCCATTCCTTGTGGAAAATACGATACCATGAGTACTTCTAGGTGAAATGCCACAATAGTAATACCATGAGTACTTCTAGGTGAAATACCATGAGTACTTCTTCCATCATAAGAACCAAACCCCTCTAGGCGAAAGTCATGTCAAGTGTTGAGGAATCCTCATTAGTCAAAACCAACCACATATCATCCCTAGGTTTGACTCATGAGCCCTCACCGAAACCACGAACACCGAAGGAACGAGTAATTCTTCCTTCGGAGTTCCGTATCGAATTCGGGGATTATGGCAATACCTCGAAATACCTTGAAAATGAAAAGCTTACACTTCCTTCTGAGGAAGAGTCCCCCAGGGTAAATCCATCTAAAGAAGTGTTAATGTTAGTGAAATGTTCTTCTAAAGCAATTCGAATTCTTTCACCTTCCACGACCATGCCCTGTCCATTAAGGGGAACTATAGTAGAAGCTCTGGATAACCCCACGGTCGAGACTAATATCATGTCTGAATTCCTTGCGGAGACCCTTCTGGGCAAAATACGATACCTTCATTTGCCTCGTGCCCCATGGCTGAGGGGTAGGCGGCAGGTGGTGATAGCCCTATCCATCCCTTGTAATCCCCCATGTTCGGGTTCGACGTAGAGCTATAGGCCGGTATCACTTGGCAGACCAGGTGTACGCCGGTGCCCCAGGTGAGCAAGTAAAAGCAGAGTTTATCTATCCTTAGAATCTAAAACCATAGGAATCCATCTCAACCTCTTCCAACTCTACCCTCGTGTTGTCCTTGGACAAACTAGCTAGATGAAGTAACTCCGTTCCTTGTGGAAAAT
This sequence comes from Miscanthus lutarioriparius, assembly GCA_904845875.1. Classification (NCBI taxonomy): domain Eukaryota; kingdom Viridiplantae; phylum Streptophyta; class Magnoliopsida; order Poales; family Poaceae; genus Miscanthus; species Miscanthus lutarioriparius. The sequence goes on from CAJGYO010000003.1 coordinate 69,237,788, forward strand.
ACGATACCATGAGTACTTCTAGGTGAAATGCTACAACGGTAATTCCGTGCGCTTATGGATTATTTCTGTATGCGTTAAGAAATACCAACAAGCTTTTTGGCGCTGTTGCTGGGGAACTGTTGCTATTTTCTTTGAACCTAGTTTGTCCTCATATTTGTATCCTTCATTTTTATAAAAACAAAATAGTTTTCTTTTATCCTTTTCATCATTATGCCATCATAATTCCAAAATCTTTCAGCTTCAAAGGGGAAGTTCTGTGTCTGCCACCTTCAAAACCAAACCATTCATCTGGCTATGAACTCCACCCTGGCTTAATAGCCATGGTTCGGGCACAACCCTTCTCAGGGCACGATAATGAAAACCCTTGCCATCACCTGCATGAATTCGAGGAGATGTGTTTGTGCCTGAGCATCTCAGGCATGATACAAGAAACTCTATGGTGGAAATTGTTTCCTTTCTCTCTCACAGGGAAGGCGAAACAACGGTACACATTGGCCGTTGAAAGTACGAATAGGGAAGGGGATGAACTTAAAGACAAGTTTTGTCTTACATTTTTCCTCATGTCCCGTATCGGCTCTCTACCAAGGGCAATCCTCAACTTTGAGCAGTACGAGAAGGAGTCTATAGGTGCAGCCTGGGATAGGTTTTCAAAGTTAATTTATGCCAGCCCAGACTTGTCTTTACCCGACAACATTTTGTTGTGACTCTTTTGTTTGGGTATTAACATGGAAGCTGACCTCTGCCTTGACATGACTGTCGGAGGTAGATTTACACATAAAACCATGATGGAACAAGTAGAATTCATTGAGCACTTCATGGACAAACACGCTTATTCCCTCATAAGAACCAAACCCCTGTAGGCGAAAATCATGTCTATTGTTGAGGAATCCTCATTAGTCAAAAGCAACCACATATCATCCCTAGGTTTGACTCATGAGCCCTCACCGGAACCACAAACACCAAAGGAACAAGTAATTCATCCTTTGGAGTTCCCTATCAAATTCGGGGATTATGGCAATACCTCGGAATACCTTGGGCATGAAAAGCTTACACTTCCTTCTAAGGAAGATTCCCCTAGGGTAAATCCGTCAAAAGAAGTGTTAATGGAAGTGAAATGTTCTTCTGAAGCAATTCGGATTCTTTCACCTTCCACGACCATGCCCTGTTCCTTAAGGGGAACTATTGTAGAAGCTCTGGATAACCCCACGGTCGAGACTAATAGCATGTCTGAATTCCTTGCGGAAACCTTTCTGGGAAAAATACGATACCTTCATTTGCCTCGTGCCCCATGGTTGAGGGGTAGGCGGCAGGTGGTGATAGCCCTATCTGTCCCTTGTAATCCCCCATGTTCGGGTTCGACGTAGAGCCATAGGCCGGTATCGCTTGGGAGACCAGGTGTATGTCGGTGCCCGAAGTGAGCAAGTGAAAGCAGAGTTTATCTATCCTTAGAACCTAAAACCATAGGAATCCATCTCAACCTCTTCGAACTCTACCCTTGTGTTGTCCTTGGATGAACTAGCTAGATGAAGTAACTCCGTTCCTTGTGGAAAATACAATACCTTGAGTACTTCTGGGTGAAATGGTACAACAGTAATTCCGTGCGCTTATGGATTATTTCTATATGCATTAAGAAATACCAACAAGCTTTCTGGCGCCGTTGCCGAGGAAAGGTTGCTATTTTATTTGAACCTAGTTTGTCCACATATTTGTATGCTTTATTTTTATAAAAACAAAATAGTTTTCTTTTATCCTTTTCCTCTTGAAGCCATCACAATTCCAAAATCTTTCTGCTTCAAAGGTGGAGTTTCATGAGCCACCACCTTCAAAACCAAACCGTTCATCTGGCTATGAACTCCACCCTAGCTTAATAGCCATGGTTCGAGCACAACCCTTCTCAGGGCACGATAATGAAAACCCTTGCCATCACCTGAATGAATTAGAGGAGATGTGTTTGTGCCTGAGCATCTCTGGCATGATACAAGAAATTCTAAGTTGGAAATTATTTCCTTTCTCTCTCAGAGGGAAGGCAAAACAATGGTACACATTTGCCGTAGAAAGTACTAATAGGGAAGGGGATGAACTTAAAGACAAGTTTTGTCTTGCATTTTTCCTCATGTCCCGTATCGGCTCTCTACCAAGGGCAATCCTCAACTTTGAGCGGTACAAGGAGTCTATAGGTGTAGCCTGGGTTAGGTTTTCAAAGTTAATTTATGCCAGCCCAGACTTGTCTTTACCCGACAGCATTTTGCTGTGACTCTTTTGTTTGGTTATTAACATGGAAGCTAACCTCTGCCTCGACATGACTGTCGGAGGTAGATTTACACATAAAACTTTGATGGAACAAGTAGAATTACTTGAGCACTTCATGGACAAACACACTTCTTCCATCATAAGAACCAAACCCCTCCAGGCGAAAGTCATGTCAAGTGTTGAGGAATCCTCATTAGTCAAAACCAACCACATATCATCGCTAGGTTCGACTCATGAGTCCCCACCGGAACCACGAACACCAAAGGAACGAGTAATTCATCCTTTGGAGTTCCCTATTGAATTCGGGGATTATGGCAATACCTCAAAATACCTTGGGCATGAAAAGCTTACACTTCCTTCTAAGGAAGATTCCCCTAGGGTAAATCCATCAAAGGAAGTGTTAATGGAAGTGAAATGTTCTTCTAAAGCAATTTGGATTCTTTCACCTTCCACAACCATGCCCTGTTTGTTAAGGGGAACTATTGTAGAAGCTCTGGATAACCCCACGGTCAAGACTAATATCATGTCTGAATTCCTTGCGGAAACCCTTCTGTGCAAAATATGATACCTTCATTTGCCTCGTGCCCCATGGTTGAGGGGTAGGTGGTAGGTGGTGATAGCCCTATTCGTCCCTTGTAATCCCCCACGTTCAGGATTGACATAGAACCGTAGGCCGATATCGCTTGGCAGACGATAAGGATGCATCATATCATCCACATAAGGATAAAATGTAAGGATGTTTAGATTATCTCCTTTCATTCTAGGATAGTTATTCTTCTTTATAGCTATTTCATTTCAAATGATCTCGTCACCTACCAGGTTTCTTCCTAAACAACCACCCTTTGATAATCCATGCTGTAACAACCCGGGTTTTCAAGCAACCAAAAAATATGAGCTTTTTTAAAATATTTCTGCAATGTGTGGATCATGTAGTCTCTAGGTCAAACTTAAGTTAAACCTAGGAGAGCTACTACTTAAATTGTTGCATTCATATAGATTTGTTTGTAGGTGTGCCTGTGTTCTGGAGTTGGTCTTGAGTTCAAGTTTTGTTTGGAGTTTGGAGTGCACAAATCCATAACAAAGTTCTTTGAATCTCTCTTGAATTCCCCTCAAATCCCCTTTTGAATATCTCTTGAATTCATTGAATCATAAATGGAAAACCATTTTCCTTTCTCTTGGGCCAGCTCCTCTCCTCCTCCCATCGGCCCAGCAGCCCCCCTCCTCCTCCCACTGGCCCAACTCGCCCTTTCGCCTGCTTGTGCACCTCCACTGAGGCCAGCAGCCCACGCAGCCCGCTAGCCCAAGCGTTGGCCCCCATAGGCCCACGCTGCCAGCCCCGTGGGCCTGTACACATGCCCCTAGGATTGAAACCCTAGGAGCGTGCGCTCCTAGCTCCAAATGTCGTCGTTGCTTGCCCAAGCACAGAAGCCGTGCCTCGGCGTTCGTACCACCGCCTGCGTGATTTGCGCTGCGTGTCATGCTATGGACATGGACAACGAGGATCACCAGCACCTCCTAGAACCCAAGCCGGCGCCCTATAAATTTCACTGCACTGCTCCTCTTCCTCCATTCCCCATCCATCGCCGCTCTCCCTTGTCCCCTTCCTCGTGAAACCTAGCCATGGCCACAGCCGACCACCGCGCCACCCCACTAACCCACGGACCGGCTCTCCTTCATCGGCAGTGAGCTACACCTTGCCATGCTGCACCATAGCACCATGCCACCCTGCCACCGTGCCAAGCCGCACCGCTTCACCTCACCATGAGCCACCTCACCACGCTGTGAGCTCACTATGACCACCTCATCGACGCCTCTAGCATGCCACCACATCGATCGGACTTCTTCACCAATGTCGCGTCTCTCTCTCCATCGAGATGCCTCTTCCCTGCATCTCCATCACCGAGGCCGTGATGTTGTCATCCACACAGCCAGAGCTCCTCCTCATGCCTAGCATCGTCGAGTCCTACACATCTGCCTCCCCATTCATGAAGTCCTTCATAGCCATGCTGAGCTAGAGGTCTACCACCACATCCGCCTGCTCCTTCCACCCCACGATGTCACCACCGATGCCATGCTCCACCTGACCTTGCCACGCCGGACCTAGAGCACCTCATCCTCATCGGCCAAGTCCAACTCGATCACCCCCTTGCTTCCTTAACAACGTGTCATGCTCCACCATGCTGGGGAACAGTAACGGAACCTCGCTAGAGCCCCTCCTCCACTGCTACTGGTGAGCTCCCAAAACCCTAAAGATCTACCCTTTTTTCTCCTTATTGATGGTGTTGCCGCTATTCTTGTCTAAAACCAGCCTTTGTGCCATGGTTCCTCACTGCCACAGAAGAACCATGTTGACCATGCCGGGAACCGAGGCCACTAACCACGTCGACTACCTCACCAGAGTTCCTCCTCCATCGTCGGTGAGCTCCCGAAGCTAAGCTCCTATTTTTCTTCCTTTCCGTCACTGTCATGCTGAGCCTGGCCTTCGTGCCGCTGTTTCTCACCCCTTAGAGGAAGAAAATAGGGAGGTCATGGCCTTGTAGTCTGCCTCATCCTTGGCCATCATCAGGAGCAATAGTTGCTAGACATTGCTGACCAGCTGCAGCCACCCGCAACAAGCCGCCAGCTAGCCACAGCTAGCTAGCAGCGAGCCATAGCCAGTCGTAGCAAGCTACAGCCAGCCAGCAGCTAGCCACAGCCCACTGTAATGCGCCGCAGAAGCCCTCTACCTCTAAAGGTCGACCCTTTGAACCTAGTCGACGCCATTCTTGATGTCGACAAAGCTCCAATTTTTATTTCCTTGCTCTATCATACTTTTGATACATGATCATCTATCAATATCTATGCCTGTGTCATGCCTTCGCATCGGTCTATCTCTTGTGTTGTGCTACTCCATGTTGTGTAATTTGGGTTGTAGTTCGTTCTTCTGTCGTTGTGATTTGTTTGCCCTTGTGGACCGAGCCCTCGAGCCAGTCGAGGGATTATGTGACAGAACCGCCCAATTTATACAAGATCAAGTACGACTATCCCTGTTTAACACATTGACGCACACATACTTTCACTTATTTAAACCCGGTAGTTCGTCGAGTGTCACGAAGGACCTCGGTAAATCAACATCACAACCAAGATCGCATGATTAAGCAAATACACATCATATATATAGAGTTGCAGCGGAAATAGTATTACAAATAGGTTCACAAATAATAGTACAAGTTTGGGTTTCAAAATCGATTAGTGAAAACAACATAGCTTTCAAATGATTACAATAATATAAGTTCCAAATACATTGCTAGCATATGTGACATCCTCTGACAAAAGCATATAGATAAGAACACTATATAGAGTCGCCGAGCCCACCAGCGGTTATCCACCATCTTTAGCAAGCCGAGACTTCACCTGTAACATGATGGGATAAACCCTGAGTACTCGAATGTACTCAGCTAGTCTTACCCATCATAAACCAAAAATAAAGTGACACCAAGGATCATGCAAGGCTTTATAAGTGGAGCTCGCTTGACAACATTTTGCGTAAAAGCTACTATTTGAACCTTACATTTTATAATTCGGTCATCAAGTTAGTTAATTATAGCTATTCATCTATAGATTAGCATCTAACCTATGCCAAACATGTGATGTATGATTATGTAGCATAACAATAATAACCATAGCCATGTATTATATCATCCTCAGAACCATTCCACTTGCATTTACTCACTACGATAGAAGGAAGCTCAATCAAGTTTCTCACTATCCAGGAGAGACGGCGATTCAAATCGATTGTAACTAGCTAGGCAGTGATTCCTAACACAAACCTAGACATACCTGTGCCAAGGTAGTCTTAGGTCACCTTTGGTACAACTCAGGTACACATTTTGTGGGTTCGATCAGCGCTGCACCCTTAGGGACACTACCGGATGCCAGGTCTATCAGGACTCTAACCTGCCCTTGGCCTCACACCGGCTCCCCGCACATCCTTACTACATCCAGTGTGCGCACTCTAATAGAATGAGGCCTGGCCTGAGTTGAGCTACCTGGCTTCGTGGTCAAAACGAGTTATCCGGCTAGCTAAGTGAGAGGCATGCATTCAAAATGACCGAGGACCAACAATGATGCGGTCCTTAATCGGCACAGATGGAATCACATGAGTCAACCTACACATAGACTATGCCCGGCCTCCAGTTACATTATCCCATGGTTCTTTTCCATGATAGCAAATATAGCCAACCGTGCTCCGGTATCCACCTATATCTCACAGGTGACAGGAAATCACCCGACTTCTACCAAGCTAAGCATGGCTAAGCATATATTCGATCCTAGACCTACACGGGGTTTAAGGTATATTTCTGGACAAGGAAGTGATATGCATCAAGTGTTTCCAATCAACTCCAATAACCTAATGCATCAAACATAAAGGACGTAAGTGATATTTGTAAAAAACATAGGAGGCTTGGAATGCTCTGGGGCTTGCCTGGGATCCAACACAAAGTCAGTTTAGTTAGCTTTCACCATCTTAGGGAACATCTTCCACTCTAGGCATGCACTCCAGGGGTCCTTCCATCTTTGGGATAGGTCCACCAACACCATCTTCTAGTTTGACTCCATCATCACGTGCTTCACGTCCACGCGTTGTGCATCTAGCGTACCTAGATGAGATGCAACAATGCAGGTGCATGAATGCGAAGAATGGTAACATGAGATGCATCATATAAAAGCATTCAAGACAAGTATAAGGTTACACCTCATGACATATGCACTTAGAGAGCAAGTCATTTAACTAACTATAACTCAAGTCTAGCATAGGGATAGCAAGCATAACAAGCATGGCACACCAATTAACTCAAGTAAAACTATTACAAGCATTTGACCATCAAGAACTCATTAAGCCTAGTGTCGGGGACCTGGTACTAGGGAACCCAAAGAGGAGGAGCTAATAACCATCAAATGTTGATGCTTCCGAACAGATAAGAACGCAACTACACTTCTTGTTCAATGACTGAAGGTTGGCTTTGCCTCGCCCGACCCCTGAGGGCTGGACTCTCGCCCGCCCGACGTCTGGGGCTAGACTCCGTCTCGCCTGACGTCCGAGGGCTGGCTCTGCCTCACCCGACCCCTGAGGGCTAGACTTCACCATGCCCAATGTCTAGGGGCAGGCTTTGCCTCGCCCGATGTCCGAGGGCTGGCTTCACCTCACCCAACATCTGGGGGCAGGCTCGCCTCGCCCGACGTCCTAGGGCTGGCTTCGCCTCACCCGACGTCTGGGGGTAGGCTCTGACTCACCCAACATCCAAAGGCTGCCTCTGCCTCGCCCAATGTCTGGGGGCAGGCTCCACCTCACTCGACATCTGAGGGCTGGCTCTGCCTCGTCCGACGTCCGAGGGTGGGCTCTGCCTTGCCTGATGTCCGAGGATAGACTCTGCCTCGCTCGACGTTTGGGGGCTGGCTTGCAATACCGAGGCAGGACACTCAAGTCAACCGCAATATCGAGGACCATACCCTGCACGCCTGTAGGAAAGTACCATCAGGATATGACTAGATGGGCGCTTTAAGCCCTTCTAGGCATGTTAGAGCTCAAACAGTGTTGCGGGCGCTGACATTTATCCTATAGTATTATGGGCGCCGGCATTTGCCCTCGGACACAAATCCTAATAGAAACATACGACAACCACTATGATCCAAGAAGGAAACTCATGTCATCTACAGTAATGAACGTGGGGCCTCTACGACCGTTTGCTCCCCATAGGGTTGTGGCTCGGCACCCTGGTGCGTCGTGCCACCCACCGGGGCAGGATGGGACATGACAACTTGCTAAACAAAGCTAGAGTATGGCGCTATCAGGATCAGCGAACGTGCTATCCCTCGCACCATCTATCGTGTCAGCGGGACATACTCAAAGGAAAAGGAAGACCCGACAGCTTCAAAGGACCTTCTCTGCCTCTAGTTTTTCCTCTTTCTCCCATCTATAATCCCTGCTCCCCCTTGATCTATAAAAGGGAAGGCATGGCACCCCACTAAGGGGATGGATCAATTCACACACCACACACCACATAAACACACAGCTGAGCCGCAATCGAGCTCTCAGCACCCATTCGACCTTTCCATCAGAGACTTGGGACATGTCCCTCTCTCGACCGTTTCTACCCCCTACTATGAACCTTTCAGTGCTAATAACACAAGCAGCAGCAGCAAACTAGACATAGGGACATTCGGCCCGAACCAGTATAAACCTTGTCTATTAGCACACCATCCAGGCCCAACACGCAACAAATACAAATTTACTAGTTGGTGTTTACTCGAAACACCGACAGTTGGCGCGCCAGGTAGGGGACCTTTGCGCGTTCGATGTTAACATCAGGCCATGGATGGCTAGCCATAGAATCAGCTGGGCCCAGGTGCACATGTGCTCTTTAGTGACCTAGACTTCATCATGATTATGGGAGGAGAGTTGGCATTGGCTCACACCGCCATCCAACCTCTCCCCTCCATCGGCCTCAACTATGAGAGGTTTGAGCACCAACTCGGTGTCTCCTTGGGACCCCAGCTGTCCAAGGAAGACCAGCGCCGCCTCACCTTTTCCGACACCAATGACATGGCATGGCTCGCTGGAGGAGAACCTCTCTCTATGGAACACCACATATGGAGCGCCCCGACAGTGCTTTCGTTTGGTCTCCGCAACGCTGCGATGACCGTTAGCCACCTTGTGGCATGACACATGGTCCTGCTACCATGAGTTCATGGGGGTGATCGAACACATCACGGAATCTCTCCACAACCTCCTCGCAGAGGAGCCAGGGTCATCCTCTAGCTCAGACTATAGCAGGGGGAGCCATCACCCCTCCTAGGAATGCTTCATGACGGGTACCCCCGAGGGACACGTTGAAAGCATCTCCAAGGAGGCTACCCCGGCGGACAACCTCAGTGATGAGGCTGAAGGGGAGACAGTGGCCCCACCTCATGTGGGGGTGGAGCAACTGAAAGCCCAACACCGGGAGATCGAGGAAGCACGACTCTAGCTCGTGTAGGAATGCGTGGAGCTCAATCTGGAGATAGAGCGCCACGGAGATGGTGGCGCGCACGCACCATGGCCCATGATGTGAACCGAAGGATCATCGCCGACGATGAAGCCCTCCCTCACTTCGCCCGGGCAAGCCAGAACATCGCCGCCACGATGGCCTTGCTCCATGGCCTTTCGGAAGGCCTCGACGCTCGAGGATCGTTAGGCCCACCGCGAGATTCGCACGCTGCTCGAGCATGCAGTGGCACAGCAGGCAGAGAGTTCATTGTCTCAGCGATGTGAGCTCGACACCAGCCAACGTACGCTCTCCGGGTGTCCCAACAAGGACGCATCGGTCCTCCAGGCACCACAGGGCAGTAGGCAGCGCACCGTGGTGCCGGTGCATCTATGTCTCGGCCGTAACCACGACGCACGCAGCACTCCCGATGCTAGCAGGTGTACCAATGGTGATCCAAGAGAGGGAGCCAGCCATGGCTATCATCCTTGTTGCGGTGGATGGTACGACAGCGGCGAGGACCGGAGTTTGAGCTTCGGTCTGCTCGGCCCTTAGGCCTTCGCTCGGCACATCCTCAACGCTGCCTTCCCGCCAAGGTACGAGCCACCGACCAACATCCTGAAGTACTCTAGGGAAACAAACCCTGAACTGTGGCTCGAAGACTATCGGCTTGCCTACCAAGCCGGTGGTGCGGATAATGATGACTTCATTATCTACAACCTTCCACTGTTCTTGGCCGATTCGGCATGAGTATGGTTGGAACACCTGCCGTCCAACAGAATCTAGAGTTGGGCGGACCTAAGGGAGATCATTGTGGGGAACTTCCAGGGCATGTACAAGCACCCTAGGAACCCATGGGACCTCAAAAACTACTGTTAGAAGGCCGGTGAGACCCTCCGTGGGTACATTTGGTGCTTCTCCCAGCAGTGCAACGAGCTACCTAACGTCGACGACACCGACGTTATAGGAGCTTTCCTGTCTGGGACTACCTGCGAGTCTCTGGTTCATAAGCTGGGAAACAAGGGCCCGTGAACCACCAAGGAACTCCTAGACATCGCCACCAGCCATGCCTCAGGAGAAGAGACGGTCGAAGCGATCTTCGATCGTCTCAATGGCAAGGCAAGGCGGGACGAGGGTGCCGGCGAAGGCGTCTCCAATCGTTCTACCAAAAGGAAGAACAAGAAGCAACAGCGCGAGGACTCGCTCATGGACACTGTTGACCACAAGGGTGGTCAGAAGCCCACGGAGGGCACTCCGAACCATTTCAAAAAACTACTCGAGGGGCCATGCCCAAACCATGCTTTCCCGGTCAAGCATCTGTACAAGGACTGCAGCCTCATGCGGCGGTTCTTGTCTAGAGGCTCCAACAAAGGGGAGCATGGAAAGGACCCTGCCCTCACCATGGATGACGCCGAGGAGAAGATTGATGGCTTTCCGACATCGGATGGTTGCATGATCTTTGGAGGATCGGTTGCCTATGACTCCAAACGACGTCAGAAGGTCGCATGCCACGAGGTCTATATGACCAAATCGGCCACACCTGCCTTCCTCTGGTGGTCTGAGTCTGCCATAACCTTCGATCGGACCGACCACCCAAAGAGTGTCCCGCATCTAGGGAGATATCCGCTCGTGGTTGACCCGATCGTCGGCACAAAGCGGCTCACCAAAATACTGATGGATGGAGGTAGCGGCCTCAACATCATGTATGCCAAGACGCTCGACGAGATGGGCATCGACCGAACATGCCTCTGCCCAACCCGAGCGCCTTTCCATGGCATCATGCCCGGAAAGCAGGCCATGCTACTTGGGTAGATCGATCTTCCCATTACCTTCGGGGATCAGTTCAATTATAGGAGGAAAACCCTCACCTTCGAAGTGGTTGGGTTCCCCGGAACCTTCCATGCCATCCTGGAACGTCCATGCTACACGAAGTTTATGGCCGTCCCTAACTATACATACCTCAAGCTAAAAATATCGGGCCCCGACGGGGTCATCACCGTCGGCACCTCCTTCCAGCGCGCCTATGAGTGCGAGGTCGAGTGTTATGGTCACGCCACAGCAATCGTTGCCTCTGGAGAGCTCGCCGCCATCAAGGAGGAGGTCACCAAAGAAGCGCCCGACCCCAAGAGGTCGACCGGGTCCTTTGAGCTAGCGGAAGGCTCTAAGGAAGTCCTCATAGATCTCGACAGCACCAAGGGTAAAACGGTACGCGTTGGTACCACGCTTTCCTCCGAATAGGAAGGCGCGCTCGTTGGCTTCCTCTGCGCTAACAGAGACATCTTCATGTGGAAACCCTCGGATATGCCAGGCATTCTGAGGGAAGTTGCTGAGCATACCTTGAAGCTCCACCAAGGCTCCAAGCCAGTGAAGCAACGCCTGCATTGCTTCGACGAGGAGAAACGTAGGGCCATTGGTGAGGAGACAGCAAAACTTTCGGTGACCGGATTCATCAAGGAAGTATACCACCTGGAGTGGTTAGCCAATCCCGTTCTTGTACGAAAGAAGAGTGGGAAATGGAGGATGTGTATCGACTATATGGGTCTCAACAAAGTGTGCCCAAAGGATCCATTTCCTTTGCCGCACATAGACCAAATAGTTGACTCTACCTCAGGGTACGAAACCCTCTGCTTCCTTGATGCGTACTCTGGGTACCATCAAATCATGATGAAAGAGTCCGACCAGCTCGCGACATCTTTCATCACCCCCATCGGATCATTCTGCTATGTCTCAATGCCATTCGGTCTGAAGAACGCTAGGGCTACATACCAACGTTGTATGCTCAAGTGTTTTGGGGACCTCATCGGGTGGACCGTTGAGGCCTACGTTGATGACATCATGGTCAAGTCCAAGCATGCTGACCACCTCGTTGCCAATCTTGAGCAAACCTTTGCCAAACTCCAAGCAAACGACATCAAACTCAATCCCGAGAAGTGTGTTTTTGGGGTCCCGAGGGGCATGCTGCTCAGCTTCATCGTCTCTGAGCGTGGCATCGAGGCCAACCTAGAGAAAATCTCAGCCATCACAAGGATGGGCTCGATTCAGAACATAAAGGGGGTTTAGTGAGTTACAAGGTGCCTCGCCGCTCTCAGCCGATTCATCTCAAGCCTCAGCGAACGAGGTCTCCCCCTTTATCGACTCTTGAAGAAAGCCGACCGCTTCAAATGGACATCCGAGGCCCAGGAGGCACTTGACACGGTTAAACTGCTTCTGACAATAGCCCTGATCTTGGTTCCTCCAACCGATGGAGAATCCCTTCTGCTATACATAGCGGCCACCACGCAAGTGGTCAGCGCTGCCCTGGTAGTGGAGCGGGAAGAAGAGGGGCATGCCCTCAAGGTGCAGCGCCCTGTGTACTTTGTCAGTGAGGTACTATCCAACTCTAAGACCCGCTACTCCCAAATCCAAAAGCTCCTACACGCCACATCCTCATCACCAAAAGGAAGCTATGCCACTACTTCGAGTCACACCCGGTGACGGTCGTGACGTCATTTCCTGTCAATAGAATATCATCGACAATTCTCCGAGGGGTATCCCACAAAGGTAGATTGATCGATAGAGAGGCGTGTAATCAAGAACAAGAAGGCAATACAGACACACGAGTTAGACAGGTTTAGGCCATCAGTATGATGTAATACCCTACTCATGTGGTCTATTGGTTTGTATTGGCTATCGTATGATATTGCGTGAGTTTGGCGGGGGGTCCCTGCCTGCCTTATATAGTCTGGGGGGCAGGGTTACAAGTAAGTTAGATCTGAGAGATAACCGGAAAGTAATAACATATTACAGGAACCTTGGGATCATATGTATCCAAACAGATCTCATAGTATCTTTAGGATATCTTTCTAGTGTCTTGCGGGAGGCGTCGAGCAGAGTCGTGCCCCGCAAGGCTTCATCTTGTGGGCTGGGCCGCCCCTAGGGGCATAGCCCATCTGTTCTGCCATGGGTATCCAGGGTCATACCCCCCATAGCTAGTCCCCGAACACCTTGTACCCGTTGTGCAACACCGTCTTGAGCTTGTCCGAGCAGGCACGAACAAAGACGAGCTGTCAAAATCATGGTCCGACCACCGTGATGAGTTGCTGAGCAGTTGTGAGCAATTGCCGAGCAGTGTGAACCATCACCGAGCAGCGTGAGCCATTGCCGAGCAGCGTGAACCATCGCCGAGCAGCGTGACCCAAGTATGGCTTTGGGTGTAAGGAGCTCAAGTTTAGAAATGAAAATTTCTTCGTAGTGGACCAAGTGTGCCCACTTAGAGGGCCCTTGACCCAGATCACTTTGGCCCCCTGGCCTTCGGGGCTATGATCTGGGTGGCCCCCTACCCTAGGCGCTTCCGACCACCGACACACATCTCCAAGTATGATGGCGAGACCAACCCAGACCATTCACTGGAGGACTACAGCCTCGCCATGAAGGCTACGGGGTCAGATGACAACTTCGTCGTCCAATACCTTCCTCTACTTCTATCAAGCGCAACTAGAGCTTGGCTCAAGCAGCTCGAGCCCGGCAGCATCCGCTACTAGGGTGATCTTCGTGCGGGATCTTCATCGGCCACTTCTAGGGTACCTACACCCACCTAGGGAACTCCTAGGATCTCCGCAACTACAAGCAGAGTGCCAACGAGACCCTCCAGGAGTACATTCACCGCTTCTCCAAGAAGCACAATGAGCTCTCAACCATCATCGACGCTGACGTGATCAACGCCATCATCTACAGCACGACTGAAAGCTCTAGTTTGGTTTTGGTTAATTGATGAAACCCTAAGTGCTAACCTAGTTTATCAAGATGTTTATGAGATAGGTAGCACTACTCCAAGTGATGAAGTAATGACGAAGATCATGACAATGGTGATAGCATGGTGATGATCAAATGCTTGAACTTGGAAAAGAAGAAAGAGAAAAACAAAAGGCTCAAGGCAAAGGTATAAAATGTAGGAGCCATTTTGTTTTAGTGATCAAGACACTTAGTGAGTGTGATCACATTTAGGATAGATAGCCGTACTATTAAGAGGAGTGTAACTCATATCGAAATGCGGTTATCAAAGTGCCACTAGATGCTCTAACTCATTGTATATGCATTTAGGATCTAGTGGAGTGCTAACACCCTTGAAAATATTTGTGAAAATATGCTAACACATGTGCACAAGGTGTTTTGCGGGGTTGAGATGGATTGGGTCGCTTTTGGAAAAATGAAATGTCTATTTTCTATTACTTGGGATGCAAAATTCTTGGTGGTTGGCACATTTGAGCAAGGGTGAAGAAGTTAGAGTTGAAATGGAGTTGGTCGAAATGATGTTTGGCGACGGTCTCATGACCGGGACTGGAGTCACTCAAATGACCGGATCTTTGAAAAGGCTACATCCGGTCGAGTGTCGGCAACGCATGATGGAAAGGTTGAGCACCGGACGCCTGGTGTGCGTCCGGTCAAGGTGGGACGGACGCGTCCGGTCAAGAAATACGCCTCGGGAGCTTTTTGAAACGACCGGACGCTGGGGCTTCAGCTTCAGCGTCCGGTCGTTTTGACTGAGCGTCCGGTCAACCGTAGCCATTGAAATCGATGAACAGCGTTTGAAGTCTGGTGACGCGTGGCGTCCATCGGCGACCAACGCCGAGGGCAGCGTCCGATCGGTATGACCGAGCGGCGTCCGGTCGGGCGTGTTTTGCTTGATGAAGGGTTACAACGGCTCTATTTGATGGGGGCTCTATTTATAGCCCCATGGCCAGCTCAAGGGCTCTCTTGCACATTTTCATTGACATAGCAACCTTGTGAGCTTAGCCAAAGCCCTCCCACTCATCTCCATCATTGATCCATCATCATTGTGAGATTGAGAGAGAATCCAAGTGCATTGCTTGAGTGATTGCATCTAGTGGCACTTGGTATTCGTGTTCGCTTGCATGGATTTCACTTGTTTCTCTTGGTGGTTGCCACCACCTGAGACGGTTGGAGCAGCGGTGAAGGATTGGCACGAGTTGGTGATTGTTCGTGGCTGCCTTCGATGATTGTGAGGGGAGTTGTACCTTCCCGGTGAGTGCGAAAGGTAACTCTAGTAAATTGCTCGTGTCATTGAGTTACCTCACTTGTGGGTCGGTTCTTGCGGTGTCCTATCGTGTGGACGAGGTTTGTGAAACACCTCTTAGCCGCCGAACCACCAAGTGTTGGTCAACACAACGGGGACTAGCGTGTTGGCAAGCACGTGAACCTCGGGAGAAAAATCGGTTGTCTCTTGTCATTTGCATTCTCCCGGTGATTGGCTATATATTCATCGTGTAATTGGTTCACTCCACGACCCGGCGGTATAATCATCTCACTTACTCATTTACATTTCCGCAAACTAGATATAGCAAGCTCTTTAGTGTAATTAGAATTGAGAGCTTGCCTTGTGCTTTAAACATATCTAGTGGAGCTCTTTAGTGTAGCATTTGTGAGAGCTCTTAGTGAGTAGTGGTCAAGTAGATTGTGTGCCAATAGATCATTGCAACTAGAATTGTTGGATAGGTGGCTTGCAACCCTTGTAGAGCTAGAGCAAGTTTGCATTTCGCTATTTGTCTTACTAATCAAATTGCTCTAGTTGATTTGTAGTTTTTAAATAGGCTATTCACCCCCCCCTCTAGCCATATTAGGACCTTTCAACGACCTTGCTAGGCGCTCATCCACATGCTCGGCCGTGAGACCCCGCGTATGATGTGGGAGCTCTTGGACGTTGCCACCCAGTACGCCACTGGTGAGGAGGCCGTCTAGGCCAACCTTAGTGGGAAAGCAAAGGCCACCGGCCACCTCAATGGTGGTGATGGCACCTACGATCCCACCTCATCCCAGCGATGCCACGATTGGTGGAACAAGGACCAGAAGCGCCGCTTGGAGGAGATGGTCACCGTGGCCAACCGCGCCGCTAGACCTCAGACCCAGGGCGTGCTGCACGCCCAGAACACTTCGAGAAGGTGCTCGAGTCCCCATGCCCATTCCATGGGGGGCAGCCGAAACATCTTCTCAAGGACTGCGCTATCATGAAGGGCTACATCCATAGCACCCTTGACCAACAAGGCAAGGCCCAGAAGCCTACCCTGAAGGCCAACGACTTGGTGGATGGTGCCCAAGAGGAAGACAAGGAGTTCCCCGAGGCCGAGCACTGCCTCATGATCTTTCGGGGGCTCCCAAGCGTATGAATCCCGCCGGCAGCGCCGCATCATCGAGCAGGAGGTGAACGCCATCCACACCCTTGCTGCCATGACATGGCTCCGGTGGTCCTAGACGGCCATCACCTTCGACCAAGAAGACCATCTCGATCGTGTCCCCCATCTAGGGCGCTACCCGCTCATGGTCAACCCGATCGTGGGCACCAAGTGCCTCACCAAGGTGCTGATGAATGGGGGCAGTGGCCTAAGCATACTCTATGCTAGCACCCTCGACAAGATGGGCATCCCTTAGAGCAGCCTGTGCGCCAGCAAGGCACCATTCTATGGGATTGTGCTAGGGAAGGAAGCCGTGCCCCTCGGGCGCATCTGGCTCAACGTCACCTTTAGCCAGCTAGACAACTTCCACAAGGAGCCCCTCACCTTTGAGGTCATCGACTCCCCTGGTGTCTACCACGCCCTCCTCGGTTGATCATGCTATGCTAAGTCCATGGCCGTCCCCAACTACACCTTCCTTAAGCTTAGGATGCCTTGCCTGAAGGGGGTCATCACTGTCGTGGGTAGCTTCGAGCAAGCCTACTACTGTGAGCAAGACTGCATCGCCCAAGCGGTCGCGCTCATTGCCCCCTATGCTCCCAGTGGCCCTAGCCGCGACGCAGGAAGGGCGCCGATAGAGGAAGCAGCCAAGACGGTGATGGTGCTTGACCGACCGAGCATTGGCAAGGCAGTCAAGACCTCTGGTAGCAGCAGTGGCTCGGCTGGCCCCTACATCCAAGTAGTTGGCCCTCAGAAGGGGCTGACCTGATCGAGGTGAGTTTTGACCTTTCCCCATGAGGGAAGGCCATCGCCGAGCCATCCGCCCAGAAGTGATGCCTCCTGAGCCACGGCCCACCTATCGACCTCCTTTGTCTCCCTACCTCTCCAACAATAAAAACCAAGATAAGTCCCATCCTCCCAACCCTCTTACTTCGTTTATCTCTATTTGCACTATTGGTTGTCTTCCTTGACCCGAGCCATCCCGGCGATGGCTCGGCCGCACCAGAGGATCGACTGAGCTAACCACTTGCTGACCTTTTCTAAAGGAGGACCGCTGTAGAATGCCCCCAAGCGAGGCGAGGATAGGACAGACGGAGCAGGAGGAGTAGGCAAAAGATTGGCAAGGTGTTAACGGAGCGGCCCCGGCCATCGCGTTACTAGCTATGTCATCTTTTCCCTCTCTTGTGTCCATTCTATTTTTTCTTTGAAGTTATCTACCTATCGCCCGATCCTTCATCGGATCGTTCCACCCCACCGCATGCCGGTCCAGGGGCCCCCCAGAAGGGGCATTGCCGAGGGTTTAAGGCATGCCCACCAGGCTTCAAGGTTGCCTAAAGCAACTAAAAGTGCAAGGGACATTCGGGAGGTGAGCCCACGTAGCTGTAGTTGGGGCGCTGAGACACGCCTCGACCGTTGTGACCAACAATGTCCGAGTATTGGCCTCGAGCCGCTCGGGGTGACCCAACGAAGTGGAATGTGCTTTATCCCCATAGCCCTGTGCTTGTGGATGCATTTTTGAACTTGGGGGCTGGAACATGGGGCTAAAATGTTTGTGATCCATAGGGGCAGTAGAGTGGCAAGGGATAATCGTAGATCTGGTTCGATGCGAGGATGAAGCGAGAGGTCAACGCGAGTCCTCTTTCCCTTTGCACCCTTGATCATGGACAAACGGGTTTCCCATTTCCTCTTAAGCTCACACGTAGGTGCTTGGCCTTGCCTAGGAGCTGGTCCGTTGGGTCGGCCGGGGCAACCTAAACAAGAGGTTGAAACATGGATCGCCGGCTTGTCGTGGCATTGGGAACGGTTGCGAGACTCTCAGAAAAGGGTCGCTAGGACGGTGACAAGCAGTGCTACGTCGTGGAACACATGGATGCACCTTCACGTGTGGCCTCTGTGAGTGAATCGTGTTCGGCTGCTTGCGCAGGTCAGATTGGGTCACCTTAGGAACTCGGGTAGCTTTAAGGTGAGGCATGTGGGCACACTTTTTTGTGGCTCATTCCATAGATTGGTCATGTTATTCTGGTCTTAGGGTGAGACTGCATGTGCACGTGGATGTGTTTGGGTAGAGCGGCCAAAATCAGAGATAACGTCACTGACTGAAGTACCGGGAGCCATTGATGAGCGAGTCACCATAGCCCAGGGCGGGTCGAGCACCCGAGCGTCGGCTCATGGCGGAGTTGTTGCTCGAGGCACAGTGAGGCCCGAGCGCTTACTTGCGTCAGAGTTGTTGTAGTCCTTGGGCCGTGAGCTGATGGAGACACTTCTTCGCCGCTTGAGGCGGTCGTAGCTAGCGTGGATCGGCCTCTTGGGCTGCCTTGGGCTGATCCTTGCAAACTCGATGCCCTCAAGGAGCATGCGTGCCCCCAAGGGTGGATTCTTTGCTCCCAACATGCAGTGGCTCTGGCGCTTGAGTCTTCTTGGTGCGACAGCATCGCTATCGCCGTGCCTCCACTTCTCGGTGTAGTTGCCGCTTTTGATGAAGAACTATCAGGGTGTGTCATTGCGGGAGCTAGCCCTGAGCGCAACTCTGTTTGATCCGCTCGTTGCAGCGTGCGGTACGCTCAGGGAGCCCACTTCCTCGGATGCACATGTGTCCGAGGGATGGCTGATAGTTCACAAAAGTGTGTCGCGCAGCTTGCTCATTGTGCAGGGTCAGACCCTGGTTCCGAGTTTGATCTTGCGCGCTGTTGTGTCATCTAGTGGCTAGATTACCAATGATGATGTTGCATTGTGGCTGGTAGCCTCGTCGTTCGTGCATGCCCTGAGTCATTCGCTCTGCTGTCGAGGGTGCTATCCGGGGCGCATTTCTATTGTTAGGTTTAGTTTTGCCATGCGGTTAGCCTATTCTGGGTAAGAGCTGGTGATGGGCATTGCCCCATCGGCTCAGGCGATCTTGTGGTTCCCTACGGGGATGTGGCCACCGCAGGACATTCCCTGGGCGAGGTCGCCATGAGCCATGGCCATCTTGCTTCCTAGGTGGAAGGCTCGGCCGTGGCCACTAGGCCCCCTAGGTAGGTGAACTCTAGGATGCAGCCCTCGTAGGCAGTTCTAAGAGTGCACCCGATGTAGGCCGTGGGACCCAAATTCCCAAGGTGGAGGTCTAGGTCATGGCTGAGGGCGGACGCGGGTGCTGGCCCTTTGGTGTGGTTAACCGTATGGTTGCCTAGAAGGATGTGGTCGGTCGAGGCCATTCCCCGGGCGAGTTCATTGGGCCATGGTCCTTTGGTTTCTTGGATGGGAAGCTTGGCCATGGCTTGTGATGAGCGAGCGTACTGGCCCCTCTGGGTAGATGAACTCCGGGATGCAGCCCTCGAGGGTAGTTCTAGGAGTGTGTCCACCGCGGGCCACGGAACTCAGATTTCCCAGGTGGAGGTCTAGACTGTGGCTGATGGCGGACGTGGGCGCTAGCCCGTTGGCGCCGATGAACCCGTAGTTTTCATGATGGATGTGACCATCATGGTCCATTCCACTAGTGAGTCCACCAACGGTGCGAGGAGCCATAGCTTCCTTCCTCAATCAAACAAGAGTGTGCGACTGTCCCCTACTTGGCATGCCAACTGTCGGTGTTTCATAAACCAAACTAGTAAATTTATACAATTGCCGTGCTACTCTAGGAAGACGATGGTAGCATCCAATTGACACAAGGATTTATACTGGTTCAGGCCAGAGCCCTATGTCTAGTCTCAGAGATGATCGAGTGTGTGTTCCTCACTTGAATGCTCTAAAGTTCTTACAATGGGGGGTGCAAGAATGGTGAAAGAGGTGGTAGAACCTATGCTAGATGAGGGGCAGCCAGAAGGGAAGCTCCAGGAGCCCAACTGCTATGGTGAATGGATGGAATGGTAAAGGATGGAGAATGAGACTGTGTACTGAGATGAGTGCCCTAGCTGCCCTTATATAGAGTTCATGGCCAGGGCTTGATACAAAGAGGAGGTTCCCCCGACCGAAGGGTCATGAGCCTGAGGGAGGTCCTACCAAACTTGGCTTGCAAGCTACGCCATCTTTTGGTGTTCGTCCGAGCGTGGCTAGCGTCATGGTCTTGTGGCCACGTTGCGATAGAGCATGATGTGGTGATACTGTGCCAGCCATAGTGGGCACTGTAGGCATGTTGGTGGTTCAGTTAGCCGTCCTGTGCAACGTGGTATCCATCGTGGTCTTCATCATCACCTCCTTGTTTCCCGGCGCATCATGCAGGAGTTAGTAGCCGCCGGGTCGTCGATTGTTTGGTTGCTTTGTAGGGTCGAGGGCCTCAACCCTGATTGTTGGGGTTAGGGCACTCCGCTAGTCTGGTAGGTCTCTAGGTTGAGACCCTTGTCATGGATCCCATCCCATAGTGGGTGGGGTCGTGCACGTGTCCTGTCGGTCCGTATTTGGACCGTGGGTTTCATACCCATCGCCACTGATGTGCGGTGTTGTCTCGTCGGTGCAACGTGGCATAGGGATGGCGTCTGATTGGACTGAGGTGACTGCTATCCCCTCGGTCCTTATGAGGTTAGTGTGTCATGCCTGCTATTGTCAGAGTAGACATACTAAGCCGCGCTCGATCTCTTCTGGTGTTTGTCCGGGCATGGCTATCGTCATGGTCTTGTGGGCACGCTACGGTAGAGCGTGACATGGTGCTATTGTGCCAGCCATAATGGGCACTGTAGACATGTTGGTGGTTCGTCAGCGTCCTATGCAACGTGGTATCCGTCGTGGTATTGGTTGTCACCTCCTGGTTTCCCAGGGCATCGTGCGGGAGTTGGTAGCCGCCTTGGGTCGTCGAATGTCTGGTTGCTTTGTAGGGCCAAAGGCCTCGACCCCGATTGTTGGGGTCGGGGCACTCCACTTGTCAAGTTGGATGGTGGGTTTCATTCCTGTAGCTAGCAGGTGGTGATAGCCTTGTCTAGCCTTCATAGTCCACCACGTGTGTAAGACAAGTTCTTAAAAGGTGGGGCCTCAATACAACATGGTAGCCGCTTCAGATAGGGTTTTATTCCCTATTGTCTTGCCTATCGCCTCTTGTATGCGGGTGGGTGACTAACCCTTTATAACTACTATCTTTACCAGATATCATTGCTATCTAGATCCTCTCTACCCAAGTTCCATATGGTCTTTTATATCATCATAAGATGATCTTGAGTCTTAGTTAGTTCACTTCGCATTCCCCATGGAAATACGATACCTGGAATACTCCTAGTGAAGGCTACATTGACTACCGTATGCTTGTGGTATATCCGTTTGCCACTTCTGGTGTCAACTACGACCAAGGGCCAAAGGTGGCACCTTTAGCCACAGTGGGCGGATACGGCGGCAGCGGGTTCATGGCGGCGACGGTGAGCTCGCGACAGCGCCCAACAGGGCGTTTCTCGCCTAGGCATAGCCTCGGGTAGGTCCTAGGGACTTCTCATGGTCAGGCTCCAAGGTAAGGCCTTGTGGCTCACTAGGGTTGGCTTCGGTGACGGTGGGTACGATGGACACAGCGGTGCTATGGCTACGCACGACGGGGGCCAAAAGGGCTCCCTTTCCTACGATTGAAGTCGTGGATAGGTCCTAGAGGGTGGCGTCGGTGACCAAAACACACAATGGAGTCTACTCATCACTCAGGCACATGGCGGTGCTCCAGTGAAGCCATGGCTAAAATGGCGAGGGGGCTCGGGTAGGCTAGGGCCTCAACTGAACACATAGCAGGGTTTGTAGGGTCATAGCGGACAGCATCGGCCCCTCCTCGCTCCGCGAGGTAGCCAGGATCGGGCAGAACACCTCCAGCATGGTGGTGGCAAGGCGCACGGCCTCGCCAGCGAGGCTATGGCTACAGCGAATCCAAGGGCTACCACAATAAAAAGGTGGGAGCTTTGCACGTTCTACGACAAAGCAAAGCTCATCGAGGGGTCACTGGTGACTCTATCGGCCGGTCTGTGCAGAATGGACCTCGCTAAGGCTATGCTCATGGCCATGGCTAGCATGCTCTAGTGTGGTGCTGTGCACTGGTGTTCCTGAGGCTCTACAACTCGGTAGCGCCATGTGGTGGCTCGTGTGCGTGTGCGTGTGTGCGTGTGATGGCTAAAGGCTCGACTTTTGGCCCTCCCAAGTGGGGAGAACGTGACAGCGGCCGTGGCGTGACCACAACAGTGAGGACAGAGCAAAGTGGGGGACTTAGTGTGGTGGTAGGGAAGAAAGGCTAGCGGGGCAGTGGCGAGGCGAGATCATGATGGGTCAGCGCTGTGTAGGGAGAGCCGCAATGTCGACGTAGTCGTTCAGGGCAGTGTCCTCTGCTCTAGCAACCTTGACAGGGCTCTGGTGATAGTGGGGCTCCTCCTCCTCCCTTCTCCTTCCTTCTCCTTCCATCTCGGCTCGAGTGTGGGTGGTCTAGGTGGCCACTAGTGGCAACGGGGGTGCAAAATGAGCTCTAGGGTTTCAGGGCTTGACTTTTATTGGCAAGCACGGCCATGGCGGGCGATGGGGAACATGGTAAGGACACATGTAGGGTGATCCTGGGCTCCAAGCTAGGGTTTTGGGGCTCAGCGAGGTTAAAGGTCCTAAATGGCTAGAGGGGGCGTGAATAGCCTATAAAAGTTCTCTACAAATTCACTAGAGCAAGTGGTTAGTACACTAAATGGCGTAATGCAATTTTTCTCTAGCTCTACAAGGGTTGCAAGCCACCTATACCAACAATTCTAATTGTTATGATCTCTAATCACACACAAGGCTAAGTCACTACTCTCTAAGTTAGTGAGCTCTCAAAGACTAACTAAAGAGCCTCACTAACCAAACTAACAAGCTCTCAAAGACTAACTACACTAAAGAGTTTGACTAGGCAAGAATGTAACCAATGTAAATACAAGAGAGTGTGTTGGAAGATTATACCACCATGGCAAGAGAGATGAACCAATCACAATGAATATCCAATCAATCACTGGGAGAAATCCAATGCACAAGAGACAATCAATTTTTCTCCCAAGGTTCATGTAACACCCCGGGTGTTAGCCACTTGCTAGGCAGTGGGTTTGAGCTCAAACATGACAGATCAAGAGGTAATCAAGAGCTTTAGTTCCTTATCTCTGAAATGGTGATGAAGGTGTTGAGGTCAAATATATGAAAATGAGCCCAACTTAAATTTGGACAACATACCATTGCTTACATGTTGACCCTTTTCAAATGTATGCTTGAGTAGTTTTAAACATGGCTCTTTCATGAGCATCACCTTAACATCTATCTATCTCCATCATTGGAAAAGTTTCATGAAGTTTGGAGCCAAGAAGTCACATGAAATGATAAGTTATAATCTTTCTTGAATTGCTTCACCCGGTGAATGGGAACATGGGATGTCTACAAAACCTTGATACCTTGCCCAAATGACTCTAATTGGACTCTACAACAAAAGCTATGAAGGGTTCATATTGAGCAAATGCCCAGAAAATGCTTCAAGGGATCAAAAAGGATGATTTAAGCATATTTAAGATGCTATTTTGACCAAAGTAGAACTATAAGTTCTGTACTTATTTTGGTGTTTGATCCTAAATGAAAGTTGTAGTTTGGCCTCTGGGGAACAAACTTTGTTTAAAGGTCAAGAGCTAGTTTGGCCCCTAAATTAGTCAAACTGAGGCCTCAAACCAGAACCTAGTGCTGTTTTCAGGGTCCAAGAATCGACTAAGTCTGGAATTTCAGTGGCAATGATGATTGGCATACCGCGTTCTCGAAAATTTGTTAAGAAACTTGAGTTGAGCCAAAAATAAGAGTTGGAGATAATTCCATGAAGAAGGTATAGGAAGAAGTTGGATTAAATTTGACCATGTTTTGACCAAGTAATTCCAGCTCAAACAGAGCAAAGCTTAACCATTGTTAAGTCATTGACACTATCAACTTGGGGCTTAATTAGCCGCTAATAGAGAGCTCTAATTGCTAGGCACCCTTAATGAGTTTTGTAGATCATCATGTGGGCAGCAATTTTGCTAGAGGCGCCCAGGTCTGAATCCACACGGAATATGCCAAAATAAGAGCTCGAACGTGTCCACAACCGAGCCCACCAGGTGTTAGACGTAATGCCCATGCGTCCTCCATGCGCCGGCCGCGCCCCCACCATTGATACCACGCGCCCCTGCTCCTCCAGAGCGGATGCCGAGCTCCTCCATGCCTCTATGCCCTTGCTTTCTCCTCACAGCGCTCTTGCTCACCCTCCTTGGCCCTCTCCCTTGCTCTACTTAGCGCCGAAGCACGCGGATGCCATGGACGTCGGAGCAGAGCTCCAAGCCACCCACGTGTCCCTCACCTCCACGCCACCTTGTGTCCAACCAAGAGCAGCCCCACATACACTGCCTTCTCCTAGCCCCTCCAGCGCGCATCGCACATCCCTCCGCTGCTGCCCCTCGCCGTGCCGCTCCTGCACGTGCTGCCCTGCAGCCCTGGCCGCCACCTGTTGGCTTGGCCAGCAGGCCATGGGCTATAGCTGGCCGAGCCATGGGCCAGGTGTGACCACATCCTAGCCTCGCTGGCCCTTCCTCGCCACCATCTCTGACCACCTCTCACTAAGGTCGGCCGACCCCGAGCTAGTCCTCGCCGGTCGTTGGGCCGCTGCTGCCGTGGTCGAGCCACCTCCGTCCACCACGGGGCAAGCCTGTGAGTGCCTGCTAGTGCGCACAGGCCCCCTAGCACTCTGCCGCCGCCGCTCTTCGTCGAAGGTCGACCACCTCGCTGGAAAATCGACCCACCGGCGGCCTCCTCTGCTCTGCCCAACGAGGAGAAGAAGAGATGACTCATGTAAATAGTCCAAGGGGTTTTCTGCAGAAGTCATGACTCATGTGAATAGTTCCTAGAAGGACCGTTCCGCTAGAATCGGTATTTGAGGAAAGTTCAGGGTCTCCGATGCAAATGTGTTTCTCCTTTATTGCTATTACTTTAGCTAAAACTTTGGAAAATCATAATAAATCATAGAAAAATCGTAAAATAGCAAATAAAGACTTTTTGGAATCCCTGAGAGTAGATCTATGCAGTAGAGTCATAATATCATATGTTTTAGTAGAAAGTTTTTACTGCACATATTTATCTTTGTAAATTATGGTTTTCTAGGAATAAATTCATACCTAAAGTTGAGGTGTTCCAAATGATGTGAATTTTTTATGGTAGGCTACTTGTGGGGGGTACGACCTAGATACTCACGGCAGACTACATGGGCTGCGCCGCCAGGGGTGGTCCAGCCCACAAGATGAAGACTTACGGTGCACGGTACTGCTCAGCATGTACCGCAAGATATCAAGAGCGATATCCTAAAGATGCTACGAGATCTATTAGGATATGCTCGATCCCGTGATTCATGTAAAATGTTATTACTTACCGGTTGTCTCCTAGATCTAACCGACTTGTAACCCTACCCCTGGCTATATAAGGAGGGTAGGGGACACCCTCAAAACACACGCAATATCATACGGTAGCCAATACAAAACAACAAACCACAGGAGTAGGGTATTACGTCGTGTAGATGGCCTGAACCTATCTAACTCTTGTGTCTCTATTGCCTTCTTGTTCTTTATTATGTGCACCTCTCTGATCAATCTATCTTCGTGGGATACCCCTTGGAGGACTGCCGACGATATTCTATTGACAGTTGGCGTGCCAGGTAGGGGTGTGCGTGCTGTTTCCATGATGAACAAGATGGTACACTTTTTAGGCTCTTCATCCTCTCCAAAGCCTGGTTAGATCTTTATGGTCGGATCGATCACCTGGGTCATCAATGCTGACGGAGACGGAGAGATCATCAAGCCGGTGCAGATCGATTCTACGCCGACCACACCAACGCCTGCAACAGTAGATCCGATCTCGGAACCGCTTCTGAGGTTGTCTTCACCAACAACTCGCCTCCTGCTGCCTCGCTACTCGAGGAAGCAGGTCAACAATGATGGTATGATCGCATCTATCGATCAGGTCGGCTAGAAGCTTGCCGACTGCCTCTCCCTCACGGAATCTGCTCTAACTGCTCTGGTTCAGCGCCGACCACTTTCTGGTTCCGATCTATCAGAAGTCGATCAGCAAACTCCAGGGGATACGGCCACTATAACACCCTAGGTGTTTGTCACTAGTTAAGCAATGGGTTTGAGCTCAAACATGACATGTTAAGTGGTGATGAAGGTGTCAAGATCAAATCTACAAGAGTGAGCTCCAACTTAAACTTGGACAACGCACCTTGCTTACATATGGATCCTTGTTAAGATTATGCAAGAGTAAGGTTAAACATGCTCATTCCATGTATATTACATCAACATGCATCCATCTAGACCAGTGGAAAAGTTTCATGAAGTTTGAAATCAAGAAGTCACATGAAATGATAATTTATAATCTTTCTTGGATTGCTTTATTAAGTGAATGGAATTTTAGGTCGTCAACTAGACCTTGCTACCATCTCTTACAGGGATAGTTAAGATGGTAGACAAGTGACCCTACTTAACTATCCCTGTAATGATGCCGGTCATCTAGTGAGCAACTCATGTCATCCCTGTTGGATCAAAAGGTGCACCACACTTAAAGTTGGACAAGTTATCAGTTGGATGCTAAATGAATTAGGATATTATGTCCTATGATAGGTCACCTAGTGCTTATGAGCTTTCTATCTTAGCCCTGATCTTTAGGTGCAAGATGATCAACCGACCTTCTTTGGTGTGACCCCTTTTTGCTGACTTCAATGGAGACCATCTATTTATGCTTCGACCATAATTCTTATTGTCAAGAGTGAAGATTTGGAACCTCTTTGGTGTTTAGAGATAACTGATTAGTTACCAGTAGGAAGATCAATCTCTAGCTAGGTAACGATTCTTTGGTAGCTTCGAAGGTTATGTCTCACCGAACAATGTTAGACGAAGAAACAGCAAAGCCAATCAGTGATACCAGTACAACTTTCTTCTCCAAGCCCTGTGTCGTCAAGTCAAGCCCACCTTGGACAACCGCATGGGTAGTGCAAGATACTATATCAGCTAAGTAAAGAGCTAGAGAAAGCATGTCCCTAGTCTCGGTCAGCATCATTATGTATATGGTGCTATCAAAGGATTTGTTCAGGACTCTATTGGAGGGAGTATAGAAGGATAATCAGAGATGTTCCCTTATCTTTGTAGGATTGTCACTCCACGTGAAGTATTCATTGTGCCCTGCAAGAACATCCCACCAGTTCAATGCTTATGTATCGTCGAGCTGGTGCTTACATCAATGGTTGAAGTTGTTCCCTAGGAAGCATATGAGGAAAACCCTAGCCTCCATCCTCAGCGAGAAAGCTACCGCTGTCATAAAGAGAATTAGAAAGTGCAGAAAACACTCCACAACATGTGAAGCAAAGAAAAAGAAGAGCGGGAAGTCTGTCAAGGTTTTGTGGCACTCCACTAGTTATCTTAAGCCAGTGATTGGTGGCTCCAATAGGGATGAATTCACACCAAACTTGGTAATCTCATTCCTCGCTTAAGTTACTTTGGTGTCTTAAGTTGGTTTGAGGATTGGTTGAGTAAAGCATCGGATTTGAGAGATGTTTTGATAGTTCGGTCCCAAAGTTTTAGAACAAAGCAGTTTTGGTAGATGATTTGTTTGGATAGTCAAATGGTGTCCGTTTGAGCTGAATTTTGGTCAATAGTTAAAGGACTCTTGGATCTAAATGCCTACCAAAATTTGTGCACAATGGAGCAGTAGTTTGTAGAATATGAACTGATTACCGAGGGGAATAGAATCTATAATTTTCTTGTTTGACTACTATCATTCTTCGTATTGGATGATTGTGTTTGTAGTTCAGGTTATGTTGGCAATGTGATGACTATTAATACTTTAGATGCTCTGAAGAAGACTCCTGGCACCCCTTTTTGCCTCACTTTTGCCCTCTTATATCAACAAAGCTGGAGCAGTCAAGGTGTTCTACAAGTCAATTTGTGCCTTTGCGAGTCGAGAACAATTTGAAAATGTCAAACAACAGATTTTAGATTTTGCTTATGAGTTGTTGATTGACAGTACAAAGGAAGCCTCATGTCAAAAGTAGTCCAACCAGGTTAATTTTGTGGTAGTACAAGTCAACCCAACTTACTGCGCCCCTGCACCCTGAAAGCAAATTGTGCTCAACCTACTTAGTAGTGTACTGTTTTTCCAGTCGGTGTATACTTGCAACTTTCGTTGACCTTCAGACCTCACTGTCATCCTTCTTCAGCAATGTTTTCCAAGGCGGACTTATCCTTTGGTACCTTCCATGTGTTTTTACCCATGAGGTTGCCTCAGATTCAACCCAGATAACTGTTGCCGCTTGGATACAAGGATTCCCCCAAATAATGATCGTTGAAAATGCTGAGTCAATAGAATCAGCTATCACATTCACCGCTCACTCAACGGACTCAGATAATATAGTGTTATCACTAGAGAAAGAGAACTGCACACATGGAATATTATGTAGTTTTCCATCGAGTGGCATCTGATTAATTGAACAATTACGACCGGCACGGACATTGTCTGTTGGTTGCTCGGTTTCTCACAGCCACAAAGGATGTTTACCCTGTCTGTGATCTCACCCCTTATGAAAGGTTGTACTCAAGCTACTTTGGTAGAGAACTGCTTTTCAAACTTTGTGAACGAACATGGAACCATTGTAATGAGTAGCTTTCTGAAGCTTGCAGCCTAATGGAAAGTTCACATGGTCCATGCTATATTCACTAGGGAAAATGATATTATGGGTAATTAGTTTATACTCCGTAGTACTCCTGGATCCCGAGAACGAAGTGCTGTGCTGTCTTGGATTCCTCCCAAAGTAATAATGCTTCATGGAAGCCAATGAAGGAAACTTTTTAGACAAAACTTGCTATGAAGGGCAAGTATCAGAAAATGTCTTGACCAAATTAGTCTCTCTGATACTCCAAAGTTAAGTAGCCTAAGGCTATCACTGATGTTGGAAAACGGATGACATGCTTCTCTTCCCTTCAAAGTCTTTCGCACCGAATCTCGGGGCGAGATTCCCATAAGGGGGGAGGGCTGTAACACCCTAGGTGTTTGTCACAAGTTAAGCAATGGGTTTGAGCTCAAACATGACATGTTAAGTGGTGATGAAGGTGTCAAGATCAAATCTACAAGAGTGAGCTCCAACTTAAACATGGACAATGCACCTTGTTTACATATGGATCCTTGTTAAGATTATGCAAGAGCAAGGTTAAACATGCTCATTCCATGTACATTACATCAACATGCATCCATCTAGACCAGTGGAAAAGTTTCATAAAGTTTGGAATCAAGAAGTCACATGAAATGATAAGTTATAATCTTTCTTAGATTGCTTTATTAAGTGAATGGAATTTTAGGTCATCAACTAGACCTTGCTACCTTGCCCAAACGACTCTAATTGAACTCTGCAACAAAAGTCATGAAGGGTTCGTGTTGAGCACATGTCAAGAAAAGGAATCAATTGGTCGAAAACCCTAATTCTAGGGTTAACGAGATGCTGCTGTGACCAAGATGAAGAATTGGTTTATGTACTAGATATGAAGTCTGACCTTTAATAAAAGTTTAAGTTTGAGTGGAGTAGAACAAACTTTGTTTTTGGACCAAGAGCTAGATCAGCTTGTAGGCAAGTCAAACTGAGGCTCAAACTTTGAATCAGCAGCTGTTTTCACTACATGAAATTATTCTAAGTCTGAGATTAGTGGCAAGAATAGTTGACATCCCGCGTTCTCCAAACTTTTCTAAGCAACTTGTCTTGATCCAAAAATAGAAGTTGGAGCTAATTCATTAGAGAGGAGCATACAAAAAGCTGGATTGGGTTTGACTGAGTTTTGACCTCCGAAAGCGAGTTTTCATGACCGTTATCAATGTGTTGGCGCTATCATCTTGGAGATTAATTACCCACTGATATGTTGCTCAAATGACCTGAGTGCCTTAATGAAAAATGTAGAGCAGGCCGTGGTGAACAAACTTCATTTTTGGCCCAATGTCTGATTCGGCCCGGAAGCGGCCCAAATCGGCTCCCCACCATGTCCACTCCGGCGCCCGCCACTTGCTCGATCGAATGCCGACATGGTCGCCGTGCATGGATGCCATGCCCCCCTCCTCTACCATGTGGCCTGCCTCCACTACCGTACCCCTGCCTCGCTGCGTCCTTGTATGGCTCTGCTCCACGTCCCTGCGCCCTCTAGAAGCGACACCGGGCCTCCCTTGCTCTTCCTCCCTCGCTCTCTGGCGTCGCGCGTGCGTGCCAGAGCGCGGCCACCATGGATGCTGCCACTAAGCTCACTGCTGCCCCTCAGTCTCTCCATGCCAGCTCCATGCTCATTGCCATCCACCGCCACTATCGCGTTGCCTCACCACTACCACTACCGGTCGTGCGCGGGCAGAGTTCATCGCTGTCGTGGCTAGGCCATCCTGGCCCATCTCAGGCCAAGCCAGATAGCCCCGTGGGTGCGCTCTGGTCCCTTGGTGCTCCGCCACCCCTCCTTCACCGCCGATGAGCACCACGGCGGCCGAAGACGTGAGCGTCGGTGAGCTGCTCTGTTAAAGCCAGGTGAAGAAGAAGGGGGACCACGCGCGTGAATATGATGTTTTCCAGGGGGTTAAGTGAAGGACATGTGACTCATTTGAATAGTGCTAAAAAGGACCGGTCCGCTAGCGTTTAATTTGTGTTTTCTGTAGGGACCCCGATGCAAGATTTACATGTCTTTTCTTTGATTTTTGCAGATTTGAGTGATCAATTTGAAAATTCATAGTAATTAGTAGAAAAATCGTAAAATAGTAAATGAGGATTTTTTGGAATCCTTGTGAAATTATCTATGCAGTAGATCTATAATATGGCATGTTTTAGTTTAAATATTTTGTTGTAAAAATAGATTCATGCAGTTAGGTTTTTAATACTAGTTGTGTCTTGTCTTTTTCATAACTGCAGTTGTGGTGCTCAAATAAATGTGAAATTTTTATGGAGTTCAACTCAGGTGATGGTTTATGTCTGGTAAAAAATTTTAGGAGTTTAGGCTTGATGGTTTAAGAGTTATAAAAATAACAAATGCCCTATGTTGCTTTGCTCCTATTCTAAGTAGGCCTGCATGTTTGAATTAATTGGCTCAATTAAGTTATGAATCATGACTTGATGGCAATACATGAGTTGTAGTACTTTTCTTAAGCTTTTCAAAAAGCTAAATAGCATAATTTTTGGTTAAGTAAATTTTTAGTTATAGTTGCTTACATTTCTATGGTTGTTTCTGCCTAAACCCAGATAGGGTTGCCTTGTTGGTACTGTGGGGCCTTTTTAATATTAGAATTAGCTTTAGGTGTTTATAACAAAGTTTTTTAGAATTTTCTAAGCTTTCTAAAAAGTCTAGAACCACATTTATTGGACATGTGGAACTCTAGTTGTAAGTGCTTAAAGTTGCATGTCAGATTTTGTCCATGTTTTGGACAGAGATGCATTCATTGGATTAATTGACCTTGTTAACTGTAGAATCATCTTATTATGAGAATAAGAAAGTTGTAGGTAACTTCATAAGATTTTCAAAAAGTTATGATTCATGATTGTTGGAGGTCTAGAACTCCAGCTATGCTTCTCTGAAGTTCCTATCAGTTTTCTGTACCACTGCTGTTTGGGCTGCATGTGCAGTTTTGCTTGTGCAATTATTTTCGTAGTGTAAATTATGTTTTCTATGGTTGTAGTAAATACTAAAGTTGTAGATAATTTCATAATCTAGCTTGTGTTAAATTTTCATGACCATGGTCCAGATAATTTAGGATCTATAGATTTTACAAGTTCATTGTCAGGTTTTGCATGCTCTCTGTATAGATCTGAATGATTATGTTGTTTGACTTAGCTAAGCTTTGAATCATGTCTTGGAGATAATATAAGAAGTGTAGTGATTTTCATGATCTTTCCAAATTGTTAAAGATCACACATTTTGGTGGTCTAAATCTCTAGTTATAAGCTTGTGAAGTTGCATGGTAGAATTTGTCCAAGCCTGGACAGAGGTGCTCCATCGTGCTTGATTGACCTTGTTAATTATGGAATCACCTTGTGATGATAATTAACATGTTTTAGATAATTTAATAATATTTCTAGAAAGTTAAGATTCATGCTTGTTTGATGTCCATAACTCCAGTTATGCATTATTGAAATTACTACAACTTTTATGTCCTAGTTCTATGCAGATCTAAAACATTGGCATGTTTGACCTGGTTAGCTTTGGAATAAGCTTTTGGTGATAATAACAATGTGGTAGGCAATTTCATTATCTTTCCATAAAGTCTAGGGTCATCCTTGTTGGATGCTTATGACTCTAGTTATGGTTAAAGAAAGTGACTGTTGTGCTGTTGTCCAGATTTCTATACATGGGCTAGGTGATTGTTTTAGCTTGCTCTAGTTGTGACTAAACATGTTGGTTAGTTCTTGATCGATGCATGTGTGCTATATCTAAACATAAGTTGACTTGTGTGTCATGCCTAATATGCTTACTATCCCTCTATAATAGGTTGGGTGATGTTTAGTTAAATAACTCTAGGTGCATATGTCTTGTATGATCTTAGGTTGCCTTGAATGCTATTATGTGATGCATCTCATATTATCATTCCGCATACTGGTGCAGTTGCATCTTGCATCTCATCTAGGTACGCTAGATGAACCACGCGAAGGTCGGGATGTTGGAGCCAAACCCGAAGACAATGTATGGTGGACCTATCCCGAAGGTGGAAGGACTGGACAAGTTCTAGGACAGGAGATGCTCACCAAGCGAGTGTCGTCTAACAAACACTAACCTAGTGTTGGATCCTAGGCGAGCCCCAGAGCATTCTAAGCCTTCTATGTTTTTATAAATATCACTTGAGTTCTTTATGTTTGATGCATTAGGTTGTAAGAATTGATTGGAACCACTTGATGCATAGAACTACCTTGTCCAGAAATATACCTTGAACCCTATGTAGGTCTAGGATCGAATGTATGCTTAGCAATGCTTAGACCGATAGAAGTCAGGTGATTTCCTATCACCTGCGAGATATAGGTGGATACCAAAGTATGATTGGCTATATTACTATCATGGAAATAACCATGTGTTAATAATGAATGGAGACCGGACGGGATGTCGATAGAGAAGCAACAAGGCATGGAGGCCTTGGGTGTGGATCTATCCCCGTCTGTGTTGGTTAAGGACCGTACCATTGTTGGCACTTCTAACAAGATTGAACGCATGCCTATCACTTAACTAGCTGGACAACTCGTTTCGACCGCAAAGCCGAGTAGCTCAACTCAGGCGGGGCCCCGCTCTATAAGAGTGCGCACTCTGGATGGAAGTAAGGATGTTGGGGGAGTGAATCAATAGACCGTGGGCAAGCATGACCTAAGCAATCTGGTCCAGGACCGTGGGCAGGCATGGCTTGAGTGACCTGGCTACCGTCAGTCCCTGATTGTGCGGCACTGGGCGAACCCACGAAATGTGGACCTGAGTTGTACCAAAGGTGACCTAAGACTATGTTGGTGCAGGTATGTCTAGGTTTGTGTTAGGAATAAATTCCCAGCTGGTTGAAATCGATTCGAATCGCTGTCTCTCCTGGATAGTGAGAAACTTGGCTAGCTCCAACATCGTAGTAATTGTATTATGGAATGTGATGGTTCGGATAAACATGGAATTACTACACCGGCTATGGTTACTATTGTATGCTATTAAATGATATACCACATGTTTGGCACAGGTTAGTTGCTAATCTAGAGATGGATAGCTATAATTAACTTGATAACCAAAGAATAATTGTACAACTGAATTAGTCGCTTTTTATGCAAAATGTCGTCAAGCTAGCTCCACCTATAAAGCCTTGCATACTCTTTGGTGTCACTTTATTTCTAGTTTATGATGGGTAAGTCTAGCTGAGTACATTCGAGTACTCTGGGTTTATCCCACCATATTGCAGGTGAAGTTCTTGGCCTACTGAAGATGGTGGCTAACCACCGGTGGGCTTGGTGACTCTATATTTATTCTCATCTATCTGCTTTTGCCTGAGGATGTCATGTATGTTAGCAATGTATTTGGACTTATATTAATGTAATCATTTTAAAGCTATGTTGTTTTCACTAATCGGTTTTGAAACCCAAACTTGTACTATCATTTGTGAACCTATTTGTAATATTATTTCCGCTACAACTCTGCGTATGTGATGTGTATTTGCTTAATCACGCGATCTTGGTTGTGATGTTAATTTACTGACGTCCTTTGTGACACTCGGCGGACTACCGGGTTTATATAAGTAAAAGTATGCGCGTGTCAACATCTAAGTGGGGACAGCCGTACTTGATCTTGTATAAATTGGGTGGTTCCGTCACAGCCGCCATCCATCAGGATGCCCTAAGGGACAAATTCGCCGACCAGATTAGAGACATCTATCCTCTCACCGACCCGATCGCTGACTAGCTCTCGCTGACTATCAACATGCTACAAATCAGCCCTGCGCGGGATGGAGAAACCGATGAGGCAACAGAAATGCCAACCGTGCACACGCCGAGCGAATGAGGGTGCCATTGTGCTAGCCGAGGCTGCTCGCAACGAACAACAACTCAACTCGCAATGGAGGCCACACCCACTCCACCCCAACCTCGATGACAAATTCGTCCGTGTTGATGGCCACGATGTCTACAAAACCCCAAGCGCTAACCTAGCCATGGCCGCTAACGAGCTTGCTTGGCTCAAACAAACACCGGAGGTCGCCAAGGTCACCACAATGCTTAAATATGCACACTGCCAGGTCAATGAGATCCACCAGGATCAGGGACCTTCCTACTCAACAAGCTCAAATCGCCGATCCACCACGCTAAGATCCAATCGCCGCCCCCAGCAGAAGCCGTTTCGCCAACCAACATCATGATGATAGACAACCCCTCTAGGGGGAGCTAGGGGAACCATATCAACGACCCTCGCCAACACGACCAAGAAGTCAATCAAGATGTCCGAGAACACATCAACAACCTTTGGGATGCACGATGTCACATCGATGGGTGCCGTTTCTCTCAGCATGAGGAAGAAGTACGTTGGCGTCAAGAATACAAGCAAGAATTCGGTAATCCGGATGCAGCCCTCTAGCCACTTAACATCGGTAATGCTCCCGATCCCAATGGTGATTATCCCGAAGGGCCCTAAGCATTCACGAGAGCACTTCAAACACTCTAGTGGCCCTATGGTTTCAAAATCACTAGGGTTGAGCCCTACGAGGGGCGGATGAACCCCACACAGTGGCTACAAGCATATGCCACCACTGTGCGTGCTATCGGGGGAGATACCGGTGTCATGGCGGACTATCTTCCCGTCATGCTCACATCGATTCAATTTACTGGCTCATGAGCCTCGCCCCAAATTCCATCGAATCTTGGGAACAATTGAAGAAGGTCTTCACCGACAATTACATGGCTACGTGTACTTGGCTGGGCACCAAGCACGATCTAAATCGCATTTATCAAGCTCCTCCATAGTTACATCAGACGATTTTCCGAGATGAGGAATTCTATTCCCAACATCACGGAAGTAGAAGTCATCACCGCCTTCATCAGAAGACTCCATCACCATGACCTCCCCTCCAAATTCAATCGTAAGTCACCAAAAGGGATTGGCGAGATGATCACGACCGCTGATCAATACGCCGATGCTGAAGAGGCCGAAGTTCGCTTCAACGAGGATGCGGGCACTCACCGCCCAACGTGCCGCAGCGACGATCACCTCGATGAACGACGCCACTATGACTGCCGCTACGATGACCGCGGCCGCCAACGGGACAGTTTTTGTGATCGGCCAGAAGGGTCTAAAGCTGGTCAGTATCGCCGCCGCCAACCAGACAACATTGTCGCCACCGTTGATGAACCCCGTGCCAAACATAACTACGACAAGTAGTACAAGAAAATCCTCAAAGGCTCGTGCCTCCTCCACAAGAACAGCAAGCACAAGATGAAGGACTGCCTTGGCTTGGCTAAGGAGTTCCATGCCAAAAAGAAGGATGACAACAACGACGACGGAGCCAGAGGTCGCTGACCACCCGGGGACAACAATAATGTCTTCTAGGATCATGACAAAGTGGTCACCACTATCTTTGGGGGCCTCACCACAGTCGAGAATAGAAGAGATCGAAAACTCACCGCTCGCCGGGTGCTCGCCATCAACACAGAAGACGCTATCGCCGACCACAGCTATTGCCCCTGGTCTGAGGTCCCCATCACCTTTAGCAGGGCTGACCAATGGCGGACATCACTTACACAGGGCGTTTCCCCCTCGTTCTTGATACAACCATCAAGAAAGTTCTCTTCAGGAAAGTACTCATCGACAGCGGAAGTGCCCTAAACCTCCTCTTAGCTGGAGCCCTAAAGGAGCTAGGCCTTGGAGTGGAAGACCTCACTCCCTTTCACTCCTCCTTCTGGGGGTGGTACCTGGTAGGCATCCTGACCGCTTGGAGAGATCACCCTCCCGGTACAATTTGGCACGGCTAGCAACTTCCATGTCGAGCACATCAACTTCTACGTCACCGACTTCAACACCGCCTACCATGCCATACTTGGTCGGCCACCTCTAGCCAAGTTCATGGCCATACCACACTACGACTATCTGGTATTGAAGATGCCCACGCCTACTAGAGTTCTGGCTCTATGGGCCAACCTCTCCATCACCTACGCCTACAAAACAGAGAGTCTCTCCCTCACCGAAGCCACCGACCTCTCCATCCAGATGGCTAGTACAATCACCGATGCCAAGATAGTGCCTGCCGACGACCTAGAGATCCCAGCGCTGGAGCCTCCATGTGCCTCCGCCAAGTCTAAGGAAACAAAGGAGGATGGCCTCGACCTCAACGACCCTACCAAGATCGCCAAGATTGGGGCTCATCTAGACCCCAAATAGGAAAGCGCACTTGTCTCCTTCCTACGTGCCAACATCGACGTGTTTGCTTGGAAACCTATAGACATGCCAGGGGTACCACGGGAGAAGATCGAGCACTCCTTGAATGTCTTGCCAACCGTCAAGCCGATCAAGTAGAAGCTCCGATGATTTCACGCTAGACAAGGAGGCTATTAGGGTAGAAATAAAATGGCTCCTAGCAGCCAAATTTATTAAAAAGTGTATCATCCTGAGTGGGTGGCAAACCCAGTTCTTATTCAAAAAAGAATAAAGAATGGAGAATGTGCATTGATTACACTAATCTAAACAAACACTTCCCTAAAGACCCCTTTGGTCTACCTCGGATAGACGAGGTTGTAGACTCCACCGCCAACTGTGAACTCCTCTCCTTCCTCGACTGTTACTCTAGCGATCATTAGATATCTCTCAAAGAGGAAGACCAGATCAAAACATCGTTCATCACGCCTTCGGTGCGTATTGCTATACCACCATGTCTTTCGGACTCAAAAATGCCAGGGCGACCTACCAAAGGGCCATCTAGATATGCCTTGACCAACAGATAGGCCACAACATCGAAGCTTACATCGACGATGTGGTCGTCAAATCCAAAACCGCCGACAGTCTCATCGCCGACCTCGAAGAAATGTTCGCCAACCTGAAAAGATACAGATGGAAGTTGAACCCTTCAAAGTGCATTGATGGGACTAGGGGTTGTTCCTAATCTTTTGGTGAGTGTCGATAAACTCGATTTGGGGTGGATTCGACGTTGGCTGTCCGACTACAACGACCACAAGGTTGCTGCGCCTTAGCAACAGGTACACCGGCTCCGATTGTGATGTTCTTGCCGTGCCAAGAACACCAAGAACCTGCAAGCAACCAAGAACAAGCAAGAACAAGATGAACAAGCAAATAACTCACGGATTTAAGCCAAAGGCTGAATCTGAATCACAAGTTGGGGTCTTGAAACAAGCAAATCGGGTGGTCTAGCCGACACACGCGTTTACAAGGAAGAAGCAGCAGCTATCTTGCATCTAAACAAAACCCAACCTCATTCTCGATGGGCTGCTGGCTCTATTTATAAGGAGGAGAGCACAAGGGGAGTGGGAAACCCTAATCTGGGCATCCCTCAAAGGGTTGTAGTTAGTACAAGGCCCGAGGCCCAAGCTGTGAGGTCTCTGCGTCCTTTGGCTTGCTGCACACAGCTTGGTAGATTCCGATAGTGGGGTTGGACCCATGTGAAAGAGGACGATGCGCTCTTTCCAACAAGTCAAAACCAGCTTCATTGGATCTAGTATCAAGGAGTTATGGTACTTTTGATGGAGTGTCCCCTCTTTGTCTCGAGATGAGCTACGCGCCCCATTAATGATGATTCCCACTTGTTCGGCTGCTCCATCCTCATCATGGGGTCTAAACATGAGGCAAT
This sequence comes from Miscanthus lutarioriparius, assembly GCA_904845875.1. Lineage (NCBI taxonomy): Eukaryota > Viridiplantae > Streptophyta > Magnoliopsida > Poales > Poaceae > Miscanthus > Miscanthus lutarioriparius. The sequence goes on from CAJGYO010000003.1 coordinate 69,276,438, forward strand.
GGAGTCTTGACCAACATTCCTAAGAATAAGACAATCATCACCATGATTTAGTAGCATCCAATTTCGAGACGAGTTTGTATGAACAATGAGGAACGACTTTACCGATAATTGTTGTCGTCGTGCTCGAGCTCTTATCATCGGACCTTGTTGTGCAGCGGGTGTGGTTGTATCAATGGAAGAGATGTCCTCATCATCCTCCCCTTCTTGCATTTGAGTCATCCTCGACTCTAGTTCATCCTCTTCTCCCAAATATGGCTTCAAATCAAGCAATGTTAAATGTGGGCTAACCCCAAAAGCTACTGTGTAGCTCAAGTTTGTATGCATTATCATTAATCCTTTCTAACACTTTAAAAGGACCATCGGCTCTAGGCAAACAACTTAGACTTTTCGCAAATCGGGGAACCTATCTTTTCTCAAATGGAGCCAAACTAGATCACCAGGTTCAAAAATGACATGTTTCTTCCCTTTGCTACCAGCTAGTTTATACTTTGCATTCATGCACTCTATTTTCTCTTTAGTGGTTTCATGCAATTTTAAGATTGTCGCAGAACCGACCAATTTATAAGAATACAAGTACAATGGCAATCCGCAAGCGGTCGCACTGTCATACTTGAACCCATATAAACCCGGTAGTCCGTCGAGTACCACGACGGGTCTCGATAAACGATTTACAACAACCAAGATAAATACGAGATTCAACATACATGCCACATATTACATAAAGTTCACAGATACTTTTCATCATCAGAGTACGAATAAAAGTTATTACAAACCGAGTTTGATAAATAAAGCGGAAGCAAATAAGTTCGAGGATAAAGTTTCCAACATAGTTTGATACAGTGCCAAGCTAGATCACGGTCCACAAAAGCAAGGATAGGAATTACTAAAGAAGCTTGCCCAAGGCTTACTCCTCATCCACGGTGGGATAGAAGCAACTCTTGCAATAACCATGATACACAGTGCCATCGCAACATTGGGAAAATAAACCCCGAGTACGAGAAGGTACTCACTAGACTTACCCGTCATGAACCAGAAAATAAAATGACTCCAAGGATTATGTAAGGTTTGTATAAGTGGACGTAACTTGACAACATTTTTTGCGTAAAAGCAATTAAATCATGGTACGATTACTAATTCTTTACCAAGTTAATTATAACTATTCATTTCTAGGTTAGCAACTATCCTGTGCCAAACATGTGGTACATCCTTTAGAAGCATACAATAGTAACCATAGCGGTATTGTAATTCCATTTTCGTCCGAACCATCATGTTCCATAACACGAGTTACTACGATGTTGGGACTAGCCAAGTTTCTCACTATCCGGAGAGGCGGCGATTGAATCGATTTCAACCGGTGGGAATTTATTCCTAACACAAAACCAGTGTCTACCACCACGATAGCCTTAGGTCACCTTTGATACAACTCAGTACACATTTGGCAGGGTCCGCATGCGCGCCGCTGTCTGGAACACCAGATGCCGGGATGCTCAAAGCCAAGCACGCCCTTGGGCTCGATCGATCGTTCCCGGAAGGAGCGCGCTGTGAACGATTCCGGCCCGAGTTGAATTACTCGGCTTCGCTGGTCGGAGCGAGTTATCCGCCAGCTAAGTGAGAGGCATGCGTTCAATCTTGTCGAAGCACCAACAACGGTGACGGTCCTTAATCGACATAGACGGGATAAATCCACACCCAAGACCTCCATGTCTTGTTGCTTCTCTATCTACTTCCCGTCCGGTCTCGATTTACTTTTACCACCGGTTACATTCCACGATAGCGAGATATATAATAATCGTGCTCGGTATCCACCTATATCTCGCGGTGACAGGACATCACCCGACTTCTACCGGTCTAAGCATGGCTAAGCATATATATTCGATCCGGACCTATACCTGGGATTACGGGTGTAATATTTGGACAAGGAATGTACATGCATCAAGTGGTTTCATTCAACTCTTATAACCTAATGCATCAATCATAAATACGTAAGTAAACATTTGTAAATTACTAGGAGACTTATAATGCTCTGGGGCTTGCCTCGCAGAAAGGAAGTAGGGCGATGATCAGGGCACTCCGGAAGCTCTTCAGGGTTCTGCTCCACGCCTTCGGGAGCTGCGGCTTGCGGATCCTCCTGCGGGTTCCCTTCCTCTGCTTCTTCGAATTCCAGCAACGTGATCTCTTCCTCCGATCCTAGATGAATGAGTATGGTATAAGTATTACGAATGCATATATGTTAACAAGTGCATCACGTTGTTTGAGTAGGTGCATATCTCTTCTCGATTATTACTTAACTACTTCTACAATGCATCGACTATGCTACAAACAGTAGCTACTTGTTTCACTCATAACTGGAGTTCTACAAATCCAAAAACAGTGATCCAGGACTTTTTGGAAAGCTTATCAAATTCTCTACCACTTTGTTATTAACCATTTTTACAGTACACATCAGTTTCAACATGTAACTCATCACACTCTAGAATTAGTCCGGAAACTATTTAACATGCAATATAAAGTAATAACACCTCTACTTCATGTAATCATTCCAAATTTGACAACTTAAAATCTACCAACAGTATAGGCATACCAAAGACATTTTAGATAATATAATGGTGAAGCCCAAACTATTTATTAAATTGCCTTTATTATTTTATTTAGATATCTAGGTTAAATAATAAATATATATCAAATGTGCTTAATAAATTCTCAAAATTTTATAGAGTCTTACTAATGCTATCAAAGGACTACTATAAAAATTTCATGTCATTTTACTAAGTAGAACATTCTATACAAAAATGATAAGGAAGCAAGGCTTGAAATAGCATAAATGGAAAATCCTATTGAAAAGTGTCAAGCAACAAATTTCTTATTTTTCTTAACATCCATAAGGTACTAGGATTACCTCCAACAAATTTCATGAATTTTGGACTCATAATTAATTTATAAAAAATCATGCAAGGATGGACTAGCCATAAAGGAAAAATCTATAACTATAATTATACACATGCACTGGTCCTCAAATTTTTACTAGAGTTCATATATGACAAGAATAGCCTACCACAAAAATTTCATAATTTTTGGAGCACAGGAACTCTAGATATAAAATAAACAAATTTAAATACATTCAAAAGCACATTTCAAATCCTGATTTAAATCTCCAGAAAGTTCTACTGTTGAAACAAAGAACATATTTTTATTAAATACTATACTTCCTAAGCAACACAATCATATTTATTTCACAATTTTTAGGAGCTACCAACTAAAGATACAAAAATAACAAAACACATGTGAATCTGCATTCAAACTGAACTGGATTTGAAATCTTTGAAGTCGACGACACGCTGGACCCATCGGTCACGAGACAAAAAACAAGCACAATGGGCGCTGCTTTCGTGAATGACGCGCCAAAACTCGATGGCGGCGAGTTCGCGGCGGTGACATCATCACTAGACCTTCTACTCGACCTAAGCGCGTCGATTGGTATACTTGGTAGCGGCCCTATCGTCGACACCGACACGACGGCGGCGACGGCGGCGACTATGGCGATCGGCGAGGCGGGGCGTCGGCGATACGCCGGTGGGGGCTATGATGGCTCGACCTAGAGCTCGACGACGAGCACCGATGGACTACAATGAACCCAGCGCGATCAGCTATCGCGTGGAATGGTAGACTACAACGGCGGGCTACGATGCATTTAACACGGCGGTGAAGCTCGGTGAGCCTTTGCACGGCGCCGACGCTTACCGAACGCGAATGGCGGGCACGGAAGAAGCTACGGGTCTTTGGGGAGACGGTGGAGCTATGGCGGTGGTGCGGGAGTGGCTAGGCGTGAGTGTCTTGCAAGCTATGGCGATGGCGGAGCTGCGGAAATCTTTCTTGGCGCTGCGAGAGGCGGCGAAAGGGACCGAGGCGAAGCAAATTGGGTGCTTTCGGAAAAGTCTTGGTGGTATTTGGCGTGATGAAGGCGCTTCGGGCGCGTCGTGGTTTACGCGACAGACGGCGGCGGCGACGCGCGGCCGCCGCGCGCCACGCTGGCGGCCAAGGCAAAGGACGGCGGTCGGCCACCGAACGCGTTGCGATTTAGTTGATTGAGACCTTGAACGGGACGCTGACGGCGTGTTTTCTCGTTGATTTATTCGCAAATCCGTGGCTCCTTAGTACAAACCCCTGAATAAATTTCGTGAGACCTAAGTACCAGCTACAAATGTCGTTCAATGATCTCGTGCTAATTCGCAATCAAACTCGAGAAAAAAACATCCCCAAAGTGAGCACATCGATTCGATTCGATGAACCTAGACTTAGAAAAATGCTTAAGTGTTGAAATCAAGATTTTGCTTTGGTTTTGTGGGACCCATTCAAGCATGTTAGAAGCTAAATCAGTCCATGACCCAAAAATAAAAGTTGTTCCTTATGTCAAACACTACAACTTTGCTTTAGTGAACTCCTCCATGCAAGGTCCCTAACACCTAGTTCAACTTTAGTCAAACATGTCACTTTGAAATCATGATACATACACAAACCATGGCTAAATGACCAAACTAGCCTTAGCACTAAATACCAAAGTTGTTCCTAATGATATCCTAAGCATGTTTAAACAATTTGCAAGGTCATTTAAGCATTTCATGTAGTAGTCACTCATATAGCTATCCGGTCAACACATGTGATATTACTTAAGTGCTTGATCATGAAAGGTGACCTTCATGAACAAGGTTTCTTTTGTTAACCTAAGTGTAGCTAAAGTGTTTTAGTGACCAACATTACCCACTTGCATTCATTTGCACATGATCATATGCATATGTTCCAAGAAACACGAGATAACAAGCAATGTTTCATATGTTTCGATCAAATGTTTCAATTGTAAGTGATGATTTATGAATGCTTGATGCTCATGCTCATGTTATGCGAGTCAAGTTATGCGAGGCTAACACCGAGGTGTTACAGCCCCTCCCCTTATAAAAATCTCGTCCGAGATTTGCAAGACCTACCATTCTTGGAAAAAGGCGGGATAAACTTCTTGTAGATAATCCTCTCTTTCCCACGTAGCATCTTGTTCACTATGATTGTTCCACACCACCTTATAGAACTTAATAATCTTACTCCTTGTCACTCTCTCCATCTCTTCTAATACTCGAATTGGCTTTTCTTCATAGGTCAAATCCGATTGAAGCTGCACGTTGGCGGGTGCAATAGCTTCTTCCCAGACTCAAGACATTTCTTTAGTGAGAAACATGGAACACATCAAAGATTGCACTCATCTCGGTGGAAGTTGTAACTTATATGCAACCTTCCCTTTTCGTTCCAAAATTTTGTATGGCCCTACATATCTTGGTGAAAGCTTTTTTCATCCCAAATCTTTTCACGCCTTTCATGGGTGATACTCTCAAGTATACATAGTCACCCACTTCAAAAGTTAGTGGTCTTCTTCCGCTGTTAAGCATAACTTTTCTGTCTTGATTGAGCTGCCTTCATGTGTTGTTGGATGATACGTACTTGCTCTTGGCTTCATTTACAAAATCAATACCAAAGTATCTCCTTTCACCGGGCTCAATCCAGTTCAAGGGAGTTCTGCACTTTTACGCCATACAAGGCTTCAAATGGAGCCATTTTGATACTCGCTTGATAGCTGTTGTTATAGGAGAATTCAGCTAAAGGTAACCATTTCTCCCATGAACCTTTTGAAGATATAACACAAGCTCTAAGTAAATCTTCTAGGATTTGGTTCACTCGCTCTCTGTCTGTCATCCTAAAGTTTGCGGATGATAAGTGAACTTCGATTAGCTTGGTTCCCAAAGCTTGGTGTAAATGCTCCTTAAAGCGAGCTATGAACTTGGTGGTCCCTCTATCCGAGATTATGGTCCGGTACTCCATGCAATCTCACGATCGGGCAACATATATCTTAGTGTATTTCCCAACTATATACCATGTGTTCATGGGTATAAAGTGTGCTGACTTGGTAAGACGATCAACAATGACCCAGATTGAATCGTGACCTTGTGGCGTCGTTGGAAGGCCTGTGATAAAGTCCATGTTGATTTCTTCCCATTTCCATCTGGAATAGGCAATGGCTGAAGTAATCCGGGCGGTTTTCATATGGATGGCTTTCACTCTCTGCAGTTATCACACCTAGCAACGTAGGCTACGATCTCTTTCTTCATCTTAGTCCACCAAAACGGGTTTTCAAATCTTGATACATTTTACTACTACTACCGGGTGGATAGACAATTTGGACGAGTGAGCTTCTTCTAAAATTTGATTCCTTAGCTCACGGTCTTTCGGCACCACTAGTCGGTCCTCAAACCATAATACACCTCTTCGTCCAATCTAAAATGTTTGGCCTCTTGCTCTTGCATTTTCTCTTGATGTGACTTATTCCTACATCATCTTTGTAGCTCTATGATTTTGCCCTCAAGTGAACAATTGATTGTGATATTGTGTAGTACAAACAGGATGTAACAAGTTGAATCCATCTTCCCGCAATGCTTCCACAAGTGTTACAATGGGACTTCCAATCGAGTGCATCGGCTACTACATTAGCTTTACCCGGATGGTAATGCACCTCCAAATTATAGTCCTTAATCAATTCTAACCATCTTCGTTGTCTCATGTCCAGCTCTGGTTGGGTAAAGATATACTTGAGGCTTTTGTGGTCAGTATAGATATGACATACATTGCCCAACAAGTAATGTCTCCATATCTTTAGTGCATGGACAACTTTGCAAGTTCCAAATCATGTGTAGGGTAGTTGACTTCATGTTTTCTCAATTCTTCGGGAGGCATATGTAATTACTCTCCTTCTTGCATAAGCACACATCCCAAACCTATTCTCGATGCATCACAAAATACATCAAAAGGCTTTTCAATGTCGGTTGTGCTAGCACAAAAGTGTAGTCAACAAAGTTACGAGGGTGTGAAAAGTTGTTTCACATTCTTGTGTCCATTTGTACTTCTCTTCTTTCAAGTAGCTTTGGTCATAGGCTTAGCTATCTTTGAGAAATCTGGAATAAACCGACGATATAGTACCGCTAACCCTAGAAAACTCCAAACTTCATGAACCAAAGTTGGGGCTTTCCAATCCATGACCTCTTGTACTTTGGATGGGTCTCTATCGAGATTCCATCTCGTGATAAAATGTGACCTAAGAAAGGTACTTTGCTCATCCAAAATTCACATTTGCTAAACTTGGCATATAACTTATGCTCCCTTAGTCTAGATAGGACAATCCTCAGATGCTCTTCATGATCGGTCTCATTTTCTGAATAAATCAATATATCATCAATAAACACTACCACGAACTTGTCAAGTTCGGGCATGAATACCGAGTTCATCAGGTACATGAAATAGGCTGGAGCATTTGTTAGTCCGAAAGACATAACCAAATACTCGTATAAGCCGTACCTAGTAGAGAAAGCGAGTTTTGGGGGTATATCCCGGGTCCGATCTTTATCGATGGTAACCTGATCTCAAGTCAATTTTGGAGAATACCTTTGCCTTCGCTAGCTGATCGAACAAGATGTCGATGCGGGGTAATGGATATTTGTTCTTGATGGTCACAGCATTGAGTGGTCTATAATCTACACACATCCTCAGTGACTTATCCTTCTTTTTCACAAACAGTGCTGGACATCCCCACAGAGATGAGCTAGGTTGAATAAGACCCTTGTCCAATAGATCTTGCAATTGAACCTTGAGTTACGCTAACTCATTGGGTGGCATTCTATAGGGCCTTTGGGATATGGGTGCGGTACTGGCACTAATTCAATCTTAAATTCCACATCTCTATCCGTTGGTAGACCTGGTAATTCCTCCGAAATACATCAGGAAACTCACCAACCACTTTGGGATATCACATATTGTGGTGGTTTGGATATACAAAGCTAAATGTTGGGGTTTGAATTCACGGGAGAGTGGGACTAGAAAAGCATTCCTCCGTGGGTTCTCTCAACATAATAATAATGCGGGTGCTAGTGTCAATAAGAACACCATGATCCTTCATCCAATTCATGCCTAAGATTACACTTATCGACAATCCTCGGCAATATTATCAAATCATTGTGTACTCCTCCCTTGTATCAAGATGAGTACATTTTGACTATCTTTTGGTAGTAACATTCCCCCCTTTGAACTTATTAAAACCCCTTTACTTACTTCTATAATTTCTTGATCATGTCTAGATGCAAATGCTTGACTCATAAATGAATGAGAAGCTCCCGAATCAAATAAAACAACAATGGGATGCTTGTTGACAAGAAACATACCAGCCATGACAACTTCTCTGGCGAGCACTTCCTCCACAGCGGTATAATGCACTTGTCCCTGACATGCCCTGGCATTCACACCGCCTCGATTGTTCTGCGTGGGGTTGCCATTCCTCTTGGGGTGGGGGCATTCTTTGGACCAATGACCCAGTTGGTTGCAGTTGAAACATGGTTGATTACTTACGAATCCGGTGAGCTGTCACGATTGCCATTTCCTTTTGGTAAGGCAATAGTGAACGCATTTACGGAATGGTTTCGTGGGCTGTTATTACGAGCTTTCGGTGGTGGAGGCCTAAACTTGGGTGCAGGTGGACGGAATTGTGGCCTAGCTGTGATAGGAGCTTTTGATTGGAAGGATCAGGAGGAGGCACCGAGCCTCATATGTCCTCTTATGCCCTTAGCAATCGCATGCATGTTGTTGTGGTTTTCTTGGGTCAAGGCATCACTAATAAACTCATTGTCACGTGGTACATCGAGAATTGGCCATGGTCTTCATTAATTTGGTACCCAACCCTCGCTTGAAACTCTCAATCTTTTTCTCTTGAAGATCCACGAAACTTGGAGCATATTCTTGACAAGTTGTTGAATGCGTGCATATATTACGTGAGTGACTTTGTTCCCCTGAGTGAGCCTCATAAATTCTGCCGCTTTCATGCGCGCATCGGCCCGGGGAATATGGTGTCCCCTAAAAGCCAGCTTGAATTGATCCCAGGTCACTCTCGCATTAGCAGGTAGAGATGACAGGAAGTGCGTCCACCAGATTCCTGCTGGTCCTTGCAATTGATGAGAAGCATATTCTGCTTTCAGGTGTTCTATGACCCTTAGCAGATGAAATTTCTGCTCGATGGTATTCAGCCACTCATCGGCCTGCAGTGGTTCCTCAGCCACCTTGAAGATCGGTGGCTTCGTGTCCAGAAACTCCTTGAATGAACTGTGCTGATTAGGCTCGGCCCCTGGTTGCTATGGGTGGCCACGAGCAGTGTTTCGCGCGATAAGGCGCAAAGCTTCTTCCATTGTCCTCTGGCTCCCTAGGAACTGGGCAAAGAACTCCTGAGCAGACGGCGGCGGCGGCGGTGGTAAGTCATCACCATTGCCATCGTGACTGCTACCAGCTCCAGCATGGGTGCGCGTCATCTGCGAAGTTGCAACAATAAGCGATTATTGGTTGATGTCACGAGATTGCAGATGAATCATAATCATGCCAAACTGAAATCACTGGAGAAATTCTCAAATTCACAATAAAAACAGAGGCATAACAATTCATTCTCGCAACATGGCATCCCCAATTTGACCACTTATCGCGCTCATAACGCATGCAAAGTTAACTCATGATCACCAACAAGGAACAGAATTGCATTGATTTTCAACCAAAGGTGCACTTAATCCACATTACATGATAGTCTGGTTACTAATGCCAAATTCAAACTACAGGTCCATTACATAAATAAAGGTGATACATTAGTCCTTCCACTAAATGCTAAGCGATCTAATCCTCATCATGATCACTATCGAGGTCGACGCCTTAAGATCATCTCCTTCCCTAGGTTCTACTTCTTCTTGAGCTCCACTTCTTCTTTCTCCTTCCTCGTACCCTTCTAGATCCATTTCTGCGGCTCCGGTGGGACATAAGGGTGGAGCTGATTGTTCGGAAGATGAACCTCTTCATCTGATTATCATTGTATTCTTCCGCATTGGCGGTTCTTGTCCCGGCTCAAGCTGTCGAGCTCTTAGGACATCTTCCCTGGACCAGCTGCATTCCATTGGTGAGTTAACCGAGTCATTTCTTGATGAGCCTCTCAATCTCGGCGTCGTGCTCCTCTCCGAAGGCGACGTCGGTCCTCATGAGCATGACCAAGAGCACCGAGACACGTCTGAGGCTACCTTCAACTCCATCCAACACTCTCTCATCATTGCGAACATGGCGCTCATGGAAGGGTTATCACCATTTCGCCTCCTCCGCGCACCAATCTCCAAAGATTTTCCTCTTGTCTGCTTTGCCATGAGTCGGTGGAGGGTTACCTCTTGGAAAGACTCCAACCAAAGCGGCTGCCAACTCTCGAGGAAAACGATCCATGATGTCCCTCGGGATCCCAAAGGCTGCCTGCCAGGTTGCTTCTTCAGCCGATCCCGCCAGTTGACTCATAACACCAGCCTGTCCACTCAGAATCGTCACCTCGGGGATGAACAACGGCCTCCACAGTAACTAAGAGACCTTCTCCCAACTGCTCATTCGCCCAGAAGTAGCGGGGTTCCATTCCATCTGGATAGCCTACATAACTAAGCACTCTCCACAAGAGTGTAGGCATCCCAAACTCTCCAAGGAACGTGTGTCGTTGACGGGTACGTGGAGCAAGCTGACGGCGGGGAGCTCTGCCTCCGGTGGACTTGTGAGCGGTGCAGCAGTGCGTGCCATCTGCACCATTAACATGTACCCCTTGGTGAGACAATGCCATAATGGATAAGAGTTACATAACCGAGTAAGAATTTTATAAGGGGAGGAACAATGTAATTATGTGAATGGTAATTATCATGATGCATGCTCGTTCCGTACGTCCTCACAAACTTAGGAAAAATTTGTTTCTAACGGTAGACACGGTGGCATACATACGTTCTCTCATAAATAGCGTAACTAGTCGAGCTACGTTTATTTGTTAGTGTACCGCATAAGATCTCATTTCAGCCCTAAACCCATAATGAATATGCGAGAATCTAATTGTAAATACTTCCATATATGTATACCCATACATATACTTCCGTATCAATCTACTCGACAATAATTTAACCCACAATTAAATACGTACCATATACACATGCAAGCATGCATACATAGTCGTACCAAAGCTAACTCTTCCCGACCGCATGCTCACATCTTGCGGTCATACACTCATCTTACCTTGGCGTAGAGGCATTTGATCCATACATTACCACTCAAGTGAATGGCATCCATACTATAGCACGCCGTATGGACGACTTAAATAAAAACCCCATGTTAGTACTTAAATAGCCACCTAATAGTCCTTAATTTGGGCATAAGGAAAGTGATCATTGGCACACTTTAGATTTCAAATACCTATTATATAACTAATAGTTGCTAGAAGGGTTTTTGGAAAACAAAAACTTTGTTTTTAAATACACTTGTGACAATTAACGTTGAATCTTGCTCGATGCCACCGCCAGTGAGAACCGACCAATTTATAAGAATACAAGTACAATGGCAATCCATAAGCGGTCGACCGTCATACTTGAACCCATATAAACCCGGTAAGTCCGTCGAGTACCACGACGGGTCTCGATAAACGATTTACAACAACCAAGATCATACAGATTCAACATACATGCCACATATTACATAAAGTTCACAGATACTTTTCATCATCGTAGTATGAATAAAAGTTATTACAAACCGAGTTTGATAAATAAAGCGGAAGCAAATAAGTTCGAGGATAAAGTTTCCAACATAGTTTGATACTGAAGTGCCAAGCTAGATCACGGTCCACAAAAGCAAGATAGGAATTACTAAAGAAGCTTGCCCAAGGCTTACTCCTCATCCACAATGGGATAGAAGCAACTCTTGCAATAACCATGATACACAAAGTGCCATCTCGCAACATTGGGAAAATAAACCACGAGTACGAGAAGGTACTCACTAGACTTACCCATCATGAACCGAAAATAAAATGACTCCAAGGATTATGCAAGGCTATATAAGTGGGACGTAACTTGACAACATTTTTTGCGTAAAAGCAATTAAATCATGAATACAGATTACTAATTCTTTACCAAGTTAATTATAACTATTCATTTCTAGGTTAGCAACTATCATCCTGCCAAACATGTGGTACATCCTTTAGAAGCATACAATAGTAACCATAGCAGGTATTGTAATTCCATTTTGTCCGAACCATCATGTTCCATAACACGATTACTACGATGTTGGGACTAGCCAAGTTTCTCACTATCCGGGAGAGCGGCGATTGAATCGATTTCAACTAGTGGGAATTTATTCCTAACACAAACCCAGTCTACCACCCACGATAGCCTTAGGTCACCTTTGATATAACTCAGTACACATTTGGCGGGTCCGCATCACCGCGCCGCTAATCTGGAACACCAGATGCCGGGATGCTCGAGCCAAGCGCCGCCCTTGGGCTCATCGATCGTTCTCGGAAGGAGCGCTGTGAGCGATTTCGGCCCGAGTTGAATTACTCGGCTTCGCGGTCGGAACGAAAGTTATCCGCCAGCTAAGTGAGAGGCATGCGTTCAATCTTGTCGAAGCACCAACAACAGAGACGGTCCTTAATCGACATAGACGGGATAAATCCACACCCAAGACCTCCATGTCTTGTTGCTTCTCTATCTACTTCCCGTCCGGTCTCGATTTACTTTTACCACCGGTTACATTCCACGATAGCGAGATATAGCAACCGTGCTCCGGTATCCACCTATATCTCGTGGGTGACAGGACATCACCCGACTTCTACCGGTCTAAGCATGGCTAAGCATATATATTCGATCCTCGGACCTATACCTCTAAGTTATAGGTGTAATATTTGGACAAGGAATGTACATGCATCAAGTGGTTTCATTCAACTCTTATAACCTAATGCATCAATCATAAATACGTAAGTAAACATTTGTAAATTCTTTGGGAGACTTATAATGCTCGGGGCTTGCCTCGCAGAAAGGAAGTAGAGGCGATGATCGGGGCACTCCGGAAGCTCTTTAGGTTCTCGCTCCATGCCTTCGGAGGCTGCGGCTTATGGATCCTCCTGCGGGTTCCCTTCCTCTGCTTCTTCAATTCCAAAGCAACGTGATCTCTTCCTCCGATCCTAGATGCATGAGTATGGTATAAGTATTACGAATGCATATATGTTAACAAGTGCATCACGTTGTTTGAGTAGGTGCATATCTCTTCTCGATTATTACTTAACTACTTCTACAATGCATCGACTATGCCACAAACAGTAGCTACTTGTTTCACTCATAACTGGAGTTCTACAAATCCAAAAACAGTGATCCAGGACTTTCTGGAAAGCTTATCAAATTCTCTACCACTTTGTTATTAACCATTTTGTTAGTACACATCAGTTTCAACATGCAACTCATCACACTCTAGAATTAGTCCGGAAACTATTTAACATGCAATATAAAGTAATAACACCTCTACTTCATGTAATCATTCCAAATTTGACAACTTAAAATCTACCAACAGTATAGGCATACCAAAGACATTTTAGATAATATAATGGTGAAGCCCAAACTATTTATTAAATTGCCTTTATTATTTTATTTAGATATCTAGGTTAAATAATAAATATATATCAGATGTGCTTAATAAATTCTCAAAAATTTACAGAGTCTTACTAATGCTATCAAAGGACTACTATAAAAATTTCATGTCATTTTACTAAGTAGAACATTCTATACAAAAATGATAAGGAAGCAAGGCTTGAAATAGCATAAATGGAAAATCCTATTGAAAAGTGTCAAGCAACAGATTTCTTATTTTTCTTAACATCCATAAGGTACTAGGATTACCTCCAACAAATTTCATGAATTTTGGACTCATAATTAATTTATAAAAAATCATGCAAGAATGGACTAGCCATAAAGGAGAAATCTATAACTATAATTATACACATGCACTGGTCCTCAAATTTTTACTAGAGTTCATATATGACAAGAATATCCTACCACAAAAATTTCATAATTTTTGGAGCACAGAACTCTAGATATAAAATAAACAAATTTAAATACATTCAAAAGCACATTTCAAATCCTGATTTAAATCTCCAGAAATTTCTCTTTGTTGAAACCAAGAACATATTTTTATTAAATACTATACTTCCTAAGCAACACAATCATATTTATTTCACAATTTTAGGAGCTACCAACTAAAGTTACAAAATAACAAAACACATGTGAATCGCATTCAAACCGAATGGATTTGAAATTCGAGTCGGACGACACGCGGACCCACCGGTCGGCCGAGACAAAAAAGCAGAGCACGCAATGGCTTTGCTTTCGACGGACGTGGCCAAAACTCGACGGCGGCGAGTTCTCCAATGGTGACATCATCACTAGACCTTCTACTCGACCTAAGCGCGATCGATTGGTATATTTGGTCGCAGCCCTATCGTCGACACCCGATTTGACGGCGGCGCATCATGGCGGCTTCGGCGAAGGCGGGACGTCGCGATGCGACGCCGATGGGGCTACGATGGCTCGACCTAGAGCTCGGACAAGCACCGATGGACTACAGCGAACCCAGCGCATCAGCTATCGCGTGGAATGGTAGACTCTAACGCGTGGCGTGGCCACGACGACGCGACGCGGCGGTGAAGCTCCGGTGAGAGTTTTTGCACGGCGGCCGACGCCACCGAACGCGAATGGCGGGCACGGGAAGAAGCTACGGGGTGCTGGGGAGACGGTGGAGCTATGGCGGTGGTGCGGGAGTGGCTAGGCGCGAGCTGTGCGCAGCTATGGCGACGGCGGAGCTGCGGAAATGCTGCTGGCGCTGCGAGACGGCGAAGGGGACCGAGGCGAAGCAAATGGGTGCTCGGCTGAGTGCGGGCGGGCGCTGGCGTGATGAAGGCGCGCTCGGGCGCGTCGTGGCTGCTGCGACGGACAGGGCAGCGGCGGCGACGCGGCTGTTCGCTTTCGCCACGCACGCTGGCGGCAAAAGGCTCGACGGCGGTCGGCCATCGAACGTTGCGATTGATTGATTCAGACGCGAACGGGACGCCTGACGGCGTGTTTTCTCGTTGATTTATCTGCAAATCCGTGGCTCCTTAGTACAAACCCCCTGAATAAATTTCATAGACCTAAGTACCAGCTACAAATGTCGTTCAATGATCTCGTGCTAATTCACAACCGAAACTGAGAAAAAAACATCCCCAAAGTGAGCCTGTCAGTCGGTCGATGAACCTAGACTTAGAAAAATGCTTAAGTGTTGAAATCAAGATTTTGCTGGTTTTTGTGGGACCCATTCAAGCATGTTAGAAACTAAATCAGTCCATGACCCAAAAATAAAAGTTGTTCCTTATGTCAAACACTACAACTTTGCTTTAGTGAACTCCTCCATGCAAGGTCCCTAACACCTAGTTCAACTTTAGTTAAACATGTCGCTTTGAAATCATGATACATACACAAACCATGGCTAAATGACCAAACTAGCCTTAGCACTAAATACCAAAGTTGTTCCTAATGATATCCTAAGCATGTTTAAACAATTTGCAAGGTCATTTAAGCATTTCATGTAGTAGTCACTCATATAGCTATCCAGGTCAACACATGTGATATTACTTAAGTGCTTGATCATGAAAGGTGACCTTCATGAACAAGGTTTCTTTTGTTAACCTAAGTGTAGCTAAAGTGTTTTAGTGACCAACATTACCCACTTGCATTCATTTGCACATGATCATATGCATATGTTCCAAGAAACACGAGATAACAAGCAATGTTTCATATGTTTCGATCAAATGTTTCAATTGTAAGTGATGATTTATGAATGCTTGATGCTCATGCTCATGTTATGCGAGTCAAGTTATGCGAGGCTAACACCCGAGGTGTTACAAAGATCAGTTCAGCACGTTGTTTAGCATCAAAGTTCACTCGCTCCGAGGTCGGAAGAGGTAACAAATCAATAGGAGCACGTGGCACAAACCCATAAACTATCTCAAAAGGGCTTTTCTTAGTGGTAGAATGCTGTGAATGATTATAAGCAAACTCAACATGAGGCAAGCACTCTTCCCACATTTTTATGTTCTTTTTCAAAATAGCCCTAAGCAATGTAGATAAGGTTCTATTGACAACCTCAGTTTGTCCATCAGTTTGGGGATGACAAGTAGTGGAAAATAAAAGCTTAGTCCCTAGCTTAGCCCACAAAGTTCTCCAAAAATGACTAAGAAATTTTGCATCCCGATCAGAAATAATGGTGTTAGGTACACCGTGCAATCGAACAATCTCACGAAAGAACAAATCAGCAACATGTGTAGCATCATCGCTCTTATGACATGGTATGAAATGTGCCATTTTAGAAAATCTGTCCACAACAACAAACACACTATCCAAGCAAAACTGAACCGTAGACATGCCAAGTGAGTTGAATTCATCGAGTCCTTTCCTTATGTCATCAAACACAAAAAAGGGGAAGGAAAATATAATTGCTGATGCTTTGTCTAGACGTTACACCATGCTTTCACAACTTGACTTTAAAATCTTTGGTTTGGAAACTATTAAGGAACAATATGCACATGACAATGATTTCAAAGATGTATTGCTGAATTGCCAAGAGGGGAAAACATGGAACAAATTCGTCCTCACCGACGGGTTTGTCTTTAGAGCCAACAAGCTATGCATTCCAGCCTAGCTCCGTGCGTTTGTTATTATTTGAGAAGCGCATGGAGGAGGACTCATGGGACATTTTGGTGTGAAAAAGACAGAGGACATCCTTGTCTTTGGTCATTTCTTTTGGCCCAAGATGAGGCGAGACGTGGAGAGGTTCGTTGCTCGCTGCACAACATGCCAGAAAGCTAAGTCACGCCTTAATCCTCATGGTTTATACATGCCTCTTCCTGTTCCAAGTGCACCATGGGAAGATATTTCAATGGACTTTGTTTTAGGACTGCCTAGAACAAAGAAGGGGAGGGATAGTGTGTTTGTTGTGGTGACTAAAACGTGACAAGAACTCAAAACTCTAAAGGATTAGAACCTAAGAACCAGCACTTGACACCACGATGTAAAGCACAAACTCAACAAGCAAAGAACTAAGCAGATCAGCAAGGCTCAAACTTGTGTTTCGAATTTCAGTTCTATACTATTTTTATATTTCGGACTATAGGTAAAGTAATGAATAGTAAATCACTCACCAAAGAACCTTGCTCGATACCACATGATGGGACTAGGGGTTGTTCGATCTTTTGGTGAGTGTGGATAAACTCGATTTGGGGTGGATTCGACGTTATCTGTCCGACTACAACGACCACAAGGTTGTTGCGCCTTAGCAACAGTACACCGGCTCGATTGTGATGTTCTTGCCGTGCCAAGAACACCAAGAACCTACAAGCAACCGAGAACAAGCAAGAACAAGATGAACAAGCAAATAACTCACGGATTTAAGCCAAAGGTGAATCTGAATCACAAGTTGGGGTCTTGAAACAAGCAAATCGGGTGGTCTAGCCGACACACGCGTTTACAAGGAAGAAGCAGCACTATCTTGCATCTAAACAAAACCCAACCTCATTACGATGGTCTTTGGCTCTATTTATAAGGAGGAGAGCACAAGGGGAGTGGGAAACCCTAATTTGGGCGTCCCTCAAAGGGTTGTAGTTAGTACAAGGCCCAGGCCCAAGTGAGGTCTCTGCGTCCTTTAGCTTGCTACACACAGCCTTTGGTAGAGATTCGATAGTGGGGTTGGACCCATGTGAAAGAGGACGACACGCTCTTTCCAACAAGTTAAAAACCAGCTTCATTGGATCTCGTATCAAGGAGTTATGGTACTTTTGATGGAGTGTCCCTCATTGTCTTGAGATGAGTCATGCGCCCCATTAATGATGATTCCCACTTGTTGGTTGCTCCATCCTCATCATGGGGTCTAAACATGAGGCAATGGAGTCTTGACCAACATTCCTAAGAATAAGACAATCATCACCATGATTTAGTAGCATCCAATTCTGAGACGAGTTTG